>CM057820.1:37251467-37908967 GCA_030067965.1 Latrodectus elegans | reverse complement strand
TATCCAATGGCACCTCATACCATCACGCCAGGTGATGGGCCAATATGACGATGACGAATGCACGCGGCCAGTGTGCGTTCACCACGATGCCGCCAAACACGGATGTGACCATCATGATGCTGTACACAGAACCTGGATTCATCTGAAAAGATGACGTCTCGCCATTCGTGCGCCCAGGTTCGTCGTTTATCACACTATTGAAAGCGCTCTTGTCTATGACGCAGCGTCAAGGGAAGCCGCAGCCATGGTCTCCGAGCTAAGAGTCCATGCTACTGCAAACGTCGTCGAACTGTTCGTGCAGACACTTGTTGTCTTCCAAACGACCCCGTTTCTTGACTCACGGCTCGTGACGTGGTTGCACGATCCATTACGGCCATGTGGATAATATGCCTGTCTTCTCGGCTGCTAGTGATAGGTGGCCGTTGAGATCCCGCATGGAGTTCCGTATTACCGTCCTGAACCCATCGATTCCATATTCTGCTAACAGTCGTTGGATCTCGACCGACGCGAGCAGCAATACTGCGATAAGATAAACCGCAATCCTGGTACCCTACAATTTGACCTTTATCAAATTCAGAAACGTGCTGGTACGCATTTCTCCTTACACGAGGCATCACAACAACTTTTCACCAGGCAACAACGTTCAAATGCAATTTGTGTATGAGGAACCGGCTGAACAATTTCCTCATTTAAACACAATGTAAGTGTCGCTACTGGCGCCTGCTTTGTCTGAATGCGCTGAAAGGCTAATTATTTGCATATCACAGCACCTTCTTCCTTTCCTATAAATTTCACGTCTGTAGCATGTCGCCTTCTTGGTGTAGCAATTTTAATGACCAGTAGTGTATATATATATCAGCGAATCGTTATACATTAATCATCGTAAATCATTTACCTATGAAATAATTTTAAGTTATATGATTTGTTAACAATTTTAAATTTATATTGTGATTTTCATTATACATGTTTGCATAATTCTAGATTCATTTGCATGTAAAATTAAATATATATGAGAATTCAAAAAAGCCTTAAAACTGAAATTTGAAAATGTAATTTTTGTACCCAAATATATTACATATTAGCATAAACATACAAATATGTATAATTTGACGTGTATTGAAAACACATAGCTTTATTTCAGCAGAATTTTTTATCTTTTAGTGTGTGTGTGTACACACACACACTTTAATTTCAGTCAGTAATGTGGGTTCTGTTTTTATTATCAGGAGTAATAACACATTTAAAGTTTAAATTGTTTAATAATAGTTTTGAAATAATACGATAAAGCTGTTTACGTTTACAAATAATAATCTAACATCATTGTAGTGAAATAATTAATAAAAGTTGATTGCCCTATCCGTTTGAACGTCTTTACGTCTTCATTATAGATTCGTCTCGTCGTTCTCTTCTCTCTCTGCGATGTCTGGAGGTGGATTCGATGTGAATGGTCCTCTGGTGGCGCTTTCAATCCCACAATAATGTACTTTAATTTCAGTTAATATTTTTCTTTAGATTTATTGATTGCGTTATCCATCATACATGCACAAACATTATTTTCTTTCTATTTCGTTAAAATGATTTTCTTATTTGACTTTCGCAACTTAATAATTAATAACACATATCCTTTTGGAGGAAATGAGTTTTAAAAGTTAGATCATACTCGACATTAATTCATTAAATACGAATGAAAGCAAAAGACGATAATCATTCAAAACTATACCAAAAATTAATAAAAACAGTAATATATATATATAATCAATTTTAAAGCAAATTTTAATGATGTTAAAATGAAATCTTCATGAATTTTCCTAAGTCATTTTCAAAATTTTATAATATTTCAGTCTGTGATTATATTAGTCGTATACTGAAATGCAATACCCAAAAGTCTACCGCATAATATCTAATCATAAAAAGACCTACCACATAACATATAAGCTAATAATAAAGCTTGAATTTGATTGGTTACTAGAAAATTTCTTTTTTCCATAGCAAGGAATCGAAAATAATAGAGAGATTTGAATAACACACATAGCATCCTATTTATATGATGGAAGCTCTCTTGTTTCTTCCTTTTATCAAGATAAATTTTTTTCTCGGTTAAGCATAAATTATTTCATTATCTAAAAATAAATATTTTGGTAACAAATAAGCTTACGACAGATAAGATCTTACCTGTAATAAATTATTTTCTTACTATGAATGAGTAAATTAATAAATTACTTTCCACTTTTACCCAATATTTCCGAAAATTAATCATAATCAATATTCTCAATTTACTTATTATTTTCAAAAAATTAAAACTCTTATTGCACTTGAGTAATATAAATATAGTAATATTTGCAAATGATCTTTTTTTAGAAATATAAATCGAAATCTTAAAATTAATATTAAACCGAAACATAATTTAAAAGAAATAATAATTCAGTTATTTCGAAATAATTTATGGAAACGATAAATAAAATTGGTTATAAAAAAAATGTCACACAATTTGCACAGAGAAATATATTAATTGATAGATGAATAATGATTGGGTGAATTAAGTGAAATTAAACTTTGGAGATGGAAAAATTGCGTCCAAATTTATTTATACCAAGAATTCAGTTAGTTAAAATATTTAAATCAAAATATATCTTATTTCATATCAAATGTTTTCCTCTTGCGCATTTAGCATAAGATTAAATTTTTCCTAACAGTGATTTACTAATTACTTGTAATCAAAGCCAAGCAACTTTTACCATTGAAATCGATGTAGATTAAAAAAAAGTGCATTTTATTTTTAAAAAATATCCAAGAAATATAAATTTTTATTTAGAATATCTTCTTTTATATATATATATATATATATATATATATATATATATATATATATATATATATATATATATATATATATATATATATATATATATATATATATACACTTTATTTTTTGCTCTGTTTTTAAAATTTCTGAAAAATATAAGAGCATTATTGTTTAATTAAAGTGATGCCTTTTAAAGGGTTGATGTAACATACACATATTCTCTCTTGTGAGCTTTGTTTGTGTTCCCTTTTTTATTAGATGATTGTTGCTCAGTTTGAATTTGTTCCTCCATATTGATGAAATTTCAGTCACAAAATTCTACTGTGACTTAGAATGCTGCTGGGTATGCTTCTTAAGTAAGTATCTATTTTGTTCCGTGCTACCTCACAATCACTTCGAATAGTTCTTAATATACCCTAATGCTGGAAATTTGGACAGGGACAAATTTCGTCGATTGTTGGTTTCTAAAGCATGTGCTCAAATCTCCAATATTCGTCTTAAATACAGTCGTGCCAAATATTGTATTTTATGTAATTATATATAAATAATCTCTTGATAATGCTCTCCCAGATTGTGTCCATCATCATATGCTTGCGATGATCTAAAAGTATCCTTCAAAGGTAAGAATGAGATTGCTTTCTTCAATTACCTCAGAACGCTTACAAAAATTCTATTTATTAAGTTCTTTTTTTAAAAAAAAAACTGCGAAATCACTTGCTTGTATTGGGTTTTTTGAAGGATTTGAAGAAACTTGGTTTCTCAACTTGAGCTAAGTCATGATGAAATGAAGTTTTTCAAGGTTATCACTTTCAAAACTTGAAAGATATACATAAGCACATAACCGGGCAGGCGAGCCCTGGACTGTACCTTGAAGGTAATGGATTTGGAATATTCGCCCATCACCAATCACCTCGTAGCTCTGAACCACGTTCCGATGGTTAGATCACAATTAAGCTGGCACTTTCGTCTCGGCATCCAAATCAAACCAGTGAAAGGTCTTTGTATATCACAGATTAACGTGAACATTTTCCTAGCCTACTGAGCTCCAGCAACCCAGTGAGAGAGAATTTGGTCACCCTCATAATCACTGCCCAGAATAAATAATGGCTATTGGACGTCACCAAAAGGGATAACAACTGAGGCAACTAAAGTTGGAGTGTCTTGACTCTAAAGGTTAGCTTGTATGGGTTCATAAGTGGTACGAAACCAAGCTTTAGTGTTCTAGAAGGAAAAGATGGGTACTCGAAAATGTGTTTCAATATAAACAGTTGGAAGTTTTGGCAGTTTTTGCACAGTCTGTAGGATTTGGTTTCTTATCAGGATGTATTCTCATGCCCTTTAAGTGACGAATTTTTAATTTTGCAGGATATTTGTGTGTGTGTGGGGGGGTAAGTTTGTGATGAATGGCTTCTTAAAGGAGTGAGGTAAAAATCTATATAAATCTTTGACTACAGAGTTTGCATCAGCGCCAGGGTGATTTTGTACTAGACTGTTCATGATCTCTGGCTTCTTTAGTTAACGAACCATCTTACGCATTTGTTTTCGATATTTGCATGTGCAAGTATTTTTTTCAGCTCACAAGATTTTCGCTTGCAATGCAGCTACTTAAGTTGAAAATTTATAGAAATTGTATATATAATTGGTTAAATATTATTAATTTAAAAATAACGAAGCACTGTCACACACACACACACAAAAACGTCAAAATATCATTGATTTTCACTGCATTTAAAATATCGTTTATCAAATTGTTATTTATTTTAATCGTAATAGTCAAATTTTTCACAAGTCCCATGTGTCCTTACGTCAATTACATTATCCAATATACACCGCATATCATTTTCATTTTCATTACATTATACATCCAATATCATTTTAGCTCATTAGCGTATCGATCATCAATAACGAGATATGTACCAAAGCTCCTTTTGGGCTATTGATGGTACATTTTAACATTTCCCGATATTTTGTTGAGATAAGATTATGCTTATAAAGTTTATTCAATCTATACTACGTCTCAGTTAAATGCTAATCTGTAAGTAATTTTATATAGAATGCTTTCTCAGGAAGTTACGAAAATGGTTGAAATGAGGGACACAATAACAACAAGTAATGTTTATTATGGCATGATACACTTAAAGGGTAATTGCACAGCGTGCTGATTTCTTGATCAACATTACGTTTAGAATAGATTCAAAAAGAGTATAAATTATCTCCTGAAATATAGCTCCTATTCTCTCTCAACCATTTGCCACTCTCTGTTTTCTAAATACGAAGGCAACCTATGTAAATGACATTCAATCAGATTACAAATATTTTCGATTTCTGATATATTCGAGAAGACAAACGGCCATAGAAGTGTTTAGACACTTTTTCATAATGTATTACATTTGCGCTGCCAATGATCTTGTGTTATTGATAAATGACATTCGGCATACTTTGAAGGATAGTTAATATTACCACAAAGAGCATGTCCTACCCGTAATCATATTGCAAACAATACAAACTGGTGTTGATCTTCAATTGGCAGGCATTAGCGCTTTGAACCACCAAGCCGTTTCATCACTCGGCATGGCACCAAATATTACCTGTAACGAGGCCACCACTTTTCCATACCTAGCTCAGAGTTGGGTTTTACCAATAGGTGAAACCTACCAGGTGAGAGTATTTATAGTTAAAAAGTAGAAACAAGCGAAAAATCTTCTCAATATTTAATCTTTTACCACCAGAGGTACCATTTCACCCAGAGAACATGATCACGACCTATTTAAATGTGTCCCAGCCTCCTTTAGCAAACACGGTAGATCTTCAATTAAGTCGGAATTCAAACTTACTACCTATAATGTTTAAACAAAACCGTTAAGACAATACACCATTTTTTCCGAGGTATACATAATTCTATCTCAACGTCCTTTACAAATAACTCTATGATCTTGACTTTGTGACAGTCTTCTTAACATACATAATAAATATGGGTCCTGAGATGCTAATCGGTATATAATGCCCTAATTTGTATAGAAGCATCAAATTTATTCAACATCTACCGTAAAATGCCAATGAAAGTGTTCTGCGGAGTCAATAGCCTATAGAAATGCGTTAGTTCATACTTGATAACATTAGTCTTGCAATTCGTTACATTCCCTTCTTTCAAGAGTCCCAAAATGGTGTTGTAAATTTTTGACGAGTTTTGTGAAAAAACTTAATTTTACTCAATGCGAGTTATAATCCTACGAGCACAAAGCTCTAAAACTGTTTCTGTCATATTACTATTACCTTCTTTTAATCATCTTTTGCAATAACCAGTGTACAATGTAAGTGGACATATGTAAGTACTTGTTCATTGTGAATTTAAAATGTAATAATCAAGCTTTTTTTATTTATAATCTGATCTTAAATTATAAATACTTTTCATTTAAAAATCTAAGGACACACATGCCTATAAAGAAACTATAGAAATATATTCACGGAAAATCACTATAAAAGAATCTATAACTCAAATTATAACAGAAAATATGCGGAAATATATCTATATTCATTGCATCAATTTCAAACGAAAGATTATAAAGGTAAAAATCGGGAGATTCAGCAAATTTCTCTTTTCCTTACCTCATTTGTACAAAGTTCATAAAAAGTAATATAAAATCATTACAATAACAAGATTTCTGGAATATATTGTTCAGCAAATTATAAAAGATTTAAAATTGGACTACGAGTTGTAGTCAACAGTATTGGAACAAGAAATGTCATTTTTAGACATGGAAAATATTTAAGAAACAAAATCTTAGATGTAGGTTCAAAATCATTCTCACACGCTGCTAAGCTTTTAATAACCGGTATTTATAGTTTGCAAACATCTTTTTAGTCAAAACAGTTCTATTGATAATAGAACAAAGCTGTCTCTCTCAATCCGAGCAAAAAAGCCTCATCCAAGAGGAGCAATGCTCTGCATTTTTTTCACTTCAAGAGACATTGTGATATCCGAAGGTTGATTGGGTTTTCTGGCGCAAGGTCCAAAAAGGACACGCTAGTCCCATCTTGTGATATCCGAAGGAAAGACTGAAATATTGAGCACTGAGATTATACCTAATGTTACTGGATTCAAATGATATTCATTGACACATGATGCAGTCTGGAATGTGACACCCGACGTAATCTGTACTTCATGTTGTTATTGTATGTTTTTCTTGTTATCTGATGTGGAAGCGCGAACTTATTTTGAATATCAAGGGATAGTTAAAATAAACTCACATTCGTTTTTACCGGAAAATTATGATTTAAACAAGGAAGATTAATGATATGTGTAGAAATAATCACATACAACACGATTTCGTCCAGTAGACTTTGATATGACTCCATCAGGTGGATGTACTTTAATCCAGTAGACATCTCATTTTGGTTTAGTTTAGATACATGGCACGTTAAATTTCCACTCATTTTACGTCCATTATATGTCTACAAGATGTCAGCATTGGGCGATTCATGGACGAAATTTAGGTGTATTCATGCGCACTGCTCTATACTAGGTAATTTTCATGGATGTATTTTAGATGAGGCTTATCTACTGAATGCTTTCTCTAATAGCTCAGTTTTTATACACTAGACAAGGTGAAAGCTTAGTTTTTAATTATACTTTTTTATAAATTGTTAAATTTTTCTTTATTTGCTATGTGTGAAGTGCTAGAAAATTTATTTTTATTTATATCTTATATTAAATATTATAGCATTTTCTCATTCTAATTAAATTAGTACTTTTTAATACAGATTATTTTACTGGCAATATTTTGAAATTTGAGTTTTATATTGCTTAAAATAAAACTAAACTTTTCCTTTTCTTTGCAAAACATTAAAATTTACTCCAAGAAATTTTATTAGGAAGAGTATAAGATTTAATAATAAACTGTGATGAGTGAAATTGAGTTTATATATAAATGTAAATTAATACATACTTATACAATATGGGTTGATTTTTGAAAGATGGTATATTTCATTTATACATTAATAAGTTAATATACTTTGATATTTTTTTATTGTTTCACTCGAACACCTTCCTTTAGCATAGTAGAATCTATTACATAAATCAACTCTTAGGGGACTGCTTGTGTTCTCTGGAAAGCTTTTTAAAAGTGAATTTTAAAACAAGTATCAAAAATTATACTTGCAAATCAGCCATCTGAAGAAATAGTAAAAACAGTTTTTAATTACCAGGATTATAGCCCAAAATCATACGTACAAAAGTGTTTTTTTTTTTTTTTTTTTTTTTTCTTGTTAAACGTGGTCTATCTGCACCTTTGTATAATTTTGATTTTCCTTTTGATGATCAGCATAGAAGATTCTCACCAAAACGTTACAAGAAAGGGCTTAGAAATGGAGAAGAGATTTTTAGAGAATGGATGGTATATTCCGTATTTCAAAACGCTTTGCACTGTTTTCCTTGTCGACTTTTTGCTGCACCATATAGCTTGAGCGCTCTTGGCAATCGGAGATTTAAAGACTGGAAGCATTTAAGGGACTCTTTAGCACATTATGAAAATGCTAAAACTCACATAGATTGTTTGAAACTCACATAGATCATGGCTTGAATTGAAGCAAAGATTGAAAATAGGTGAAACAATAGATGCAGTTTCTCAGAGACTCATTGATTCTGAGATAAATCACTAGTCTGAAGTTCTTTTATGCATTATAGCAGTCATCAAAATGCTAGGCGAAAGCTGTCTAGCTTTTCGAGGAACAAGCGATAAACTGTATGAACACAATAATGGAAACTTTTGTATGTTAATTCAGTTATTGGCTGAGTTTGATCCAAAAATGGAGGAACACTTTCGCAGTCCTTAGTAAAGAAGAAATAAAAGTAACATATCTAGGAAAAACAATGCAAAATGAAATAATTGAATTATTGCATGAAAACATAAAGCACCACATCAATGAGCAACTCCCAATGCAAGTAAAGTAGAACAGATGACATTTGTGGTAAGATTTGTCTCCATACAGGAATCAGAGACTGAAATTCAAGTTAATATCAACGAGCACTTTTTGGGTTTTCTACCCATTGAGAGATCAATAGCTAAAGAATTGTCGGAGGTTTTACAAGAAGAGCTGGAGAAAAATACGTTTAAAGTAGAAAATATGCGCGGTCAAGAGTATGACAACGGTTCTAATATGAGAGGAGAAAAATCGGGAGTACAAACAAGAATCAGAAATATATGTCCCAGAGCATTTTATGTTCCATGCAGCAGCCATTCACTAAATTTGGTTGTAAACGATATGGCAAAATCCTCGTTTGAGACAGCCAAATTCTTCATATATAATTGTTCAAAAGTCATAAATTTTTTTCTTCTTCTTTTCATTGGGTAATATTATTGAAATATATTGATACTTACACCCTAAAACCATTGAGTGATACGCGATGGGAAAGTAGAGTCAACTCATTAAAAGCTCTGCGGTTTCAGATTGGTCCAATTCACTTTGCTTTATACAGCATATATGAAGATTCAGAAATCGATAATATGATCAGAGACAAGGCTAGCGGTTTATTAAATAATTTGAAGCAATTCGAATTTATATGCTCTGTTGTGATCTGGTACGTATAATTTTGAGTCATACTAATCCCATCAGCAAACTTTTGCAAACTGTAAATTTTGTTATGTCACCAGCTATTGATATGCTTAGCAACTGCAAACTCTTCTTTGAAAACCTGAGATCAGATGAAACTTTTGAAAGCATCCTTTTAGAAGCAACCGAACCTGCTTCAGAGATTGACGTGGAAGCTAATTCCAAAACCACCACACTACGTCATCTTGTGAGAAACAAAAGAAGAAAGTTTTTGTATGAGAGCCCGGATGAACCCGTTCAAGACCTCAAACAAAAATATAAAATAGATTTTGTTTTCACACAATAGATCAAGCAATAAATGCCTTGGAAACCAGATGTAATTTGCTAAATACTCGCAGTAATTATTTCAGCTTTTTGTATAATATTTTTGGTCTAGAAGACATGAACAGAAATGAGCTACTGGCTTGCAAAGATTTGGAAGTAGTTTTAACTAATGGAAACTCAAGTGATCTTAACGCCCAGGAACTAGCCGAGGAAATAAGCATTATTTCGTCATTATTAACAAAAAAGGAAACCCCTGTTGAAGTTCTAAAGTTTACACTTAAATTCGCACCAAACCTCATCATAGCATTAAAAATCCTACTTATATTGACAGTCACTGTGGCTTCTGGGGAAAGCTTTTCAAAACAAAAAATAATAAAAAAATTATCTCAGAACGATGCAGAGGCAAAATCGTCTCAATGGATTGGAAAGAATAGCTATAGAACATCAAATTAGTGACAAATTAGACTTGAAATCACTGGTTCACTAGTTTCCGAAAGAAAAGTTAGAAAAAGGGCATTTTAATTACTTTGGTTAGTTAGAATGTATTTATAATATGGGATACTAGTTTAGTTAGCATTACTACATTTTAATTTTTGTCATTTTGTCTTAAGTGCTAAATTGCTTATCTTGTTATCTGATGCTTGAGTTTTTAATAAAAAAATTTTTTTAAATGTTTTCTTGACTTTCTGATATGGTCACGTGAAATTTACTTAAAAGAAACGGAGGGGGGGGCGCAAAATTAAGGTTTTGCCCGGAGCGCCAAAATGTCTAGGACCGGTCCTGATATTTGATGTTACACAAATAATTTACAAGAGTATTTGATGATAGTTTTAATGCCTTTTTGAAGAACTTTCCACTTTGAATCAGTGTATACCAAATAAAAAGAATGAGACATGTTTAGAAAAGTAAAAAAAAATCATGTCTTGAAGATAAATTTCTAGAATATAAAATTATACGGAACACATAATGGCTATAAAACTATAACGAACACATAGAAGGTGCGTATGTAATGTCAAAGCACCACCTCATAATTAATGTAATTATAACTTGCTTGTGTGAAAATTCTTTTTTTTTTTTTTTTAAAAAAAAAAAAAAAAAAAAATCATTCTATATTGATTGCTTTTTTAAACACCAAGAAGCATTGTAAGCTCTTAACTTTAAAAGTGCAGCATGATACTGGTTGGGAGTTATATGAGAATGAATTTACAAGAGCACTATATAAACTGAAGATTGAATTTTGAGAATATTAGAATTTTCATTAAATTGTTTGATAATTTTAATCTTCGTTGGGAAATATGTTGACTATCTAAAGAGCAAAATCCAAGTAGAGATTTTGAAAATTGAACAAATCTTCTACATCCAATTTTTTTAATATGAAAATTATTTTTGTAATAGGAAGGAATGTTACTAAAAGAACCCTATTATTTATTTTAGCACTATTAGTTGAGATAATATTAATCATCCCACTGGTTTAAATTTAAAGTTACAGAACACACACAAGAATAAATTATGTCCTAGATTAAAAATAAGCATCTGAGTTTATTTTCATATTTGTAAAGGCAGAATGGATGTGCTGAAAATACCAGCAATTGGGCAAAATATATTCAAAGAAAATCGAGATACTACAAGAGGTATTTAAAAATCATTTCCATTGCTCTTCGCAAAATCCTAGAGCATGGTTCAGTTTTGGCGAGATTCTTATTTTCGTGCCAAGGGAGACACAGTTATTTTTCCTACGTAAATTACGTCACTTCAAGCAATATCCGGTTTTCAAATTCCCAATCACGCTCAATCAAACTTAGATTTTAGGCTATTTTCGATTTCATGTACTGAAATTACAAATGATTCATTATATTCCTGCGCATACTACAGAAATATTACAGAACTAAATAATAGAAATTTAATTTCACAAATTTTGTAAACATTATTCAAAAGAAAACAAATATAAAGTAATTCCAAATATTAACATTAGTATTCATACATGGCCAATAAATCAATTTCTGATAAAAGACGACGGAACTGTACAGGTATAAAGCGATTTCCAATTTTCACGCCAAGCGCTGCACAACTATATCGCCAACCTAAATTATGTCATTAAGCCCAATATCAGCTTACTAAATACAGATCGCGTTTGAACTTCAACTTTGGAATTGCGAGTTATTTCGAATACCAAATATCAAAATTTCGAACATTTTATTGTTATTACGTACTATAGAAGTATTATAAAATCCTAATAACTTGAAACAAACTTTTCATTAAAGCTAGAATTTTAATTAACCGGCCAGTGGCGCTCACCTTAAAAATGTTTCAGTGTAGCGCTACCTACTACAAAGACAACCGGGCAATAAAGGTAAATTTCTAACGTTGACAAATTGCATTTTTTTATTCAAACTAGAATTTTAAGTAAAAGGGCATGTGACGCCCACCTTAAAAAAAATTTCAGTACGGCACAATCTAACACTAACGTGAAACATGCGATAAAAGCTTACTTAAAGATGTACTTGCTTTTGTAAATATGCATTTTTATGAAAACCAGATGTTCTAATTACTATTCTAAGTGAAATTTTAATGCAAAATAAAATAACTCACCTCCTCTTCACTGCTTTTGCAATTCGCCGAGAACGAACGATTCTAAGGGTTTCGAAGAAATCTTTACTGTATTTTCTTTATGGTTTCTAAGCCATACATACTCTGCGATGTATGAATAAAACTGGCCAAACACATGATTAGTACCCTGAACAGATCTTTTATTCGACGACTAAACAAAAATTCAAAATTATATAACTCATAAAAAGTTCCAAACTTTTCCAGCTTACAAAAATGTGAAACATTTTAAAAATTATTAACAATACATCTTCCAAAAGTCCAATAACGGGTAATTAACGTAACAGATTCTTAAATTGAAAACAAATAAAATTACTCATTAAACACTTCAAGGGTTGCACAAAAACAAATTTCACACATGTCATACACATTACGTCATAAAACGAAAATCCCTTCATGCAAACGCATTCCGAATCATTAAACCAGTTTGGCTCACTTCATCGCATGTTTGGCGCATTTTACCCACTCTACAGTTCTCTACTCTTAGGCGCAATTTTTTAATTATTTCTCTTTCATTAAGTAAAGATAAAAATAATACAAACATTTTAAAAATACACCTTAAGTAGCAATACCAAATAGTTTTAATAGCTACGTTATAAATTTAAATCTAAAACATAGGTAACATATATTTTCATGAAACTATGGTTTCTAAGGCGTTAATCTAAAAAAAAATTGCAATGTAATTTAGAATAGAAAAACAACGAAGGAATAGAAATAAATCAATAACCAAAAAAGAAAATCATTGGTTACAACGCAATCCAATTCGGAAAAATAATCGGACAACAAAATTAAATCAAAAAGGAAAAATTTAAATACATTTTTATGAAAACTCGATTACTGATTTGATTAACAAAGATTATAATTCTCAATAAGCACACACTCACACTAATATATATATATATATCACAGAAAGAACAAATGTGACTTATTTACAAAATCTATTAAACAAAAGGTAAAGAGTAAAAAAGATGCTATATGTTTGACATCATTAATAAAAATTGCGATTTTCACTTCCTAGAGCATATTTAATAAGGAACCTATTTACAAAAACCAATCTAACATGGTTGGTACGATGATTAATACATAGTATGCCCCCAGACAATGCAGTACAGGCAGTACAAAGCCTAGGCATGCTGAGTATCAAATTATCGATCTGATCTTGGGGAATATTACACTACTCATCAAGCAATGCTCTCCGAAGTTACGGTAAATATATGGGACGGGGTTGACGGGCTGCAAGTCGTTGGCCAAGCATGTCCCATATATGCTGTATTGACTTCAAGTCCGGTGAGTATGTTGGCCAGAAAATATGGATGATATTCTCTGATTGGAGGCATTCGTCTATAATGTTTTTACGGTGAGGACGGGCGTTGCCATCTATAAACAGAAATTCTGCTCCCATGGCGCCCCGAAACAAACGTACATGTTGCTCCAGAATGACATCACGATAGATGTGGCCTGTCATGTTCACGTTCTAAGCATGCAGGTAAGTCTGGAACTCAGAATAATTCCTCCCCAAACGAGCAATCGTGCAACACCGTAAGAGCGTTGTTCAAAGGTATTCTCTTGGTGGTAACGGATACCTAGCCATCTCCATATGAAAGTCCGGCGAGAATCAGACTGAAAGCTAAACTTGGACTCATCGGAAAACATCACACAAGACCAATGTCGTGGTGTCCACAATGCATGCTCTCTACTTCAGGCTAACTGCAAGTAAGAGAACACATCTGACAGACTTACGAGCATATAGACCAATGTGCCCTTAGCGTCTGTACTCAGTCTGCCTTGAAACTGTCGTACCGGTAGCTGTAGAGAGAAGACGAGACAGATCTGATGCTGTGCTTCGTCTGTTTCTTTTGGCAGTAACTGCCAAATACTGGTCCTCATTCTGCGTTGTAATTCGGGGGTGACCTATGATGTAACGTCTACTCACATTACCATCATCTTAGAACCGTTGCCAAAGCCTGGAGATAACATTCTAGGCGATTCCAAGTACCTCGGATAGTTCCAGCTGGGTACTTCCACATTCCAGACGGCCGATAATTCTACCACGTAAAACATCATCCAAATGCTTCCTTTGGGCCAGAACTATATGGTTATTGTACTGAAAGGCTTTAAAAGCGCTTGTGAATAATAATTTTACTTCTTTGCAACCATTCCTTATATACACTTCTCTTACACTATCTTCATTGTGGCGTACTATCGGCGCTATCTGGTAGTTTATTGTAATTTTCATATTATTCTTCAAGATGTGTGTGATAATTCTACATGTGAAATTTTTATTTTAGAGTTCAATTTCTGTGTGATTCTGAATTATTATCCTTAATTTATGGACATGAGTGTATATATATATATATATATATTATACATAAATTATAACATACAGCATAATTTTAATCGAATAATACATAAAGTAAAAGTACTCACTGATCATTACTGGTAGACGAAATTATAAGCAACTCACGCGATTCCACGTCCAGAGCGTAACGGTTTCGGAGCAATGTTTCCTTTGATAACGATATGATTTCGGATTACAAACTATGTAACTTGAGCACGACGCTAACGGAATGATTCTTAGATCCCCAAATGTACACAAAGTAAACAAGAAAGTTTTTGCCGTTTTTGCGTAGACATTGAATGAAGTGAGAATAAGTATGCAAATTAGTGTATTATGTGGCTTAGACTCCTACTAGTCGAGAGTAGTAATATCAATAATTATAGAAGCAGATCCACCACCCATATTCATAAATTGTAACTCATACAGTATCGAAGAGAAATGGGCATGTCGAAGGAGCTCGTTTGATGATGTTTGATTTACACTGCTGGCCACCCAAATTACAACAATAAAAAAGACAACAGATATCACAACAAAATTTATTTTGTAGATAACATGTTGACCAAGTACCAAATAATTGAATTCATAGATTACTCTGAAGTTATTCCTGCCAAAATAGTATCCAAAGTAGCCGCCATTGTTGGAAATCAACGCTGCCGCACTCTTCGGCATTGATTTAAAGAGACTTTGTATGTGTTCTTGGGGTACAGAAGACCAAGCAGCTTCCATACGTTAACAAAGTTTATACGGTTTGATAACTGGGAATATAATCTGGTCAATCGTTGAGCAACCATAAACCACATGTTTTCCATCGGCGAAAGAACCGGAGAGCGAGCCTGCCCGGGAAACATTTTAATATGGCGATTGACGAAGAACATTTTAATGCGTACTACGTGTGGTCGGGCATTATCTTTTTGAAACAGGGCTGTGGGCAAACCCTGAGGTAAGGAAGGACAACTGACTCGAGCGTTTTGGAGATGCAGTGCTATCTGTTTAAAGTACCGGCAATGCGTACTGGAGGAGTGCGAGAGTGATATCCAATACCACCCTATACCTTAATAAACCCGGAGCAGGACAAGTGTGGCGGCGCATAACGCAGCTGGTCAGAATCCTCTCTCCACGGTGTCCCCAGACTTAAATACAATCATCGTGGTGTTGCAGATAGAAGCGTTACTTGTCAGTAAAGACAATTTCATTTCATTCTGCCGTCCACACCCTTCTTTCATCTCTCCATTAGCGGTTAAGACGTCTATGATTCTGCGTCAAGGGTAGACGAAGCAATCGACGTTTTGCGGACATACCATTCTGCTGAAAACATCATCGAATGGTACAGGCAAACACTGAATAATGTGTTGCAGACAAAATGTGCTATGCTGTTGTTCATGATGTAACGGAGTGGTCCGTAAGTACCATGTGCACAATATTCCTGTTATTATAGGAAGTGGTGCGCAGAGATGTAGGAGATCAAACACGTTGATCCATCATACCCTTCTGCATCCATAGATCGCATATCCGCATTACAGTTATTTGGTCTCGTACAACACGATTACTGATTATCTTTCAGGGATGAAAGAGGATCCACAATATCGATATGCTACCATTCTTCACAGTCGAACTCGGATACTTGATGAAAAAAATAATCGCTGTTTTCTACGAGGCGTAATTGAACATGTTTTTTATTTGAAAAAAAAAACCGCATGAAAAACACAATTGTCGAAAATAAAGTCGTCAAAATCTCTAAACCTTAAATTGCACTTTGAAGTGGCGCGACAGGTGAGCGTGATGTGCATCTGTGCTTAAATTCTAATCATTTGCATATCTCACCTCAGCTAATGCATGTTGTAAATTTCATGTTATTTGCATACTTCCTCATTTACAGTGATTAGCAGTGTACAACTTCTAAGTGGGTTTATTAACTGCTACATCAAGTCACCGAATAGTCAAGAATTTGGAATAATGCTGTAAATGAACGTACGGCAAGGCGTTGATTCGCAAATGTAGGTTGGGAGATTTGTCCCCCAGTGATGAAGATCGCATTGGTAAAGTCTTGCCGGATAAGTCTGGATAAAGTCTTGCCGGAGACCACTGAGGAGGACAATAGTCAAATATGTGGTGAAGTTGCCAAACAATTTTACGTTTCCTGTGAAATGGTTAGATTCCATCTATGCTACTTAGGTAAGACATACAGGATTAACAAATAGATTTCTCAAAAGCTGTTGGAAGTGTACAAGCAACCACGAGTGGCAGTTTGCTTATCATTTCTTTCTCGTCATTGTAGATCATCCATATTTGATTGAGTCTGGTCAGTGACGAAAATTGGATCCTATAGGACACTCCCAAGAGTTCTAAACTTTGATTGTCAGCCCAGAATACTATCTCTCAAAGCGCAAGAACACCTATACACTCGTGCAAGATTATGTATTGTGTCTGGTAGACTAGTTCTAGAGTTGCCAAGTGATTCACTAAGAGCTGCTGCCAACGAGCCAAACTGTCATTGAGGACATGTATTTGTAGCAATTAGAACGAGTACTTTAGACATTGCAACAGAAGGCGTCAACTCAAGTTAATCGCAAGGGTGTACTATTATTGGGTGAAAATGTGAATTACCTTATTGACCTAGCCTTGCACCATCAGACTATCACCTTTTCCATTCTTTGGACAATTATCTTCGTAGATTATGCTTCACCAATGAAGCAGGTCTATACCAAGCACTCGCGGACTTCTTTACAAGTTTAAACGTAAGTCGATAGCACAACTGGAGACATGTTGGCAGAAGGTATTGGATGTCGATGGTGATTACTCGAGTACTAACAATAGGTTACACTTTGTTGTTCTTTTGAATTAATGAAAATGGCAAGAACTTGTTTACTTTGTATATATAATTCAAATTCAATTTATTACTATCACTAGCTAAACATAAATTTGAATTTATTCACTTCGGAAAATACAACTTCATTTTTCTATATCACAACTTCAAATACGAATGTTTCAATCATTATTGTGAAAACAAAACATAGCTAAAGCTTCATTGGTTACTATAACTCCTAAGCAAATTTTGCGCATACACACATCAGGTTACGTCATAAACTGCAGATTACATCATAAAGTTGTAAGAATCCATTTCGGGCTTAATGATCTACAGGTTAGGCTCATTTGGCGCCCATACAGGCTCCTATGGTTTGATCTGCGATTTTGATAAAGAATACTCGTTTTAGTTTTTATAAGAATATTTTCATTTTGAGAACAAAATGCAATGCAGAAGTGAAGTGATAAACAAGTAGAACTGGTTGTCTTAAAAACATTTTTTACAATAAAACTTACTGAGTTTTTTCATATAAATTCTTCTAATGTAATAAATTTCTAGACTGTATTACCCAGTGAAACATTTCGCAGAGCTAATAAAATTTTAGAAAAAAATATTTAATATCTTTTGAAAGATAAATAGATGGGCGCAAATCCTCTCAATGAAATTTATTAAAAGTTAAATAAGTTCGCAATAATCTATTCAAGTTTGTTCAATTCTGACTGTAATAAAGTCAATACCGAGCATTAAAAGATTAGTAAAATCCAAATAAGCTAAAAAATTCCATTAATTAGTTAAGTAATTTTATGTGCTGCAATAGAAATATTCTTTTAAATACAATAATTAAATCACTTAATTGTTCTCATAACCATATTCCTATTAAAACGATTGTGAAACATTCTTTACCTGAGCATAATTCTTTCTAATAAGACCGCAAGACAGATCAAATTGTTCAATAATTAATCCAAAGTTATTTTCAAAAAATGTCATCAGGTGGATTTTTTAGAAGCAACATCATTATCATTTAGAAGAAACATCATCGATCACTTATTCTTATAACATTCATTAAGCTGAAATCAATGAACTAAATCAGTCATTAAGTTCTTTTCTCTATTTTAAGCAAAGGAAAAAATCTGTCCTTATTCCTGTTTACCAGCTTCTATGGACATAGTAATGCTGTTCGAGTCTTGTGGCTCTTCTTAACTCATCTGTTAAGTAAATTGGTGCATCGTATGCAAAGTGTTAGCTATTTCTGCATTAGAGCTTGAGAAATTAACTTTGTCAACAAAAATGTAAACACGAATTTTTTTCTCCAGATTTTGTATCGTATTAGAATTTTTTATTTCAATATTGTAATTGCAAGCATAAAATAATGATATAAAGAGAATTCATTATTGTAATCATAATTCACAGCTGAGAATGCAATAAAAAAATTACAGTTTTTAAAATAACATTTAAATTGTATCAATCCAAATTGTGGTTTGTGTACTACACTGCATTTGAAAATTATTTCTCACTAGACATTAATTTTAATTGCAAAGCATAAACATTCCTGTCTTACCCAAAATTTAAATTTGAACTATCAGAGCTGAATTTGAGTTTTGACGGAAACTTAAGCTCCTTGTTAATAAACTGTTGTTAAGTAATAAATACCTCGGTTTCATATTTGATACCTGTCAGATAGACACATTCCCACAGAAAAAAATCATAGCTTAACTTCAGTTGATAATTAATGTATTCCTTTCTTAATTAATACAAATCTGTCAAATTTATTTTATAATTTACTGAAATACCTTAACATGAAAAAAAATTTCATTTCATAATTTCGGATACATTTTACTTTTATGTATTCTTCTTTTAAAACATTCAAAGTAGAAGTAAATTGTTAGTTTTCATAAGAATTTACAGAGAATACTTAAATAATCTATTCTATATGAGTGTTGAGGATATAGTTCTTTCGCTATCGTAAATAATATGCCGAAATTATTCATACTTTTTATAAAAATTACATACCAGTACTAATAAGTTTATTATATATTCAATTTATTTTAAGAAGTATAATTTTAAAGTTGTTTTTTTTCCGTATAAAAAATATGAAATGTGTAAACTTTTACGGGATTCAAATTAATTTCCTTTTTCTCCATTTTCCTAAGAGATGTTTCTTTATATTCAAATACATGGCAATTTACATTTTTTCAGCAAATGTTCCTCGGAAATGCAATCCTTATACTTATTTGCAAAATTAGAGTAGAAGGTCGAACTGATAAAAATTCCTTTCGTAGTCTTTATTCACTTATCTAAATCCTTTAGAATATCTTTATGTAAAAATAAGGCTAGACGATCTTAAGGTGGTTTTAAATGTAAATCCCATTTATCTCAAACCCTTTTCCTAGCAGTGTAACATACCAAGACATCCAGGCTCCAATTGTTTCTAAACCCAAATATTTTAGTGCAAATTTGGTGCATTGTTTTGTTTATCCTTTTCTAGTGATGCTTCCGAAAACTTTCTGCTGCTGTTGGGATACAACAATCGGATGTGTAGTTATTGGTTATATAACAGGGGTAAGCTATATAAATTCTTATGTACTTTACTAAAATAAGCTATTGGTTTTGTAAATTGCCCCTCTTTATTTAAAATACACACAAACATTGAAAGGAAATTATAAAATAGATTTTTTTTAAAGAGATCTAAGCAAATCTGTTTAAAATAAATGAAAGTGTTCCTCTTAGGATTTTAATTTACTGTAACCAAAGTATATTTTTAAATGAATTCGAAAAATTAATCACTTGCCTTTATTTCATAATCATTGATAAAAGCCCTGATCTCATTTTATTTATTTTTTATTTATTTTATTTTTTTATTTATTTTTTTTATATATAAAAATAAGAACTTGAATACGTATTATTTTTATCGAAATAAAAGAACTTGAATAAGTTCTACAGTTTGGTCTTTTATTTTCCAAATATTTAACACTTGCAAATTTACTTTGCCTTTCCTTCTGTAAATTCTTGTTTTAAATATTACTGCTTAAAAAATGTTGATATTTTGTAAAATTGAATTATAAGTTTTGATACATTTCACAAAAAAAGTCAGTTAGATATAAAGTCAGACTAAAACTTTTATAATTCTGATTATCATGTTTTTATTTGAAAAAATTAAGAAACGTGTGTGGTTGCTTAAATTTTTACTGAAATTTGATTAAGTTTATTTAAAATTAGATTTTATTTGATTATTTTTTCCCTTGATCTGACTTAAATTTTAGCATAGGCATTTTTTCTTCATGTTGGGCCACTAAATTTAATTATTTGATAGTATAATCAACTCTTTATGCATATTTAACAATTTAATTAAATTTCAAATTTTGAAAATCATAAGAATGTTTTTTTAATTTAATAATTTCAAGCTTCAAATTCTTGAGGTGCAGCAACCTTCCATTTGATAATTTAATAGTTAAATTTCAACTTTGTATTTATAATTTTTCAACTTTGTATTTATAATTGTGTTTTAATAAGAACTAAGGTCTGATTTTGAACTGAAAGTAGAAGTCTATCTCGCTTTTGGGAGCAAATGAAAAAACATTTTCTTATAAAATAATATTTTATTCTCAAAAATAATTTTAGTAAAATATTGTTTTCAGCTTATTATACTATTTTTTTATAATTAATGTTTTTTACGGTCCATAGATTTAAGTGTCTGCTAAAAAAAATTGGTATTTTCATTACATTTCATATAATACCATGTGTTTGCAGGGACTCAGTATCACGCTATGTGTTGGGTCAGTTATGCGTCTGTTTTTTGGATTGCCACTTATCCTACAAAACGATGATCTCCAAGGTCAATTCCCATGTAAGTGTTTCATATTTCTGCCTTAGAATTTATCTATTGAAGTTAATAATTAAATATGCCCATTATAAATTATTAATTAAGAATAAATTACGTGATAGTTATATAAATACGTGATTGCTCTATATACATTTTGAACGGTCTTATTAATATAAGATATTAACATTAATTTAATGTAATATCATTTCAACCATTACATTCGGACACTAATTCATATATAAAATAATTATAAAGGATAATAGACTTATATTAACACATGAGAATAACATTTATGTAAATTTTATACTCATCTTCTATATAAAATTTAATTTAGAACTTAAGTATCTCAATCAAGGAATATAGTTATTACTTCATAACTTATATCACACAAACATACTGGGAAAATATCATGACACATGATCAAAAAACAGGCCAACTGTAATTAAAGTAACCCCATTCAGACCCCTTTAAAAATCGTTTTGCCAATCGAGTTTTGATAAAACTTAATATTATTTAGATCATCTGAAAAAGATTCATCATGTATGAAGACAATGATCTGCAGACATTGCCATTTATATAAATCAGGAATCATTTACTGTCAAAGCAGATAACTGTACTGGTACTTCTAGCAGACATTTTAGGACCTTAAGGAATGAATGTTTTAAAGAAAAACAGCCTAAGGATAAAATTAAGTCCACCGCATGCAATTATGTAATGAGAAAAGGTTGAGACCACGAGTTATTAAACCATTTTCACCAAAACTGACGTATTGGCGTGCAAGATTAGGGCATGCTTGATGGTCTTGAGGTAACAGCATTTTCATGATTTGGATATTAGGATATTATTTTTAAGCCCAACTTATGTACAGTCAATCATGGAATCTCCACTGACAAGTCGCTTGATTTTCAAATTCATAATTATCTTCTCACTTATCTTCAATATGGACCCTGTTTCTCAATCCCTTTAAATTACATTTTCGCATTGCAGCTATGCGATTACTGCCGTTCTGATAAAATCAGTTATACTAGTAAAGTTTGATCTTTCTTTTATAAGGCAACGAGAGAGAAAGAGATAAACGGTGACAAAGGCACGGTAAAGGATTTTATGGCTCTGACTAAAAATTTCTTTTTAGGTTTGACTAATTTGCATAAAGAATGTTTGACAATTGCCTACCTGTTGTCAAAATTTAAATTATTTTTTATTGGAAAAATCATTTCTCATGGTCTATATAAAATACACCAAATTTCATTGAAATTCTATTGACAGAATGGGTTCTATAGAGGTTTTAATCGAGTCTTTTTAATTATAACCACCCAAAATGTGAATTACAGAATAGATGCAGTGCAACAAATCAGGCAAATGATGTGAAATGTGCTGCCTTTTGGAACAGATGAAGTGATATACAGAGAAGAAATCTGAGGAATCGACAATAATTGTATTGCTCTATTCTCCAAAATAATTTTCTTGCTAATTGTTTTTCTATTCCAGATAAGGCATTCAGTACTGAGAATGTTCTCGGAATGAATAATTAAAAAATATAAATTTGCTTATTTTTAAGGAAAATTGTGACATTTCACTCTCTCTCTCTCTTCCTTTTCGAGAGCGCCCCTAGCGGGTAGAAGGAAAGACAGTTGGTTAGGCTTTTGATTTCGAACTCATAAGATGTGTTTTGATCATCTTTTTAATTTACTGTTTTCTGTTTGCTATTGTGTGTAATTTAAATTTGAATAATTAAATTATTGTTACACTAAAGGCTAGTTTTGATTAAACCCACAACCACCGAACACAAAATGTATTTCTGTAACTACAAAAACAATAATAATAATTCTGAAATATAGTCAAATTAATCTTTATAAATGGAGCATAATAATAATTAGCATAGCTTTTTCAAAACAAATGTGTGTGTGATAACTTTCTATATTTAATTAGAACTCACTAAGTCGCATCATTCTTCTCAATGTTTACAGGAGTGATGTCTTACAATTTTTACCATGAATGTAATTTAGCTCTAAATTCTTTTTACTCTGCTTATTTATTATTTTATTGTTTATAATTTATTAAAGAAACTATATTAAAATTTACTTTTGCATAGAAGTTCATAATTTATTCTGGGTATTTAAGATTCCTTTTCATTCTTTCTCTCTCTGCAGTTAATCCATTATTTTTTGTATTCACTGCCTTGTATTTTGGTTTTCATACTATCACTTCATTTGGACTAGTACCTGGAGTAAAAGAAGTGAGTCTTTTTTCAACTTTTTTTGTTATTTTGATAAAGTTTTCTAAATATTTATTTTATGTTTATGTGCTTTTTTTAACATATTAAATGTTTTCGAAACGAAGCAAAAATGTCTAACCAATTACTTACTAATTTAATAATTATTTTTATTTAATATTATAGATGCCGTTATATAAGGCGATTATAAGAAATTTCTTCCAAGTTCTTTTTGCTGCAAGATTCAATCATTTAATAATTTTCCTGCTCAGTTGTGTTTATTATTAAGTATGGAATACAAATTATGGAATAATTAACACAACCTGTAAGTTGTGTTAATTATTCAGTAATTAACACAACTATTTTAATGACCACAATGTTAATTATTCAGTAATTAACACAACTTACAGGTTGTGTTAATTAGTAAAAAGAATTATAAACAATGTGATACATAAAACTAACTATTTTAATGACCACAATTTAGCATTTATACCTAAATAAATTATTTGACTTAATAAAATTTTATTACACAAGTAAAAAAAACTATTTATTACACACATATACTCATACAATTTAACTGTTATTTAAATTAATCATTTTTTTTAAATCGACCTCAAATGCCGAGAAAAGTTTTATATTTTTAATTGTTCTCCTGCTACTAAAAGATGGGGATAAGAAAGGCATAGACATTTGACGCAGATTCTTATCAGAATCTATGTCATTATTACAAACTAAGATTGTTTTCCTGTTCTAAGTATTTAGAAAGAAGATTATCATGTTATATATCTTACACAACACATACAGTGACCTATTGAGAGCACCACGCTATTCAGAATAAAAAATTCTGGGCTGTATCTTAGTTATAGTCAAATAATAGCACATGGCTGTTGCATGATTGCCACATTGCTTTGCTGATTGCACATGTGTTGAACTGGATGCTTGAAAATTTTATGGTTTTTTCTCTTGCAACTGATGAATACGCCCCACTCTCAATGAAAAAAAAATCCACCTGTAAGTTACTGTTATGTCTACTCAAAATGGTAACTGTGGCCAAAATTTAAACTACTTTTCTTTTAAAAACTGTTTATTGATTTAGTCTGGCAATAGCACGAGAACACTGAACCAAATGAGGTCCATTAATGATAATGCTCACAACACATACCCTGTCAACATGTACTGGATATGTTACTTGGTTGATATTATATAATAAGTGTTCTGAAGAAATTTATGATAACTTTTAAATGTTAAAAATATTATCCATTAAGTGTTTTCATTCATATATGTTAATGTAGCTAAGTTCCTTCATGGTTTGAGGTTGCAAATGACTGAGAATAAAAAAAAAATCAGATTTATCTTTGATGTAATCAGACTCCAAAGTATTGACTATATTAATTGATTTAATTTAATAATTTTCCATCTTTTTTCACGACTTCCACTCCGGTGCCAGTTTTATTTATCAGGAATGCAATAATTTTTTTTCAATGAAATAATTTACATGAAAAATATTTTAATACCACTTTTTGAATCACGTTGATAGTTTGCTTACATTTTAACTAATAACTTATAGTTATTATAAGAATTATCACAAATATTTCTTTTTGAAATATACTATATTTAAAGTAATGATGTTGTAATTTAATGAGTTTAACTGAATTCATAAAAGGAAATGTTAATTAAGTATGCACTAGTTTTGTTGGTTCATGATAGTTTTGCAATATATACCTTAAAAATATCAAAAAAGAATGTCATTAAATTACACATTCTGAGTTTCCATATAAAAAAATGTAGACGTAAATAAGCCAAATGTTTTAATAAATAACCAGTCATAATTTTGCAAACTGATATTGTCCATCATTCGAAATATAAACAAAATGATGTATATAAATCCAGTTTAATAGGTTTAACAGCACAAAGATGTGACATATCTAAGTCATAGTTTCTTCACGGAGAATTCGTAGTTAATTCGTACTTTAAATTTGAATTTTTTTGCGGAAATGTTTATTTTAAGTGATACTAGAACATTTTATGTTGTAAATATTTATATGATAGTGCCAGACATCTGCTTATGAGGATTTAACAATCTAAATAGTTATCTAAGTTTCTAGTTTCTGAAGTTATCTAGTACTTGAAAAACAAAAATATTGCTTGTTTAAGGGTCCAGTATATTTACACTTTTAATTGTGAATTAACAATGAAAAGTGTAAATATATTGATCCTTTTAGAACTTTAAATTTTTGAACCAAGTAACTGGATGACAAATTTTAGATCCTCATATACTATATCCTTAAAACATTCAAGCATGCCTTCATTTTTCTGCCAGTGTCCTTCTCACTATCGGAAGGTAATGAGCTCGAATCCAGGCTTAACTGAAAATCCGTTGTGTGAGTTAAATGCGGCTCGGGCACGTGAAAACTGTGTGTGATCGCAATGTCTTCCAAATGAAAGGATACCTCTGGAAATGACAGGGCAAGTATTGATAGTATTCTGATTGGTTCCTGCTTCAAAATCACGAAGACTCCACTCGGCTGCTTCTATCTAACTGGTAGAGTCCAGCTCAGGGCCAGATACAAGGAAGCATGCTGGTGCAACAACAACATTTAAAATTAAATATCAGATTCCATTAACATGAATTGGAATTTAAATGGAAATTTCCCATTATAATGTATGTTTGTTAGAAATTAAATAAATTGAAAAGCAATATACTTCATAAATCAACCCTCTTTCTTAAATAATAAATAAACTACATTAATAATTAGAACAGCATTATAAGCGTGTATATCACTTTGCTTTTGGATTATTTATAAAGCTTATACAGGAATTCATAAGATTTAAAAATTATTATGTTTAACGTTTCATCGGACGTATTCAGAATTGAAAAGATAGAGATCATATTTTAGTACCTAAATTATGTTATATTACTTATAATATTATTATTTTCTGGTATTACACTGTATACTTATAATTAAATTATTTCTAGGTGATTCCCTATTTCGTCGTCTTCACAAAAAAAATTTCCAAATTTTCCCTTTTATTATTTTACATAAAAAAAGCACAAATTTTCGAAATCATACAGGAAATTTTAATAATTCGTTTTTGGCGATAGCAACTAATTCGATTTTGAATTATATTGTAAAGAGGGAAATTCATTTCTTTCTTGATGATGATGAAGTCCATAATTTTTCTTTCGTACTATTTTCTATTTATAGAGTTATTTATAAACCCTGAAAATAAAGAATAAAGAGTTATATTTTAAACTAGCAATTTTAAATTCCAAATTCTTTATATATGAACAAGTTATTTAATGTTAATATCGATTGTTATTTTTTATTGTTATAACTTCGGAGTAATTTATACAGCTATAAATAGCAAAACATATTAAATCTAAAATTTAGTGAGCAATAGTAATTTTCCTAAAATCATTTGTCTTTTCTTTTAGGGTCAAGGTATGTTTATCATACCAACAATGGTTATGCTATTGGTTGACATTCTATTATCTTTTATTGGAGTTATTGTCTTAGCAACGATGATGGTAATAATTTTGTATCCTGAGTGCGGGTGTGTGTGTGCGGGTGTGTGTGTGTGCGGGTGTGTGTGTGTGCGGGTGTGTGTGTGTGCGGGTGTGTGTGTGCGCGCGTGTGTGTGTGCGCGCGTGTGTGTGTGCGGGTGTGTGTGTGTGTGTGCGGGTGTGTGTGTGTGCGGGTGTGTGTGTGTGCGGGTGTGTGTGTGTGCGGGTGTGTGTGTGTGTGGGTGTTGTGTGTGCGCGTGTGTGAGAGCGCGTGTGTGTGTGCGTGTTCGCGTTCGTTTTTATTTTATATTCTGATGAAATGTGCATACACTTATATTATAGTGTCTTACAAATTGTAATATAAAATATCTTTCATATGATATAAAAGTGGTGAAAATGGTATCATTACATTACATAGTGTATTGATGTTTAATCAACTCAGTTGACTCTAAAATTCATATCATGCAATTTTTCAAAAATAAATGAAGTAATTACCGTCTAGATTTGAACTGAAAATTAGTGTACGCATAATACATAAATAGTTAGTTACTACTATCTCAAATCTACAGGACGGCAAGTAACGATCCATTTAACTGTATGATAAACGTTTGATGTATATCCATTAGCTGACAACTAAGCTTTTAAATGAAAAATAAATATTAAGTCATCTTTTCCTGAAAAAAGATTTTGTAACATTTTTGGACTAGCATTCAAGATATTGGATAATTCATGATGACCAAATTAATTGTGATAATTTGTGATTTGTGCAAAGCGTATAGAAAAATTATTTAAGAATTCTCTAAGAACAATTCTAATGATTGCATGAAATTTCTTACCATAAGCATAAATTGTTTTGTAAGGAGATAGTTATTCACGTTGTTGGTAAAAAAAAAATGTGTTTTAATCGATTGTTAAAATTCATTGAACACAAAAATGAAGTCGTTTTCAATCTTTTACTTAAAGAATATATATGAAATTTGGAATTGACTATATTAATTTTCAATGATATACATATATATATATATATATATTTCAGCAGAAGATTTATTTAATTTTTGTAATAATTTTTCGTTAATGTCATAATTTTTTTTAACAACTATAAGCAATTGTTTTTGAATTTATTTTTTGACAGGACAAACAAGATGAATTAGAAGATTACTTTGTCAGTGGAATTATCATTGGTTCAATACTTTTACCTCTCTTGGTGAGTACATTCTAACGTATGGCTGAGAATTTTGAGCTGAGAGTTGAGAGTATGACGGAGTGTTTTATGATTGTAAAATTTAAGATCATAAATTTTACAATCATAAAAATCACTTTTTCACAATGAATAAATTTTATAAATAATTTTTTTTTTTTTTTTTTTTGTTCTGATGTAAAACTAACGAAAATTAAATTTTAATTTTAGCACAATTAAAAAAAATTTAGAAATATATAAGCACAGTATGTTTATAGAATGTCAAAAAAATAGATATACATATATTTTTCTATCATTATTCAAGAGATAAATACTTTCGATTCAGAAGCTGGTTTAAATTAAATCAAATTTTATTTGTGATTAATTTTAAATGGTATACGGTGCATTTTCATAATAAAAATAAAATATAAATTATTCTCTTCTCAAATCCTCATAAAAATTACGTTTCTGTTTTTCTTTTTGAGAAAATATTTTAAATTCAGCAAAATTTTGATTGTGATTATAACGCTAAATTACAAAATATATAATTTAATAAATAATATAATAGTTCCATATTTAAATCAGGATTATCAATAAGCATTTCTAATGTTACAACCTACTGTGTTCGTACATTATTTAAAGCCATCATAGTTCAAAAGTTTTCATTAAATTCGTTTAGAATGTATTATATTCATCTTAAAATTACTTAAAATGGATTTTAAGTTTTCTGACACTAGCTATCATTAAAATATAATTTATGCATATCTATAAATGTTTTGATAACACGTAAATGAAAAAAACATACGTATGTTTATTGTTTGACTAATAGAAATATCATATTTGTGAAAGCACATCAAAAAAGTCATTACATTGGAATTAATACACAAGCAAAAAATATAAACTGCTTGTGTATTAATTCCTCTCTATATTAGCAATAGTATTTTCAATAACAAATTTTTAATACACTAATGCATTTCTCAAATAACAAGATAAAGTTTAATTTAATTTTGAGTTAATAATCAAAACTGAGTAAAAATCTTCTATAACACTTTAAAATTACTAATTGTTCTCCAAAGTATCAATTTTCCAGTTTTCAAAACATATTAATTTCCGACTTGAAATAAGTGTGCGATACGTAATTTTATCATTAAAAAATTTACTTATACGATTTATTATCAAATATATATGAATGTGCTTTTGATATACCTCTTCAGAATAGGTGGAATTTTTATAATCCTTGTTTGTGAAAAGGTCAAACAATTTAAAGAGTCGTCATGAATATACCAAATTTTATAATTAATGATTTGAAAAAATATCTCTAATTATGGCATTGTTTAAAAGTCTGCGCTGTGATTTCAAATTCTAAATATATTTGCTATCATATCTTGATTATCTTGAGTAAGTATATAGACTTTGTTTTTATTAAAATAAACTATAATTTTTTTAATCTTAAGAAATACTTAAGTTAAAAAAAATTTATAATTACTTTTAATCTTTTTATATAAAAAAATTATAATTTCTTTTAAGTTAAGAAATATTTAAATTAAATTAATCGAAGGATAAATTTCATTTGTGGACCTTCGTAAAACAATTCGAATAAAATTTATAAAAATCTTAGTACCTAGAAGGAGTTGTCTAACGGCGATAAAAATTGAAGTATGAGAAAACAAGCAATGAGAAACAAGTGATTATGATATCAGAGCATCTGAATTATTTATTTTAGAGTTTGAGCGTTATAAAGACAGGAAGTCATTAAGACAATAAGATTTACTCCTGGTCTGAACATAAACAGCCTCTCTTTGTGCCATTGTCTGATAAGTTTAAAGGATAATGTTTGGTGTTTTCTTTTTATGTTTGTTGTTAAGCTATTTATCTAAATCATCATCATTCGTGGATATTAACATTGCACTGACTTTTCCATAATGTCCTTAATAAACTTTAAAACAGAGATATCTGGAAACCTCGTTGACAAAGAAATGTTAGATAAGCTTGAAGACCATTCCTAGCAGAAAGTGTCATGTGCGTTTGGTAATTAACTTGTATGAAGGAAAAGTAAAGGTAGAATAATTGGTCATAAAATATGATATACTAACTTTTACACTTTACATATGCCAGCCATGATTATTATAAAGGTCCATTTATTAAAAAAAGACCATAACAATATGCAGCAGGCAATGATAGTAAGCACAGGATCCTCATACTGCTCTTGACGTTTCTAAAATACATCTGAAGTTATCTTCACGTCATAGCTGAAAACGGACTGCGCTGGTTGTGGATTTATCGGAGAGTTTCAATCCACAACAAGCGCAGTTTCAATTTCATCGAAGCAAGTCAACATTCCCTATAGGATTTGATGGACAAATCTCATTGTAATAAATTTGCCAGGATATATAAATCAGAAATAAGTTGTATAATTATTGGTGTGCTCTTAAGCTCTCTCTCTCTCTCTCTATTAGTCATCCTCAGATAATTAAAACTATGAATGAATGCATTCATGCCTTGATGTATGAGTTATAAGTTGGATAGCTTAAAGCGATAAATCCGGTACTGAGACTGGTGTTGTTAAGGCAGAAAAATCAGGATTTATTCTCGGTTTATTCCAATGGGAATTTTCGAAGCCCGTCAAACTTTAAAAATTCTCTAGAATTTTCAGTCTCAAAAATTTTTTTTAATAAGCATTTATTGAAATAAAGAAAAAATCCTTTTCATCGAAAATTAATTACAGTGGCAAGAGAAGACTTCCAATTCCTCATTTGAACTGAATAAAGTTTACAACACAGATGGCAGTCGTGCGTATTATTATGACTGAATTAACTATTAATGTCAATAACAATAACAATTTGAAAATATGTTTTATTTTTTAATTGCTGAATAAGAAGATCATTTAATATATGCCCCTAGGAAAACTGCAATACCCCGGAAACTTGTGTTTATAAACTATGAATTGAACGTAACTTAGGATTAACAATAACATTGCGATCTTAAGATAGTTAAGTTATTATCGCACGCGCGACTGGCTCTTTGTAAAATTATATTCACAGACCAATATATATCACAGAATTAAAAAATTAAAGTTCAAAAAAATAATTTTTCTTTTTGAGCATGAATTTATAACGAAAAAAATTTCAATATTTATTCACTTAGTTTAAAGAAATAAATCTTGTGTGTGGTATATTTGATTAAATACAATTCCTTAGTTTTTATTACTTTGATCAGTATTTTTGCTTTTTTCCATATGAAACAATATTAATTATGAAGACAGAAAAGACATTTTTGTATTTCAATTACCAAATTTACTTCCATTCGTTTCATAAATTTAAAGCAAAATAACCTATTAAGTGAAATATAACTGTTTGTGTGTATGCCCTCAAAATTTCTCGTTTATTCTCTAAAATTTCCATAAATACATCTCTAATTGTGCTAGTGTTAAGGTGGGAAAAACCAGGCTTATTTCCGGGAATAAAAATTTTTTATTCCCGGAAATAAACCTGGTTTTTCCCACCTTAACACTAGCGCAATTTTTTATTCCCACGGGAATTTTGTAATATTTCAGAGGATATAATTTATCAAAAAGTGAAATAAATAAAAAAATTGTTAATTTAATACTTATGATCCTATTGAAAAAATTTTTCTAAGTTTCCAGAAGTAAATTATACTATTTATTATTTTTTAATACATGCAAAACACTTTGGCTTAGCCTTAATGGATAACGAGAAAGGATAAGAAACAACAGATAAAAATTTGTTTGGGTCAATTTGTTTCACTTTGCTTTGTATGTGGAAAGCATAACAATCCAATAAACGAAATATGTAATTGGTTGAGTTTATTTCCTCAAAGTTCTATGGAATTTTATATCCCTAGTGGCAATATATTTCTTTTCATTTTGGATCAAGGTTGATTGCCACCTTCTTGACAGTGACACCCGCGCTTGTAGATCCATTGTCAAAGCACAATCTGTATTTTAAAATAGTGATCGGTTTGCTAACTATATATATATACATACATGCATACATACATTGCTAGCCACCCAAATTGCAAGTAAAACAAGAGATATCACTGCAAAATTTATTTTGTAAATAATATGTTGAGACAAAATATTAAATGATTAAATTTATAGAATTCTGTGAAGTGTGGTTCCTGCCAAAATCAGTAGACAGAGTAGCTGCCATTGTTGGAGATCACCGCTGCCACACGCCTCGGCATTCATTCAAAAAGACTTTGGATGTATTCTTCTGGTACAGCAGACAAGCAGCTTCCACATATTACCAAAATTGATCTGGTGTGGCAGCTGGGAATGCAATCTGGGTTAATCATTGACCAAACATGAAACTCATGTTTTCTAAGCAATTCAATCTGCCGAAGAACCCTTGGACAATGCGTGCCACGGGTGGTCGTGCATTATCCTGTTAAAATATGGCTGTGGGGAAGCCCTGGGGGTAAAAAAGGACAACAGGCTCCAATAACTCGGAGATATAACGCTAGCTGTATAAAGTACTGGAAATGCATAAAAGAGGAGTGCGAGAGTAATATCTAATACCGCCACATACCATAATACTCGGTGCAGGACCAGTGTGGCGGTGCATAATGCAGCTGTTCAGCATTCTCTCTCTTCGGTGTCTCCAAACTTGAATGCTACTATCGTGATGTTGCAGACAAAAGCGTGACTTGTCAGTAAAGACAATTTCATTACATTCTACCATTCACATCCTTCTTTCATCGCACCATTGGTGGTGGAGATTTGTGTGGTTCTGCGTCAAGGGTAGTCGAAGCAATGAATGTCTTGCGGACAGACCAATCTACTGCAAACGGCGTCGAATGGTACGCGAGACACTGGATGATGTGTTACACACTGAATGTGCTATGCTAAGGTTCGTGATGTTGCTGAGCGCTACCATGAACACTATTTGCCTGTCATCCTGTGAAGTGGTGTATTGAGATGAATGCGATCGAACACTTTGTTCCGTCGTACCCTCCTGCATCCAAAGATCACATATTCGCATTACAGTTGTTTGGTTTGGTCTAACACGACTAACGACTGTCCTGCAAGATAATCCCCAATCTCGGTAGATACTATTCTTCCTCTTTTGAATTCGGATATTTGACCAAAAAATGATCGCTGTTTTCTACAAGGCATAATTGATTATTTGGGGGGAGGGAGGAAACACACATACACACACACACACACAAGAAAAACACAATTGCCGAACTTGAAATAGTCGAAATCTCCAAGCGTTAACTAGCGCTTTAAAGTGGCGTCACAGGCCACTTGCAGCGCAGACGCCACATGATAGGCGTCTGCGCTGAAATTCTTATTGTCTGCATATCTCACCTCCGTTAATACATGTTGTAAATTTCATGTTATGTGCATGCTTCCTTCAGGGGATGCATTTAAGGGGGCCCGCAGTGTGCATTGAGAATAACCCCTTATATACATCCACTGGTTGTGTAATTTCGATCCCATGGATCTCCTTTGATTCACTTATAGTGCATTTAATTTTTATCATTCGCATGTTCGATTAAAATGGTTTTACATAAGAATGTACATCAGGACTGTTACTTAGTCAAAAATATTCACGACTTTATCGTGATATATTTGCATTGTCTATTTCAAATGAAAGTGAAATTTTTTTTTTCATGTTGTTAATAAACAGTATTTGTGATTTTAATTACTTGATGAGAAAAAAAATTTAAATAATCATTCAAATTCCTTGTAAATTAAAATTGACTCAAAATAATTGTGAGTTCGACTATTATAATATATATATATATGAAACGGATATTTATATATATAGACTCTTATATATATGAATACTTTACAAAGAATAGATACTTATGTATATATCTTAAACATTTGATTATATAAATTTAAACCACGTTATTACGTTGTTTTTATATTCAAAATAGGTTTTATAATTTCAGATTTATTCTATCTTCATTGTTATATCTGAATTTGAAGAAATATTTAGAAAAATTGATGAAGGTAAGCTATTTTTAATCATAAAAAACTGGGCAGATACATAAAAGATATTTTTCTTTATAAAAAATTAAAACTTTGTAAAAAATTTTAAAAGACGAAAATTTTAAAAATAAATGAGAACTGTATAAATATTTTTAATAAGTAATAAATATAAATGCACATACTATAATGCCAATATTTTTGGGAGGATAATTGAATGTTATATTTTAATCACACAGACAGACAAGAATTTCTGGACTTAAACAAACAACATTAATGTAGTGACATTGTATAATGAGAAGAAGTTGCTTATATATATATATATATATATATATATATATATATATTAGTAAATATATAATATAAAAATAAAAATTAATTATATTTATATTATATATTTACTAAAAACATATCTCCTTATAACAATGAGACCAAAAATTCTGCTTAACTTTCTTTTTAGAGGAGTTGTTTTTAGTGTGTTATGGTTTAATCCTCTTTTTTTTTTTAAACACAAATCATAACTTAAAATTTCCATTTTTTTTTTCCAAGATACTACACTTTTCTAATTATAGCAATATTTGATCTCGGTAAAGTAATCATTTAATTTAAAAATAATAAAGTTTGTTATATATGCATATAAATATAAGGTTTATTTAATTTTTAAAATCAACATGTCTTTTGAGTTTATAGAAATGAATAATATAGCAACGAATGAAATATCATATACTGGGATTTTGCTTAGATTAATAACGTATGCTCTGGCCTTTCGTTCTATAGTTTAGTGGGTTTGAATTCCACCTTAAATTCGGGTGCTTGGAATGATTCGAAATCCATTTTGAACTGCAAGTCGCAGACTACAAAACCCTAGCGTTTAAAAAATGACCTTTAAGCAACAAAGAAACAAAACGAAACCTGATATAGAATATTTAGTACATGTTAAAAAATAGCTTAAAAATAGATGAAAATTTTGTTGCGATAAATAGTCTAACTCAATCATGATAAATAGCACTAGCCCGCAGGAACCGAATTTCAATTGTTTTTAGCAGAATGTTTTGCGTTATATTCTTTTATGATCCATATTAAAGAATATTAGATTTTATTGTGTATATTATACTTAGATCTGATCAATTAACAAATAAGAATAGTATGATTGCTACATTGAATATTTTTTGTTCCATTCATAACAATAAAATGAGCTAAAAATATTTTCATCAACCGAGTAATTAATTTATTTCAAGACTGAATTGCTTAATATGAAATCAAACAATATTTCGTATATATATATATATATATATATATATATATATATATATATATATAGATATATATATATATATATATTTCATGAATTCGGAAAAAAAAACTGAATTATTACAGATTGAGAAATGGAAGTATCGTTTTTTATTTGGGAAAACAAAAATATCTCCCTGGCACATTGGTACGATTGATTAAGACAGAAAAGATATAATCATTGTGCTTCCATTGAGCAATATAATTTTGGTCTCAAAATAATGAACATACAATCGATAAAGATATAAATGACTTTCAAAGCACATGCTTGTTAATCCGAATCCACCTGATATAAAGGCAATTGCAATAAGAATATTTTATTTTCATGTAAATTTTTTCAGCTTATTCACTTTCTCGAAAAAGAATTTTAAGAAAAATTATCTTTATTAATCTATCTTTCAGAGGCAAAACAAGGGATTTATGAATATCTTCCAATAAAAAAATCCATCGATTTCAATATTTCCCAATAATGGCAATAATAAACCTAATAATGGCAATTGGCAAGTCCTTCATTTCCTTGAACAATACTGAAATTCACATATGGACTACTAAAAACTTAACCTAAAAAACATCGTCTTTCAAGCCAGAGCATACAGTATTCTTATAAGCGTTTAATTATTCCGATCAGCTTTCGCACAAGTGAATTAAACATCAAGTGTGTAAGCATAACAAGTTTTCATTCGTCATTATTATATAAAAACTCTGTACATATAATATTTCTATGAAGTTCAATTAAATAGATTAAATACGTTTCCTGTTCACATAATAAGTATTTAAAATAATCGTTACAAAGTCGACGCTATCTTTCAAGCCTCCGTGACCTAATCTTTCACGATGGCTTTTTGTACTTTTGTTTATGAAAATAGCAGTAAACATTTTCCTTGGATGAGAGAGAGCTCAAAAGTTGTCTTTCTAATGAGAAAAATGGCGGATTGTTCTAAATTGCGGAATACATTAATTTTGAACTCTGATAATATTTTTTCATTATTTAAAGTTTTTTTTAAATATTTTTTCTCTTTTTTCGTATTGAAATTATCACAAGACTTTTGCTTAGTGTTTGATTGATTAAGATTGAGTATTTTTGTTCTTATATTTATACTATTTAAATTTTTTATTTGTTCTTTTTTTATTTATTTTTCATTTTTTCCCCATTTTTTATATTAATCATTTTTTATATGGATTCAAAATGACTGAAGTAGAGACTGATATGATTTATACGGATTGCTATTTGCGGATTCCAAAAATAAACACTCCAAGATTATTTACTTTCGAAGATTCTATTCTACAACTAATCCAATTAGCTGTGGAATTGCTGAGTTCTTCATTTTCCTATCTCCCTCTGATGGTACTGCATCTATTCCAAAAAAGTCTTACGATTTAAAGCAAGAAATAATTCAACTTGTAAGGAATCACAAGAAAATAATACAAGTTCATCACACCTGTCAAATTAAGTTTCTATTCGAAACAAATTGCCCAGATATTGCTGTAGAAATAAGCAAAATAACCAACATTCTTGGAGTACATGTTAACTACAAGTTTCAATCTGAATACATATATATCTTCAAGATTTCTTATAAAAGAAATAGATGTACAACTACCTTTACCTCTGGTTGCAGAAGAAATTGCGCAAAATGGCTTAACGATATTAGGCTTATAAAGATTTACGATAAAGAATTCTGAAGAACTGAGCGAAAATATTTTGGTGAGTGTCATTGGATATTCTTTATCTCAAACTATTAACTTATTCTATTCAATCATTCCTTTTTCTTCTTTTATTGATAACGTTCGTCAATATGTGGAAAATACTATCAATACACTCACACTACGAAAAAATACAGACAAAATTTCTTCCTATGTAAAAACTGTGGAACATTCCATAAAAATTCTGCCTGTGCTAACATTTACACCTAAATGTACAAACTGTCAGGGAAATTATGTAGCTAATGACGTTTCTTGGCCCTACGAGGCTTGAAGGAAATTTTTTTTTTTTTTTTACATTTTAAGAGCATGAACCACCTTTCATTTATTGAAGCGATAAGATATTATTATAAATCTTTAAAAACCACAGCTTTTTTACTCCAGTATAACCAAAAGTCATCTCCCTTTCTTGCCGAATCAAAATGAAATAACTGATATTGTTAAAAGAAAAAAAAAAAAAAAAAAAAAAAAAAAAAAAAAAAAAAACAGTGACTGAGATGGTTTATATATTTGAAGCAAAATTACTTGCGATACAAGCAAGACAAAATCAAATTGCTCAACAAATTTTCTCATTCATGAAAGAATGCATACGAACATGTTCGATTCCAGCTAGATCAATTTCTAGGTCTCCTCCAAGAAAGAGTCGTGCAAGAATTATCAAGAAAGATAAGTTCAAATAATTCTGTGAATCAGCAAATTATATCTCTCGAACAACCAATAATGAAGTCTTCTCAACCAAATATTAAATATGTAGAACCTAATATTGTGATGAAAGAATTGAGTCAGGAAGAAGGCATAAAAAATATTTATATTTTTTTAAAAAAAGTTCTTTTACTACAAGCTCACTTTTTTATTTCTAGTATCTGTTCAGGTTTTTTTGTTTTATTTAATGTTCAATTTAAATTCTTGGAATGCAAGAAGCATTCTATCAAAACGCCCGTATGTAAAACTTACGTACTTTCAATCTTCCGAAGCCCTAGCAATTCAAGAAACGTTTTTTAAAAGTTTCGACGTATTTCATATTTGTAATAAAAAAATAATTCGATTAGATAGGCAAGATCTGTGGCCGTGATGGAGAACTGCTTTTTGCTGTTGACAAATCTCTACCGGTACAAGTACTAAATACATTCCGCTCAGAAAATAATGACTCAGAAGTTTTAACTATAAAAATTTCTATATCCAAATTATCTCTTACTTTAGTAAATGCATACGTCCCACACGGTAAATTTTCAAGTTCTTGGTTCCATAACGTATTATCAAATATTCATCCTCCCTTCATAATAATTGAAGACTTTAATGTACGAAATTAGGCGCTTGGTAATTATTCACTCTCCTGAATCTTCAGAATTCCTAGTTTGGATATTGGATAGCAACATTTGTCTTTTAAATACTTCTCAGCCTATTAATTTCGGGATAATTCTATTCATTTCGGACTCCACCACAGACCATCCCTGACCGATTATAACTTTGTATATCCTGATATTTTTCCTTTTTGTACTTTTTCAGTCAGTTCAGATAGATATGGTAGTGACCATGTCTCTGTTCAAACAAGTGTCAAAATCTACAATAATGATTATTCGAAAGGTACTTCCCGCAATAGAATTTTATGAACCGGCTTTTTCAATTCAATGAACACTCAAATCGGTAATAACGACAAGTTTCTGTAGATGAATTCCAAATTTTATGCAAAAACTATCTTTAATTCAGGAAAAACAAACCTTTCCGTTAAAGTTATATTCTCCGTGGTGAACATCGGAATGTTGTTATCATTTGGGTCAAAAAAGGAAACTTTGGAGAAAAGCGAAAAGTTCTCTTAATCAGACTCTGTGGATACAGTACAAACGAATTTCTGCACACTTCCTCAGCTTCTTCTAATCCTTTCCAGAAATTTCTGGGATGGAACTATAAGAAATGCTGGTATATCTAAAGACATTTATTCAATTCTTAAAAGATTTAAAAATAGATCTACTGACTCACCAACTCATCATCTTCTAATTTCTGGCGAAACTTCAGTTATTTAGGACCCTGTTGATCAGGCTAACTTATTTACCAAATTTTATTCCTGTCAATCTGAGAGGAAGAAACGGAAGCACTACATCTCGATTTAAGTTCAAACTTTGATTTAGAATATAACTCTGCATTCTCTCTCTCAGAGCTCCAATGGCAATTTCTAAATGCAAAAATACTTCAGCTAGTCCTGATTTAATATCAGCTAAAATTTTTAAAGGTCTATCAAGCATAGCTTTACGATACTTATTGCCACCCATAAATAACTCTTGGTTAAGCGGTACTGTTCCACCGTGTTGGAAAAATTCATCATAATTCAGATAATAAAACCTGGGAAAGATACTACATTAGTAAATTCTAATCGCCCAATATCTCTTACAAGTGTTTTATGTAAGGTCATGGAATGCATGATATTAAATCGTCTTATAAATCATATCTTCTTTTCCAAATATTTTCATACAAATCATCATGGATTTATGTATCATAGAGGCTGCGATAGAGTTCTTCCTACACTTCATCATATTATTGCTTTACGCTCACTGCGAAAATATTTTATAAGCGCAACTGTGGACATATCTCAAGCTTACGATTCAGTGTGGCCAGACGGTCTTATTTATAAGCTCCTCCGATTTGATATCAGAGGAAATGCTGCTCATTGGATATTGGATTATTTATCGGATAGAAGTTTTAGAGTAAAATGGCGTGGAATTTTTTCTCAAGCCACTTTCTCTAATGGAAGTGTCCATCAAGGCAGCGTTCTTTCCCCCTTTCTTTTCATGATTTATAAGTCAGATATTTACGAGGTTCCCCTCCTGATATTCAGAGTTTTATTTATATTGATGACATAATCCTTTTGGCTGCTCATTCACCGCAAAAAAGTATAGCGAAAAATACAGACTGGAATCCAATGTACCACTCAATTCTTAGAATTGTTATAGGTTTTCCACGCTTGATAACAATTTCACTTCTTCTGAAAGAAGCAGAGGTATTACTTCTTCGTGTAAGACAAAACTATCTCTCTACAAGGATGTACATTAGATACCTTGCACTTTCTACTAGATCTCCATGTGGTAATTTGTAGGAAGAAATGCCATACAGCCAAATTTCTGGTGCACTTCCTCTGTCTTTGCGAACGATAAAATGGCTCGAAAAGAATGGAATTAAAAAATCAGATATTTTAAGAGTTCCTTCAAAACCTGCCTCTGATATTAATTTAAACATCTTACTTAGAAAATATTCTTTTCGGACTAAAAATCTTCCTACAAATACTATTTAGTGACCTCTTTGAATTGCATAGTATATCTGACTGATTCAATCACATTGTTATTTACTGATGCGTCTAAAATAGACAATTAACTTGGAATCGCTGTTTATAACAACAACAATAACTCCTTTGCATCCGGGCAAATTAATAACTTAAATTCTGTTTTTATTAGGAGGCTTTTGTTTTATACCTGGCGGTGAAAAAATTCTGTAATTTTCCTTCCAACTATGTCAGATTTATCAGACTCCTTATTCTGCCTAAGCAGTTTGAAAAACTCTCTCAACCTCTTCCACAACAATCATTCAACACATCGGATTAGCTTAAGTAAATGCAACTAAGAATTGCGAATCTATTAAATTTGCTTAGATTCCAGGTCATTCCGGAATTGCTGGGAACAAAACAGCACATGCTCTTGCAAAATCGGCTATTTATAAAAGTATTATGTATTCGATTTCACTTGAAGACTTTGTATCCATGATATAAGAAATATTTTTTATCAATTATAATAACAAATGGAATAAAAGTAAATATGCCTCTAACTTTTCGCACGTCTTTTATCGCGAAAGTTCACTGCAATAATATTAACTCACGCCTTGAAGAAATGAGGCTACCTAGAATAAGAACTAGATACTTTCCGGCAAATGCTAAATCATAAAAATTTAGACTTTCTTCAACGGATAAATGCTTTTGTGAAGAAAGAGAAATCATGGATCATATAATGTTATCATGTCCTCGGTATGATCAAGCACGAAATTCTTTCAGAGAAAGACTTGGTATCGGACTCTCTTTCTCTTGGATATTTCTCAACGAGTCCTCGAGAGAAAAATTGACGTAACAATTTCTTTTTTGAAACAAGTTAATAAACTCTAATTTTTTCTCGTCTGTATTTTCCAGACGGCCTAATTTTCCCTTTATTTTTCAATCAAGCGCTTTGTTTATCTTCATCGTATTGATTTTCAATCATTTTTTCAAAATCATCAATCCATCAGTTTTGGTTAAGTTTCAAACAAAAACTCAATCTTACTCAATGCGAGCTGTAAGCCTATGAGCATAAAGCTCCAAAACAATTTTTTGTCGTAACCTAATTTCTTCAATGAAAACGTCTATTTGACTGAACTCTAGTAGAGTTGCAATATCACGGAATTTCTACTTGTGAACAGCATGAAATTTTTATTATTTTATAACACACTTCAGTCCTATACAGACCATTTTCTAATTTCAGATAGGTATTGAAATCGTAATTTTCTTAAGTTTTGAAGGTTAACAAAACTTTCTTTTTCCAAAAATATTGCCTTTAATCAGACAGTTAAATTTTCGTCAATGTGTGTGTATGCGGGTAAAACATTCTAAAAATGAAGCATATAGATCTTAACTATCGATTGGATTTGACGCACAAAGATATCGTTTGAATTTTCTCAATTTTGTTATGCAATTTTTTCCGATAAAAATAAAAAAGGGACAGTTTACTTTATTTTTTTACTAACTGCATTAGGTTTAATTAAAAAGATGACATTTTATAAAATGGCAATTTGAGCTTCAATTTTCAAAAACAAATGAAAAATGTAATGCAATAAATGGTTAATACAGAAAGTACATTTTCTTAATTAATCTTTTCTAAGTAGATATTCTTTTAATCAGCCAGGTCTTATTCAGTAAAACAAATATCAAAATAAAACTTGTGTAAATTTTATTTTTATACTAAATAATCATAAGGTTTGTTACTTTTCCCCTCAATTATAAATTTTCTATTCTAATTATGTCTCTGATTTTGAAGAGATAATCACACAGTGTTTCATGGTGGCATATAGCAAAATTATAATTGTTAACATTATGATGCATTGCAAGAGAAAAACCTAATGCAGATTTAAGGCAAAGAAAGTTAAAAGAATATTGGTATGTGTGGATTTAACTGGAAAAACTACACATTTTTCACAAATTTGATTAATGAGCAGAAACTTGAATCATTTGTTTCCAAACTTTTTAATTAACAATTTTTATTCCTTTTATAAAAACAGGCTATTAAAAAAAATTTAATGCGTGTACTCTTCATTAAAAAATCTCAGAAAATATTCCTTTATATTATTTTTGATTTTCAAAAGTTGAACTTCACAATATTTTTCAACAGAAAACATCAGAATATTTTATTACATCCAGTACTTACATTTAATTCTAAGTGATTTTTGTTCATGAAAGAGAATAAACAACTAATACAAATTAACTAATCAATAAACGATCTTATTAAAACGTACCATACTATTAAAAAAATAAATATTTTTTTAATTTTATATATTTTAATTAGAGTCCAATATTGAAGAAAAGCAAACTGTAGAAACGAATTATAATTAATATTAAAATACTGAATTATTGTTTGGCACTCGAATGTAATTTTTTTTATTCTTTATGGTTGATTCCACTTTCAGTTTTAGAGTAATGACCTGGTTGGTTAGGCATCATTCTATTAATTTGAAGATTCCAATCCCACAATCCAACCGAATATTCATTGGAATCACTATTGACAACTGAAACACATAAAATATATTCTGGTCACAAAGTTATTTATGTGAAATGATACCACTAGAAATGGCAGGCCTAGCCTGGGGTTTTCTGTTTGGCTCGTTTCTAAATTACAGACTCGTCCACTTTTTGGATCATGATAGAATGGCCACTGAGTACCACAATACATAAACGTGCCATCATTTCTGCAACTTGCACCAAAAGGTGGGACATAAGGGGATCTTAGGCAATTATCTGGGCATTTTGATAAATAAGTAAAACATATTAGAGCATATTTTAGGTCACTACAAACAATTATGTAAGCGAATTAAATCAAGAACTGGTGGAACTAAAAACCAGATTGATATCAGTTCACCCAACAAATCTGGAAATAAATCTAAATAATTCTATTTATAATATATAAAAGGATAATTGGCATTCCTCCTTGATGGAAGATTTATTATTTTGTACTTGCATTGATTTAAAATTTTTTCAGAATGTTCAATTTAAAGAAATAAACTCTTACTGAATGACAGTAATAACATTACTAATTTTGTATTGTAGTTCCCTTACAGAAGTCGGGATTTGAGCGAGAAAATGATGTACAAAACTTGGATAAACTAGAAGATGAAAAATATGGAACAATAGTATGATTTGTATCAAGTGAAAGAACAATAAGCGAATGTGATGAAAAAATGTATTTATTGACAGAAATTTTTTACACCAAGCAATGAAATAAAAGTATGAAGAAAAAGATTAAAATTCTATCATTACATTTTAAGAAAATAAAAAAATTCGTACTTAATTAGAAAATATTATGTAATATTTATCTTATGAATTCAATTTTTAAATATATTATATTCTACACATTTTATGCATTATGAATTGTATTGATTGCATATCATTGTAACAGTTATGTTAAATATAAAACATTGATTACGAACAAACTTTCTCTTCAATGGATAATATATTGATTCTTTAACAATTTCTTAAATACTTGAAAGTAGTAAAATACCATAAGTTTAATTTAAATGTACAAGAAATGAACATTAAATTTGAGTAACAATCTGGAAAACATATCTTCACTTTCCCCACAAAAGCTTTTGAAAATTCTTCATGATTAAAATGACATGTCACCTATTATGAAAATTATTGGCCTAGAAAAGTAAACATTTTTATTCAGAATTATTTTGATAATACTAAGTAAAAAAATGAACAGCACACCATATAATATTTACAAGAAATAAATAAAAATTCAATAAATTTGGAATTATTTAATATATTTATGGTATCAAATAACAAAATATATTAATACAACTACATTATTTCTAATGAAACTAATAAATATGTATACTCAATCACAAGATATTTTAGAGGTTTAATTGAGGTTTTCTTATCGACTCGGAAAAAAATAAAAAGTTTGTGCCAAATTATCAAAAATTTTTGTTTATTTTCATCAACTCATGAATCCAAACTGGATTCTTTAGATAATGAAATTGTGAAAAAAAAGTATGCAAATTTTGATATTTCTAACTTAATGACTGCAGAAATAGTTATTCATATAAATATGTGCAGCATTTTGGATAAAGCAAACCAGTAGAATAGTAACAATAAATAAATCATTATTAAAAAAAAAAAAAAAAAATCCTCCATGAATGAACAATATTTTGATGCATCAGAAGTAGTTATAAGAAAAAAAAAATCAATGGATAACATACAAGAGAATTAGAAAACTTGCTCTGTGGCTGTAGACAAGCATTTACTTTTTCTTTTCCATAAAGGTAAAATTATCTGAAAATAGCTAGGATAGAGAGCTATTTTTATAAACTAATTTATGTTTTTAATTAAAAAATAATATTATGATAAGTTTTATCAATACTTTAAATTGAATACATATCAATTTTTGAAAAGAAAATGATGATTAATTAAGCACACTTTTATTTAAGTATAATAATTTAATATAAAAACACTAACAGAAATACTACTGATTCTAGTACATTAAAAAATCTAAATGAAGTTTAAAGAACACTATAATTATATTATTAAAAAAAAGATTGATTACACTTTAGTATAATCATTTGCTCCACTCATTTACAATCTAAGATGAAAGTTAAGATAAGCTAGAATAAATAATAATTTTAATCAGATGCCTGATTAACACTCAAACTATAAAAAAAGTATACCCACAAAAAATAAACAAGACTTTAAAAGTCAGAAAGTTTTGAAACTTATAAGTAGAGACATAAATATCCAAATTTTTATTGAACAATTCATTGAAGCAAAAAAGAAAATCTACATAACTGGATTATATGATGCAATCTGGAATATAGTGACAATAAATAAGCTTTTCTTAGAGTAATTTTATGGTGATCGTTTTGATTTGGATAAATGTATCCAAATATTAAACTATTTAGCAAATAAATAATATTTCTGATTTACAAACATCAGCAGTTAATCTTTACCTTGATAGTCTTCATTTTCCACTATGCTAGAATATACTGCTGTTTCTTTACCCTGAAATAAACAAAAAAGCCAATTATAAAATTACTGCAAATTAATCATTGGTTTTGATTAAAGTTATGCTGATTAACAAAAAGCGTTCCCAAGTAACTAAGTATAAAATTAGACATAAAAATCATTAAATGAACAATACAGAAAAATGTATTTGAAATATACACAGCAAAGAATTGTAGAGTAAACAAAAGACTATTTAAATTTTGTTGTATGATTAATATTATACAAGAAAAATGATGAATATAAATTTATATAAAATGAAACAAAAATTGCTAAATGTAGGTTTTTCCTGCGACATAAAAATTTTGACTGTAAAATCTACTACTGTAAAAATAAGCTGCAGTGATTCACTCAACAACATTATACATGTCAGTATTCAAAGGTACTTTGCTTTTTGCAGTGAGTTACTGGAAATGAATTTTGCATTTTGGGTTAAAATAAGTGGTTTTCTCATAAGCAGCCCATTATGCATTCCTATCATCTGCACTTGATTCAAGCTGAAATCTGTTTGAGGAACCTGTGTTAGGGCTCCTTCAGATTCTCAAAAAATAAAATCCAGGAGTTATCAATATTCAAACATTATATAAGTAATACTCTACCATTATTTTTAGCCAAATACATGTATAATTATATGCATATAATATTCATCGATCATATTTTAAAATGATTACAGTATTTGATATTTATAAAAATTAATATAAATATTGATACAAATTAAGTTTAATATTAATGATGATTTCAATAGAATTAAATAAGTCCATAGCTACAATAGCAATTTGAAATATTTTCGAATTGAAATTTTATTACACAGCTTCTATCAATTTACTGTGCATTACAAAAATGAAAAATATAATTAATATTATGTATTATTTCAATTTGAATTTTTCTCTTTTTTCAGATTATTTCTTAAAAATATACATTTTTGTCTTGTTTACTTTTTACAGCTTTTTAAAATCATTACATTTAAATACTTCTTTAGACTAATCTTTTTATTTTATTATATTATGTTAAACATTTGTATTTTAATAGATTATAAATACTAATTTTTTATTTTCTGAAGACTAATAACAAGACCTGTTAAGTTTATAATTAATATAACTCTTCAGCTCGTTTAGATTCATTGGCAAAATTTATCAGATTTTTCAAGTTTATAAATTTCATTGAACATAACTAACTTTTCTGCAAATAATATGGAATTTGTTTTGTGCTTTTATTTATTTAAATACAATTCATTACTTGTTCTTAATTTTTTTTACATAAGCAAATCTTTAATTATTATATTATTGACACTTATGTTTTGGGTGTGATATTAACACATTTTAACTACAATTTTAAATTTTCACTCAAATTTTTATTCTTATAATTTGTTCTTGATATGTTAAAACGATATTTTACAAAAAAAGTCTATTACTAACAGGAAATATTACAAGTCTTTGTCCTAGTTTTAGTGCATACGTTTTCACAAAGGTTGAGTAAGGTTAACAAGATTATGAGACTGATTTACAAATTGAATTAAGGATGACTATCAAAAAAGTCAATGAGTTGACACATTATGATTAATGTCTAAATGTTTTAAATATAGAGAATATCTCTGTGCCTCTGAATTTTATGTTATCCAAAACATGATACAAAATCAAATTCTGAATCAAATGAAATCATCAATTGGAAGCAGACCAAAAAAAGTTTTGGAAAGAGCATATCATTAGAATTTCGGCAATATTTTACAAGCAAAGAAACAAATTTATTTTCCTTAACTGTTACAATAGGTGCTTATTTAATTTTTTAAGCCTTTCTATATTATTACTATTTAATTATTTGAATTTCAAAACAAAAGGAGTATAAGTGAACATAGTTAAAAATCAACTGACATTAATCTGTTTGCAAAATGGAATGAAATGAAAAAGACTTGTCAAATGGATTAACAGCATTATTCTCATGCACAATAATGCATCAGTACTTTTTATATAATGCTGTCAAAGATAATTAAATGAAATTTAAGTAGAAGCTAAACCACCCTCTTTACAGCCCTAACTTTTCCTCGCCACTACAATTTTTATTTATTAGGAAATCTCAAAAAAACCTTTCAGAAAAGATCTACTGGATAATGAAATGCAGAAGGAAATCGGTTTTTACAACAATATAATTTTTCTGCAAAAGAGAAATGTCTTTTTAAATTTTACAATGGGATAAATGCTTTAACCCCAATATTTTAGAGCTAATATTTTTAATAAAAATAACTTATCACAAGATACCATGGTTTGCTATTCATGTTAGATGAAGAAAAAAATCTTTTTAACATTTTTAATATCTTACAAACTTGATGTTTAGTACAAATTATAAATTAATTTAATAACAACTTAAAGTTACCTCTTCAAAAGATTTATGAAATTCTTTCAAGGCTTCAATAGAACTAAAAGTAGCTCGAAATTGACGTCTTTTAGGAGGCTGAATACTCAAATCAATTGCGGCCCAAATAGCTTTTTTCCCATCTACTCTAATGCAATTTTGGACAGCAATTATATGGTCACAGATAATTTCTTTTTGATCATTTGTCATAGTTATTCGATATCCATATACAGAATCATCATATGTCATCTTTAAAACACCAATTCCTGCATTCTGAAAATAAAACGTTTAACAAATTTGCACAAATTGAAAGTAAATATTGTGTTTAAAGATTAATTTTATGTTAAATATCAATACTTTAAATAACATTTAAATAAATACTGTAAAGGAAAGCAGTGTTTACATAAAATTTGAATAAAATTAAGAGAGATGTTTGGTAATTAAATACATGCTGACTTTCAATTAAACCTGCTAAGAACATTCTGCATGGTAAAAATATCTGCCTTCCTAAAAGAATATTATATATGCCTATTTTTGGGAAATATACCACAGCTAACACTGAAAGTGCAAGGAAAATAATGCTTAATCGATGTAAAATTTATTAATAAGTACACAAAAAAGTTGTCAGAAATAAAATTACATTAATTAAATTGGTGAAATAAAACTTTCATTTACTTTAATCACTAGAATTACCAGAATATTTTTCATGTGATATTGACAATCTATTAAATAAATTTGATAAATGATCAATATTTAATTTTTTTCCAAGCCCTAAGCATGCATGTGAATATTTAAGTGATTGAAATTTCTATATAATAGCTCAAAAATTTTACTTATAATTTTTAGAAAATATAAAATATTGGTCAACTGTTTCACTAGATACTCAGAAAGTTAAAATATTAAGAAAGATTAAAAAAAACAAAACTTAAATACATATTTACTGATTAAAATCTCAGATGGAAAATGCAGTTTGGTATTCATATCTACAAATTATTAATAATCTACACAAACATTTCAAAACTTTTTTAAAGACATATGTTAACAAGTTTATTTTTAAAATACATAAGAAGTGCAAGATAAGCCTTTTTGTTGTGGATCCTGATTAACAAAATCTGTCAGTGTTATTCATTTTTTTAAAATTCAAATTAAAAACTATTTTATCTGAGCTCCTGTAATTCTGGACATCCATGAACAAACATATTGACAAATGCACTAAACTATTACATTATAATTCTATTGCTCTTAAATATTGAAAAGAATGATCAAGATTTATGGCTTAGTAACCAAATATCAAGTATTTGTATAAGCAAAATATATTTTATCAATATCTAACATACATCTTTAAATTGAATTGTTGATTCAAAAGCTGTTTTTCATTTAAGGCAATTTTACTAAAACTTTTAGCAGACAATCACATTTTTATGCATTTCATAAATTAATTAACTTGAACAAGTAGTTATTTTAAGCTTTTAGGATTAATATTAAAAATTTCATACCCAAAACACATTCTGTGTACATTTATGATTAACATGAAGGTCTATAGTTACTAATAGACAATTTTATTTTTTGAAACTTAAATAAAGAATCTTAATTGGTTTTCTCTACTAAATATTAAATTTTTAATCATTGTTAAAAAAAAAATTCTGTTTATTATATAAAAAATAAATATTAAAAAATAATAGATTGAAATGACAATGCGTTTTGTAAGATCAAGCTTAAAAGTATATTTTTCGTATAAGCATCATACTGAACGAAATAATTGATTTTTGTGGAAAAGTTAGAAAATATAAAACTGTTTCATACAAAATGATTGCAAGAAATGGGTGTTAACTAATATATTTTGTATGCTTGCTAATGACACATGATTTAATTTTAAATAAATGTTTTCTATAAAAATCTCATTAAAAAAATTTAAAGACATACCTTAAATTGATCACTTTCAACATCAAATATTTCAAAGGAAACTCTTTTCTCAAAAATTATTTCTTCTTCTTCACTTTCCTCACCTTCACAGTTTTTTTCAGTGTTTGTAATTTCTGATGCACTACTTTGAGTTGCTTGCTGCTCGACATTGCTTGAAATTAAACTATCTTCAGAACGACTAGAATTATTCACTTCAGTATTTTCGTTTGTATTATTAATGCTGTTATTTGCGGAAGATTCTAAAAGTAAATTTAGAATAAAAATTAAAAAAAAATACTAAAATAAAATCTTAATTTATAACAAAAATTATCCTACAAAACAGAATAACTTCGTAATTTGGTTGGATAAATGAAACATCATTTAAGGGAAAATGATATAAATCTTTAAGAAAAGTACAAGAATCATAGGGATATATACCATTTTTTGCTGAAGCATTTGGTAATTCCTTCAATGTTTTTACACATTCATCAAATACAGTTTTAAATTCTTGCAACTTCTCTTGATTCTGAAAATAAAAAGATGATTTAAAATTTTATCTATAATTATAGATGAGAGTGAAAAAATATTTTTGCTGGCTAAAAAGAGAGACAAGTAAATATAAAACTAATTGGAGGTTAACATTTATGTCACAGAGATAAATGTTACGCATATCATCAAAGCATATGAACAGTTACCTTGAACCGCACAGCAAATTTTGTGGGCTTTGCTTCTCCATCAGAATTATCAATTGCATTCCAACAAAGAGCATTATCACTTGTAGCTAGAGGTGACAAAGACATATCCACAGTAATACAATGGTTACAAGCAATATTATGTACTTGATCACGCCTTAGAAGAATACGGAATCTCGCTAAAAAGGAAAATCAAAACATTTTTGTTCTTAATGTGAATCACACTATAATTATATAATATATGAATTGTGAGTAATAGTAAAAATACTTAAAATGTTTTTTTTTAAAGAAATAAAACACATCGAGAATAAATTTATAATATTAACTAATAGATTTAAAAAAAAAAAAAAAAACAATTACTCTAATTTTCAATGTAACAGAAATAAAATTTTAAAATATTTTTGAACAGAAATTTCATTTCAAGAACATTGTTTTTGTCTAAATGAGATTATATAGAAAGTTCCTGTACCATATTTTATATCACATGTCATAGCATGAAATAAAACAATAACAATTGCTTTAAAAAAGATATTAATTATAAAAATTTGGTTTCTTTATGTTATATAATATTTTAAGAATAATTTACTTTTCTCCTTATGACTTAGTATCTTGATATCACCAATGCCCCTTTCTTTCCACTGCTTTGTTGAAGCATCAAATCGAAATAATTTAGCACGATGAACAAATATAGGAGTTTCATCTTCTTCACCTGTTTTAACTTCAACTAAATCTGGTAATGGTATCACAGGTTCAAAGTGAATGTCTGGGTTTTCTGCAACTGTATCATCTAATGAAAATAGATATTTATAAATTTTGAGTATCAAGTTAAAGTTTAATAATCAATAAAAAATAAAATTAAATTAAAAAAAAACCTTTTTTTTTAAACGTGATAAAAAATAAATAATCAGTTCTTCCAATTTTAATTAGTCTACATTAGCTGAAGTTTTGAAATATGACAATATAATTTTAAAAGTTTTAACCTTATAATTCAAGAAAGATATCCAAATTCCAATTTTTCAGAAATTTAATTGATTTTAGTTGTATGTAAAGTTGACCAAACAATGCTTTTTATGAGGGTCATGAGTTAGAGGTTTCATCAAGTAAATAAAGAAGTTCAAGTTAAGAGTTCTACACATGAAAACAAAAAATTTTAAAATGAAGATATTTATTACATTATAAGTTTTATTGCATTAAAATTAATGTAAGAAAAATAAACAGATAAAATTCATTTAAAAAATATATTCATTTAAAAATTTAATGTAATGCTTAGCTATAAAATTAGATAAGAAATTATGAATGTTTACTTCATTCACAGCACAAAATCATCCCATTTTTTTCTTCCTGTCTCCTCCCAATTTTATATTTTAAACATAGAATTCATTTCAAGATGATATTATTCAACATTACCTCTTTTATCATGCTTTGTGTTTTGCAAGGGTATATAGATAATTTTTCTGTCATATAATAAACTTCGACATTTTATTATCACACTCTTCCCTATTCAAAAATCTGGGAAAATTTTAATTCATGACTATAATTAATATTTAATTAGACATTTATCTTTATAGCATAAGGTATTTTAATCTTAGCCTTGATAAAAATAATGAATATTTCCTAATCAAAACAAGAGAATATGTTTAGAAGACAATATGTATTATAGTACAAACCAATGTTTTTCTTGCCATACACACATACACTCTCTGAAATTTAAAATGTAAAACCAAGGAGTAGTCAAAAAATAATGGAATTTTCAGGGTCGACGCACCTTACTGGGTAATGCAAAAGGTGTGAAATGCACATTTTCCCAGCACAGGCAGAATAAGACATTAGGAGAACTAGCAGATTGAGCAATATTTGCACCATTATTGCTGCATAGAAAATAATAACTGAAGGTTTAATTTTGCCACAAAGAACACCTGTAATTGCAGAGAATGCCAAGCCATTGTCGATGCAGTCAGTTCCAGAAGATAAATTAGTTTACAAGGAAAATGCAGTGATCAAACCGAAAAATTTGTGGGTCCTTACGGCAAATTGTAGTTGATAGGTGGCTAGGTATGTCAACAGTGCACCGGCAGAGACAAAGATGGTTGGAACAAGGAAGTGTGAAATGTTTGCAAGGTGTCAATGCAGCCAGAATGACATCAGAATGTGTGGATTGATAAATCTGACATGTAGTGGTGGTGGTCCTGCAAAGCATATCTATTGAAATTCTGCAACAAGGCACCCTGGATGCTATCATATCAAGCAGAACCATTTGCTGTCAATTGGTTGCTAGTAGCCTGCGCTCATGGTATCCATTAAGAAGACGGCAATTGACCCCACAGCATAGAAACCAAGGTCTGGAACAGTACCAGATTAGAATGATGTGGACGAGTGTGTGACACAGGATCAACTTCTCAGATGATTCACACTTCTGTTCTTTAGTGATTGCAATATATGATTGTGACACTGACATGGAGACAGGCCCAATCCTACAGCAATTGTGGAATGCTTCATCAAATGACAAAGAGAAATAACTGTTTGGGATGGCATTGTGTACCATTCCAGGTCACCTCTAGTTTGCATTCACTGCACTATGACAGTCCAACGCTTGTGATGATATGCTGCACACAGTGACACCCACCTACATTTATATGGTGCCCAATGTCCTTTATTAGAAGGGTAACTCCTGAACACACACAGCTCTCATCAGCGAACATGCCCAGCAAGGTGTACAGCCACTTACCTGGTCACTATGCTAGTATATCTCCCACTATTTGAACACGTTTGGGATATGGCTAGACAGCATTTCAGATGATACCACTGGCTCCTTCAGAAGATGCACTTTGGCAGATTCTTGACAAGAAATGGGAGCCAATTCTCAGGATGTTACACACACACCCTCATTGACTCTGTAGTTAAAAGTGATGTTTCATGTATCATAGCCTACTGTGGTCCTACAACCAACTAGCCTTACCCTTTTCTCACAGTGTATTATGCACATCATTTCAAAATACAGATCACTTACTGTTAATAGCTATTTCTCTGTTTGCCGAGTTTTGTCATTTTCTGGCAATACTTTCTCAATGTTACATTTTCAATGTCGGGCAGTGTGTATGTATGTGTGTGTATATATATATAATGGTGAATTTAAAATAAATTTAGAACACAGTCTTTTCATTCGGAAAAAATCAAAGAAACTATATAATTATGATACCTACATAAAATAACTTTTCTGGTTTTCATATATTATTTCATAATTTTTATAAACACTTAAAATTCAAATATTTTGAGATGTTTTTACACTAAAGAAATTACAATATATAGGATAATTGAAAAAAATAGGAAAAAATGTACAAATTGTAAAATAAGTATTTTAAATGAACTTCATATCACTTTTCAAAATCATTTATCACATAAGATTTTCTCATGTTTATATCTAGAAAGTCTACTTTTGTGGCAGATCTAAAAACTGATTAATTGAATTTGAATAAAAACTTTAATTTATACTTAACTTTTCATCTTAAGCAACTAAAGCTGACAAACAAAAAAATAATCCTCTGATTTTTTTTCTTTTTATTGTTTATCAGTATTAATTTTAAACATGTTATTAAAAACTCAAGCAGTTCGTTTTTTAAAATCATATATAAAATTATATAAATTTTATAAAAAATTATCATACCTATGTAAATATATGCAAATAAAGTAAGCAGACACGATGTGCATGTCAGTAAACAATTGTATAGATATATAGAATATCTTATTTGTTAAAAGGCATTTCAAAAATGTTTCATCATTTGTTTGTATTGTACAAACTGGTTTGATATTTTTCTTACAAGGCCATTTAAGTAATGTATATTTAACTCTTAGCATAATAAGAGTTGAATATTGTGTCCCATTGTTTTAAAATCTTCTTGTGGGCAGTTCCCATACACTTTAAATTACATTTAAAAAAATGAAAATAATATGGTTAGTTTGAAACTATTTTATTCAATACCACACTTTTTAAAGCTTAAATGTGTGGAACATACTTAATCTTGTTAAAATATGGAGCTTAAAACAGCTAGAGGACAACCCTGCCGTGCTGTGTTAATACTATTTGGAAGATATAAGTCAATTCTACTATTAGCAAAAATACCATTAAGACATAATAGCCTCTTAAAATGTCTATTCAAACAGTACATCTCTTTATATAAGTTATGCCAATAGTGACTTATTTTATCACATTTGTCTATATTTAATCATTTTTCCTCGGAAAATATGATTTTTTTAAAATTAATATTCTCCTGAATCCATTAAATAGCAGCTTCTTTGGGAGTAAATATTTATGGCATTTAGTTACACATAATTTTTTTATTAATTTTAACAAATCTTGCATTATCACAATCATTAAAAACTTTTAAAACAGTTGACTTAGTTATATTTTTATGATATTCACTTACAATTTGTCAAGAAACATTTTTCAGAACAGCAAAATTATTGATATTTATCTTAATGTGATCATCATGAAATGATATTTGGATTTTAATTATACTTATATTAATTATTATACTTATACTAATTTCCTTTTTAATTCATTTTGAACAGCAATTTTAGAATTTCATTATTTTTGCAGATGAATTTTGAATCAAAAAACCTTTACTGTGTAAACTCAACATTTTTAATTTACCTTTTATTTAACTCAGTTCCATGTGCATTTTTAAAGTTATTAAACCATTTTAAAATTTTCTTTGTCAAAATGAATTAATGATATTTTTAAAGAAAATTTAGAATATTTTCAAAATTAAATAATTTGTTTGCAGAAATTCATTACTTTTTGTACATGAGAGCACTTGTGGTTTAAAATAGATCCTGAATTACTAGAAGCATCCAAAAACAGACTTGATCCTACAAATTATTGAACTGAAAACTAAAGTGATAATCTCAAGCTTGCCAGCTCAGACAAAATATATGACAAATATTTTTAAATAATTCCTAAATTAATCCGAAGTATGGTACTTAAGAAATATTTTCTTTTTAAACATGGTTTCAAGATTGGTTACATAAAAACACAGTGTTTAAATTATTAAATTAACATTTGTCTTTAAAAAAATCAATACATTCTCTATTAAAATATACATACACACAAATATTAAATTATGGAAACATTGGTTTGTAAATATTTTTCACCGGTTTGTGTAAATTCAATCTTTAGAAGATGATTTTTAATGCTTATAAAAACATTTTCTATCATAAAAATTTAATTTAAATATTTTTTAATTCTAATCAAATTTTTAAAAATTATGTCAAATAGGAATTCTTACATAGAAAGTTGGTGAAATTATTGGAAAGTATTAAAAATATTTTTCAATAACAAATATCACTCTAAAGTGACCTGAATAAATCTGATTATTTATTATATATCAACATTTGTGATTGAACAGGTCCAAATTTGACTACTTAAAACTGTATCCCAATCATAATTAAGCAGAAAATACATACATGCAGGAACATATGTTCCACATCTACTCTCAGTATGTACATTTAGGTTTCTTCCTTTGATGTACATGAATAAAAACCCATTATTTATAAGTCTTCCTCAAAAGCAAGAAATGATGGATATTCAAATACTTAACAATAGTCTTAAACTGTCCAGACCACCTGTTTCATAAATTCTAAGTTTCAAAATACACAATATAAAAAGAAATGAAAAAAAATTAAGCTTAAAGTATATAAAGGCCTATTTGAAACAAATGCATGATTTATTTTATCAGCCTGGTAATTTTTTTGCACATGAAGATTAATTTATACAAGGAGCTACAGCTTATAGTAGATTCCTAACTATTTTAAACATATGCTGAAGGCAAAACTCCAATCCATAAGCTGTAAAATTGAAGGCTAATGCTCTAACCATTTGGTTGCTAACTTGGTACAAACAAAAGAAACAGTAGTATTGAGAATCATAAGAGTTGAATTTAGGAATTTCTGAGTCATATATATATATATATATATATATATATATATATATATATATATATATATATATATATATATATATATATATATATATATATATATATATATATATATATATATATATATATATATATAATATATAATATATATATATAAATGCAAGATATGATTATTATATGATAAGAAATGATTATTAAGATGTGAAAATATATAATTTTGAGATGAGCACAGAAGGAAATTATTCCTTGTATAAATATTATTTAACACAAATTCAGCTGAGGGAATATGAGAAATAATATGCACAAACAACTTAAATTTACCTATAATACATGTATCATTTATAAAATATTTAATTAAATTTAATTGTCAAAATAAGTAATATTCATTTGAGAAACTACATTAATATATATTCATTCACATAAATATTTGTAATCAAAAATACATACCATTAGTGTCATCAGTAGATGAGGCTAAGTTTGCAAATATAGGGGTTCCAGCACCAGCAAAAACAAATTTGTTAGTTGAGGATTGAGATGGCACAGTGAAACTTGATTTAGCAGCTAAATCTGTAAACGATACACTATTCACTGCTAAACCACAGATAGATAATTGATTATCTGAACTGACAGTGGAAGCTTCAGAATTAACAGCGAGAATTTCAGATTTTAATTCCTTCTCTTCACTTTCAGTAACATTTCCTGAAATAAGTAATGCAAGAGCTAAGTAACATAATTTAAGGAGTAATAAAAATAACTCATTTTCCAAAATATTTTAGAAAAATGCAGTCAATAATATTATGGATAAGAAATAGCCTTCATAAAAGATTAAAAAACATGAACTATACTGTAAATGAATTTAAATATCAAACATCACATTCTCTAAGGATAAAATTCATATCTAAAACTAAGGATTTTAAAGACTCTTAAATCTTACTGTAACTGTATCAAGAACTCTAAGAATTTTAAAGATTCCTAAGCTGTATTAAAATCTGCATGTAAATATGTCATATTACAAAATAGTTTTGAAAGAAAAAACTAAAACAATGAAACTGAAGTATGTGGAATTCAAACAGTTTACTATAAGTTTATATATAATATTATAAGTTTTTCAAACATTAATTTTTTCTTTTATTTAAAAATAAACATCGGTTGTAATTGTAAAATATATTCATATTCTTAGGATAGGATGGTATCTACATAAATGTATTGTAATTATATATTTCTATTATATGAATGAGTATATTTTTAATTATAGTCATTTTTATTTTATAATTTTATTATTCATATATATATATATATATATATATATATATATATATATATATATATATATATATATATATATATATATATATATATCCTAAGAATATGAATATATTTTACAATTACAACCGTTGCTTATTTTTAAATAAAAGAAAAAATTAATGTTTGAAAAACTTATAATATTATATATAAACTTATAGTAAACTTAAAGATATTTAAAGCATATATTAATAGTGTTGATTATTTGAGAACTCAATGATGCATAGCACACAGAATTAAATATAAAACAGGAATATTTTGGAATAACAAATAACTGATATTTATGATTAAATTAAAATACAATGAATATGTAGGGAGTAATAAAAGCAGTCAATAATGTTTTAATAATTTCTATAACATTCAGAATTCAAGAAGTAAAACTTAACTTTTGGGATTTCACTTGGAGATATGAAAATATAAAGATTGGAAATCATAGGAAATAATTATAGAGAATTAACAATTTCAGTCATTTCCTACTGAAAACAAAAATGTAATTTTTGTTTTCAGTAGGAAATGACTGAAAAGTGCTTTAGACTTTTCAATTTTCTTTCTCGGAAACACCTGAATTGACAATTTTTTTGACAACACACAACAATTTTTTTTCCAGAAAACATTGCATTAGATATTTAGATCTTTGATATATCCATATTAGTTGGGCTGTCTATTATTCAAAATTAAATATATTGTAAATTTTCTTGATTTTTATTTCTGGGGCTCAACACAATTTTATTAAAAATTTTGTCAATTAATGACATAATTAACAAAAGAAATTTCTTAAGTCTGATTTTGCTTATGATTTCCTTTCATTTATTTTCTATCAATGTTTTCAAAGACAAAAATATTATTTAAATACTAGAAATACATGCATTTTTATGAATGAGATCAGCAATTTTTTTGCATAGAAATATTTTATTCAAGACAAATAGACTTAATATATGGCATGCTATGGCACAAAATGCTATCGAGCAGAGGTGCTCAGTACCATGCAAGCCAATTAAAAAGACTAATATATGACATTTGAATGGTTAGCATGTTATTTCCCAACTAATAAAATGGTGGCTTCAACTCTTTCTTGAGAAATACATGATTTATCATACACATGTTTTACTCCAAATTGTAGATTCTATATAAATAAGTTCTATGTGAAATTTGAGAATAGAACAACACTTAAAGGACAAAAGTTAATCAGAATTAACAAAGCAACCATTAGGTAAAATTTAATAAAATCAGCCATTGATATTTAAATTTTAATGAATCTCAAAAATAATTAAAAGATAGTAGAAAATTATAATTTTTGTTCAAAATGTAAAGTAGTTCCAAATCTTTCTTATCTCAAATATTCGACATTTGTCAGCAAGCCACTTGCTTCTTGATTCTGACTACTTCATCCTGTTTCAAAACAGCTGATCAACACATGAACTTGACATCCTACTTCCCACATCATGACTAAAGGCACATAACATCTGATGCAGCTTTTAATTGTGCATGAGTATTTTCAATTCTTTAGAAGAGTTGGGTATTAGAACAAATTTCCTCTTGGTCATTAGAAAAATGACTTTCCAATTAGGCTTCTGTGGCTTCCAGTAAAATATTATTCATAACTATTATGTGAAAGAGTAAAAAGTTCCCATTTAACAATTAATAGGGTTCATACAGATTTACAAAAATCAAATTCCAAGAATTTTAAGAAGTGTTCAAGGAGTCAAATCAAAACTTTCCAGTTAGTGTCAAAATTCATGTTAAATAATTTTTCGTTTAATTTTTAAAATTGTTCTTAATCTCATAGGCCACATTTTTCAATTATATTTGTAAATAATAAAAACAAATAATAGAAAAAATTAAAGAGAATACTATTTTTAAGTTTAAATAACATTTAAAGATTACTTGAAGTCATCAATGAATTTACAGGTATAACAGATTTTTTTATTTTTATTTAAATGATCATCATTCTTTACCTTACTTAATTACACATTGTATAAAATAATGTGTTTTAGAATTTTTAAATATCTTCATTAGGTTTCTATCTATTAATTGAGTATTTCAAGATGTATATAGCAACCTTTTTTCAAATAAATATACTCTTATTCACAGCAAAATAAATACAACTATTAGATAAAGTTTCCAGGATGACTTCTTCCTCCAATTATCATTTAATAAAAGCAGCTCTAAATTTTTCTTTTTTACTTTCAAACTCTGTTAAAACTATACAATTTCACATCCATATTTCAGACTTGTTTTTCTTTAATATAATTTAATAGGTTTTCATATATTTTTTATTGTTTATCCATAACCAATATTGCTATTAGAAAATGCTAACTCTTTCCAATTCTAAAGCTCTTACTTTTAATTCATATTAATGTAATAACTGGTTTCTCTGGAGCACCAGTGACACATGTTTCATTTTGCAATTGATATTATTTTACCAGTTCTTTCAGCTTCTTCAGCATATTTTATTTTATATTTTTAATGTTCATTTATGTCATATCCTAAACATTCTTTTTCATTTTTAGTTCATTTTCTTCAAGAAGTGCTTTCCACTCTCCTTCTCTAATCAGCGTTTTTTTTTTTTTCTTTTTTTCTGAATATAATTTATACTTTTGCCTGGCATCAGCAACAAAACTAAGAAAGTCTTTTGCTAATTATTATGTTGTTGACACCTCCTATGCTTCACACATGATTATCAGTGATGTACACACTACAAATAATTGATTACTTAAATTTTCTACCATCAAATTTTTGCACAGAAAAATCACATGTTCAACAGATGCTTGACTATGAGAGAGTAGTAAAAGCAAATAAACTACTTTCCATAAGTAGCAATAATTTTGTCTATTAAACAGTAAGTTAAAATAAAAAGTATATAATTTATCTTTAATAGCAAAAATTTCACATCAATAGAATCATTTTAAAATCTTACAGTCTATTGTAATGATTTAAACCAATGATTGTGATGATTACACAAAATTAACCAAACTTAGTCTTTTGTGTGGTTCAGAAAAAAGAAAATCTTTGTATGGGTTTTTCAGAGTCAAATGGTCATTGAAAAGACACTTTCCACCTGTCATATTAAATAACTTATCTCAGTTTTTATTTCATTCATAAACAAACAAATTTATCTGCCAAACATACAATTTTCTCCAAAGAAGACATGGAAAAGATATTTCATCTCCAATTTTGTATTAAATCACATATTAATATTCAGAGAATTTTATACAGTAAAGAAAATAGAAATAAGTAGAAATGAATCAGTTAAAAAATCTGCCATTTGACTGCACTGCATGACAATCTTATAGGTGTGTGTTATTAATTAACCTCTTCACTTCATATACATAAATCTTAATGCTACATCTAATCCAGACTGAACTGGACAACCATGTAGTTTTTGTGATTGCAATGGATCTTCATTTTAGTCAAGAGTTATGAAAACAATCTAATATCAATTGTGACCAACTAAGAGCTAATACTCAAGTTTTTAAATAATTTTATTTAATTTTACAGTATTTATGCAAAAAAACTCAATATTTTTAAACAAAAATTAAATATATTAAGTCTTAAAATAAAAATTCCAAGAGTTTCAAAGAGTTGTACAAAATCCCAAATTAAAGTTATTGCAAAAACTAGGCACACACTTTATAATACAAGTTATCATGAAATGTATTTAGACTTATAACTTTAATAAATAACATGTTACTCTTAAGTTTGTAGAAAATTAAAAGAAATCAAAGAAACCTTTTAGAGGTGGCATTGTATCTGTGCAACCAATGCATCCAGGACAAGGCTCCTTGCTTTCATATAAGTAAAAAGTTCTTGGGAGCATTAGTTTTTCAGCTGCAGCGATCTTTTCAGGAGAAGGAAGAGCTTCATAAATAATTTCCACATCTGTTAAAGAAACTAAATGATTATTCAATCAAATAATGAAAATTTTAAAAGTACACAGCTTCGTAAAACAAACATTCAGTTTATGCGTAACATTTATGAGCTTAATATAATGAAGCATACTTAAGATTTTTAATACTTTTGAAAAAGGATATTGTAAGTGTTTTTTTGTTCTTATCAATACAGGAATCTTAATATATACACAACAAAACAAAAAGCATTACAAAAACAAAATACATAATTTCTTAAATTTTTGAAAAGCGATTTGTATTAAAAAATTAATTTTTGTAAAGTTATATTTCTTATAGATGTAAAAAAACAAAATTCAAAGTTTTATTGAAAAAACTTTTAAAAATATAATAAAAATTCAAGTTCATTAAATTTGAGTTGAAAGATAAATGTATACAGATTTAAAATTGCTTACCATCTATTTCTTTTTTTGCATCCTCAGTCTGTAATTCTACAAAACAAAATAATATAAATAGAAAAATGCTTTTATATGCACAATAAGAAATAATCGTGTAGTATAATTATATTAATTGTCAAAATTATAGTGAAATGAGAAAATCATTTATAATACTAAAGTAAATCTAAAGAAAAAATAAACTACTGATTTATTCTGTAATTAGTCTACATTGTATTGTAGGATAGCTTGTACATTAAGATACACTTAAATTAACTGCTAATATAGTAACTTGAGATTTCAAAGTTACAAAATGTTAGATTTTGATCATTTCTTTTATTTTCAAATATGATTAAACATTATTGTAAAAATTAAATTTACAATTAAACATTGAAAGCTAAATATCAGAAAAATATCTACTGTTTCATTTCTATTTTACAAGCTGCATGAAAAAATATATATATCAGAGGAACTTGGAGATAACACAAAAAGGGCAATACCTCAAATAGAAACATTTCATTACAACATTTTTTTCATAGAATTTGTAGAAGATACCCAAGTTCTTAATTTTTTCAAGATATGCTTATTTAGTTTAAACACATTTAATAGAAAAAAGGAATGACTATAGTATTATAAAAGCTAAGATCAAATTTAAAAATAAATATTTAATAAGAAAGGAATTATTATTGATAGTATTATGAAAGTTAATATTTAAATAAGTTTGAGTCTTGAGTATATTTTTTGTTAGGTTTCAATTATTTGGAAATAAAATGTGCATCATCAATTGACTAACAAAATGTTTTTTCACCTATTTAAACACAACTACATATAAAAATAAGCAATTATTTTCTTCAACAAATGAACCTTTGAAAGAAAATATATCTGAGAAGAAATATACCAAGATTTCCAGATAAAAGAGTACATCAGCATAAATCTCACACTAGAGAGTAATAGTTTAAAGAAAGTTAAAATTGCAAACACTACAAAATGATAACTTGCAAGAGCCATTGCTGTGAATGTTAAAATCAAATACAAAATATTGAATTATATTATGATATATAACATATTAGTTTAAAAAATAAATAAGTAATAAATTGGGAAATGTCGATCTATATTGTGATAGGCAGTACATCTTTATTAAAAAAATATCACATAAAAATAAATACTGGTTAACTGCCAGTTACACTATTAGAAAATTTGAACTCTTTCTTATCAGCCAGATTAAAAGACTTAGTAAATTCAATTCCTAATTGAATAGTTCAGATTCTCTTCACCCCTATTTCTGGCTATACACTCTTTTTATACGGTAACAGAAATACAGCACCTTTGAATCCTTATAATATATAGAGGACAGTTTTACAGATTTCTAAACTTGCAATTCCTTTTATAAATCATAATAAATATCAATAAACATAGCTCAGTTAGAAAGTTTGTTGCCCTAATAAATATGTTCTATCTTAGGCTATTTTGATGAAATTGTGGGGCTTCAAACTAATATCTTTATTGCTTTGCTTTACATAGCTGCTTCCCGGAGGCAAGTTTAGTTTTTCTGATAATCAGTAACAAACATATCTTGACAGCTGCAAATAGCACCTAAATTGGAAATGCATGCAGTGAAATTTATGGGCAGTTGTATGCAGTGTATGATGAAAATGCATCCCATCAAGCTATCATGAAATGGTGCTATATGTTTGAGAATGGACATACATATATTGATGCTGCTGAGGGTGAGAGATGACCATCAACTCCCAACAAATTTGAAAATGCCTGATAGTATGAATAAATGCATTTTTGCAAGCAGATGTATCTCAAATGATCTAGAAATTTTTCATGGAATTGTGCATAAAATAAAATTAAATTGAAATTAATAATTCATTAAATTTCGTAAAGTTTGTGCACAATGAGTGCCACATCTATTGACAGAGGAGCATAAAGGAAAGCATTTTAAAAGTGCATTTGCATTTCTGAAATGTTACCAAACGGAAGGAAATAAGTTTATGGACAAAATTGTGACTGAAGATATAAAACTTGGATACACTATTTCTCATCTAAAACAAAACATAGCTTGGTCAGGTGGAAACACTACACTTCTCTGAAACAAGGTGTCGAACAGTTCCACCTGCAGGAAAGGTGATGATGAATCTGTTTTCCGACAGAGAAGGCATGGTGCATACAGAGTTCATGCTGAAGGGTGCCTCAATTGATACATCTTCTTATAGTTTAATAATAAAAAGATTGTGAAAATTACTTAAAATTTAACGGTCAAGTAAAATGTCGAAAGGCATTGTGCTCCTGCAATGACAATGCAAGACCATATGCAGCAAAAGAATTGTGTGTACTTTCAAAAAAGTTTAGGTGGAAAGAGAGTTGAATCACCCTACTTGTAGTCCAGATATTTCCCCTCCTGTCTTCCATGTGTTTGGTCCCACAAAACAAGATCTTTCAAAGCAACAATACCATTCAGATGCCAAAACAAAAGTTGCAGCCCAACAATGGGTATCGACATTAGATGGGATTTCTTAGCAGAAGGCATAAAAAACTAGTACCATGCCTCAACAAATGCTTAAATAATGGAGTGGTTACATGGAAAAGTAGATTTTGAATGTAACTTCAAAATATTAAAAGTTGTTGTAAAATTTCTATTCTGTTTTTTTGAGCAGTGCAACCAAATTTTTCACTGACCCTTGTATTTTCAATTGCACATTCTGTATTAAAGATCTATCTCGTGTTAGAAAATATTAAGACATTTTTTTTCTTCTGTTTTTGGCGTAAAAAATCTTGTTTGAATCATACATTAATGATCTAATCATGATTTTTCAACCGGCTGTAGCTTTCTCGTATTTTTTAGATCATATTTCATCATAAGAATGAAATTGTGCAATTACAGATCAAAACACAGTGTTCATCATCATGATTATCACGCCTTGTTTTTATGTCAGTCAAGCAAACCAGAAGTTAGCATTTATTTTTCTCAATGAAAAGTCATCGTATTAAAAGGTGAAAAAAGTGATAATATTTATCCGAAAATAACATCCTAATATTTATCTGACAATAAAAGAATGTTTTTCATGCTCATTTCTCATCATTTCTTGTCATAATATTTATCTGATAATAAGAAAATGCCTTATATGTCTGAATTTAATGACAGTCAGACATTAAATTCAAAAATGAAGGACATTTTCCTAATTTTTAAAAAAGTATTTACATCAAAACACAATATAGTTATTATAGTAATTCCTGCACAAAGATGAATTTTTAAGAAAATTAGTTCTGAAAAATTGCCCAATTAAATTAAAATTTAACTATGAAATTTTATAATAATAGCAATAATTAAATAAAATGTTCTACAAATTTCTAAAACAAGAGTGGTTTATTAGAGAAATATTTAAAACTTACTGAATGCACTTTTGAAAGCATCTCCTCCAAATATTGGTTTAGTGTCAATATTTCCAAAAGTTTGACCAAAGAAAGTATTAGTCAAAGGCTTCTCCTTAAATGAGAAAGAAAATGCAGAATTTTTAGAAGTATCTTCACCTGAAATTTTAGGTAAAACGGTGTTTCCAAATATTGGCTTGTCTTGCATTGAAGTTCCAAACTGAGATGAAAGAGAACCAGAGGCAAAATTAGATTCTATTTTTGATGGTGTATCGAGTTTGAATGAAAAACTCTTAAGTTTATCAGAAGGATTATCTGGAATATTTTTATCAGAACTAATTTTCATCACAGCATCATCAATAGCTTTCTTAAATTCTTGAGCTAACTCAGCAGTTTTAAATCTGACAGCAAACAATTCAGGAGTTGCTTCATTTTCAGAGAAATCTGTAGCAGCCCATGTCAATGACTTTTCTCCTCGCCATTCAAATTTAATTTCTTTTGTAAGGTAATGATTTAAGCAAACTTTTAGTACCTGTAAAAATATAATAAATATTTAATACATACAAAGAACCTTAAGGAAAACACGATGGCAAAATATTTAATGATTTATTGCTATTGTTTCTAGGAAAATAAACAGAGTTGGAAAGATATTCATTAGAATACAGTGTTCCCTTGCTACTTCGTGCTACATGTTTTGCAGCTTTAGTGCTATGCCAATTTTATAAAAATATTAAAAAAATTTTAAATTGTCAATTTCTTATTTTTCAAAAATTATTGAATTGTATTTTATAACTTATAGTTACTCTTTTGTGAATGTTTCGTTTATTTATTTATTTTTTTTAATTAAAATTTATATTCTGATTCTTTTGGAATTTTCATTAGAATTCGTATTTTGATCTTGTTAGAGTTCGCATTTACTTTTTTGAAGTTCCCTTATTCGTATTAGTTTCTCAAATTACTGTTCTGATGTTTCATTTTTTTAAAAATAAAATCTTACCTCAAAAATATAATTTTACACTTTTTATTTATCAGGTTTAAATTTAATATTTAGATATGCAAAGTTCTTCAAGAATGAATTTATTATGTCACAACTACATCTTCGTGCTGCATTACATCAGAATTACTTTACCTTGGTAACATTTCGTCGCTGCCAAATGAAATTCAGAATTTGAGACCCTGGATTATATGGCATCAGTGCCACCACACCTATCATCTTCTCTTGTTGTATCTTGATAGTCTTGTCCATGATGTTGACTGCCTCACATATTATATTTTAGTGTTGTGTTGGAGATAATGTTTTTTGTTTATGTGATAACTTTTTATTAATTAAGCCCTTATAATGCCACCTAAGCGCTGTGCCTCTACAAAAGCTTCCTACAGAAAAGATCGAGAAGATGACCATCATCAAAATAGTGACACTTTCAGATGTAATTAAAAAGGTCAGAAGTTATGCATCTGTAGTACACCATTATAAAATGCATGAATCTACAGTGTGATATATCAAGAGAGGAGGTAAGCATTCGAAAAAAATGCTTCAATAACCTTCAATAAAGAAGTAAAACATGTGGTAACTCTGTGTAATAATAGAACTTTCAAAATAGATCTGCACCGGCATTGTGGATTGCAAGAAAAAGCCAGTGAATTTGTACACTAATATGATCAAGATAAACTCTCTATGACTAAATCTTGCCTGAAGATGACAGTGAAGAGTATGAAGAAGATGCTGACATACCTCAAGCCAGCAATAGTGCTGCCAAAAGTAATTCGCCTCAAGGACAAGACTTTTCAGTCAACAAAGACTGGATCAAAAATTTTCATTGATGATAAGGCCTCAAAAACGTGCTTCTCTATGGTGAGGCTTATTCTGCTGACAAAGATGCTGCTTGTCATTATGTAGAGGAAGAGTTTCCTAACCTTATCAGTAAGGGAGGATATTACCCTGAATAAGTTTTCAACATGGATGAAACATGCCTTCTTTTGAATGAAAAGAATGCTTTTTCGTACATTCCTCTTCAAGGACAAGTGAAAACGCCAGGCTGAAAAGGACCAAATGACTTTCATCATGGCAGGCAATGCTGCAGGTTTTATGCTTCAGCCAGACTTCATTTATAAAGCCAAAAATCTACAGGCATTAAAAAACAAAAATATGGCTATGTTGCCTGCGTTCTGGATGCATAACTCCAAAGCCTGGATAACAAAAGCTTTGCCCTTGACTGGTTTCTCCATTTTTTGAAGCTGTATTTGGCTGAAGAGGGACCCCTTTAAGGTTCTCTACTAAAGGACTGTGCAGGAGGCCATGCAAAGGACCTGTAATATGATGGTGTGCAGATAGAGTTTTTACTCTCGAACACTACATCTTTAATTCAGTCGATGGGTTAAGGTGTCATTCATACCTTTAAGGCACTCTACATTCACTTCACGATGAAGGGCCACATTTCGGCAATTGACAATGATAATGACAAATTCACCTTGAAAGCATACTGGAGCAGTACGATATTGTATCATATTTGTCTAATATTCAGCAAGCATTAAAGGACATGAAGAGTGAGACCATAAATTCTAGCTGAAAGAAATTATGGCTGAACATGGTGCCCGGCTATCCAGGCTTTACTCCTGAAGAAGTTCATCACTCAGCAATGGAGAAGACATTGAGGCTGGCTCACAGCATAAAGAATGAAGGATTTGTTGACCTGACAAAAGACATCAGTGCCCTTATTGATTGCCACTTGAACCCATTGACCAATGAAGACCTCCTTAAGATGACAAAGTCTGCAATTGAAGAAAACAAAAAGAAAGATGAAGAAACTTGAAAGCTTGGAGAATCTGCTACAATTGTGCAACATCACAAGAGTGAGACAACAATTTGCACAAGACATTGGCAACAATGTGGTTTGAGCTCTTGAGTTCAGCAATCACTTTGAAGGGGTTATGTCTTTATACAGGGGGATTTTGAAAGAAAAGAAATAACAAAGACAACAGCTACCCATCACCATATTTCTCTACAAGGTAAAGCTTCTGGCTCTACCATCAGTGCATCCAGTAGAAGAGTTTTCCAGTAAGCCTAAAGCTTCAACGAATCAAATGAGAGCCTTTTTCCCACCACAAACACAAGACTCTTTGCCTCTCTTAAAAAGCAATGTTGACTAATGTTTATTACTGTTTATGTTTTGTTAATTAACCTTATTAATTAGCACTAACATGTTTAAGTAAATATGGATAAATTATAAATGCTTACATATTTAAGACAATCATGTACCTGTATACGCAAAACATTCCTAGGGGCAAATTATATTTCGAGGTTTATCAGTTTCCGCGGAAGGTTCCGGTCCCCGTTAACCGTGAAAAATGAGGGATCACTGTATTGATATCTATTGCAATTAGACAGTCAATGCAATAAATTTACTAGTTTTAATGAGAATTGCAGTTTTACTGTCAACCATAGCAAATATTCATATCCAATGTGAATTTATCTGGTTAAAACTTTACAGCCACTTTTTGCAGATGAGAAGAAATTACCAGAGAACTTTAGTTTAAAGTGAGGTTCAAGCCCACAAATTGATAAACCAATCAATTGCAGTATGTTAAGCCTGAGATGAGAAGTACACTCATGAATTATAGACGAGGACATTAATAATTGAGATACAAGCTCAGCAAAAATAAATAAAAAGAACACAGGTTATAGTAATAAGATACAAAAAAAAAATGTTCACTGATGTAATTTATCCATTTTATAAGCACTTCATTTCTTGAGCTATTAAGATATATTTTGATATTTTGCACTAAAATGATTGATTATGATGTAATTTTTAGAATCAAATCAATGGCTTAACTTTAATGGAAATAAAACCAAATTTACATAATGCGTGGTTATTTATTTTGTATTTAAGAAATACGAAAATGTAAGTACTTATACAATAAATCTTATTTAAAATGGAAAAATAATATTTTATTAACTTAAGAGTTCAATGTCAACACTAACAAGATTTTACAAATGAGGGGAAAAAAATATTAAAGTGTACGAATTCCTGGGTAAAAAAATTCTGAGGAATAATTGGATTACTTTACTAAAGAGTTAAGTTTGTAAAAGTAAAATTCCAGTATGTAGATTTCAATATATATACATATATTTAGAAAAACGTTTAATCTTTAAAAAAATATTACAACATATTATTAATTTACTCTAAATATTATTAACTTAATGATTCATATCCAACCTATATACTGAAACATAATCTAAATTTTAAATATACATATATATTTCTTACTTGTTCACGACGCATTAATAAACGTATTTTCCTTGAGTTATTATCAAGCAAAATTTTTAAGTCTCCAAGGCCACGTTCTTTCCATTCACCATCAATAAAGCGGAATAACTTGGCTCTTTTGCAGAACAAAACACTTTCATTTTCTTCTCCTGTTTTAACATCCACCTTAAAGGCATATATTGTTAATAATAGTAAAGATTCATTCTAGAGAACTTTTATATAATTATATTCCCATTAATGAAAAGTTTTCATATAGAAGAAATTTTGTTCTTATAACATGCATTTTTAACATATGGTTGAATCGAATGCAGCAAAAATCATTTCTCAAATCTATATATTTGAAATTTACACAGTCTTTATTACCATAGTGAAAATGGAAGTTCCTAATAAAATTTTATCAATTACACAGTTGCTATACCAAGTATGTTTTATTTTATCATTAGAATATTAAATTAATGTGATATTTAAAAATAACTGTCACATTATAAGCAATACTGTTATTATTTTAACTTAACTAATCTGAATTTTTATGAATGTATCAATCAATACTTTGAACACCATATTGCTAAATTGAGGGGAATTTACAATTTAAAGTAGCCTCTGAACTACAAACACCAATGCTTAATGTGGGGGTTAAATCTTCAGTTGAACTGATGTTAATAGTTTGGTTACAAGCTCAGAAATATTAAAGTGAATATACAACTTAATTTTCTAAGCTGTAACATAATATTTTTTCAATGAAAAAAAATTACTTCTTAATAAACTATTTCCTCTAATACTAATATTACTTACTAATAAAAATTACTTATTTAATACGTATAATATTTTATTATAAATATTAAATAAATAGGTTACATGTGATAACTTAAAAAATTCAGAATAAAACTTGAAACTTGTTAAAACATTCGAAGATACATGTTATAATTATACATTAATAAATATTTTGCTTGCTTTCAATTTTTCATACAGCACCAGAGCTTGACAAATATATGATTGCAATAGAACAGCAGGATGTCAAGCATTTCAGTATGGAATGGAAACTAGGATTACATATTTCTCAAAAGAAACTTCCCAATTTCTCATTTAAGTATAAAAAATTATAATCAAGTACAATTTCAAACAAAAAATATAAGATTTTCCTTAAAGAATTCTTCACAGACAGATGTTCCAATAAAAATTAAGAGCGACATTGTTTAAAAATAAGCAGATTTTCAAAAATAAAATGAATATTCTCTTTTAAATTATGTATGTGTGATTTTAATTAATGCAAAATTCTTTAATAAACTACACAATTAAAAAAGTCAGCAGAAAAGTTAAATTACCTTTAGAAATTATCAAACTTATTTTACACTTCCACTTTCAATTTATACCATTACTTCAAATATCAGAAATTTTAAAGTAAAAGTGTTGTTTTAACAAATTTGAAACTGATTTAGAATAGAAAATTTAAGCAAAAGTAATGAAAAGGATTGCAAATACCATTTTATTTCTCTCAACTTGTAATATATTATTTTAAAAAAAAATTTTTCTTTTCATACATATATTAAAAAAAAAAAAAAAAAAAAAAAAAAAAAATTTAACTTTTAAAAAATGTTAAACAAAATGTATTGTCATGCTTGAATTACACAATCATTTTAATCACACAATATGTTTGAATCACAAAAATGATATGATGATGATATTTATAAAATCTCAATCTTGAAAGAGTAAAATATGACAAATGAATATACATAAATGATTAAAAAATAGCAATTTTAAATTAATTGAAAAAAATATATAACTCACTTTTGGTGGCAGTGGAATAACAGGTGTGAAATATATGTTGTCAGCATCAGATGATACAACTTCATCTTCATCAACATCAGATGGAGTTGCAGGTGAGCGTGGTGACTTTGGAGTTTTTGTAGGGCTACGAGGTCTGACACCACTAAAACTAAATTCATACTTTTGAGGACTTCCAAATCGAAATTCAATAGGTTCAGTATCTGAATTTTTTGGGGATGAAAAGGAGCTAAAATTAAAATTAGCTGTAGCAGAGGAACCAAATACATATGTAGGAGCAGCAGTTACAGGTGGAATAGAAACATTGGACTGCTCTTTAGAAGTAGTTTCTTGAGTCATACCTCCAAATACTGCAGGAGTATTATTTGAAGCAGGAAGTGATGGTTTGAAGCCTGTCACTTGGTCAGGTTTAGAAAGAGCTGATTGGCCAAATGTAAAAGTTGTGGATGGCTGAATAATAGACTTGGAACCAAATACAAATCCATTACCGAAAGTTGTTTTGGGAGTACCAAATGTAAATGTAGAAGTTTGTGAATTAGATGACAAAGGGTTAAATTGAAATTTGCTAAGAACATCATCTGTTTTAGTTGTGGAAGTTGCATTAGTTGTGCCAGGTTTAGGAGTTTCACAAGCAGCACATTTATTTATTTCTGGTCCATTACTAACCATACAGCTTTCACAAACCCAAGATCCAGGTTTAGACTTGAACATTTCAGATAAAGGTACATTTTTTTCACTTGTAACTGATGAAACAGTTTGCTGCATGCTTGAAGTAGCTGGTTTAATAGAATTACAAGACACACATTTAGAGTCAGAAGATTTATTTCTTACATAACATGTAGAACATTCCCATGAATCAACAGCAGGTTTAAAAATATCAGATAAGGGCTTTAAGTCAGCATTCTGAGTTGAAACTGAATCAGAGACCATGTTCTTCTTGGGAGTTTTACAGTAGACACATGAGGATTGATTAGAATTATATTTATTACATGCAGTACATTGCCAAGAGTTTGAAGAAGGAATTAAAAGCTTTTCGAAAGCATCCTTATTTCCTTGACATAAATTAACACCAGAGTTTTCTTTTTCCAATTGCTGTAATTCTATTCGGCACTTTTCAAAAACATTGAAAAATTGTTGAGCTATTTCTACAGTTTTAAATTTTGCAGCAAACTTTTCTTGGACCAAATCACCATCAGAAAAATCCTGAGCAAACCAAACCCATGATCTATCACTACTGGCTAAAGGTGTAAGTTTCATCTCTGGAAGAATATAATGATTTGCACAAATTTTCAAAACCTGATCTCTACGCATTAAAATTCTGTATTTCTGACTTTCTTTCAAATAAAGGATTTTGAGTTCACCAGTTCCTCGTTCTTTCCACTCTTTTGTTTCAGAGTCATATCGAAATAGTTTAGCTCTTTCACAAAACTTCTTTTCCTCGTTTTCCTCACCAGTTTTTATATCAACAAGAGCTGGCAAAGGCACAACTGGTTTAAATTCTGCTGTTGGTATGAAATCTTCAGGTGCACCATCAGAGCTCTTTATCTGGTCAGTTGCTATGGGAGAGAAAGATGAAGAAATTTTTTCCTCAGATGAAGTAGATTGAATATTTGTAAAAGCAGTACTACTAGGAATAGAAGATTCATTAGTATTAAAGACAAAAGTTGGTTTTAAATTTTGTACCATTGATTGCATTTTTGACAGATTTGATTCTGCAGTTAAAGACGAACTAGCAGTAGAAAAAGCTGGTTGTTTTAATATAGAGCTATTAGAAATTTGACTAGATTTTGCTGCTTCAGCATCTTTTACAGTACATAAATTAGAGGATTGATTAATTGTAGATGAAGCAGCAAAAGGTTGAAAAGTAAATCCACTAAAGGATTTCTGTTCAGGTGTTGATTTTATTTCACTCACTGGTGTCACATTAGTATTACTTTCAGATGATGAAATAGTAGATGAAGCAGTAAAAGGTTTAAAAGTAAATCCACTAAAGGGTTTCTGTTCCGGTGTTGCTTTTATTTCACTCACTGGTGTCACATTGGTATTACTTTCAGATGATGAAATTGTAGGCGTAGCAGTAAAAGGTTTAAAAGTAAATCCACTAAAGGATTTCTGTTCAGGTGTTGATTTTATTTCACTCACTGGTGTCACATTGGTATTACTTTCAGTTGATGAAATTGTAGATGAAGCAGTAAAAGGTTTAAAAGTAAATCCACTAAAGGGTTTTTGTTCAGGTGTTGATTTTATTTCACTTGCTGGTGTTACATTGACATTGGTACTGCTTTCAGATGGTGAAAAAGATGTAGGTTTATTGGCAGACATAGGTGAAGTAAAAGTAAAACCTGAAAAAGGACTAGTCTTAGGAGCATTAACTTTGGAAACTTGGGGACCATTTTTAGATTTTGTTGATACTACTAATATTTCTCTATCTTTAGCATCAGGATCAGGAGTTTCAAGAATAGTAGGAGTGGTTGAAAATGTAAAGCCACCAAATATACTTTTTGGAGTATCATTAGATTTATCAGAAGATTCAGAAGATCTATTAACAGTCTGTGTAGAAGGCGAAGTCCCAAATGTAAACTGATTGACGCTTGAAGTTGGTGTTTTAAAACCAATATTGGCACCAAAAGATGATGCAGATGAAACTAGAGATGAAGAAATCACAGTATTTGTTGAAGTAACAGCAGAAACAAAGTCAGGTTTTTTGGTTTCACAAGCAGCACATGATAGTTTATCAGGTGCATTACTAATATAACAAGTAGGGCAGCTCCATGAACCAGATTTTGGAAATAATTTAGCAGAAAAAGGTTTTTGTGAACTGGTTGAAGTCACAGCTACAGACTGAAGAGAACTTACTTCTTTTGATTCATTTTCGTTAGCTATATTAATAGCTTTTTCAAATGCAGTTTTAAAATTAAGAGCTAATTCAGGTGTTTTAAATCTAATACAAAACTGTTCAGGTTTCAGCTCTTCATCAGCAAAGTCTTGTGCAACCCAAGTCCATGCCCGATCTGAAGATTTCAAAGGCTTGATTTCCATATTAGATGTAATATAATGATTAGCACATACTTTATAAACCTGTGAAATAAATTTTATATTAAACAGATTTAGAATCAAATCAAGACAGCTGTTGGATTTGAATAATTATAACACAATCTATTTGTATAATAACACAATCTATTTTTATTTAAAAAAATAAATTGCATTATAATTATTATCAAAATTGAAATCACTTTTTAAGTTTTACTTTCGTTTGAATCACATTAACATTATAATTTCAGAATTTCATACATAGTGATATGTAAAATGGGATTTATAATCAAAATCCAAAAGTAAGCCCCTTTTATACTAATAATAAATGCAGGAAAATTTACTTATAATCAAAATAGAAATTTGGAAGTTATTTTAGTAAGTTAACAACAACTTTAGAAAATTCAAAGTGTTTTTGTTCAACTTTAGAAAATTCAAAGTTGTTCAACTTTAGAAAATTCTTGTAAAATTATTCTTTCTTATTTATGCTTGAGTCAATGGAGTCAAAAATATATATTTACAACATAAATAAAATAGATTTATACAATCTCTTTAATGATTATAATAATAAATATTTTATATGGAAAAAATTTATGATCTCTCTATATGTATGCACGAGAAAGAGACAACTAAATAATTAAAAAAAAATTGACTCAAAAAGAAAGTGACACTTTGATCTCACAATGAGATAATATAATCAATAGTAATATTTTAGGAATTTTTAGATATTTTAACAGAATATGTTAAAATATCTAAAAATTCCTAAAATATTACTATGTTCTGTTTGATGCTAAAACAGTAACATTTGTTTTAATTATGGAAAATACTTTGCTCACAAAAATATGTTAAAATAGTTATAGAATTAAGGTTAAGTACAAAGCATAAGTCAAGTTAACAGATATTGAGGGCAAAACAAATGCAGGCATCTGAGAGATACAATTAGGATTATACCTAAGACTATAGTGTTATATTTTAATTGCCTATTCTATTTAACTGAAATTAAATACAGGTAAACTAACATAGAATTTTGAACCACAATCAAGAGATGAAAATTAATAACAATAAAAAAAGATATTAAAAAACTTATATGCGAAGGTATTAAGATAGCAAAAACAGTAAACACTTCAAATAAGCTTTTATTTAGATCCCTGTTTGAATATTAAGGAAAAAATTATCAGCAGGTTTGACATGATTGCTTATAGAATCTTTTTATATTTCATTTTAATCATTAGATCTCTCTCACATTCACTGCTATAGAAATTTCAATTTATTTCTCTACAAGTTTCGGACTGTGCATAAATTTTTAACCCTAGCATTTACTAAATGGTCTAGAAATTCAGAAAACAAATATAGCAACTTTAATTAAAAAAATGCATCATAACAAAAATATTCCACAGTAAAAACATATCAGGAAGCAGAACTTTCTAAATAAATACCAATACTTTTTGAAATATCAAAGGAAAGTCGATACATGTTCATCAAAATAATGATATAAATGAAATTCACAATAATATTTAATGTACCTGATCTCTTCTCATTAGCAATCGCACTCGTTTACTACCATCATGGTATAAAATTTTTACTATTCCAGTTCCTCGTTCTTTCCATTCTTGATCTACAAATCTATACAATTTTGCTTTATCTTCAAAAAGTGCCTAAAATACACATAAACATTCAAAAATACAATTCTAATTGTTTAGAGAAACATAATTATTTTTAAAAAATTTCAATATATATATATATATATATATATATATATATATATATATATATATATATATATATATATATATATGTTAGAAGGATAAAATTTCACAACACAAAGAAAATTATTCATACTAACCATTTCATCTTCTTCACCTGTTTCCACAACAACTTCTGCAGGTAAAGGAATTAAAGGCTTAAAATCCCCCATGACTTCTCTTTCTATATCGTGTCCATCAATTTCTGGACTTCCAGCATTATCACTATCACATCTAGAGCGCTCAGCATTCAAACGTTCCGGAGTTTTTGAGATACCACTGAATATTGAAAGAGGCTGCGTTGTGCATGCTGAAGATGATGAAGTATATTGTACTGTTGAGCTAACAGAAACTGCATTAGTTGTTGGAGCAGAAAGTAGACTCTTTAATGTTGATTGAGGAGCAACTATAGAAACAGTGGAAACAGGAGCTATTGATTGTGAAATAATATTAGCGCTAGAAACATAAGACGCTTGTGGTGGTAAAGGTATTTGGAATGCATGGGGCACTCCAACAGGCTTTGTCCAAGGACCAGTAATTGGTAATCCAACACTAGATGTTGAGCATACAGGTGGAGGTTGCTGAAGGCCTATAGAGGGAGGTGGAGGTTGATGAAGGCCTATGGAAGGAGGGGGAGGAGGTAATGTAACACTAGGCGGAATACTAGATACATGACTTATTATAGAAGTTTGTGGCTTAACCACAGGAGAAGCTACATGAAAATGAAATTGTGGAAGTTGTTGGCCTTCACTAAATGGCAAACTTTGACCAGAAGGAGGATAAAACTGTGGCCTTTCTGGAACTGGAGCAGCTGGTAGGACAGCATGAGGAGCATACTGATAGTTATAATGATTCAGTGGTGGTGGTGGACCAGGAGGTAAAGTAGGATTTACAACATAATTTAATGATGCAGCAGCATCTTGGACTAAACGTGAATTTTGATTATAGTTGTATGCAGGAGCTCGATAATCTTCATTTTCTTCATAATATTCCAAAAGACTATTAGGATCAAAATTTTCATAATCACCTTGAGCTTTTATATATTGTTTTTTGTCAATACTTTTAGAAGCATTTTTAGAATCAGATAGCTTTAATTCTTCTAACTGTTTCTATGAAATATAAAAAAAAGAACTATGAGAGCATTCAAAAAGAAAAAGTTATCAAACAATATTTAGAATAAAAAGTAACTTAAAATTACAATCAGTTACAAAAACAAATACTGAATAATATTCATGAAGATAAAATTTCCCTTTGCTTAAAATTTTAAAAACACAATATTTATTGAAATTAACGATTGGATTTCAATTGATGCTTAAAAAACTTTTAAAGCTATTCAAAACTAGTATAATTGACATTCCTATTTCAACTTCAATTGTTGAAATCTATATATATAAGTTTCTATAAATAAACTGATTCTTAATAGTATGTTACAGTATAAATTAATATCTATATTAATACCAAATTCAAAATAAAGTTTTAGGCAAAAAATGGGGTTTTTTAAATTTAATTATGAAGAAACATAAGATCTAATGAATAATTTAATTTCAGAAAATTAAAATGAAAACGAATTTAATTTAAATGAATAAATTTATATCAATTGACAGCTTACAGACTTTAAAAAAATAGACACATTTATATGTAATATTCTGCTTAATGAAAGAAAACCACATTTAAATATTAAACAGAATCATTTATTTTATTTTTAAATGATTCAAAAAACCAAATTAGAAAATCTATTAACACTGAATGTAATTAAGTATTTTTGATAAAGAACAATTATCTCTCTGAAATAATTCACTTACAAGCATAGCATGGTTTCTGCACTAACAATGAAAATAATGTTTTACTAAATTCAACCAAATTAAATTTATCATAATCTTTAAAAATTTGATTGAAAAAATATACATACAAACAATATTTACAGAAATCAAAATGATACTTTGAGAATACAAAAGAAAAAAAATTATTGGATTTTCTAATATTATATAACTTTTAATTTGAAATAGAGCAATTCTATTGACGTCTGATGAAAAGAGAAGTTACTGTTAAAGTAAAACTTTAACACAATGCAGAAATAAAGTTTCCAATAAATTTTATTAAATTGATAGAATTATATTTTCAATAAAATGTAATATTAATTATAAGGTATAAATGAAATGGAAGGCAAGCTAAATCCTATTATAATAAATTCTATCCTAATCCTATACTACATGCAGAAAGCCTCACAAAAATATAAATATAAAATTATAAATGCAATTCTTAAGAATAAAATAAAGTGAATGCTAATAAATTGCTTATTGCATTGATATTCAATTTGAATATCACAATCAAATGTATATATGCATACATCACTATTTAATCATAACCATCTATTTTTTAAGATTATTAATATGAATTTATAATCAATAAATACTATTTCTCTTAAATAAAATCACTTTTGTTGATTTTTTCATGAATTTTACAATAGTTCAGATATTTATTAATAGTACAACTACCAAATTGTACATATTACAAAAAATACTTGCATGACCTATGAACATTCAATGTGTTTTTAATATTCTTACCTTTAATTCTGTAAGAACTTCATTGTTCCGCTGTAATGTCTCCACAATTATTTTGTTAGTTTCAACAAAAGACTTATTTTGTTCCAAAATTGTTTTCATAACAGTTTCCTGGTTTAAGGCAAGAGATCTAATTTGAGCATCCAATCGTTCAGGACTTGGTTCAAAATGCTGAAAAATTAAATTTTGAAATCCTTAATTATAATACTTGAACAATGGAGTAAATTGCTAGAATTAAGAATATGTTTTTTTTTATTTTTATTTTTTTTTTTTTAAACCTAAATATAAAGTAGAAAGTACAGAATGATTACTTTTAATTAACATTGGAGTATAAACTATATCTTTAAAGAAAAAGTTATAATTTTGAGTAACTTTATAAATGTTTATTAAATAATTTTTCATTAAATAAAAATTATCTTAGTTAAAAATGTCTTAAATGTGAATTTAATTTCAATTATACTTTGGTATTGTTCTAATTATTTATAATTAAAGTTTATTTCATGTTAATTTCAATAAATCTAACATTTAAAACTATGTGGCTTTACTCATTACATGGAAATAGAATATACAAACTATTGGATTGAAATCCAGGTAATTATTACATCAAAAGTCACATAATTACAGTAATCCGAGAATTACTTTTCTTTCTTTTTTTCTCAATATTTATTCAGAATAATAAAATACAAAGACATGACTGTTTCAATAGAATTTGATAATAAAATGATATAGTAAAGCAAAATATGGTGCAAATATAATATTTTTTAACACAAATGCTTTTATTTAATAGGAAAAATACTGCCTTCAAAAAAGAAAAAATTCAAGATTGGATAATTTACTAAATAGGATTAACTCACATAAGATTAAAAATTTTATAATATATATGAAATATGTAATACATACAAAAATGCTTTTAAAATGTTTAAAACAAAGAGAAATATTCTTGAATTCATACCAGTTTTAATTCATAAAACAAAATGATCCTTGACAAGTAACATTTGACAACATACTATCAACACCATAATGAATCACATAAAGCTGTATCAAATATTTTTATTTAAATAAAAAAAATTAAATGAATATGAAAAAAAATTCATTTAAGAGCACAAAAAATTAAAATAAATTAAAAATATTATAAATGCAATTGGTGATGTCAAATTTTAAATAAAGAAACAACTGTATTTAAACTTTTTTTTAACTGACTGAATATAACGATATATACCAATGAAACCACATTATTGCAATAAAAGCTTATTTACATACTTATGAAATTCTGTAATTTAATTATTCTCACAAGATCAGTAATTTTGACATGAAAAAGATATCTAAAAAGAATAAATTATATTAGACTTACTTTGGGATATTCTTCTTTACCATATTGTAATTTTGTTTTTGTATGCATAAATTTAGAAGAAGGTTTTGGTGTACTTGATTTAAAGCTTGCTGGAGTACCATAAACAGAATTACTTAATGTAGGACTTGTTTCATAATAATCAACTTCATCAGCATCTTCATTATTTCCATTACCTAACAAAATAGAAGCAATTACATTTAAGTATAAATATTATAAAAATATTGAACAATTTATTTACATAATTGATTAAAAAGTAGAAAAATAACACTTTAATAATAAAAAAAAAACAAATTGTCACATTAAGCATAACTTATCTAAATTGTAATAAAAAAATTTTGCTAATTTGTTATATTTTTCTTACAATAATTTCCACTTAGATAGCAAGAAGTAAAAATCCTAAAATTAATATTGATATTTAAAAACTTTGAATTCACTTTCATGATTTCCCCTTCATAAATCATTCCTACTAAGAAATAATTAATAAAAAAAAAGTTAAATTCACTTTTATGAAACTTATATCTCTCTGGGTAAATATGTACAAATTATCAGATATAGATCATAGCTTAATATAACTCATTTTAACATTCTCTTTTAATTTAATTAAATTCGGAAGTGTATAATAAATATCCTTTCAATATAATACAAGTAATGCTCAAATGATTCTAAGAAAAAATATACTAACAAGATGAATTTACAACACCCAATTCATTTTCAATATCCTCCAAAACAATATGAATTTCTCTATTAAGAGCATGAGTTTTATCATCCTTTATACGATCCATTGTTTCATGTATTGCTCTTTGTGCTTTAGTCAAAAACATAGACCTTGTATCAGGACAATCTTCTTGAGCAGCAAATCTTTTGAGAGTCTAAATTTAAATAAAAGGATGTATGATTAACTAGAAAATATTTTAAAATTTTATTTGTTTAGTAAAAATTATGTTATTTTATAACTTATCTTACATTTACAAGAATCTTAAATAGTTTAAACATTATTTAACGATTAAACTCATAATCGCTCATTAATTTATCAGCTAAAAGATAACAGTTAGCTAATGAATTAGAAAATGAACTCAGAAATAAATTAATTCTATAAGAATAAACTGGTGCTAAATGGAATGAAATTTAAAAAAAGTAATAAATACAAAAATTAAAATGTTGAATACTTCCAGATAAAAAAAGTTAAAAGCATAATATCAATGCTTTCAAAAAATTTTCTTTTTTAAAATCTTTTTTAAAAAAAGGCAAAATTTCATTAAAAAAAATTTTTTTTTATAAATAGAGGAACATAAATTTCATCAAAAGCTAAATTATGCATCAAAAACAGTTTCTAAAATATGAGAATTTATTTTGCACAGAATATCTAATTTCGTTTTTATTATTTTAATTAATGTTTTCCAAGCATAAAAACTTCATTAATAAAAATACTGGAGTGAGAATGATGAAATTTCTAAAATAATTATTTTAGTTCTAAGTTGATATTTTAATTGCATACTATGCATATTAAATGAGAAAACAAAAATTTTTGAGAAGAAACAAAACAGAAAGGAAATGAAAATTCAAATAAAGCATGAATTGTATAAAATTCAGTAGTCTAAAGAAGGAAGTATTTGTAAATAAACAAGGGGATTTTAGGGAATGATTTGAAAAAGTATAACAAAAAACAGGTGTAAAAAATAAATATTAATCATCAAATACATATTTCATCAATATATTAAGGTAACTTTATTTTAAACTCAGCCAGAATATGTAATAAATAACTGAAAGGCTATATAAAGTTACATAATTGTGCGGACAAATTCTTTACATATGGTAGAATAAATATGAAAATATTTTTAATATTTAAACTACAAACATACTAATGCCAAATAGAAAGAACCATATGGAGAAGTTAATTTTGATAGCAATTCAGCTGCTTCATTTAGCTTCTCGGACTCCATCAATTGAACAGCAATGTAGAGTTGTCCATCTTCCTGGATAGTTCGGACTTCATTTTTTGATAAAGTTTCATCAAAGCCAATAAACATTCGGTCTTTAGGAATTTTAACACTGCCATTTAATGAAAGCTTTTCTAGCATGCCTAAAGCAATATTCCAATAATGAGTTGCTCTCAACTGTAATGAAGTAATATTTTCTGGTAATATTTTCTTTTTGTTTTCAGTAGCATTTTCTTTATCCTGAAATTAAAGATATAATGAAATGACGAGAAAATAAATTAATATGAAATTTATATAAGATATTATACTGAGGACACATTAAAAAATAGAAAACACAATTTATATACAAATACTTTTAAAAATGATAAATGGTAAGAAATTAGAATATCAAAATAAATCTAGGGACAAAATATTGGAACAAAAATAAAAGGACCATTAAAAATTTTAAAACATAAATGAAATTATAAATACATCTTATGCTTCTTTTATCCTTAGTATTTATTGAATAGAAGTACTTCTGTAAAAAGAGATTTATAACACAAAAAACATATATTAAATTTAACAGTGCTTTTTAACAAAAATTAGAAATATAAATACTTCTACTGTCACAGAAATTTTAAACATTTAATTAGAAGTTTACTTAATAAAGAAGGCTTTCTCAACAAAATGCATAGATAATATAATTTTAAATCCATATAAAAAAATCCCCATATTAATACATTCCATGAATTTTTCTTATCTTCAATGTCCAATGACTGTGATGATAACAATAACAATTAAAATATAAGTTTCTATCAGTATGAATAAAAATACCTTTCTCAAAATAATAAAACTGAATTATAACAAAAGTTTCCAACTTACATAATAAATACTAAAAATACTTACTTTTCGTAAAAATTCTGCTTTATCAGCAAATAATCTAGCTAAATGTACAACCAACTGAACTTCCATCCCATGATTACCAATGCCTCTAATAACTTCTAGACCATGTTGTAAAATTCGCCTATGTTCTCCTAATTTTTCTCTAATCAAGAAATGTTTATAAAAGTTATTGTACAATAAACAAAATCTCATATTTTTCATAAATAAAACAATAAATTAATGGCAAAAATGCATTTAGTATGTATTTTAGTTTGTGTATTTCCCCTTGCATTTATATCATTAATAATAGAAATTTTGTACTGTTTTGAAATTATTCTTGGAATTGCATAGCAACATTTTCTTATTAATTTTAAATAATAAAACTTATTATTTCAAAATAAAATTATAAACTTTTTGCATACTTAATAGTGCAGGTTTGCAATCCATGCATACTTTGCCACCATTCAGCTTGTTGTTTTGAGCACATTGCATCAGCTATTTCAGGAGGACAAGAGACATGCAAATCTTTAATCCAATTAGAAATCAGAGATTTCTTTTTTTCTATTTCTGCTTCAGCCTGGTAAGCAGAAGCCCATAGATATGCCTCTAGATCAAGTATGCATAAAGATTCACAGCTGCCTTTAGAAAGATTTTTATTGCTGTACTGAAGACCTTTAAAGATCTAAGGAACCAATAAAATATAAAAAATTAAAATCTTACTGTTTTTAATTTTAAAAATATAATTTAATAAACATACTTTAAAATAATAAAATTCATAATTTACACTAGTATCTCAAAGGTGTTGCATTTATTTTTATCAATTTATTTTACAAATTAATGATGGTATACTAACTGCAAAATAAATAATGCTGAATGAAAAATTTACCTTATAAGAATTTTAAAAGTACATGCACATACATTGAAATAAGTTAACAATTTTTGTTTTTACAAGAGACAAAACATTAACTGTTACACTTTAATGCATACATAATGAAAAAATTTAAATAATTATTGTAGTATAAATGAACATACTAAGATCCTTTTTAAATAACATATTTTATGAGTCATTAAATAAGAGATAGTAAAATTTTCTTAAAGAATTTATAGTAATTCATAACTAATTCTACTATAACAATCCACTTTTTATCAACAATCATGTGAGTGAAAATCCAAGCTCCTAAAAGTAATGAATTAATAAAAATGTACAAAAATATTCACAATAGATTTTTGTTCAAAGATATAACTTTGTTTGCCAATTCCTATAATTTCCAATTATAAAAGTAAAATTTAACTAAACAAAAATAAATATGTAACTTCCCACTAGCTATTCAGGTAATTAATAAAAAAGTTTAAATTATCAAAATGCAAAAAGTATTTAATTTTCTTTAAAATCAAAAATTTATTAAAGCATTAAATTTATCTTTTAAAATTTCAAACTCAAGTTTAAAGCATTTTAAGTATATAACAAAAATTACCAAGTTTTCTATGAAGAAAATTGGTCTGGATTTTATGCTACTATGCCTAAGACTAATATTTTTCTATATTTGTACAAATTATTGATATTCATTGCTCTGGATGCAATTTTTTTTAATTAAAACAGAAGTGCCATAAAAAAATTGTGTTAAAGTGACAAAAAACCTTGACACACCAAATATTCCAGATGGCTTTAGTAAATCACATTATCTTTTGATGAAATACATCTGATAAAGTATTCATTTTACTAATAGGCATGGGTCCTGCCAAATGAAATAAATAAATAGTTTCAAAGTTATTCTATATACCAAATGAGCTGGAATTTAAATTTCCAATATAAAAATTTGGAGATCGTGTAAAAAGCGCATGAGATTGAAAAAATGAAATCATAAAATGATTAAAATAATGTAGCATAAATGTGCTGTGTCAAAAAAAAAAAAAAAACTTGGCTTGCGCAGAAAAAAATATTATGACATATTGTCAGTTGATACAGTCAATGAATAACATAGAATAATTTATCTTTATGAAAAAGAACTTTTAAAATATTCACATGCCAAACTGAGCAATTTTCAATGTGCTATTGACCTATATGGAAGCAAAAAAAAAAAATATTCATCACCTTGAAAATAATTCCAGCCATATTTGGGATGAAAACTAATGTGAAAAGAACAATAATGATTCAAATAAATGTAATGAATACTGCACTTTACTGAAATGTTTTGCTGCTTAAAAAAGAGCACATAATTAAGACACATTTAAAAAATGCACAGAAATGTAATTTTTCAAGTGGTGTTTTCTTACTTTATTCATGAAAAAGATTGGTTTCATTAAATTTTTGTTCACTTGTCACTTTTTGTACAGAAGGGCTACTGAGAGGTACAATTTAAATTGGTTCTGTCACTACAAACATCAAAACTTAATGTAGGATGAGTTCATCATGAACTGTTGAACCACAGACCAGAGCATTAAATATTAACTGCTAATTTGACATGAAAAAAAAGATAGGTAGGAAATATTTGTCAAAATTAAATATATTTTTTAAAAAGAGTCAAGAAATTCATATATATAGAGCATGACCGAAATACTAAAGAAACTAATGATATAGTATAACATAAGCTTGGTGGTATTTCAGGCAATGTCTTAGTTTAGCTTTAAATGTGTAGTCTATGTGCAAATCTATAAATCATTCAACAGTTATTTAAAGAAGTTAAATATCAATGTTAAAAGTGAAAAACCATCACAAAAGTGTAAATGCCTTATATCTTTCTAGTCTAGAAATATTGTGAAGCAGATAAAGTAATTAATGGTATCAGATTCAACATAGTTTGAAATACAGAGTATTTAATAATATAGATGAAATGGAAGAACTGAATACAATCAAAAAAAGAAACAAAATCTAATAAGACAGAAAATAGAAAGGAAAAATATGATAAATTTATTAAGTATTATCCAATAGCAAAAATTTTATAATTTCCTAACCTTCATTGTTTCTTTTAAATAAACAGGTAGATATAGAAATCTAATTATTTTATGCTCAGTTTTTAATAATCTGAAACCTCCCATTTCTATGACTGTGTATCTCATATCATTTGATTATTTATTTAAAATTATTTTTTTCTATTTAAATTACAATGTATAAACTGGTTTATAAGCTAACTATATTATATCTTTTAATAACTTAACACAATCTGATTGACTAACATGTGTTTCAATTTAATCTTTTTTATAGTAGTTTTTGTTATAAAATAAAACTAATAATAAAAAAGGTTAATTTTATTACTTGCAAAAACATTAAATTTATCCATACACATATTTTTATAACTATAATAAAATATTTTCAGTTACTAGTGTAATTTATGTATTTCTATAATAATTCTAAATTCATTCTTTAAAACATGAAAAACTCACTTCAGATAAATAAGTGTGAGAGAAACGTCTACTTCTGTCTCTTTGATGGTATTCAAGCCAAACTAAGTGATGCAAAGAACTAGATGATAGTTTATAAGCAGCTAAAAAAATAAATATAAAGTAAATTAACAATAACAAATTATTGCAAATTAAATCATCTTAATGCAATAACAAAAAACAGTTTTACAATTTTTTACAAAGATAATTTAAAAAAAAAAAAAAAAGAACTAAGATATAATACTTCAATGTCCTTCAATGGAACATATCAAGATTACATTTAAAAAGAATTTCTAAATAAATTGAAATTTTTGCTATTTAAGAGGGAAAAGTACAAAACTCCAAGAAAAAATATAATCTATTATAAATTGTTATTCAGAATAAACATAAGAATTTCGTTTATCATACTTACATTTATCATATTCTTTTAAACAATTATCAGTTGGAAATTCTAAGCTACTGTTCTCATATGTATCATCTGTGATAAAATAAGATGATGATGAATGTTTTTTATATCTGATAGAACCAAAAATACGACTAAATAACCTTTCTTTGACCTAGAAGAAAAACATATAAATAAATCCAGATTTTTAGTTCAATAACTCGTTGGAAGAAAACATGAATCAAATATAAAGCTTTTAACATAAGAACAAAATAAATATTACATTAATTGATGAAATAAAAATAAAGAAATAACTTAAAAGTTTCAAAACTAATTAGGATTTTGGCTTGAAAAGTAGCAGTTATGAAGAAATATATATATATATTGAATGAATATTTTTAAAAGCTAATAAAATTCACATTTTTCAATAAATTATTTTGTAAGATTAAATCATAACATTGAAAAATTTCAATGGACAGAGTAACAATATATTTAAGTTTTCATATCGATCAAAATTCTCTTTTTAGGTATATGGTATTATTACTACCAAAAATTAAACTAAGGTTAACAAAGTTATTGAAAATTGTTCAGCAAAATAGTTCTGATTTTATGAGGAATGAGATAACTTATTTAAAATTTAACTTAACAAATTTAAATTATACATATTCGTTTACCCAAGTTAGCTGAACTGGCTATTTTATTTTGATTTATATGCATTAAGCAACATTGAGTTTAAAAAAAAATTAACTATGAGAAAAAATGTAAAGTGTGCTCATCAATTTATTGCATTTACACTATGATTTTATTGTTATATTTTTATATATTTACAGTTTTTTTCACTCAATAAAATTTAGAGACTTAAATGTGAAACATTTGAATGATTTGAAAAAATCAATATTATATATACAGAAAAGCTATTTTAATAATTATTAATAAATTAATAATTAACAATTTCATTCCAATAAAAATGTTACAATTTTAGAAGCAAAACAGAAAACCAGAAGTAATTTTATTTTCTAGTTAAATCCTGTTATACAGATGATAGATTTTAATTTTGAAAAATATTTTGTTTAAAATTTTAATACTGTAGATGCTCATTTTCACAAATTTATTGAAACTAGTAAAATAGCTCATAAAATAGAAAAATTATTCCTATTTTGAATGCTGAAATTCCCAAATTTATGAAAAGATCCTATCATTTACAAGATTTTGAAAGAAATATGCGCACATCAATCCTTTATTTTGTATAATAAGCTAAAACATTAAGCTAGAAAACTAGTTGAATTTCTTAAATTCCAATTCTAGATTTAAATACATTTGCAAACATTCCCTCTTCCATTCCTTAATAATTATAAAAATATTTTTATAATTAAATATTTCCAAAATTCTTTACATTAAATTTAATAATAATAATCATCTTTAAATTTAAGAATTCATTCATTATATTTTTAAAAATGTAAGTTTTCTTAATTTATAAACACATTAACATCTTACTGGAAAATGCTTAATTTATGCAGCAATTTAAAGACAAATGAGAAATTATTAAATGCAAGTTAAATTGCCTGTATAATACACACAAAATTTCACTTACCAAGAAAGGTATAGAAAATATATTTTAACACAAAATATTTTTTATTATTCAGTGAATTTATAAAATATAAAGAAAACAAAAACAATCAGAAAAAATATATACTAAAATCAACTGCCTGATTGCACCGCATGACAATTTCATGAGTGATTACTTTACACACATAAATCTAAATACTACATCCAATCATGACTGAAATGAATCACAATGTAGCTATTGTGGCTGAAACTGAATCTTCATTTTAGTCAATAACTATGCATACAATCTAATACCAATCTTGCTGACATCTAGTGCTAACATTAAGAACTAATACTCAATTTGTTTTTGGAGTATTTCATTAAAAAATTTTAATTAAAACAAAAAGCTAAAAAATTTATATTTCCAAACAAAAAATAAATGCATCAAGGTTTAAGTAAATACTGCAAGAGTGATTTATGATTTTCAAGGAGTCAAGACAAAATTCCAGTTTTAAGAACCCTGATAATGAAAGATGGGTGATGATTTCTAATTTTCTGCATGCACATCTGTTGGCCGCACTGTCACTTAACATTATTTTTTAACATACGAGAGCCCATTAGACTACGACCAAAAATTTTAAGAATATACCAAACTACTACAAGCATCAATACCTTTGATGGAAATAGAGCTCACAAATTTTTGACAAAGTCCAAAGTGTTTAGTACTTTTTTCAATATCTACAAGAGTAGATAATTGGGAATTTCGGGGTTTCATCCTTTGAAATGGGAGAATACAACTGACTACCAACAAAAATGCTTCAAGGCATAAGTTAGTAGTTAACATAAATAGCTAGAGGCCATTGTAAAAATTTTTAAACAGTTTATTATTCAACATTAAAAGTTGTTTGTGAAATTAAGATTTCTTTACAGGTGTAAACTTCCATTATTTCTAAATTTCTCAAATAAGTGATTAGTTCCCCCCCCCACCCCAATTAGCATTTTTAGTAAGAAAGCATGATGCATTAGGTTAATGAAATGGTTAAAAAAGAATAAAAAGATTAATACCTCACTGATGATTTCAGATTGAAATTAATTTATTTACTCCTTATATAAGGTAAAATAGCCAATAATAAAACTATAAAAAAACATTAAATTTTTAAAAGAGCTGAATGAAAAAGGCTATTTTAAAACAAGTTAGCATTAAAATCAAATTAACACAATTTCCTGTTCTTATGAACTCAAATTATTTACAATACATTTATGAGAGAAATGTATATGTAATGACATTTTAAACACTACAATTTGAATACCTAATCTGCAAATTGTGTTTTCAGAAACCAGAATTTAATTATTCAAATAAAATAACAAAAAGGGATTTATTTTAAAAACAAATATTTAGAATAGTGAGTGCTAAATTTCCATTTATATATTTAGCAACGCACACACACAACTATGAACAAATTATAATAACTTGATTGATTTGGTTTGTTTGTTGGTCAAGAGTTATTTTTTGCTAATTAGACCGGGGTCTACGGTTTAAAGAGGATTCTGAACCACTACAAACATCCATGCTTAAGGTGGGATTCGAACCCACAAACTGTTGAACCAAAGGCAAGAAATTAAAATAACTGGAAGAAAGCATTTTTGTGAATGCATGTATAGAGATAACATTAAGGTGGAATAAAAGAAACGATTACAGAGACTACTTTTATGCATAGTGGAAATACTTATAATATATTTTTTGACAAATATATGATAGTTTTAGGAAATTGAAATCCCTCTAAAATAAATTTGATAAATTTATTCAGAGTTTTTAGGGGAAATCCTAATATAATTTATAAATTAAATAAAAAAAAACTACTCACTTGTGGTACACAGACATCAGTCTTTATCTTTTGCAACCATTTGCTTTTATCCTCTTTGCACATACTCTGAATGGCACGGCCTTAAATATTAAAAAGTAATAAATTTTATATCGAATAAAAGTATTAGGAAATTTTTTTTTTCACATAAAATATTTAAACCATTTTTTAAAGTTTTAAACAAAGCCAAATACAAATATTTACCAAATAATTATTCACAAAACAATTCAAACTTAAAATTCTAAAAAATATTTCTGCAAATAAAAATTTAAGCATAAAAATGGTTATTATATATAAAACTACTTTATGTCAAATTTATTTATGTATTTTCTGACTACAAGTTGAATTTTTAATTTAACAAACATTTACCTTAAGTATAATTAAACTTTTGATTACAGCTCTAAATAAGTCAATAATAAATATAACATACCTACAAGTAAATAAGTTGCTAAGAATTTTTAAGTATTTTATTGAAGGTTTTTTTTTATTCTTATATACTTAACTAATAATAATTAAATGCACATATCAGATATATTTGCTAAATAATTTCATATTATATGTAATTATGTTCATTATTTATATGAATAAATGATAATTTTATAACAATTTATGATTATAAAGATAGAGCTTTTAGTAATAATAGATATTTATTTTATTCCAGTTTTAAAACTTTTTATTTAAATCTGAAAACAATACATAAAAATATCAAAATTTTCTTTGTTTGAATCCAAGATTTCAGATTTTGAATAGATTTTTCAAAGTTCTTAAATTAGAACATTTGTGTGGTTGAGACTACAAAAACTTTGAAAGGAATGTCTTCATTTTAATTAGAAAAACTTTAAAACGTTCCATTTCTCCAAAAACTAAAACTAATAAGATAAGATTACAGTCAGGACAAGTCATATCAGCTTTAAGAATATATATTACTAGTTTAAATAACTTTTAATTGAAGTTACTGCATTAGTATTCATATGTAAATAGATATTTTAAAAATTTATAACTGAAATGAAACTCATCTTAACCAGATGTCGAGGGAACTTACAAATACAAAAACATTAACATAAAACATTAAAAATACTTAGTCTTTGAATAAACATTTTAATCAAAATTAAATATTTGTAGGATAAAGTACTAAAAAATTTTCCCAACATTAAAAATAAACAGCTTTGAGATATTTATATAATTTGACATTTAATGTTTTCATTCTATTATTTAAGGAAAGTAATTAATTTATGGAAAATAGAATTTATGTTGAACTTGGAAGATCTTATGGTTGTTTTCAAAAGTTTCTCAAATTTGGAATTTGCAAAATTAATGAAATCTGAAATTTTATAGAGGATATGAAAATACTTGCATTTAATTACCATAATTTGTTGTATAAATAACTTCATTTAGAGAAAAATACTTCACTAAAATATATATTTGTCTATATCCTTTACTTGGGAATTATTATAAATGTAAATATTTAAAAACTAATTAAACATACATATTTTTATTAGTGTGCTCAATTAAGGTTTATCTAGATTATTTATAAAATATGAAAATATTATTTTTTTAAAAAAAGAAGAATGCAAGTTTTTGGCATATATCAATATTTATAGCAATAAATGATATTGTTTTGACTTCATGATGATTAATTATCAATGATACATGTTTAACCAAATATGCATGTTCTTTAATTTCACTACATCTCACTATATTAGCCAAAGCTATCTCAACATGTTTCAGAATGGACTGAATCAGGTTATGATCCACTAATGGTTAATATTTAATGTTTTTAGATCTGTTTCTTTTAATCCAAACATGTAGAACAAGATCTTCCTTTTTCAGATAATCTCTAAATTAGTAAAGGTCACCTTTTTAACAAGATCCAAGTTGTTACACCTAAAAATATGGTCAAGTCATCTGATGCAATATGATTTAATGACTCAGATAATCACTTATTCCTGACTTCATGATGAGTAATTATGAATGATAAATACGTTTAACCGAATTATCCAATATGCATGTTACTATAATTAATACATAGATATTCCTAACATAATGAAACAAATTTCAAATTATGAAAAATATTTAACACTTTTTTTTAATTAAACTGATTTTTGAAAAAGAATTATTTCATTAACATATCTGCCAACTTTCAAAATCATATTTTTACAATATCTTATATAGAGTTACACAAGATAACCATTTACACTAAAATCTTTGCTTATGATTGAAATAACATGACATTAACAAATACATGCTATAGTAAATACAAATATTTGAAAAATAATGTTTAATGGTACATACTAAAAAATACTTTCAACCAAATGAAACTTCAAGAACTTAAACATCATGAATGCCGATTGACTGCACTTTCAATACTTATTATGTATTATAATATTTAAAAAGTATTGAAATTAATTTTCAATACTTACATATTTTAAAACAGATATATTCTTTAAATACTACTTAACTAATGTTAAATAACATAACATTAAAAATAAAAGAAATTGACTTTACATCAACACAAGTTAAAAAACATAATACAAATTATTTTTGTCTTTTACTTAAGATCCTTTATATGTGCACAGTATGATCTTATGATTGTAAGCCAATCACTCTCAAAATATTGGAGAAATATATATAATTTCAACTTAAGTTTACAATTTATACAATTACTGCTCAGCTGTAAGACTTTACCATCCATAACGCATATATAATACAGCCAAATGAGATAAGTTAGCAGATACGCATTAATATTAAAAGCATAAATAACATAAAATTATTTTATATTTTCACAAACATAATAAACACAGGTGTATATACAAAAACAAAATTTTAAAATTATTTTCAAATAGGAATGCTATATAAATCATTACCCATAAAAGCAGTTCTGAGAGACCCTTGATGAAAAAAACTGGTAAAGACTTTTTGGTTTTCATTCATCTCAGAGAACCAAATTTCCTGCAGTAAATTCAAAGGTTTGATTGTATAACATACAAGAGCTAAACCAGAACTAAATCTCAAAGCTTCTTTTCTGTTTCCCAAATCCTATAAAATTAAATGTGAAAAAAATTATAAAACAATAAAGTATGTAAACTTATTTCAAATTTATAGTTAACAGGCAAATCTTTTTAAAGGCATTTTTCCTGCACATAACTTATTCAAGGCATTAAATGTAAACAAAAACTCTAAAGACAATTATTTTAACTACTATTTCTTGATTTAACCAACATTCTTTAGATTGAACCAATTAGACTATTCCTGATTTAACTTAATTTAGAACTTGTAACTGAAAAATTAGAAAATAAATCAGCAATCTTTCCATTAATATTATGGTCAAATGAGATTAAAGGTGTTAAATTTTGTAAAAGTAAGCAGGCGGATTCTTTATTTTGTTTCGTAATGTGCAACTTTTTATAAATGGTTCGATAAAAAATTCAATGATTTAATGAACAATTCTTTTTATATTCTAGAATAGTAGGCAAAAAAACAAATAATTTCTTTTTTTCAGTATTTATCTCCAACAGAATTAAGAAATATATCCAAAGCAAAAAATTATATTTATTGTCTAGCAGTTACTCATAAAAAAGCATTACTTTTAAATTTATAAGAAATTAATTTTTAAGAAATACATGGAATTTCTTACATTACAAATAAAGACATAATATGTGACTAGTACAATAAATATATGACTCCTAGGAATAAAGTAGACATTAAAGGAAAAATTTCTCAACAAAGAATAACACTCCAAATATATCACATAAAATATTAACGCTATAACTCAAATTTATTGAAAACTAAAGTTCATAAAAAAAACAAATTCCAATAAATTATTTATAAAGAATGATTAGTTTAAGACAGTATTTTTGTACCCCCAGTACAATAGTAAAGTATTCAATTTAAATCTTTTAAAATTCTTTCATGAATTTATTTTCTAAAAATACTTTAGGATCTACATAACAAAGTTAGCAAATTAATGTAAAAATTCATAAATCAATGATATTAAAAATATAAAGATATATTTTGCCATAACAAAGACAAAAACTCAAATTCTTTAATGAAGTAAAATTTAATATGTATATACATTTAGTTTTATTAATATTAATTTCAATACTATGTGACAGAATTGAACAGATATTTCACTTAATAATCTTACATATTAGATAAGTAAATTTATTAAAAATTTCTATACCAAAATCGAGGTAATTTTCTAATTATTAAACTGACTATTATCTAATTATTAAACTGACATTCCAATATAATGAATTGTTAGATTTAATGCTTCTGCTATGACAATGAAAAAGAAACATATTAATTTTACATTACTGTTTACATGAAGAAAAATTATTAATAAGCACTTATTACCTTTCAGAATAACTTGCATAAATATACATCTATGAAAAAAATAATTCTAATGGAAGAAAAATTTAATTTTTCTTTAAGTCCTTTTAATATGTTATTCCTTAGTTCTTGTAAAAAGGATGTTTCATTAAAAATTATTTAAGATTTTTAATGTCTTGTTCATAATTATTTAACTCATATTGATAAAAAAAAAAGTTAAAAATAAGCTAACACTGATCAAAATAAAGTTTGGCTTGCTTAATGGTCTACAGTCACTTATAATTAAGGTGGACTCCAAACCTTAATAAGCATTTACACTCAAAAAGTGGAGCTGAACTCACGAAATGCTGAAATTAAGACCAAAGCACTTATCATTAAGCTATCTTAGAATCAAAATACATGAAAGTAATAATAAACTTACCAATTTCGCTTTCTTTAATAAAATAGATGCCATGTGGTAAAATAATTGTCCTTTCATATGGTGCAAGAAATAAGTCCAAGATCCTTCTTTTATATCCTTTTCTGATGCCTTTTTCAAGTACTTATCAAACCTTTAAAGATTAAAAAATTTTACTATCATATTAACAAGCATTTTTAAAAAAATAAATATTAATAAATATTGTTTTATCATATAACCAAATATAGTAAATAATAGTGAAGAATGATTATACATTAATTGTTGACAAATATGAATTTTTAGATGGTCAAGTAAGCATTTTTCAACTACCAATTCAATTAAAACAAATATAATTAAATAAATTAACATATTTTCCAGTTAAGATTAATCAGAGAGATAACCCAAAAAGTTTCCAAACTAATCAGTTTAAAAATTTTTTTTAGCTTTTGAGAAAAGAAAGACTATACAACAAAATTGTGGAATTCTTAGATAATAATTTTTCAGATTCTGAAATTGTGAGCTTAGGGCTGATTTTCATTCCCTTACGTTTAATGTTTACATAACCTTAAAGGAAATTTTACACCTGACCCAAATCTACCAACCTTTTCAAAAAATCCACCCTTTTAATGAAAATAAATATAATCACATTTAGACTATCCAGTTACAATTCTACTTGCTTTCAATTCTAGACACTTCTCATTCCTTTTTTCAAACAAAATATCTCCAGATGACAGACCTAAAAAAATCTGATGAGTAACATATCTTAACAGTATCCTTATCCTAAAATCTTACCTCCATTCTTAACTTTTTCTTTGAGAAGTTAAGAATGGAGGTAAGTTGGAAAAATAAAATTAAGTTTTAAAATCTGTTAAATAAACAAACTTTTTTTCACCATAATTTTTATTCTGAACCATGCATAAGCCAATCTCTGATAAACAAGAATATACTGGTCATTGAAAAGACACTTTCCACCAAACATAATAAATAATTTAGTTCAGTATTTATTTCATTCATAAACAATCAAATTACTTCTGATACACTGAAATTATGTATGCAATTTTCACTAAGGAAGATATGGAAAGTTTATTTTCAAAAATTTTATCTTATTAATAATCAGTAAATTTTATTAAATGTAAAGAAAGCAGAAATAAATAGAAAAAGAATCTACTAATAATATTTGATTGCAGCACATGACAATTTTATTGATGATTATTACTTTACACATATAAGCCAGTCTACCTCCAATCATGACTGAAACAAATAATAATGAGGCTAATTTGGATCATTATTTTAGAGAACAGTTATAAATACAATAACAATCTTTTATCAATGTTGCTGCCATCTAGTGGTAAAATTAAGACCTAATACTGAAGTTTGTTTTCACATAATTTCATTGAAATTTTTAACATATTAAAACAGCAAATTCAAAAAAATTATAATACTTTCTACAAAAAATAAATGCATCAAAGAAAGTAAAAATTGCAGGAGTAATTCACATTTTCCAAGAAGTCAACTCAAGGAGTATCAAAGGCCCTTAAAAACAATTTTTCGAATTCCACGAGTTGTACTAACGCTGTTATATTTAACTTAAGAAACTAACATATAAACATTCAAATATATAATATAAAACAAAATTAAAAATTTAAGAATGTACTCACAGCAGTATCACATCAGCAGCATCCTCTACACTTGGTGATTTATTACCATTTTTACGAGAATGTGGTTCAGATAAATTCAGATATATCAAATGATCTAAAGCTGTTAAATAATGAATAAAAAACTGAGAATCCAGATCTTGTGGAAATTCTTCTTGATAAGCCTAAAAAGGATAAAAGGATCATATATATATATATATATATATATATATATATATATATATATATATATATATATATATATATATATATATATATACACACACACACACATATATATATATTTGTTAGAAGTTAATATTAACATAAATGAATGGTTAGTACTAAATTTAAATATTTAAGTTTCACTGATTAGTTATAGAACAATACATAATTTAATCATAAGAAATTTTCAAAAATTTCTGCAATGAATTTTGAAAAATATACATGAATATATGTACATTATATTTAAAAAAAACTTATCAGTTTTAAATTAAAATAAAAATATTTTAGGAAATACTGGCAAAAAATAAAATAAGTTTCATATACACTGAAAAAACAGTAAAAATCTAAAATATCAATAAAATTAATTAAATATTAACAATCAGGTGTAATCTGCATTAGAAATACTATGGAAAATTATGTACATACAGTTGACATTATAATTGCAAACAGCTCCAATTTTATTATTTATTATTATTATTTAAATTTTATTATTATTCTATAACTTAAAAATTCTCATTTAATTTGATATTTATGCTGGAGAATACAAAATACAGTTTATCATGATTTTCGCACAGAAGTATTACAAATCATATTTTATGCATAAAAAATATCTACTTAACACATTAGGACACACTATTGCAATTATTCTGAGTGTGTTCTAAGCATGAAATATAAATAAAATAATTGTTGAATACTAGGCAATTTATGTTTTTTGAATAGTGAAATTTTTATCAAACAAGGTTATGTTTTAAAGGGTTAAGAAGATTTTTTCTTCTTAACCCTTTAAAACATATATATATAGAAAAAATAAAGTGAAAGAAAAAAATAAAGTATAAGAAAAAAATAAAGTGAATGAAATTTTTTAAACTTTTTCAATAAGCTTATTCTTTCTTCAGATTGTGACAACTCATATTAGTAAAGACAATTTTATCATTTAAACTTATAATACAGACTTAAACTAGACGAACTTATTCAAAAATGATTGATATAAAATAGCTTTTTTTAAAAAAAAAAAAAAGTACAACAAATGATTATCCATAAATGTAGTAATTATCACATTTTACTCTACAACAGCGAAGGACATTTTACTGACTCTTGATTTATTTATAACTGCTAAAATTTCAAATGAAATGTAAATTGGAAAAGAAAATGTAATTAGTCATAAAAAGTGTCAAATTTTTCCTCAAAGTAAGAAATATAAACAGATTAATTTTTTACTGTAGTTAATAATTTTTTTCTTACTTTAATTAACCGATTTCTGCCCAGCATCATATTTATAGGACAGTTCATTTTCACCACTATAAATAAAGCTACTCAACATTTCGCCTATTCGTTTTTTACCGCAAGAAGATAAATGGTTTCACCCTACATACTTAAACTGGTTTGGACCAGATGGAAACATTTTTCAGCCAGCTGCAGACATGTAAACTTTGCCATTTTCATCATTTTGTCTTGATGAATTTTTTTGTAATCGTTTGAAGAAGTTTTAAAAGTGAATTTAAATATTTTTTCAGATTTTATATTTCAGGTACTCTATTAACAGATGTCTTATAACATTTTGAAATTATTTTAACTTTTATAAGTTTTAATTACATATTTAAACTACTGTGCTAAAAATAGGATGCTGGGCGGATTCATTAAATTTTCTGTTATTTAGTTTATTACTCAAGTGCTGAAGATGTCACAGAAAAAGATTTTAAAACTGCAAAGGAAGTTGTAGAATATCTATTTTCGGAGGAATTAGAGTCCGAAATGACTGCTTTGCCACCTGAAGTAGAGGAATTAACAGATGAAGGTTTTAAAGACACTGAAACTCTTGACTTATATGTAAGGGACGTTGCAGATAATATTGAAATTTCTGTTCCTTGTGAAAACCATAATGATTTTAGAGAGAAAGATTTATCAAGCAAAAGTAAAAAGCGAAGTTGCTTGGAATCAGAGTTGAATACACGTAAGAAAGGTAAAAAAGAGTTAATAGCAGATTGGAGGAAAATTTCATCAAATTATAATTTTTCTGATGAAAGTAATGCTATAAAAATAAACTATGAACAGGTGTAAGCACTTAAGAGGGTTTATCGCCTACAGAAGTTTTTGAAGAGTTTTTGCCTCCAACATATTTGCAGCATATTTTAACAAAAACAGAAAAATACGCCAAATAATGGAAAAACAAACCAGATTTTTCCTTAACAACTAGAAGAATTAAAGACATTTATCGGTTTTTTATTTTCTTTTATATAATATACACTAAGGTGAACGTGACTATTGGTCGGATAAAGATTTAATGGCTCCTATAGTAAAAACTCAATTAAAAAACTTAATTAGAAACAGATACTTAAAAATAAAATCTATGATTCATTTCTGATAATAATGAAGTCCCAAACAAATGACAGAGCTTTTAAAATTTGAAAATTAATTATTGATATGAACTCAAATTTTTAGATACGAGCAATTTTTGCAAGCATCTATCTTTTGATGAAATGATTCGATATTACGATCATCATTACTTTAAGCAATCATTAAAGGTAAGCCCATAAGGTTTGGGTATAAGATGTGGGCATTGTATGGGAAAAATGGCTACTGCCATAATTTTGATTTGTATTGTGGCAAGGAATTTGTCGATGCTGCTTCTGACGTGGTTCTTTTAAAAGAAAACTTGGGAACTCGAGTCATATTGTTTATTTTGATATTTTTTCAAATTCTTATAATTTGTTAATTGACCTAAGAAAGATTGGTTTTCGAGCAACAGGAACAATAAGAAGTGACAAAACATAGCATTGTCCTCTGAAAATTGATTCTACTTTCAAAAAGACAAGCCATGGTTCACATGATTTCTACTTTGATGTGAAAAATAAAATTACAGCTGTAAAATAATAAATGTGTTACACTTGCAACAAATTTTGACATAATTGAGCCAGTAACATCTGTTTCAAGGCGTGAAAAAGGAAAAGCTGAATAAATTAAAATTGAACAGCCATATCTCATAAACAATTACAACAAAAACATGGGTGGTGTAGATTCTCATGATTGGTTTTTAGAGAAGCAAACCATAAAAATCTGTGGAAAAAATTGCCAATTTTTACTTGAATTGTAGACATGGCTGTTGTAAATACATGCGTTAAGAGTATCAAAGAAATAAGAAGACATATTGCAATTGCCTATTTAAAAGAAGGCAACATAGGACAAAAGCAAATCGTTAGATCAAGGTATACAATTTTATTGCGAGTGAAGGAAATGCACTGTTAGGAGCGATGGAATTGGCCATATAATTGGTAAAAGCGAAAAACAAAGACAATGTCAAATGCAAAATAGTTCAAAACCACTTACATTTTACATGAAATGTAATGTAACACCATGTACAAAATGTTTTTCAAATTACCATAAATAGTGTGAACATGTTTTAACTTAATAAAAAATGTCAAATATATTTGTGTTTCATTTTATTTTGCATTAAATATTAAAGTACAATTGTTTGAGAACAGAAACATAATCAAGCAACTAAAAACAAAAGAGAAGAACTAAGTGTTCAAAAAATTCCATATCCACCCAGCGTCCTATTTATAGGACAGTAATTATCTCGGATCCTAAATTAATGGTGTGGAGTTTAATTGCATATTATATTTAATTTAAGTGCTTAGAACATAATTCTAAAAGTTTTAACAAAATTTAAATTTTAAATTAAATTATGCGTTAACAAGTTAATACTTTATGAATAATTCTATAAAAATTTAATCTTTCCTTTTGTATGATCTTATTCCTACATTTTTTAAAATAAGAACATAACCGTATGGTATTATTTCATGCTATTTACTATATAATTTTGGTTTTTAATAGTACTGTATGTGATTAATATTATTAGTGACCTACAGTATGCTTAAAAAACCAAAATTATCTGTTTAAAAATATTGGTAATATTACCCTAAGATGTGTGTGTGTGTTTTCCCAAGAAAACTTCAGTTACTATTCAATGTTTATTTAATGCATATAAAAAACCAAGATTCAAATTGACATTCTTTTGAAGATAAAATTTATCTTAATAACATTAACAGAAATTTCATTCCATTTAAGGTTTGGTTTGGTTTCTTTGTGGCTCAACAGTCATTTTGGCACACGAGGGCTAATTAGACCAGGACTTACAGTTTAAAGTGGATTCCGAACCACTACAAACATCCCTGCCCAAGGTGGGATTTGAACCCACAAACTGTTGAACTGAAAGCAAGAGCACTAATCATTCAGCTGCCAGCTCGGCTTCATTCTATTTAAGGTTTCTTAATTTTTTTTCTCTTACATTTAACAAATGTTACAATTATTGCTATTAGTTTAACAAGCCATTGGAAAGCATGTTAATTACTTACTATGCAGATTATAAATTCAATATATAATATAAATTCAAAACAAAACTTTTACAATCTGCAAGCTAAAACTACTACTTAATTTTAGCAAATTCTGTAACTTGAAAATTTCCTTGAAACTTAGAACATTTTAGCTATCATTTTTCTCAAATCATGAAAAGGGCAGGGATTTCAAAGAAATCAATTTGGAACATTCAATATACAGGTTGGTTGGCTAATCCAGCGCAAGGTCCAAAAAAGGACACACAAGCTTTGATTATATTGATAGCTTTGATATTATTGCTTATTAAAGAAAACCCAAGCAACATTAAAATCAAATTAAAAGACAAAAAAAAAAAAAAAAAAAAAAAAAAAAAAATGTGCATACAATTAATTTAAAATCAGATTATAAAAATATAAAAATGGTTGATAAAATATAAATTTAAATATATATATAAAATTTTAATAAAATGGAGAAAACCTATTGCTCTCAAAAAGGCAAGTAAATTCAATATACAAAAATAAAAATATGAAATACTTTTATGTACTTTATATATTATTTTACTCTTTATACAAAATAATATTAAAACTAACCTCAAAAATATCTGCTAATGTATAATACCAGTCATCACTAGAACGAAAAAGTTGCTTGCTCTCAATTAAAGTTGCATGTTCATAAGCTTCTTTCACTCTTTCTGTATCTAAATATAATCTGAGAAGTTTAATTCGAAGATCCACATTTTTGGGTTGTGATGCCTATGAAAAACATTTAAGCAAAAACATAACAGAATTGCATAACAAAATTGATCAAAGTAAATTCAGTTAAAAACATTTGACAGTATAAATTATTTGATACAATTAATTTTACAATAAATTAAAAAATTAAAGAAGCATTACATAAACATACTAACTTATATATTTTGAAGAAAATAAAAAATAAAGCAGTTAAGGTATAACAGATTATTATTATTATTATTATTTTGTTTTATTTTAAAATTATATAAATCAGAATGAAATCGAAACATGGCAATACAATTTTCAATAGAAGTAACAATTTTTTATATATTCTAGAATTTTCTAATATTTTAGACACTTACAATAAAATTTATATATTCTAGAAAATTTTACTTAGTGTATTGTTTGCAATACAATTTCATTTAATAAAATATAGAAATTTTAAACAGCTGTTCTTTATTTAATTCTGTAATTAAATAATAATAATAATTCATTTACTGTTCTATTAACAGTAAGTTATCCTTATAAATTAATTCTTAAAACAACTAACAATTTAATTATAAAGTTTTAAGTTTTAATTTATTGGAAATTCATATTTACAAAACATGCAAAAAAATTATGAAGCAAAATATACCAGCTCTGTAGCTATTAAATTTTCAAGTTCTTTATGATTTGTGTCACCTTCAGCAGATACTAGGCATTCCTATTTTAGAGAGAGAAGACTTTTTTAATCAAGGAATTTCTTCACACAAACTCTACATGTTCCTTAAATTTAAGCTTTTTAGTCATTGGAAATAATCATACCCTTAATTTAAAAATTATCTCATGATGAGGATAAATCTGTTCTGCTCTGTCTGCCCAATACTATATAAAATAAAATTTATTATTTTAAACAATAAACAATGAACATATGCAACAAAAAGATGGGGGAAAAAATCTTCCTTACTTTAGCTGTTTCATGATCAACTGGAAGTTGGCAGTATAATTCACAAACTGAAATCAGAAAATAAATTTGTTTAATTTTCTTAACATGAATTTGAAATAGAAAACTACAAATGAAAACTCTACAGTTGATTTTCATTCAAAGAACTCTAGGGAACATTACCATAACCTATAGAAATGTTCCCTAGAGAAACATAAATATCTATTATTTTATTGAGTTTCTTTGTTGATTTTCAATATTTAACATTTTTCATTATTTTAACAATTAAATATTTAATTTTTTGAAAGCAGATTTGATAACTTACACAATTATATAAAAATAATTCTGGTTTATGTCTTTAAAATAATGGAAAATCCAATGTATAATCTTGAATAAACCATCACTAATTAAATATTTGTAATTTCAAAACCTTTAAAGCATTTGTAAAACTGAATATACAATTATGTCTCCAGTAATTTAGAAAAAAAAAGATAATCTTTGATACACTTATTCCTATTCCATAAAATTTTTACATATTTAAAATTGATTAAATTATTGTTTTTAAAATAAATTATGGTTTACTTATTTGTAGATAATGACACTCAATAAATAATGCTCTTGTAATTTAATAATATGAAATAGGAAACAGTTTTAATACTTATTAGCAAGAATTGTTTATTGTAATCAAGAATCTACATTCCTCTCATATTTATAGAATATCATAAGATCAAATCATACCAACACACAGGGTTCGAATAGATTTTTAAGAAACAAATTTCAAGAGTATTCCAAGATTCCATTGTATTTTAAAGTTTTAAACATCTTCATCAGATTCCTATATATTAATTTATTATTTCAAGATGTGTATAATGTCTTTTCAAATAATGTATTGATTCAAAACAAAATTAATATTACTAATAAATAAAGTTAGCAGAATGACTTTTGCCCTAAATTATTATTAATAACTGAATTGGATCATCATGAAGTATATTGTGAATGAATTGAATCTTTATTTAAGTCAAAAGTTATCATTATAACAATCTAATATCAACTGCGCAACTATTTAGTGATAATAAAAGTAAATACTCAATTTTAATTTTGGACAATTTCATTGAAAGTTTTTCATTATATATATATATATATATATTACAATTTTCTAACAAAATATAAATGCATCAAGGCAAGTAAAATTTCCAGGAGTATTCACAATTTTCAAGAAATTAAATGGAAATTCCAGGAGTTTCACAAGTATCCTTAAAACTATTTTTCAAATTCCAGGAGTTCACAGCAGTTGTTTGAATCCTGAATCAATGATAAATAGATTAATCTACCAACAATCTATTGGTAATATTAAACAATGTTTCTCTAAATAAATTACTGCACAAAACAAGGTGTGCATACCCAAAAATTAAATTTTAGGAGAGATTTTGGAATTACAAAAAAATTTCAGGTTAACGCACAATCATGTATGCTAAAATTTTTGAAAAAGAAGTTATTTCTTCAAAAATGCATTAATATTACAGCCTGATTAATAATTTAATTAAATAAATGATTATTTGAAACAAATGCTTTTAATTACTTTATCCGGTATTATAAAACAAAAAATTAATTTTATACCAAAACTACATAAACTTCTATTAAGAATAAATGAAGTGCATAAAATACAGTGAGAAAATTTTTCTTTTAGTGAAATTTGATTTTATTCTCTGGAGTAATATAAATAGGTAATACATAAATAAATATAAAGTTTAATTTTTTTTTATAAACAGTAATTCTATAATTACAAAATAATTTTATAATTACAAAATACAAAATTTAGTATTTATAACTTTTAATAAATATTTACTCACATTTATTAATATATTCAATTGACTACCTAAGAATTATTGTATTTTTAACAAAAACTACAAAAAAATTTGTATTAAACTAAAGAATGTCAATTTTTTTAAGTAACACCAGTATTAATAAATTCTAAATATAATGTAATACAAAATATATCAGTGTAATAAAAAATTGTTTCAAATATTACAGCTAAATAACTTTCTTATAAAAATATCATGTATAAAAGAATCGATAGTATTCAAAATCATTATTCTTGGTAGAAGTTTACAGAAATGTACAGGTTTGGTGCGATTTCAAATTTTCGTGCCAAGTGCTCTACAGTTGTCGTCAACCTAAATTATGTCACTATGCGTGATATCCATCTATCAATACTGATCACGTTCGAACTTCAGCTTGAAATTGCACGTTTTCCAAATTCAATAATAGAAGTTTTAAAATTCTAATAACTAGAAACGAAATTTTTAAAACTCAAATTTTAATATACTGTGCAATTGAGCTCACCTGAAAAAAAGAATGTGCTAATACGTACTACAGTGACAATAGATAATAACAAATTCTTTTTATTATTTAAATTTGATTTTTAATATACTAAGCAATGGTGCCCATCTTAAAAAAACATCAGTGCAGCACTACCTACTACAATAACAATAGCTTTATTATCTATTGTTAAGTAATAGATAATAAAGCTATTGTTATTGTAGTAGGTAGTGTTATTGTTAACTTTAGAAATAACAATAGTAGGTAAAGCTATTGTTATTTCTAAAGTTAATGAATTTCATTTTATATTTAAATTCAATTTTTAATATACTGAGCAATGGCGCCCACCTTAAAAAAACATCAGAGTAGTGCTATCTACTACAGTGGCAACCAGGCAATAATGCTAAATTTCTAACGTTAACAAATTTCATTTTTTATTTAAACTTGACTTTTAATAAACCAATCATTGGCGCCCACCTTAAAAAAAAACATCAGTGTAGCACTGCCTACTACAGTGACAACTGAGCAATAAAGCTAAATTTCTAATGTTAACAAATTTCCCTTTTTGTTTAAACTCGAATTTTAATATATCAAGCAGTTACGCACACATGAAAGAAATTTCAGTATGGGGGCACATTCTAACACTAACATGAAAAATGCAATAGAAGTAAAATTTACTTATGTTTTTAACCCATTATGATGGCTTTTTATTTCGGCAAATTCACTATCCAAAATACAGAATCCATAAAATATACCATTTGCTGTGAACACATTTGAAGTACAAGAACACCTAACTAGAACACTATCCAATTCCTTAGAAAGCAATGATGGCTGAAATTTTATTAATTCTTTAGGCATTTCTTCACAAATTTCAAAATAAATCAATAATTCTCATAATCTTAAATTTATTGTAAAAGTTTTAAATTGTGGATGACATTACTGAATTTTCCTTTCACAATCAATTGAATAATGCTTTTGTATACATAATAGCTGATGAAATGTGCTTTACACATATGATAAAATGTTTATGCTTTATTTAACTACACACACTACTAATATGCCGTCATTTATCAGTATTACGACCTTGAAAAAAATTTGGCAGAACATCCTTCATTTTGTAGGAGTTTTAAAGAAATTCAAAGAACATGATTAAAAATAAAGAATTTTAGGAGGAGTGCACTTCCTGCATAAAATTATGTTTCACTATTTTATATCATTTACTTAAAATGATTATTTTTAATGGGATAGGTAAAAATAAAACTTAATTTTATATTCATAGAAAATACCTGCTAAAAGTGTAATTAAGGTTTTGTTTTGGTTGATCTTTTATGGTCACTATTGGTAACAAAGGACTAACTGGATAAAAATCTACAATTTAAAGTAAACTTTAAATCATGATAAACATCCCATTCTCAAGGTGAGAACTGAAACCACAAACTATTTCTTAAAGGATTGAACAGAAACTAAAAAACTGACACAACTCAGTTTAAACCTTGTTGAAAAACAAATATGAAAATTATTTGGATGAAAGTGATGATTTGTAGAAAGGTATTTATGATGAAAACTCTACAATATTTTAAATTGAGATTTAACTTATTTACTCAGGAATTTCATTGCATTTCAAACATTAATAAAAAAGTAAAATATGTTCATTTAATTCTAAATAATTTTCATACAAAATAAACATTTAACATTGATATGCACAAAAGAAAATTTATTTACATAAACAAAAAAAAAAAATGGGCTTTTAAGTTATATATTGTTTTTTAAACTTGAGAACCTGGCTTTTTTAATGGGCAATAATAGATGAAATTTAAAAAATATTTCTAACTTTCATAAAATTATTTTTGCTAAAATAATTATAAGGTTAAATAATGTTCAATATGACAGCTTTAAGAATTTTTTGAATTGATTTATATATAGCATTTTGAGTTTTTTAAAGATAGTATGTATTCTGTAAATTATAAAAGAGGAAATATTTAAAATTTCCAATAATATGAAATTCTAAATTTTGCATTCTGATTGGATTTGATGCTATAGTCACTCTTTATATATACACATGAAAGTTAACAGAATAATTAGTACCTACAGTATACAATGGATTCTGATTATTGCAAAGATCCAGGCAGAAGTAATTAGTTGTTGCACACAAACAAGACATTGAATATTCAGTTAAAAGCTCTCAGCTTTGAAAAGTATACATTAATGAATAGGTAAAAACCTTTTAAGTTTTTTTTATGTAGGTCCCTAAACAGTCCCTTTGTGCTCACAAGGCCTTAATTAGACCAGGACCTAGTTTCAAATAGATTCCAAACCCCTAGAGGCATCCAAGGTAGGATTCAAACGCAACTATTATAGGCTTTTGATATTGTGTCCTATAAAGCAAAACTTTTTTAAGTTTACATTTGTTGCTATCTATTTTATTTTTAAAGCTACTAAATAATGCATAATTTAAATCTGCTATGGATGATCTCAGTTAATCAAAAAAATTTATATCAGGAGAAACTGTTGATTGGTTCTCCACTTTACATATTTACAAAAACATAACATACCAAGGAAATAAAACAGAATCTGACATTAAGAAGCAAAGGAATTGAATATCATAATATTTTTCCTTATATTGGAAATTAATATAACTATTAAAACTCAAGAACTTTTGAATTAAATTTTGTCAAAAATGTATTATTAATTCCATTACATTTTCTTCAATAATAACAATATGAATAAAATTTATTTAAGTACTAAATTTATATATTTGCCAATAAATTTCATACATTGATATAAGAAAGAATACACAATTACAAATATACTTTCAGGCTGACAAAAAATTAGATAATATGTACCCAATATAAATTGCAATTTGGTCTTTTTTTCATGAGTCAGTGACAAATGTACCAAACCATAGATTACTGGGCCAGAAATGTTTTGCTTGGCGATTCTAAGACATATTCCAACATGCAAGATTCATTTGTGCAGTTTACAAGTTATAATTTTGTAAAGTTGCTTAACTTGTAATTTATAGCAAAGTTATTTTCAAAATTGAATTTATATTTTTGAAATTCTTTACTAAATAAATATAAAATATTTAATATTTGAAATTTAAAGTAGTATGAGATTGTGAAATTCAAAACTGGATTGAGTGTGATCAGCACTTTGAAAACCACAATCTTATTACAACCTGTTGATTTGGCAGGATTTGACGAGTTATTACTTTTTAGACATTTTGCATTTGGAAATCTTGTAGTTTTGCCATTTGTTACAACATCCATATTGAGTTTAATACTTTTATCAACAAATTTAAATATTCAACTTTGCAACTAATCTTTACTAAAATTCTAAGTCCAGATAATTGATTTTTGGAAAATAATTTTCATAATGTAAAATAAAACAAGTAAATAAAAAAATATAAAGCAAATCTAAATTTTGAACCAAAATATAATTCTGTAATATCCTTACTTCTTGAGAAAAAATTATTTATTAGTATAAAGTTTGCAACTTTTTATGAAATTTAATTTATATTTAAATGGAACATTTAAAGTTATTTTTTATTTATAATATTAGGTAACAAACAGATTTTTAAATGTTCACAAAATATCAAAAACAAAAACTAATTTTTACTTTTAATTTTTTTACAAAATTTATAGAAGTATTAACTTACTTTTTAAAACTATATCACTTTGACTTGAATCAATTTCTAAGGAACTGAAAAGAAGTCACAAAAAAGTTAATAATAAATATATTTATATATAATGAGAAATTAACACAAAATACAATGAGCTTCTAAAATACCGTTTAAAAGACTGTAAAGCATTTTCTGGATTATTTGTAGCTTCATATATTTGTGCCATCAATTTATGTGCTGGAGCATGATGATCTCTGATACTTAAAAATCCTAGTAAATACCTAAACATACACATAAAAAAAATTGGAATTAATAAATTGATTACAAATGTAATAATTTCAGTAATATTTGACTTATCTCATTTTTAAATATATTTATTTTCCTATTTATTATAAATAGTTCATATATCAAACACTTAAAAAATTAAATTAATATTTACATTTTACTAATTCAAAAGAAAGTAACAACGGAAATAATTATGGTCTCAAACTAAACATATCTATTTAAATATAGTACTGTGAATAAATTATATAAGCCATTTTCCAACACTGTACTTATATTTTAGACATTTTCTTGAAACAGTTGAAGAAAAGAAATTATTTCAACAGCATGAAAGTTAGGCATATGTATCAGGAATAATTTTAGAAAATCACAAAAATACACATTTTTAAATATTCAGAAAATGAATATACATTCCTTTTCTAACACTCATTTATAATGATATAATTTAATAAATAATGCTGATTTTAATATCACGATAAAAATGGAGTCAATTTCTTGAAGGAAAAAAAGAAAATACACAAAATATATCAAAAATAATGTAAAAAGTAACAGAATTAAGGATAAAACTATATAAGATATATATAATAGAATCAGAAAATTTAAGATGGATTATCAGAAATACAAATATTCACATTATGTGGAAAATTTTAAACTTAAGCTTTATTTGTTAAACACACATTATTATTTATGTGTTACAATTAATAATTGTTTATTAGACAAATACGAAAAATGATTAGCTAATAATTAATTGGATAGAACTTAAATATATTCAACATGTATAAATGAGGTGTTTGTAGAGAACATAAACACACACACAACACACCTTCTCAAAAAAAAAAAACAACTAAAATTAACAAGTTAAAAATAAGCAAATTACTTGCATAATCAAACAAATCACTGAAAATATAATTATTAATTACTTATAAAATGTATATATTTTTTAAGAAAAAATCTCATATGTAACTGTCATAAAAAAACAAATTTTTTGTTTTAAAATAATTGAATTTTTATTAGCATTTAAAATCCAACAATTTCAAAACAAAAAATAATGATAATTATTTTGATTATTTGCAATAAATATTTATAGAAAAGTAAATTATGCAAGTAAAAAAAAAAAAACACAGCATATATTTACTTATTTTAATAAAAATTAATTGATCACAAAATTAACAATGAAAAACCTTAAATCTTTAATACATGTATACAAAATTATTCACTTTTCAACAAATTTGCATTATTCTTAAATTAATTTTTTTTTATTTACATACATTTCTTAGTTTTAATACTGCTATGAAAAATTAAGCTATGAATAAACATTATGAGCAAGTACAGAATTTTTAATAAATTATTTTGTTAAATTTAAGGTTTAAAAAAAATAATATATAAATAAAAAGGATCAGCAATATTAAAGTATGAAAATCTGTTGTTTTGAGAATAAGAAACATTAAAAAAATTAAATACAGCATATTTCAATTTCATGGAAAACACAAAAATTCAAAAATAAAATTATTTAATGATAAAATATGCAAAAAGCAAATTTATGTATGGTACTATAAAAACTAAAGGTTTTAAACGAAATTCTATAAGAAATTATAATAAAGAGCATAAATAATTATATAAATGGCAAAATTATTTATGAAACATTAGTGAATTATGTTTTGATAAGTATTTTTCATATTTTATCCATCAATCTATAATCATTTAGCACAGAACAGCCATAATTCACTCCAGACTTATAGTTTAAAATAGATTAACTTATACAAATATCCATGGTCAAAATAAGAATTAAATGCAAAAATTATTGCACTTAAAGTAAGTTATTAAAAAGTGAAATCACGTGATGATTAGTTAATTTGTTTGTGTAGAGAAATAGTTAAGCCAAGGCCTAGATTTAGACATTTAAAGCACATACTAAATCTATAAGTAGAAATCAATATTTAATTTTTTCTGGATTAAAAAATTTTTGAATTTATTACTTTAAAAATGAAATTACAAAGTAGCAGAAACAAAACAAGATATTAAATTTTATTTTCTAACTAGTACACATTGAAATTTATTTCTTTTTAATATTTACAAAAATTGACTGATTAAAGACAAAGTTTCTAACCTTAACTTCTTTTATTTTTGTAACATGGAATGGAATAATTTTTAAATATATATTACTGCAGTGGGCACATATGATAAAAGAGAATTCTATAATCCTACATTTTATTGCATATAAAGAGATCCTGTAGAGACATAATTTTAAAATATTAAATTCAATTTAAAAAGATTTTTAGAACATACATATAAAAATATATCAATAAACGGTTAATCTGTGGTTTGGGTACCCCTTTCTCACCAAATGGGCAATAGATGCACCAAGAGTGGTAACCCTGGCTATTTCATCCTAAATGCACTCCTTTAGAAAAAAATGCACTTCTTGTGTCAAAAAATACACTAGAATACAGAGAAAATATGATAATTTTTCTCCATATTCTAGTGTATTTTTTGTTATACAATTCATAAGAGAAACCATTGTTTTTGTTGCCATACTAACAATGAAATTAGTTAAAAACTCGGATACCGGTTTCATAGAAACACCGTTTTTGCATAATTCTCTCAGAGCATTCAACTCCGCGAGACAAAGCGCAAAAACACGTCAGTTGGTGACTTTTTGAAAATGTGTTAAGCAGGGGAGCTAAAGCACATTTTCACCCAATATATTAAGTATAATATACCCAATATATTTCACCCAATATATTAAATATAATATATAAATTAAACATATATGCATAAAAAATTGCGATACAACATTCCAATACAATGAATAAAATAAGAAAATTTCAAGCCATTCTTCTTAAAAGTTTAATATTCATAGTTTCCTTTTAAATTTATTGGTATTTTTTATAAACTTATTTATAATTTGAAAAAATTTAATTTCATATCTTTCTCAGGAGTCACATTTGATAATCATGGGGATATTAAATAAATTGCAATAAAAATTTAAATGAATATAATTTATATCTTTATATGAAAATGAGTATTATGATCAAACTATTGAGATATTCAGTTTTTTACGGAGATAAAATTGGATATAATTATTATCACCGTTCACTTCACTTATAACTCAAGATTTGAATTTCAAAAATATAGATATAAGCAACCTACAATACAATTTTCTAAAATACAAATAGCAATTAATTACCATTTATTTTCAATGTAACAAAATTATTTTCCACCAACATCAATGTATATGACTCGTGAATGTGCTAGAAATCTTTTATTTTAAGTGCTTGAAACTAACATTAAAGAAAGACTTTTTTTTACCATAATGAGGCATAACATTCATGCATTACAAAATGAATTATTTTAATAATGACACTCATATTCTCATTATTACTTCTTTAACATTGTAAATATTATGATTTAATGTAATATATGTTTGAAAAGTAATGCAGGGGTAGGAGTACTGACATTTTTTTTCAGGACAATATTTTCAAGAAATATCAGGACATTTTTCAGGACATATTTCAATAATTAAACAAAACTAATAACACTTTTACATATTAATTTCTGTTTTATGAATATAACACATTTTAGAAAGAAATGCGCTATTTAATAAATTCCGAGTTTTTAATTTTTAATACAACAATATGAAAAAATGATACAGAAATTTAAATTTTTTATACTGAACATTTTCTGAAAATTAATAAGTTACATGATAAATACTTTAAATTACAGTAAATTTATGTACAATAGAATAATGTTCATTTTGAAATTGATGCATTTAATTCTGATAATTTAATACCGCACTTTTTCAACTTATCATTCACAGATGTAATCTCTGCATTAGCAGCAGACACCATCATTTGTCCAACTTTTACATTACTCATATTATTATCACTAATAGCTCATGCTATTTTTCTGGTTGCATCATCCAAAAGTTTTTGAGTTGCACACTGATTATCAAGTTTATTTTTCATTTCTTTCTCCAGTTCATTAATTTTTTTTAACAGGTGCAATTGTTTAAACTTTTTTTCACTAATAGCTTCTATGTCTTCCTTATCCTTTCTTTTCTTCTCTGATTGTGTTGCATCTTTTGATTTTTCCATATATGATGCATATTCTGCATGAGATTTCTGAATATAATGCATCATTTCTTTGGTATATGGAATGGAGGAAACAGAATTGCCAAGCATTCGAATGGTATCATGATAAATGTGTAAACTTTAAACTGTTAATTCCAATAATGAAGCCCTCTCCTTTGTCACAACAGAATTGTTAGTCGAAAAACCTCTTTCTGATTGGGAATTTACATTCAATAATGACATACATGCTTTAACAATTCTAGAAAGAGTGGGATATTTTATATAACGATCAGCATTTTTTATACTGAAAACCACATTCCAATATTTACAGATATTTTTGTCATTATCATAATCATTCATAATCAAAGTCACATCTTCACACATGTAAAGAATCCATTCTTCATTCATCTTATCAAAGTCTGTAGAAGTTTTAAACTCATGAGGAATATGTTGAATTAATCTGCTAAATGAACTCCTAGACTCTTCTTTTTTTCTATTATATGGAGACAAACATTGGAGCTCTTTGAGTAAAGGATTTGTTATAGGAAGCTTTTGAAGCAAATAATTTAAATTTGCTATGTAGCAACTTCTGACACACACTTTGTAGAAATGTTGTTTTGTCCATAAGCTCTTCCCATATTGCTGTTGCGCCATGACCTATTTCAATCTTGTTTAAATTAAAATATTTTTTCCTGAATCAACATTAATTTGTAGCAACTTTACTTCATTTTTTTCACAGATTTCTTCTGGATTTAAAAATACTGCGAACAAGTTCATTTAGCTTACTATACATCATGTGTACTAAAGGTTCGACTTTTTGCATTAGAAGTAAATATAGTTCAAATGTTTTATATAAGAATGAAACAAAGTGCAGATATGCCAAAGTCTTAGGGTCTTTCAATTGTTTTATAATTTGAAAATGTCTATAAGAAAGAGGTGATTTTGACTCTTTTTACTTTAACAATAAAATATTCCTTTAGAACATCATATTGCTTAACAATTTTCTCACAAATTGACCCCTAAGTTAACCAAAGGCTCTCAATATGATGAAGGAAACTATGTCTAGCTAAGGTTTTACATGTATTTCCAACTGCAAGGAATGATAATCTTCCCTTCTTGTAGGAGATAGTTTGAAAAATTGATGAATATCTACAGCAAATCCATCAATATTACAATAAATTTTATCAATTCCCTTACATAATGCACAATGGATTATGTGTAAGCAACAGGTACCCAAATTAATTAGTAATGGTAAACTTTGCTTACTCAGTTCACTATTTTTTTTTGCTTTACAACAGCTAAATTAACTCTTGGTCCATCCATTGACAACTATATTAATTTTTCTAAATTCAAACCATTATTTTCAATAAAATATAATAAAATTTTTACAATTTTATTGGTTACAGCATGTTTTAAAAAATGTGATTCGAGGTAACAAATGACATTTTCTCATTGATTATCAGACCAATATGAGATGTACATATCTAAGAATTTCTTTATTTGTTTTGTAGTAGCTTCATCGAAAAGTAAAGCAAAATATGAAGTGCCGATATCTCGAAACAAAAGAGTTTTGAAATATGGAGCTAGTCCAAAATTAATCAAATATCTGACTTTTTTTTATCAGATAATTTGAGATATTTTGCTATGGAGGAGTCATCAAAAAATTTTCTGTAAATGTTAGCTAAATCATTCAAAGATGAAAAAGAATAACTATTTTTATTGCCATTAAAACTAAAATGGTTTCAGCTTTAATGGTTTTCTCTGATGTCATTTTGGGAAGCCACGATCTGTTATTTACTACTACTCATTCAGTTCACATTACGTTCATTACTATTACAGTCGATGTCGAGGATTCAGATGAAGTTGATAGTAAATAGTGTTTGATTCTTGTAACAGTTCACAGCTTTTTTGGGTTTTAATCCATCTGCATGAGCAAGCACTTGTCTAAAATCCATATTTGAAATACTGAATTTGCTTTTGCACACAAAGCACTCAGCAGAATGTACATCATCAACACTTCTGCACCAAGCCTTAATTAAACACTTATTCCCATCTTGCAGTTCCAACCATTTATTGGAAAATTTCGTTTTCCTTAGCAATTTTAATAGAAAATTATTTGTTTTCAAAAAAATAAATTCTAAACAAGCTAATAATTCTTCAAGTCATCCATCAAAATTGTTCAAAATGGCACGATAAGAATTCTACGCATGCGCATAAATGTAGGCAAATAATTCTCACAATTTCACTAGCATTGCAAAGAGTTATGCATTGCTAAAAATACAATCTTTTACCTGTAAAGGCAGAAAATAGAACTTAATGGTAAACCCAAACCTAAATTTTTTTTGACACCAGACATTCGTGACCAATGGCTGAATATGAGGCAGGGACGAATGTTTAGTAACCCTATTTCTGGTTTGAAAGAGAGCAAAAAAAGGGAAAAAAATCTCTTCCTTGTTGAATAGAGCAGTGGAAAGAAAAAATATAGTTGACTGAAAAAAAAAATTACAATTGAAAAATATTAAATTATTAATTAAAATTAAACTTTCAAAGGAATGTAATAAAAAATTAAGGAATTCCAGGATTTATTTTGAAAAATAAGGACATTTCAGGACTTTTTTTAAAAAATTAGGAATTTCAGGAATATCAGGACAACTACGAGCCCTGGTAATGCGATGCTAAAATCTATGATTCTGGACATTCAACAGTTTTACATGAATTAAGCAATAAACTATCAGAAATTTAGATATATTGATAGCAAATAACAATTTATAAAAAAATTTTATTTGCTTAAATTTTTAATAAAAATTATAAGTAAGGAATAAAAAATATAAATAATTAAAAATTTATGGAAATTTTAAAATATGAAATAATATTAAGCACAACATTTAAAGGAACACAAAAAAAAAATTTACTTTCGAGCAGATTCATAATCTCGCACTTGGAAGTAGAGTCTGGCAAATGCATAACCTCTCAAATTTTTCTAAAATAAAAAAAAGATATTATATAGTATCTATAAAATATAATGAAGAAATATTTTAATCACTAGTACAAAAACATTATTTGCATATCAAGTTTAGAAAAAGTTGTAATTGAGACAAATTTTATTACTTCACAAAATGAATTCACTTGTTGTGCTATATTCCTTTCACATCTGGTTAAATGTATTTATGGTTTATACTAAATTACTATGTACTTGTTTAAATTAGATTTCAAAAAGAATAACTTATACCATTTTAGGAATCCCACATAGTTATAATTTGAAAAGGTAAACATTAAATTAATGTAATAGTAGAAAATATATTAGATATTTTTCATATATAATATACTGGATACAACTATTAAAAAAATAGGAAAACAAATGGAATGACATATATAATGCTTGAAGCTTTTTTTTTAATTACAAAGTTATATAAAAAAGGTCTCCATTCTTTTCATCAGTGTTCCAACCCATTCCTCAAAAGTACAGATGACAATTATAAAGCAGGAAAAAATCAAGCTTCTTCCTTGATATTAAAAGAATTCAACATAATAAATAATCATAAACAATATCACAAAATGTTCAAATTAGCGTTAATTATGTTATAAACTAGAAATGATGCAATCAAATTTTGAAAAGTAACTCCTAACTTGAAATTTAACAGGAATATTGATCGTCATTACCAATAAATTATAGCATATATTGGTGAAATCGAATTAATTTTTAAAAAAAACCTATTTCCTCATTAATTTATGAAGCAAAACGTCAAAATTTCTACAAACAAATCTAGAAGTTAACAACAGAAATCACTTTTAAAAAGTATAATAAATGTTAATCAATAACTATTCTAAATGGGACTAAAATTTTAGTGCATGGGTTAAAACATATTTTACACAACCATTTATATTAAAAATTGCAATTAATATATGAAAATTAATTATGTGCTACCTCATTTTCACTATCAATTTTGCTAAGAACATCTAAAACATGTTTCTCAACCTCTTTTTTTGAACGAAACATGTTGGACATAAAGTTGATATACTTCTAAGCAAAAATTCACTTTAAAAATTCATAACATCATTTTGCAGATGATAATCTTTCACTATATGCTGCATTTAATTGCAATTCTTTGCGCGCACCAATCGTGAAAAAGCAATCCAGGGGAAAACAAATCGGGTATTGCCAACATATAAAACTAAAAAAGGTTTTTTATTTAAAAAAAATTATTTATGGATTAATTTAAGAAATTAAATTATTAAAATAATACTGTTTCAATTACTGGATCGTATATAAAAATTAAAGATGTATTTTTTACAAGTTTCAAACATAAAACTATACCTAAAATACAATGTAGACTTGTAAATTTATTACATTTCTTCTTTAGATATAATTCCCTGTCTATTGTTATTAAATTGATTTCTTTTCAAGTTTTATTGAATTAGCAATTCTTTTATAGAATCAGAAGTACGATTGTTAGCTCTCAGAGATATATAGTTAAAACAGATTATGAACTTTAAAGCGATTATTTAACTAGAAGTGAAAGCAGATCAAAATTAAATAGTGCGGAAAAGCTTCGTTCTAAGAGCTAAGAGGTCCGGGGTTCATAGCTCTGAGACCCAGTTGAAGATTATTAAACTGAAAGATTATTAAAAATTTTATTAGTTCCAGTGTTTCTCGGCTGGCTTGAGAGAAAAGTTATGAAAATTGCAATTCCATGATCCTAGATAACAAGAAAGTTATCAATTTTCACCTTATTAAAAGTACGTGACGTATTTTCACAAAGCAATTGCATAATTTGTTAGCAAATAATTCATGCAAAATCAATAATCATTTTTTTTAATTTTTGTTTTGGAAACATCTTACATATTTATAAAATATATGATTATTTCCTGGAACAAAAATATTTAATATGATCCAGCATTTACCAAATTTATTCATGTATATAGAAAAAAAATAGAAAAGGAGGATAATTTAAGGGCAAGAATAAAGAAACATATCTGTGAAAATATATTTCAACATATTATATTAAAAAAACTTAAGTTCTTTTAATTGTTTATCCTAAATCATAGATTTACTCAGAAATTCAAATGACAAGAACATATTATTGAATATCATATCACGGACTTTCTAGTATTACACTTTTAACATGGTTCAATGTAAAATATTTATCATGTACCATGTTCCTTAATTTAGAGGATATTGGGGAAAATGATGTAGTTAATAATTTTAGAAAGTCATTGCTAAAATATATTTCATAGTTGTATTAGTCTTCACCAACAATAAATTAATTTTTTATACTTAAGTATTGAATTTTTAACGATATTTAGTATATAATTATCAAGTGCTTAATTGAGCGAGAGACACTTCTTTCGGCTTATTCCCTCAAATTTAGGCTAATGTTTTCTCGCTTCCAGGAAACACTTATTGTTTCTCCTGATCATATTCCATGTCTGGATTCTTTCTTAAAATGTATTTTAAGAAAGAATCCAGTCTTGATTCCTTTTTAAAACTCTTCATTATAACCCCATTCATAGCCTCATAACCAGGCTATTAATGAGGATTGAGGAAACTTTAGAAAATTCTTAGATAATATAATAAGTTCTAATATATTTTTATTAAAATTTTATTTATATTAAATAAAATATTTGTTACTATGTTAAATAAAATATTTGTATGAACCTGTGGTGAACTATGTAATTAATACTTTTACGCCTCACAAGATGGCAGTACCTCATTACAAGCTGGATTTCTCCTATGAGCTTGGAGGCTGCACATGCGTGAAGGCAGTTTTTCTGTTCCCTCTGAGAGTATGGAGAGAGAAGTAAAAATGCACTCTAGTTAGTCACATGTTGAAGTCGCGGCTGGAAAATAAAACTTGTTGTTTGTATCTGAGTCTTTCGTAATTTTGGAGATTACACAAACACACCAAAATGGTAACCCAGACTAATTATTACGTTTAGGACTTTTATGACCAGTTAATTTCCAGTTCGGAACTATTTTTCGCTTTCTCAACATCAACAACAACATCAACGAGTGACAAAACTACCTGTACGCACATCATGTCAGAGGTCACAGCAGTGAAGATTCCGGCATATAATTTTTCAGACACTGCCCTGTGGTTTACCATGTGCGAAAGCACATTTGAACTTGGATGCCCCAAACCGGTGACGGATAGCAAAACAAAACTCAACTACATCATTTCACACTTACCGCCGGAAGCAGCTGCCATAATTCGAGACGCGATAATTAAACTTGACGCCACACATCCCTACGAGACGACGAAATTGGAACTGATAAAGCGTAGCGGTGAGTCCTCACAGCAGGAAATCCGAAAATTGCTCGCCGGACAGGAATTAGATGATCAACGACCGAGTGAACTGTTATTCGAAATGTGTCGACGTGCGGCATTGTACAATGTGTCGGATGAATTATTTTGGGACTTTTTCAGCACCAACTACCAACGTCCGTACAAACTATCCTCGCCGCCGTAAGCCCGTTGACCCTGGATAAAGCAGCTGAGGTGGCAGATCGTGTCATGGATGTAACACCAGTGCCGGTAAGTGCTTGCTCTGTTTCCTCAGACCATTTCCTTGAAAACCGCTTACTAGATGAAATTAAAAAACTAAGCTTGCTTGTCGAGAAGATTTCTCGAGGCAGAAGTCGTAGCCATGATTGTAACAACTCATTCAGGAAACGTAGCCGCTCAAATACAAAGAAATATGACCAGTGTTGGTACCACTATAAAAGTTCGGCGAAGCAGCTTTAAAATGTTCGGCATCATGTAAGTTTGCAAAAAACGTGACAGGCTAGGCGTAATGGCGACTACTGCCTTGCCGCGAAATTTTCGTCGCCTTTTCGTGCTCGACAAAAGGATTAATACAAGCTTTTTAATAGACACAGGGTCGGATGTTTTCATTATTCCAGCCTCAAAAATACAGCGTAGGAACACATTGCACATGACACTTACCGCAGCCAACACTTCACCCATCCACGTTTACACCACTCAAACTCTTTCCTTAGACCTTGGTTTGAGAATAATATTTCAGTGGACATTCTTAGTGGGAAATGTAACCAATCCCATAATTGGTGCAGATTTTCTTTTCATTTTAATTTAGTACCAAATGTAGCGCAACGTAAGCTACATGATCCAACCACCAATGTAAATGCTGATGGTATGTTGCGCAACAGCAATGTTCACTCTGTAAAATCTGTATTAGGTGATAGTGTTTATCATAAGCTATTGAAGGAATTTGCGGAAATTACAAGACTGCCGCGTCCAGATCAGGACATAAAACATTCAGTGGTTCATTTTATTAACACGACTGCTCCGCCCATAACGGCCAAAGCTCGTAGACTTGCACTGACCACTTGCATATTGCTAAGGAAGAATTTCAAACCATGATTTAATTAGGACATATGGGCCCTTCTAAAAGCAATTACGCATCACCATTGCACATGGTCCCAAAGAAGGATACCACTGAATGGAGACCGGTTGGCGACTACCGAGCACTAAATTCTCAAACAATCAAGGATAATTATGGTGTGCCAAATATTTTGGATTTCACATCAGATTTACATGGCACAAAAATATTTTCACATATAGATCTGGTTAAAACCTATCACCAGATTCCCATAAATCCAGCTGATATTCACAAAAGTGCAATAATAACACCTTTTGGATTATTCGAGAGCAAACGCATGCAATTTGGCCTTTGCAATGCTGCAGCAACCTTTCAAAGGTTCATTGATGAGGTTACTCGGGACCTGCCGTTTGTCTTTGCATTCGAGGATAACATCTTGGTGGCATCAAAATCACCTGAAGAACACACCGAACACCTTAAAACATTATTTGGTAGATTACAAACTTATGGTCTCAGCTTAAAACCCTCTAAGTGTATATTTGGTAAATCGTCAGTAAACTTTTTAGGTTTCAAAGTATCTGAAGCTGGTCTTGAACCCTTAACGGAAAAAGTAATTTGCTTACTAAATTTTCGCCAACCAGAAACTTTAACTCAATTAAGGCGTTTTCTTGGTCTGTTCGATTTTTACAGACGTTTTATTCCGAAAGCAGCCCATATTTTATCACCCCTAACGAAATTTTTAGAGGGGATTAAAAATAACAGAAAAGGCACGAAAAAACGGAGAAAATACAATGGCCTGAGGTGGCAGGGGAAGCATTCCAACAGACAAAAAGCGCTCTAGCCAATGCAACTTTGATTCGCACCCAATTCCAGGCGCTAAGCTGAGTGTGCTCGTTGACGCAAGTGATTTTGCTGTTGGAGGTTTCCTAATGCAGCTGAACGAACACAATTAGGAACCAATTGACTTTTTTTCAGTGAAGCTAACGAAAAGCCAACAATAGTTCTCAACGTATGACAGGAAGTTGTTGGTAATGTATATCGCTATGAAGAAGTTCAGAACATGCTTGAGGGTCGAGTGTTCAGTATTTACACTGACCAAAAGCCACTCATTTATGCCTTCAAGCAAAACCCCGACAAGTGCAGCCCACGTCAATGGCGACATCTGGATTTCATCTCTCAGTTCAGCACAGATGTCCGCCACATCAGCGGATGCAGGAATACAGTGGCTGATACTCTCTCAAGAGTTGAAACCTGCAAAATTTCAGCATCACCGTTCCTAGACTTTAGTGCCTTGGCAGCAGCACAGCACAGCGACACCGATCTGAAAGAATTAATGCAAAATAACACCACTTCTCTGGAATTGAAAAGAATGCCTTGTCCTCTAACATCTACAGAACTACAGAACTCGAACATCTACGAATTAATCTGTGATGTGTTAACAGGCACACTAAGACCTTTTGTTCCAGAAAGTTTCCGCAGAATTGTGTTCGATCATTTTCATTCTCTGTCCCACTCAGAAATAACAGCCGAAATACAACTGATAACTGCAAGATATGTGTGGCCTGCTGTGAAGAAGCACCTCAAATCTTGGGTTAAAAGTTGCAATCCCTGCCAAAGATCTAAAATTAACCGACATAACAAAACTCCTCTTGGTACGTTCACAGTGCCAGATGCAAGGTTTGCACACATTCATGTCGACCTGGTAGGTCCTTGGCCTCCATAAAATGGTAAAACCTACTGTATAACAATCATCGACAGATTCACCAGATGGCCTGAAGTAATACCTTTTCGGGACATCACTGCTGAAATCGTTTGCCGAGCTTTGTTCAGCGGTTGGATTTCACGGTTTGGATGTCCTTCTACGATAACTACTGATCAGGGCCGTCAATTTGAGTCTTCCTTGTTCAGGGAACTGTCCAATTTATTGGGCACCAACAGGATTCGAACCACATCGTTTAACCCTCAATCCAACGGTTTGGTAAAACGTTTCCACAGAGTACTGAAAAGTGCACTAATGGCCCACGCTCATACCAGATGGACTGAAACCTTGCCTCACGTCCTTTTGGGAATCAGATCTGCAGTGAAGCCCGACATCAACTCTTCTAGCGCCGAACTGGTGTATGGTACTTCATTGAGATTACCGGCTGATCTGTGTACAGATACTCCATCACAACATCCTTCTGCAAACGACTTTCTACGAGAACTGAGGAGTAATATGAACAGCATCAAACCATGATCCACATCTGCACACACAAAATCCAAAGTATTTGTACACCCAAAACTAAACTCCTGTACGCATGTGCTTCTTAGGGTGGATAAAGTGACACCACCACTCTTCCACCCATATACTGGTCCTCAATAGGTTTTTGAAAGGGATCAGAAAACAATCACCATTGATCTCAATGGTAAGAAACGTTGTGTTTCTCTAGACAGAGTCAAACCAGCCTTCATTATGACTGTTCCAAATTCTAACTCAACTGTATTAGTGTCAAAACCAAAGAGACAATCCAGTGTAAGACAATCTGGTCGGAGAGCTCAATTTCCTAAAAAATTCATAACTGAAATAGACTAGCACATACATCTAACAAAAAAATATTTTCCCTATTGTTTGTACTCATTTTTTTTAATGTTATCGTTCGTCCCTCACTGGGGGGATACTATTGTGGTGAACTATATAATTAATACTTTTACGCCTCACAAGATGGCAGTACCTCATTACAAGCTGGATTTCTCCTATGAGCTTGGAGGCTGTACATGCGTGAAGGGAGTTTTTCAGTTCCCTCTGACAGTACGGAGAGAGAAGTAAAAATGCACTCCATTAAGTCACATGTTGTTGAAGTCGCGGCTGGAAAATAAAACTTGTTGTTTGTACCTGAGTCCATCGTAATTTTGGAGATTACACAAACACACCAAAAACCTATAAAATCGAATGTTTTTCTAAATTTTAGAAAAGAGTATTACTGTTTATATATTTACTAAATAATAATACTCTATTTTGAAGATCATAAGATTTTTTCCATAAAGGAAATCGTTCACATTTAGCTTGCAATTGTTGTCCATTAACATGAATTCATTGCCAATTGCTGCAGCATTGTTAAATACAACAGGTCTGATTATCTCAGCCTATATCAGCGATCGGTCAGAACTCCACATGGAATTATTTGAAGATCAATCTCCTTACCATTCTAAATGGGATTGGTACGCCCATCAATGAAGATAGTAGCAAAAACCATCATTACCCCATCGTAAAATCTGATATTTCATGCTTGAGAGAGAACTGAGGATTGTTTTACAGATTATAACTTTGCAGAAATTTGCTTTCTGAAAATATTAAAAATATTTAAGAAAATATAATTTCAATAATTTTTTGATGATTCTTTGAATTTAAGCATGCATACAGTATACGCTCGTTTTTATGAATTTCAAATTAATAAATACTCACGAATTTATGAACTAGTGGCTGCTGCTTAGCATGATACTATAGATGCGGTGATTATTTTAATTCTCCTTCATAGGCTGAAATTGCGAGATATCTCTTTTTTGCGAACCCATTTTCATGTAATTTCTTTTGCATTTATTTTTTTACGATTAGATTATTTTTTTTTACGATTAAGAAACATGGGTCAATATTTTTATTTGAGAATTGTAAATTCTATAATGTATAAATAACTAACAGCATTACAGATAATGGAATCCAGAATTTTTTTAATCAAATGATGTAAAATCTTCCCTACTTAATCTATACTCATCTAAAAGCAGGAGTATAATCATTAGCTTAAAGTGAAAATGTTGTGAGATACTTTTGCAATTAATGATCATGACCTGGAATCGGTATAAAATTAATATTTTAAGCACAGAGCACTTGTCAATCAATGGTTGAAATGAGGTTTCAGAAAAAAGAATATTTGGGATATTTTGACTAACAGGATTTACTAAATAATCCATGGTAACTAAAGGAATTAAACTTTGACGTGTTTAAATCAAGAATATTTACCTAATGGCTTGAGTATAAGTTACACATCCATAAACTTCGACAAATCACTGCAGCCCGAAATTTCCTAGTGCTTAAAGTATTATGGATCTATGTAGTTTATACTTAAAAAGTATCGAATGATTAAATGATTGAGAATATAATAAAGGAAAAGAAAAAAATACTTACAGATGTCAAAAAAAAAACAAAAAAAACAAACAGTGTTGCGATTACTTATACGCAGACAAATGAGATTGAGAAATTTTTGCTTTCATAGCTTTGCCTGAATAAAAATTCTTAAATGTTAAATTCTTAACATTTTTAATTCTTGACATTCTTAAAATTCTTAACATTTTTAAAAACATGTTTTAGATAGGAAAACATGTTTTTAAAAATGTTATTTTTAAACATTTAAGAATTTTTATTCAGGCAAAGGTATGAAAGCTGAACATAATTTTCATAAAAGTTATGAATGAAAGCAAAACTAAAATAAAAGCAAAATTTGCTCTCAGACATGAATTTTAGTTTTCATGTGTTTTTTTCTATAATGCATACTAAATAATTTTTTTATAATAGTATTTTATTAACATAGGAGTAATTTATTAACAAAAATAGATAAAAAAACCTAACTTATTTTATTTTTTGTCGTACAAACTTTTAATTTTTAGAACTATTTTAACGATTCCTGCAAGTTCGTGTAAAATCATTATTCCTTTTGTTCGGGGTAAATTTAAAAATGGCAAGGAAGGCAATTAAGCTTACACCGGTCTTTGACTAACTTTTAAATATTTTCATGTTTCATTTCGTATTTTTGATTACAGCTTTTGTAATCAATGTAAAACATAACTAACAATGATTTGAATTTCCAGTAAATATATGTGTTATTGCTTGGAGAGAAAAAAAATTATTTTTACAGTATTAGATTTCATTTTCTTTCAACATCCTCTCGTAATTGTTTTTAAGAAATAACGATATTTACTTTCTTCGATTTTTGAAAATGTTTCGACTATTCCTATTGTTTAGCATTTATTTTTCATTGGTTACGAATATTTGAATTTCTGTGAATAAAATGGATAATAAATTAATAATAGCGGCAACTACCATTTTTGTACCAACTGACATAAACAAAAATAAAAATAAAATTCGCAGTGGAGAAAAAAGTACAAAAAATTCAGATTAAAAAAAATGATCAAACAAATGTGAAGAAAATAGTCTGATGAGGAATTTAATACGAGAACCAAGACTAGAAGATATTTATTCGCATCAGTAAAAGCGATGCATACTTGCATTAAAAAAAACTATAAAATAAAAGTTGCTACTGATTTGGTAATAAATTATAACATTGCTTTTTCATTTGAAAGTATATTATTGTTTGTGATATGCAAAAGTGTTCCATAAAATAATATCTACTTCTTTTTTACTTAACTGAATATAATATATTAACTAATTCAGTCTATTCAAGTATAGTTTTTTTTAAATGTTATAAAAAATACAAATAATAGTTTTTGTATTTCAGTAATAAAAAAAAGAGAATGGAGGAAGAATGCTTTAATACCATTCAGGCTCTAATTCATAAGAACATTTTTTTAAAAAAAGACATTAATTTGAGAGAATCGATAGAGGCCGAATATAACTTTTTTTTTTCTCAATTATTTACAAAATCTATTAGATATTTTGAATTAATTAAATAAAATTGCTTATAATTTCAATGCTGCAGTACTTGTATATTCACACGGAATCTTTATATGAAAATTAGGATACTTTATTCAGTAGTCAATGTAAATTTTATATTATCAGTAATTATCTTTAGTAAAGTTTCGAGGAAAAAAAATAAAACAAGTTTCTTTAATACATTGAGTTCTTTTGTATATATCAAAGATTAATCTGTCTTTAGACTCCCAAAGGCATCAATGATCTATATAAATTAAATAAAATTAGTGAATAATTAAGGAGCTTAAAAATTAATATTACAAATATTTCTATTTTTTTTTAAAAATATATATATAAGCTACTGATAATTACTCCTACAAAGATATATAATTAATTCTTCTTCAAATGAAAATCTTTAATTTGACGGATTCTCAATTTTATATATGAATTTCAAATTTTCAGCTCTAGATATAAAAATTTAAAAATGTTTGCATCAAAATAAGAAAAACTGAAATAAGTAATGTCGCATTGCACGTTGTCAAATATTTGGAACCTGCTCGAAATCCAGATTCGTCGAGTTCCACTCATTTTCTGTCGAATGTTTCACGCGTGACGCTCAGCTTGTCTCACGTAACATTCAATCTTGATAATGACAATTGATGACTTTGCAGACTGCCTATAGATACTTGCTGATAGAATAGGATTTGCTTGCAATATAAAAATTAATTAGGATAAAAGTGGAGTACATATAATTAGTATTTATTATTTCTAAATTTTTGACAAAATTAAACGTTAGCATGCACAATGAAATGATTGCTCAAAGCTGTCTATATCAAATATCCGATGAAGCTAGTGCAGTATACGGAAAATAAAAAAGGAAGCTGTCAGTAATGGAATGAAAATTTGCTTAAAATATGTATAGGAAATTGTGTTATCTTTTATATATACTGTTTATTGTACGACAAACTTTTTGTCAAGTTGATACTTGTTCTGCTAATGACATAAGTTGTCACAATCCTAAAGCCGAGGCATCAACCCAAAAATTAAAGCGGTATAAGCGTATTATTTTTCGCAAGTTAACTAGATGTATATTCCATAAAATACAAATAATATATATATATATATATATATATTTGTATAATATATAAAAATCCATCAAGTTTCCCAAAATCAGTAGCAACTATTAATAACATGCGCGACAAAATGATAAACAAAAAAAACTATAAAGCATAATAAATTAAGAATTTTTCAAAATTAAAACGAATAGTTTTCCTTTATCTATCCTTAATATTTATGTATTGTGCATAATATATTAATATATATTATTAATGCTTCTGTTTACAATTCATTTAATCGTAATTACTATAGAAGAAGTATCATATTTCTTATTCTATTTTTGTAGGTGTCAACAGAAATTTTACATTATAGGCAGTTAATGGAAAAGTACCAAAACTTTTAATAGTTTTCTGAAAATAAAAATGAAAACAGAAAAATGTAATTTTAAAAGATTCCATTAATGAAATTTTTATGCTATAACTAATCAAAAATAGTTTTCTCTTTAATAATACTTAAGGGGATTTAAATATTTGCAAAAATATAACAAAATTAAAATTTTTATTAATATTTACTGTTTTAATTTATCATTATAAGCAAATCATTTATATCTGGAATGAACATTAATTGACAAAATTCCTGACCTATATATTATTAATTTATCATCAAACATGATAAAACATATTAATAAATAATATGTTTTATCATGTCAAACATGATAAACATATTAATAAATAATATGTTCTATCATATTTTTGTTCATATTAATAAAGGATTATTCATTTTATTTACTATGGCGAAAGATTAAGGACAAATGAAAGAAAGGTATCTAATATTATAAATAAATATGTGTTAAAATATATAGGTGTTAAAATGTATACTCTTATTCACAAATTATTAAAGAGATTTCTGTAACAATGATTTCTTTATTAATAAGATTTCTTAATAATTCTTGAAGTGTTAGGTTTCCTTGCTCTGCATTTTAATTCCCACTTCAGCTATCAATATTTGTTGATTTGGCTTTAAACATATCAAAATATTCAAAGTTAAATTTAAATCATAGATTTCAGCTGAATTAATCTTTATAAGCCAAAAGTGACCACAAAAAGTTAAGTAAAATCAAAATTTTGATTTAGTAACCAAATGAATATCTAATAATATTTGTAAAAAAATTAAAAGAAACTGTGAAAAAATAAAAGCATGATAATTTTAAAAAATTATAATTCCTTTTTAAAATACATGAATTTTTATTGTGATAATCTTTTTATAAATTTAAAATTCCAAGAATTTAAAAAAAATATGAATTTTAATAGTAGAAATATAAATACTTAATAATATATGGTATTAATAATATTAGTGCATTATTTGTAATATAAATATGTAAAATTGGAAAGATTGATAAATAACTTTCTTTTGTACACTTTTCTTATGTTGTATAAATTAATATTAATACAATATAATTAAAGAGTAATTTATGCAATACAAATCTAAGAAAAATTCTTTATAAATGAATAATTAATAAAATATGTGAAACCAATCACAAAAAATCTTGATTAAAACATGTCAACAATTTGAATGAAGTAAAATTTTATTAACATTATTTACTCAAATTATGTGTATAATTATATATTAGTGAAATAAGTGATTTCTGAAAAATTTAATTTGCAAGATTATTGGAGAATAAACATAATATAATTTAATAAATGATTCAATTCATTATGTTAAATTTTTTTTAAAAAAATATCTTCCATGTTTCTCTATGTATTTTCTATCTTTAACCTCAGACTTTGGTGCAACATATCCTGTTTTGGACCTTGTGTCATGAAACTCAACTAATCAAATTACCAATTTTTACAATATTTTAGAACAAATATCAAACTGAATATATTTAATTACATCACATCACTTTTAATTTATGCATTTATATTAATCATCATTAAATATATTTAGCAATTTTTCACCCTTGGACTAATCTTAATTTCAAGCAGATATTTTTTCCATTTTAAACAACTTGTAAACAGTAAATTTGCAGAATAATTAAGCTCTTATTTTTTATTTTTTCAATACTGAGTACTTTTTTTAGTTACTGAGATACTTGAGTTTTAGAACTGAAGCTATTAATTCTCATTGAAATAAGTGTTTACTTATCAGGTGGTTTCTTTAGATAACAAAAACTGTATCATAAATTATTTAAATTTTATTTTATTCTCAAAAATTTAGAAATATTGATTTTATTAAGAGTGAATATAAAAATAAAAAGATGAAAGTTTTAGTTAAAAGAAATAAAATCAAATTATACCTTTGACTAAGAAACACTAAAAACTATTTCAATTATCTTTTTCATTTAAAATTTTTTTTCTTTTAATAAAAATCATTAAAATTATTTAAACTTTTTTTATTTCATTTAAAAAAATTTAAATGTTAATATGATTAATTCAGAATTTTCTGTTAGTTGCAAAGTTTCATTTGAATTGTTATAATAAATCTACAGTGAAGAAATGTATGTAAAACTGAATTTTAAAATTGCAAATTTTTCCTTTTTGTTTAGGAAACCTGAATATTTTTCTTATAATTTTGATTATAAAAATTAAGAATATTTTTTTACAATAATTCTCTTATTAAAAATTTTATTATTAAGAATATTTATTATAATCTTGAACTAAATATTATGTAGAGCTTTGTTAATTAATTATATTTCCAGCTGTTATTAATTTGTAGCATACATCTTATACAGAATTTATTTTACTGGAAATAAAAATTTTGATAATTGCTATTTATTTGTTTGTTTTATATATTTTAATAGATATTTGTTATATGATGTAAACCCTGGTGAAGGCTTTAATTTAAGAAGAGATGTATATATGAGAATAGCAACTCTTGTGAAGAAATTAAATGAGGCTAGTGAACAACATCAGTGGATCTTGGTATTACCTCCTTGGGGTCCTCTTTATCATTGGAAGACAAAGAATCTTGGACCTCAGGATAAATTAGAATGGTCGAAATTTTTTAATTTGGATATTCTTAAGAAATATGTTCCTGTAATTGAATTGAATGAATTTATAAAAGGTATTGGATTTTCTGCAATTTTGTTTTTACAAAAAAGCTTTAAATTCTTGCATTATGTACTGATTAGCCTATAATTCTTATTTTGTTTTTATACATTGTTATCAGGTTGTTTCAGATATACAAAGCATCCAGTAATTTAAAATTGAAAATAGTATTTTTGTTTTAAATTATTAAATGTTAATGCCATATGATAAATTAGAATGGTGGAAATTTTTCAATTACGATATTCTTAAGAAATATGGTCTTGTAATTGAATTGAATGAATTTATAAAAAGTATTTTTTTAATCTGAAACTATGCTTCTACAAATAAACTTTTAATTCTTGCATTATGTACAGATTAGCCTATAATTCTTATTTTGTTTTGATACATGGTTTTTAATACAAAGCATCCAGTAATTTAAAATTGAACATGGTATTTTTGTTTTATAATACATAATTTAGAAAAATCTGATTTGTTTTGTTAATTATTTTTTCATTTCTAATGATTTCATAAAAAAAGAATTGGGATTTTACTGGCACAGTTGCAGATCTTAAATTTTTTTTTGTTTCATTAAACAAACATTATATTGCATGTATTTATTTTTGTTTTAGAAAGTGACTGAAAATAATTTATAGGCCTGGATTTTTAAAGGAAGATGGTTTTCAACATATAAACTTTTATAATATAATATTTCTTATTTTTTAATGTAAATAAAAATTAATTATCATACTTTCTTTGAAGTTTCAAACCATTTTAAACTACATGTATTTATTAACATAAAAATAAATTGATTGTTTTTAATATCTTAATAATTGTATTTTAGTAAGCTATCAAGTTTTTACATTTTGTGATAATTATATTGACTTTTATCTGAAGCATTTTCTGTTTCAACATCATTTTTAATTTTTTTCACTAATATGACAAATAGCTGATGTAGAGCTTTGCCACATATTATTTATAATATAAAAAGATAAGATATTTTGACTTTTTTAGTTTATATTTGTTTTTCTGACTAAACTCATAACTTTATTGTCTTTGAAACACTGAGTTTGTTGATTTTTGATATCTTTTCCAATGATAAATTTACCTTTTAATAGAATAATATTTTTTATTTATAAAAGTATAATATTAAATGAAATGAAAAATAAAATTTTAATTCATGTCTTTTTCTCTGAAGTTGATTTTCTTAAAAAGAATAGGAAATAATAATTATCTTTTTGCTATGTCACTGATTTATTTGAATAGCAAAATGTAAAATTTAAAAATATATATATTTATCTGACGAAAATTTCCTTAATAAAAAGAAATGGCTTTTTTTTGCAGTTAATTTTTCTGTTAACTTCAATAAAATCTTTATTTTTGAAAATAAAAAGTCTTATAGATGTTTCTAAAACTGTATTTTCTAAATTTAAATGCTGCACTGTAGTTTTGTGGTAAGTTTTAAATTTTGATTCATTTTGAAATTTGCCATAGTATTTTTGTAGTTGAGTGTTTTAGTAAGATAAGTATCTGGTTTTAGATGATTCTCAAATTTTTATATTTTATTTAATTGTCTAAAAATATTTTTAATGATACATTTGAACCTTTGAGTATTTTAGGTTTATATATATATATATTTTATCATTTTAGATCATGGTCCACTAATTAATATTTTATATTACCTACAACATTATGCTGAAGGTTGGACTGATGGTGTTTGGGAAGAACGTGCAAATATAAGAGATTGTATTGAATTGCCATCATATAGGAAAACTAGTGAAGGAAAATTTAGAGGATGGTTTTGGGGCTACAAAAATATTTTAGCTGAAAACTTTTATTGCCTGTCAGTTCAAGGGTATAGCAGTACCTTAAAAGAATTTCTGTTTCATTCTTCAGCTAGGTAAAAGTGGATGCCTTAGCATGTTTTCAATTTCTTATAAATTTTCAATTTCTAATATGAAATATCAATCAATTTCCACTTATTTGGCAATTAGCTTTCATTACTTAAAGAAAAACATATAAGTATATAGAAAATATTTTTATTTTTTTTTATTTTAGAATTTGCTAAAGTCTTCAATTTTAGATATTTTAATGTTGGTAAAATCTAGAAAATTTTTTCTACAAATAATATAACTAGTTTTTTAAAATCTGCATATAAAATAAAATAAAAATTTGAACTTATTTGTTGAAAATAAAACTATACCTTAGATTGAAATGTAAATCATTTTATTGTTACTTGAAATTTGTTATTCGTAAAACTATTTACTTAGTTTGTATATGTCAATTAAACCTATAGTTAAACATGATCTTATTAAAAAGCAACTAGTATATGATTTAGTGAGAATTATGTATTATAAGACATCTAATTTAATTATTTTGACATATTATCAGACGATTTTTTTTATTGTAGTCACAGTTAAACATTTTTCATAGTTCCATCTCAAGCATATTTAAGGGCCCAAAGAAAATTCTCATTTGAGCCCATTTTATAAAATTTTCTTATGAGTTTTATTACATTTCTTTTGTTGTTCCCCCTCTCTAAGCTGTTCCGAGTTTAAATTGGTTAAAAGCAAAAGAAAAATTGGTTAAAAGCAAAAAAACCATATCCTTTTGAACAGGTATTTTGATGACATGATTATATTGCAGTTTTTATAAAGCTAAAAATATAAGTTTATGATTATTTTGTAACAAATATGTATATATTTTGTAAAGTTCTTAATATTTTAATTTAAATGTGATAAAATTACTTTAAATTTAAAGATTTAAAATAAATATTTTCTGTATGATTACATGTACTTAGATAATTTGAAAATGTAGTACTATAAAATACAGCATATGATCATAAATGCTACATTTAATTATATTGTGAGTAGCATTGCTGTGAGCACAGATCTATCATAAAGTCTTCACTTTTTTTTAATGCATCATTTATCAAATTAAAATATATTGTAGTTCAGAAATGTTGAGTATATTCACAGATAGATTAAATTTTACATAAGGAAAGAATTCTATATTATTAATACAAATTTCATGTAACATAGAATATCAAAGCAACAATCTATTAAATTGAATGGAAAGGAAATTTTTTTTATTAATTTTACTTATTAAAGTAGAATAAGTTGTATATCATGTGAAGCCTTCAAAATCTGGTTATTACTATCCAAAATAAAAAGTTCATAAATCCTGATTTAAATTAAGAATCTAAATAATAAAATCTTGTTAAATTATCGCATGAGTGTTTTTGTTGTACATTCTCTTTATGTGGAGTTTGATATTTGTTCTTTCAACTCACACATTTGTTTTGAATTAAGTTATCCTAAGTTGATTATGCATAAAAATGAATACTTTGATACAATTGACTTTTCAAAAAATTGTTTTAAAGTTATTATAAAAAAATTGTTTGAATGCATTTTTTATATGAATGTTATTTATTTTTTCAGGGCAATTATGATAGACAGAGCTGAAGTAATATTACACGATAATTTTGGTGATGCTGAATATTGGATGGTAAGTAAGAATTAAAACCATAAATCTAGTTATTAAAGGTAATGCTACATGCTTTATGTTATTAAGAAAGATTTCTAAATCATTGTTGAAATTTTGCATGATGTCTTGATACTAGTTTGGATAGTAATTGTTCGAAAAAATATTTTAATAACCTTAATGTTCTTGTATATAACTTTAGATTTTGCTAAATGGTATTTGAATTATTAATTTCCTTTAAAGATATAGTAAAATCATCTTTATGCCATTGCTTTAGTTCAAATTCTATATTTCTGTTTTGAAAACCATTATAATTTTAAAAGTTCATATATGAAAATGTAATTGAAATCCTAACAATGAATTTGCATTTTTACTAAACTGTTTTTGAGTTCATCTGTAAATATAGATTATAACTAACAACTTTCGGTGAAACTTTTATTTTATTTTACATAAATCTACAAAACTAAACAATAAATAAAATGGTTTTGGTATTATAAACATGTCTTCCTTAATTAGTGAAGATACTATGGTAAATAAAATATTAAAATAAGCAGAAGTAAAAAATTTATGAATTTGTGATGATATTTGTTTCTCTGTATAGGGCTTATTTCTAATTTTACATTTGCAGATATTTTATGTATAAGAAATAAATAATTTATTATAGGCTTTTACTGTGACTGGATATTTTTGAGAAATGCAAATCAAATTTTGTTTGTTGATATAATAGTTATGATTTTTATTATTAGAGATTATTTTAATGTTTTGGAAAATTAGTTACTTATTTGATTTTGCATTTTTGTAAGGAAATAAAATATGGGAATGCAATAAATTTTATTTTTTTTCAAAACTGAAGTACATGTATTTTTATTCATAAAAAAACATAATCTAATAATGTGTGAAAATTATATTATTCCACATGTGTTTTATATATTGCCATTCATTTTTTTCTTTTAATTTATGATGCTTATTTTGACATTAATATAATGGTATTGAATACTTCCTTTGTAATTTTTCACACATTCTTTATTGTTGCTTTATAAAATTAAAATATAAAATGTTAAAACTCCATTATTAGAAGTATTATAAGTTGTCTTATTCTCTATTTCAGGTTAGGAGAAGTATGGTATTTTCTGATAAACTTATTTCATATGGAAACAGTTTTCGAAAGTTATATTTAAATTCTACAGATGAAGAAGATAAAACGGAATTAGATTTTAGTAGTTTAAATTCTCCAATAAAACGAAATGCCATTGGTGGACCTTACATTTCTGTGCATTTAAGAAGGCAGGATTTTGTTAGAGCTAGACCAAAAGAAGTGCCTAGTATAAAATTTGCTGCGAAGCAAATTCAAATAAAAATGGAGAAAATGAAATTAGACACTGTATTTATTGCCTCTGATGCTTCAAACGAAGGTAAATTGTATTTGTGAATCAAATTTTATGGAGGCATAAAATGTAGTATAAGCTTTACATATTTGGAACTATATTAACATTATCATTATATGCTTACATTTTATCTGATGGATAAATAATAGTTTCTAATGATAATTAATATATTTTTAATGTGTATGATATAACAACTTATAGAATGCCAACTTAGATAAAATTTTATTGAATACTGAAAAATATTAATCTAGTACTGCAAAAGACTTTATTTTTTAATAACAATAAAGTCTTTTTTTACTGTTAAGTACTTTTTCTATTTTTCTTAAATTAAAGCACTATTAAATAAAGTTGACTAATATGCATAGTATGTATATAAAAACAAAATTACAGATAAGTCAATTTATGATTGCTTTAATTAAAAGTTTCAAATTTTTTCTTACATAATAAAAATCTTTTTCTGCCTTTGTTTCAATAAATTTCATTATTTGGAGGAAGTATATTATCAAATTTTTTCTTCATAATTTAAAATCTGTTTAACAATAATGACTTTTTATGGGAGTTTACTTGCAAAATTTTGAAACTATTTTTTTCTTGTAGTACATCAAAATAAAGCTTGATGTCATTATTTTAAGATAAAAGATTTACAAAATATAAAATTCTAAAAATATTGTGCTAGATATAATGTGTATCAGCTTATTAAAATTTTGCATTTTATACAGATATCAGTTAAGTATTGTAAAATGCTATTAGATGACTGAATTTAATAAGTGCTATGTGAAATAAATTTTACCTTAAGTATCTTTAAAGTCTAAATTTAAATATATTGTAAAAATTTATTTATATTTTTACTCTTGTAGAATTTTATCAACTTAAAAAGTACATACCGGGAGCTCAACGCTTCAATCCAACCAAAGAAATCCTTTATGATGTACTGGATGGTGGTGTTGCAATAATTGATCAATGGATATGTGCTCATGCTCAGTATAAATCAAAATACTTATTTAACAAAAATATTTTATAATTATTAATAATACAAACTTAAAGAATTGTTAAAAATGATTGTTAATATATCTAGTGTATAGTGAAGCTTTTTTATTTAAATTAATTGAAAAAATTTAAGATTTGAATTTGTTCTGTTTACTATTTTACAGGTGATATTGAATCCTTTAAATAATCATATTAAGAATTTATTGTTAAATTTTTTTTAAAAACAATTGCTTAGTTCTTCATAGGTATTTAATTGTAACATTGTTCATGTTTATGTACTCTGGTTTAAATGTAATAATTTTTTTGAATACAGTTGAATAATTAGCATTCTGATTTTTATTGTAATATTTTAAGGATTTTGCTTCCACTAAGATTGTAGTTGCATTCTGTAGTTTGGAGTTCACTTTAAATTTTTAAGTCCTGTGTGAATAATCATCATGACCATAAAAAGACTAGAGTGGTAAATCAAACTTAAAATATTAGTAATGCCTTAAATAAGTAAGACTCAATTACTGTGATCAAAGGCTGGTTTATTTGTCCCTCAATAGTCATATTTTGTACATGAAGGCTAGTTAGACTTACAGTTTAAAGTGGATTCTAAACCATACAAGAGCATCCATGCTTAAAGTGGAATTTAATCATATGAAGCATTAGATTGAAGGCCATATCACTAACCATTCAGCTGCCAGTTCTTCTCATGATCTCAGGCTCAAATTTTGCAAAAAAAGTTCACTTTAGAATCCTAAACAATTTTAATTATCTAAATATTTTTATTAAAAATACAAATGCTAATATATTATAAATAATTTATAAGATTTTATTCTCTCTCATGAATACTACTAATATTAGTAGTTATTTTTTCTCTTGGTTCATAATTTATAAATAGTCCACTTAATCTGTTAAGAATCATTAAATTAATTCATTCAGTTCACTTTCAGTGAAAAATAACCTAAATATTAAAAACATGAGGAGAATGCAAATAAAATAATGATTTACATAATTTCTTGAATATTTACCTTTATGGTAATGAATGTCACCTAAATTAGTTGAAAATATATAATAATATATATATATATATAACTATTCACCAAATCAATTGAAAAATTTATAGTTAAAAAAGCTATCAAACAAACATTTAGTTAACATCACCATAACTATCAATTAAATCATTGATTTAATTGATAGTTATGGTGGTGTAATCGTTATTTAAATTAAAATTAAACAAAAACTTTTTATTTACTTTATGCATTTCCCAAAAATTGTAAAGAATTTTTTAAATGGTTATCAACTTATGTTTACTTAAACTATTTTATTTTAGTTTGCAAAACATATGTGTGTGTGCACAAGAAATGTTCTAAATATCAGTGTAGAAACCTATTACTCATATAAATTAATAATTAACATTTATGAAAATATAAGGAATATGTAGTTATGGGCAAATTATAAGAAATCAGAATAAGTTATTTGCTTATAAATAATTTAGTAACCTAAAAATCACATCTTTTTTACCCAAGGTTTTGATATAAAATAATTGATCATTAAACTTGTTAATGATAAATTATTGATATAATTTGAATTAAAACACAAGTTGATAACAAAACAAATTAAAACATAATGTGAAATCTACTTTTTTAAATGGAGATTTTATATTTAATCATAAATGTTAATTTGTGAATAACTACAAAAAAATGATTATATTTATTGTCTGTGGTTTCAGATTAAATTATTTGAAATTATGTGTTTGAAAAATATCATTTACTTAGAAATAATAAACACTTTTATTAAAATTCCATAGAAGAAGAATATTTTCATAAAGACTACTGATGTCAATAGACACCTAAATATAGTTTCTTTTAAATTTGTTCAGTCTGGTACTTTGATTCAAATTGTCTTTATTCATAGACATTCTTTATTAAATTTCATTTTTTAGATATTTGTGCATTCATTACATTAAACTTACTTTACATTTATTTATCATTATTACTTCTACAAAACAAAAAAAAATGACTCATATGGAGCTATTTTTTGTTAATTATATTAAGAATTTGATCATCATATATTGAAAATTTAATTCAATAGTATATGGTAAATTATATATGGATGCCTGTATGTGTATTACTTTTATTTATTTATTTTGAATTCATTGTAAAAATAATGCATATTTTATTTAGATTTGACCATTTAAATTGTTAATAAACTTGATGCAAATTTACCTGTATTTGGTACGGTATCATTAACTATTTATATAAGTAACACTGTGGCAGCAGTTTTATATAAATGATCATGATTAATTATGAGGTGTAGGATTTATTGGTCTTTAAACTATATATTAGACATCTTAAAATAGGATGTATTAAGAAATTTTAAACGGTTTTATATTTTGAAAAATATTGACGGATCAGCTGAGAGAAGTACTGGGAGAGTGGGAGCCGGTGTCTTCTCTAAATTTTTCCTACTCAAAGAGCCTTTGGGAAAAAACTCAGACAATTTTGATGGAGAAATGTATGCAATTTACATGGCTCTCCAAAAAATTTTAGATTACTCGGAAATGAAATTTGTCATTCTTGTTGACTGTCAGGCTGCCATTCTTACAGTGACAAATTATACTCTCCTACCTATATCTATAGAATTTAACTGTAATACCATCATTAACACTTTACTGTCTGTGGGAAAGGAAATTACTTTACAATGGATCCCTAGCTATTGCTGCTTGCCTGGTAATGAAAAAGCAGACAATCTCGCGAAAGAGGCTTCTTTTTTAAAACCTCCAGATACTCCTACTGGCCTGAGAAATGTCAAACTCCTAAAATAGATTATCTATCACCAGCAAAAAATTTATTACAAAGAGAATGCAGTTGATGCCTCTTGGAGGACCCTGCTGAGCTTATGTATTCCCAGAGATCTACCTAGATCTATAGGGATCTCCTGCTTCAGGTTACTTACTGGGCATGGTTTTCACCAGAAACAGCTATATCACATAGGGCTTGTGGATTCACTAGACTGCATTTTATGTAGGGAATATGTTGACATGGATGGCGAGCATCTTTGGAAATGTTCTGCCCTCCAGGAAGCCCGCACTTCTTCACATTTCAAGACGCTCTCCACTCCTGGACATACTTCTTTTTATTATTGGACTGCAAGACTTATTATGCTCGAAAGAGCCAACATAAGGACATAATTTTAAAAAAATATTTTGAAAAATGTTAATAAAAAGATTAACTAAACTATACTCTGCGTCATGACATCCTATATAGGGGCCAAAGCCTACAGTGCCCATATCTGTTTTCATGACATGGAATGCAATGTCCCAGTTAGGTGGTCAGTCTATGATAAAACCCCCATTGTTTAATTCTCAAGCCTGCTTGTGGTACTTATTTTTATTGACTTACAAAAGGGATGAAAGGCTGAGTTGACCTTGTCACATCTGAAAATTGAACCTCAGATTTGTGGCTTGGAAGTGCAAAATATTAATGCTATGCCACCAGACTCCATAAAAAAGATTAATTGTTACAACAGTGTCCAAATATGAGCTTACTTTCCTAAATTTTCAATTGTATTTTAAAGTGCAACATGTAGAACAACTTATTACATATAGCCTATATCAATTCAAAAGAAAATTTAATATTAATTTTATGCAAGCTATTGTCTGGATATTGGAGATGGAAAATTATATTGAAATTTGTTTCCTTAAATTTCTTTTTGATTGTGAGAGATCATCGACTAAATAAGCTGCTGTAGTTTTTATCAATTATTTTCACATAAGCAAAAATGAAATTAAAGGAAAAATTATTTTTAGTATAAAAACAAGTTTAAAACAAATCATGAGTATTATATATCTACTAAGGAAAGGGAGAAAATTAATACTTAATATAATATTGCTTTTAAAAAATCAAAATAAATGGAGTATGTTGTAATATTAGCAGTACAGTTCAAAAGGAATTACTTATCATGTTCGAATTCAAACAAACACTGAGTTGCAAGAGGATAAAAAAGCTAATGTAATAACTTTATTTCTTATGTCTAAAATTATGTGATGTACTATTAATATTGTCTTGATTACCATCTTGAAAACATAATTAGAGCATTTATATAACATACCCAATAGAAATGTGAGATCCAATAACTATTTAGATTACTCCTGATATTAAACTCAGTCTAGCTTGAGGATAATCTGGAACAGTTGTATGTTATTTTAATTAAAAAAATATTTATTGTGGTAAAGATTTTAAATTTCAGAAACAATTGTTGTAAGAAAAATAAATCTTATTATAAAATGAATTCTTTGCTAAAAGTTAAAACATTGTTTAATCTTTGATTGTTATTAAAATTATTTGATCTTTGTTAGTTTTTGATTCTGATATTCTAATTATAATAATTTAGTAATTATAATAATTTAGTAAATTAATTTTTTTTAATATTTTTATTTTGATTTCTGAATAATAATTAATTCAAAATAAAAATTTATTAAAAAAAATGCTTATTAGTTTTATTTGGTACAAATTTATATTATAGGTATTTTTTGGGAACTTATGAATCTACATTTTCTTTTCGTATCCAAGAAGAAAGAGAAATTTTGGGATTTCCTGTTGAAACAACCTTTAATAGATTATGTGGTAGCAATCATACTAAATGTGTTCAACCTGCAAAATGGACTATTGTATTTTGAAGATGTGATGTAATGTAATTCACAGCTTTTTTTATCAGATTTACCAAACTTAACTCCATCTTTAAATCAAGTAAGATAGTTTTTACTCTTATTTGCTCTCATTGTAAGGCTTTTCAGCATTAACTAATATTTTATATAAATAAATGTGTTAATAATTATATATTTCTGCCAAGATAGAATTTATATTTAGAATCAGTTAAGTCACATAAAGTTAGTAAAATACTGTGTTTCTTTCATTGACATACTGAAATTGTATTCAGAATTTTTAAAATTAAATATTGCTATGATTTCTTCATGGCTAGGAGGATGAGATGATATAGAAATAAAAAAGTTTATTTAAAGTTAACACTTTATTTGTGGTTCTTTCAGTTCCAATGTCTTGAAATATTGTTATTCTATGTCTCTTTTGGTGAAAATTGCATTTAATTTCAGTGAATTGGGATGAATTTTGCTTATCAATGAAATAAAGACTAAAGTAAATTATTTAATATGCCTAGTGGAAAGTGTCATTTCAATGACTAGGGAACTATGGAAAAACCATACAAAGCCTATATCAATCTTATATATCAAGGCTTTTATGTAGTTAAGAAAAAAACGCATGCTCATTGCAAGAAAGACTTTTGTATTTTAAATATGGACAAATTGGCTGTAAAATTCCATATGAAAGAAAAAAATGTTTATTTATTAGAGTAGGCTGTATATTCCAAAAAATCTACTCATTTAAAAGATTTTATTTTTTTTCATTTTTGCTGTTCCTGTTAAAGTATGTGGACCCAAAGCATGTTTCGAAATTTTAGATTTATTTGTTTCTTCAAAAAAATTTCCAAAGCAGTGGATTTAGCTACAATTCTTGTAGCAATATAAATTATCTTCTTTAAGCATTGCGTAGGATAGCCCACATGCCATATGCGCGTACGTTGTAAAATGACAAAAAGCATACATCTGTTTAAATTCATGAATCGCCAAATTTGCTGGGGAAAAAGACTAACTGTGGGAGGCAGTGCACTTATGATGTTGTGCTCTGTGGACGTACTGTCCGTTTTTGTTTCGAGAAACTTTCAGTGCTTTTACCCATGCATCAGGTCGGCTTTGAGTTCATCAAAATAGGCTTGAGACAAAAGAGAAATGTTTACTTAACATGCGTGCTTCTGCGCTTCTGAAAAACCAGTCTGAGAAAAAAGTCCATCTCAGTGTATCACCCATTTTCAGAATAGAATTGTCAACTGGTGGCGGTTTTGCAATACGAAAACAGACTGTACGTGGTAGCAGTCGGCTGATTCATCGATACTTGTCCTAACTTGCTCAGTATGATTGAGCATCTAAAGAGATAAATGAGTTTGTGCATGTTTGTCTTATTCCTGTCGGTGCTTGCTGTATTTAAATCCTATATTAAAGCTCGTAATTTTTTTATATTTTCATTAGTGGTTTTGCGCGCTAAGTGTATCGAAACTTTTTTCGATAGCTGTAAAGCAAGACGATGACAGACTTCGAGCTTCATACAATATCTCTCTGTTAATTGCTCAAACAGGTAAACCACACACCATCGGAGAAAAGTTAATTTTTCTGGTGATAAAAGAAGTTATAACTACTGTGCTCCATAAACCGGCAACTGATATAATTTGAAAAATTTCTTTGAGCAATAATTCTGTGAAAAGATGAATTGATGAAATTGCTAAAAACATTGCAGAGTCATTGTGCAATCATCTGAAGACTAGTCAATTTTCAATTCAGTTGGATGAAACCACTTTACTGATTAATGAAGCATTGTTGTCTTATGTGAGGTTCATTTAAGATGAAAAAATATGTCAAGAACTTTTATTTGCAAGAAATTCAGAGACAGACACAAAAGGAGAAACCATATTTAAAACACTGGAAAAGTTTTGTGAGGAAAAAGGAATTTCTTTAAAGAATATTATATCAGCTGCTACAGATGGTGCTCCAGCTTTGACAGGGTGTCAAAAAGGCTTCATGTCATACTTAAAAAACAAAATTCCTGATGTGATTTCTGTACATTGCGTTATGCATCTAAATAATAGTTGCTAGAAATTTAGGTGAACGACTGTTTCAATTATTGCAATATGTCGTCAGAGCAGTCAATAAAATCCGAAACAACTCTTTAAATGACAGATTATTTAATCAGCTTTGTGTTGCTAATGATGAAGATTTGATCTTTTACACAGAAGTGAGTGTATTGGCTATCAAAAGGAAATTGTCTGACTCGTTTTTACAATCTGTTTCACTCTGTCATAGAGTTCTTGGAAAATAAAGATACAGCATTTCGTGGAAACCTCATCACATCAAAGAATGATATCTCATACTTGACAGGCCTTTAGACATTGTTTAATGATTTGAATCTCCAGATTCAAGGCGATGACTTGAACTTAATAAAAACAAAAAATATCGTCGCTGCTTTCGTAGCCAAGCTGCTCGTACACAAGAAGAATATCAGCAGACGTGAGTTCCATAATTTTGCCAATTTATCAGTATCCTGCAACAACAACGACTTGCTCATCTACTGCCAGCATTTGGAATATCTTCACAGTGATTTCATTGAAAGATTCCAGGAAATTTTGAAATTGAAAATATCTGACTGGGTGTTAGATCCTTTTACAATTGTCAACATAGCAATATCACCTCAGCAGGAAGAAGAACTTATAGAACTGACAACGAACAAAGAAATAAAAATCAAATTTAAAAATAGTTGCCAACAATTTTGGCTACAAAAGTCAATTCCGCAGTTGTACCCTGGATTGTGGTCAATCGTTCTGCAATTTTTGATATCATTCCAATTGTTATATTTGTGTGAACATGAATTTAGCGCTGTAACAGCGCTGCTTACTAAAAAGAGAAATCATTTTCAAATTACCAAAACACGGCGACTTACAACTGTTTTTGAGTAAAATCGAACCTGATATCAACAAACTTGTTAAAAATCATCAAATTCATCCATCCCATTAGAATAGTTTAAAAACTAAAATTGATTAACTATCTATATTGTTTTTGTTAATTTGGTTAAAATATATTATTAATATTATAAAGTTGCATTTTAATTGCTCTCACTGGTAAAAGTTTCTAGTTTAGAATATAAGTTTAAATATCAGAACCGACTAATGTAGCACACTATTACTAAATTAACTAAAGTAATGAAATTGTGGTTTTTAAGTTTTAAGAGTGTATAAAAAATGGGGGGAGGGGCGATGAAAAATAATTGGCTTTCAATGGAGCGGTAGAAGAAATAAGTTTGAGAAACACTAATGTAAGACATAAAGACAATAAAAAGAATGTTAGTCAATTAGATGTAGGATTTGTTACCAAAAAATCATCAGAGAATTTTATATTAGCAAAACTTTAACAGAAAAATAGAAGATGGAATTTTTTTAATTGCTGATCATTTTTAGTATCAATGACAAGAAAGTTAATATAAAAATATACTTTGCAGTATTCTGTAGTACAAAACGTATCATGCTTAGAGACTTGAACTCTGATAGATAATGAACCATGTAATTTAAGTAAAATGCAGAAACTTCTTTTGTACTTATGTAATGCATCTAAAATAAATTTGTCAGAATGTTAATTTGTTTTAAAATTTTTGTCATTTTATAGAAGGGCTCAAATTATTACAACTGACTCTAAAATTTCATGATTTTATAATTATTATTATATTTTGTATTATGGTTTTATGAAATACTATTTAAAATATGCAAAAAATTGTAAACTTTGAAGCAAAATATCTCACATATTTTTATGTCATAGAGAAATGAAATTTTTTTGTCGTAGAGAAAGGAATTTTTTTTGTAGAGCAATGAAATTGTTAAGGAAAGGGCAAGATGCTTCTAAATATTTATCTGATTCTAAATTTTATATGGATTGAAGGACCATATAAACATTTAGATTTTGTAATTTTTACACAATGGAGTTTTTAAACCTAAAAATTACACAACATGAAAATTCGCTTTGTTTGAAAACTTATATATATATGGGATGAAAAATTTAATCCTATTAAAACTAGAATAGATATTTTTTTTAATTTACTCTGAAATAGGGAAAAATATTGTCAGTTATGAAATGTAGTTAAATTGCCTTTACTACTTTTTCATGGTCAAACATCTGTTGAATGTGGTTTTTCTGAAAACAAAAATTTATTTTAAGAAATCAATCAATTGTGACTAATCATTGCTGATCACATTCAAAACATAGGATGTGTCAACAATCTAATAATTAGAAAGACTTACTTAGTTTTGCTGGTACCATCAGTCAACTGTTTAAATTACATTTGAATGAATATAAAACACTAAAAAAAGCAGCTAATAACAAAGTGAAAGGAAAAAGCACTTCTTTCAAACATTGATGAATCGGAAATCAAAAAGCAGGGTTTGGAAGATGTAAATGAACTTGAAAAATCTATAGAGTAGAGTATGCTAAGGAAACTGAAAGAAGTGGTAAATTAACAATAATTGCAAAATCAAATATGTGTCACTGTGGTGCTTCAGAAAATCTACAATTTTTACTTAGTATTATTAATGAATTTAAGGTGAACTTTAGATGGGGAGAATTAGCATTTTCTAACAGTAAAATTTTGAATATATAAATAACCAAGAAATAAGAAAATCTATTGAATGATTCAAGAAATAGAAAAGCCTAGAATATGGATGTGAAATTGTATAGTTTTAAAAGTGTTTGAAAGTAAACACTTTTAAAGAAAAATTTAGATTTTTTAAAATTTAGTTAACTAATTTAAATAAAAATTAGTTTCAAAGAAAAATTTAGAATTATTTTATTATATAATAATTGGGAAAAAATATTGTGGAAATTTTATCTAATAATTGTATTTATTTTATTCTGAATATTTTCATTTGAAGAGAGGTTGTTACACATTCATTTAAATGACTCATAGTTTATGAAAAGTAATGAAATTGTTCATCATTGATAGCATTATTACTTATTTAAATTTAGTAAGATATTGCTGCTAATAATATATTTAAACTATAATGTTATTTGTATATTTAAGTATTAAACGCTGTAAAAAATTCATATTTTCTTTCTGTTCATAGTTCAAAAATTTTAAACAAAATTACATAATTTATGTTTGTTTTTATTAATGCCTATTTTATTACTATTGATGTTTTTAAATTCCCATTAAAACTGTTATCAATTTTACAATCCAAATTTAATTTAATCTAATTTTTAAGATTTATATTACATTTTCATGTAAACTGTAATTTATGTGTTTACATAATATTTAAACTGATTTTAATCTTTATTGTTTCAGAATTTCATTTGGTTTGTAACATTCCTGTCATTGATGAATTTGCAGCCAAAGATTTTATATGTTGTTTTATTATGCAAATAAAAATGTTGTGCCAAATATAATTTTTACATTTAAGTACAAGAATTGAAATGCTTGTTTATTTATTATATTTTTATTTGATGCTATAAATCATATATTCAATATAGCATTTTCAGCTTTTGATTTATGAATTTAGTGGTGGTAAAATTTCTGGATATTTTTTTTATTCAACCCATTTAATAATAATAATTGTATTTTGCACAAAGCATATTTTTCTTAATAATAGAAATTGAGATATACTTTCTATCCTCTTTCAGCATTAATCTTTAATTTTGTTTCAGACTATTAGCTTCAGGGAACTGAAAGATAGTATATAAATTTAGGAAGTTGCTTTCACAATATTCTTTGATGCTTAATTTGAAAGAAAAGTTCTCTTTTAAGTTTTAGTATTTTTGGGCTCTAAGCTTCTGGATTTCTACTTTAATATTAATGTTTAGAAAATGAAAATTTTTGATAAAGGCTACAATTTTGACCATATAATTTTATGTTTATTTTATTTTTCAGTCTTGAAAACTGATTTTAGTGTTTAAAAACACCGAAATGTTTAATTAAGGAATTTTTTTACAGATAAAATATCTGTATATTAAAATTAAATGATTTTGTTCACAAAACCAAAAACATTCTAATCATTGCAACATTATGAAAGTAATGTTGACCAGAAAAATTTTAAAGAATTTAGTCTGCAACATTTTTATATCTAGCAAATTTCTGCATAAAATGTAAAAAGAAAACTTTTATTTATATATATTTATGTACGTTATCAATGTAAAATACAAAAATTTTATTTTGATAAAAAAAAAAGTTTTATCTCTTTTTACATTTTTTGTATAATTTTTGACTAATTTGATATCTGTACATATATTTAATACAAGCCTACCCATGTCTTTTATATATCTATATTGATTGTTGTGATTAAAATTTGTATGTGGTTCAAATAAAAAGTGAGCCTTTATACATCATAAAGAATTCAAAATACAGGGTAATTTATTTATAATTATTCTTGAATTATACTCTTTAAATATCATTTAATATAAAAGCACAAATATTTTTATATAATTTAAACTTTGTATGCCTGCATGTATTTTATGAATATTATTTTAAATAAGTTTACATTTTGAAAAGTACTAAAATAAGAATTAAATGCTTATCTATTATCTGTTATATTGGAAAATATATGAATATATTTATGAAAGTTACAATTTCCCATGCACTATGTAAGTTTGTATTTGGATTGTTCTCATGAGCCTACAATTTATTATTTTACTAATTTATAAATCACTCATAATAACCAGTTTAGGTCCCTGTGTATGCATACATAGTTGTTAATATTAATTTAACACTGAGTTTCTTAAATAAAGCTTTTACTCTTCTTTAAACTTCATCTGATTTAACTATTAATTATTTTCTAAATGAATTTTTTTAGATACTTTCCTTTATTATTTTTAAGTTAATTATTTTAACTTATTTCATTTTAAATCTGCTAAAATATTGTGTGTAAGTGATGTTTGCTTAGCACAAAACTTAAAATAATATTCTGAATTATTTATTCCATTGTAATTCTATCAGTTATTTTGTATAATTTTAAACAGAGTTATAAATTTACGTTGCATTATTTCCTTATTATTTAAAAATATTTTAGTACTTTTTTGTAATTAATAGCTATAATGTGTTGCTATAAACAAATGTCTGACTTCTAAAATTGAAATTGGAAAATGTTTGAAGAGAAATTTGACTCATATTCTTCCTTCAAATCAATTTATATCCATTTAATAAAAAATTTTCAAAATACATAATAATTATTGAAATTTATGATAAAAATAAAGTATTACTTTTTAAACTTGATGTATATATTTCTTTGGTGGGATTTAAATTTTTTAATACTTGGAATATACTTTTTACCATAATTTATTTTTGCGTTTTATAACAATAAATCCGTTTTAGTTTTAAATTGAGTATTATCATTGCCTTATTTTTACTTTAGACAAGATGCAAAAACGCTGTGCTTAAATAAAAATATAAATGGACATTAGTTAGTAAACTAAACTAACATAAAGCCATAATTAGGATATCTACTGAACAAGTAACTGCTTTCAAATATGCAGTCGAAAAATTTCAGGAATTATCGTCTTGGATTATTCTTTAGTGTGTTTGTATAACCTCCAAAATCACGATGGACTCCAGGTACAAACAACAAGTTTTATTTTCCAGCCGCGTCTTCAACAACATGTGACTTAATGGAGTGCATTTTTACTTCTCTCTTCGCACTGTCAGAGGGAACAGAAAAACTGCCTTCACGCATGCGCAGCCTCCAAGCTCATAGGAGAAATCCAGCTTGCAATGAGGTACTGCCATCTTGTGAGACGCAAAAGTATTAATTTTATAGTTCACCACAATAGTATCCCCCCAGTGAGGGACGAACGATAACATTAAAAAAAATATGTGTACAAATAATAGGGAAAATATTTTTTTGTTAGATGTATGTACTAGTCTATTTCAGTTATGAGTCTTTTAGGAAATTGAACTCTCCGACCAGATTTTCTTACACTAGATTGTCTCTTGGGTTGTGACACTCATACAGTTGAGTCAGAATTTGGAACAGTCATAATGAAGGCTGGTTTGACTCTGTCTAGGGAAACACAACGTTTCTTACCATTGACATCAATGGTGATTGTTTTCTGATCCCTTTCAAAAACCTCGTGAGGACCAGTATATGGTTGGGAAAGTGGTGGTGTCACTTTATCCTCCCTAAGAAACACATGTGTACAGTAGTTTAGTTCTGGGTGTACAAATACTTTGGATTTTGTATGTGCAGATGTGGAGCATGGTTTGATGCTGTTCATCTTACTCCTCAGTTCTCGTACAAAGTCATTTGCAAAAGGATGTTGTGATGGAGTATCTGTACACAGATCAGCCGGTAATCTCAATGAAGTACCATACACTAGTTCGGCGCTAGAAGAGTTGATGTCGGGCTTCACTGCAGATCTGATTCCCAAAAGGACGTGAGGCAAGGTTTCAGTCCATCTGGTATGAGCGTGGGCCATGAGTGCACTTTTCAGTACTCTGTGGAAACGTTCTACCAAACCGTTGGATTGAGGGTGAAATGATGTGGTTCGAATTCTGTTGGTGCCCAATAAATTGGACACTTCCCTGAACAAGGAAGACTGAAATTGGCGGCCCTGATCAGTAGTTATCGTAGAAGGACATCCAAACCGTGAAATCCAACCGCTGAACAAGGCTCGACAAACGGTTTCAGCAGTGATGTCCCGAAGAGGTATTACTTCAGGCCATCTGGTGAATCTGTCGATGATTGTTATACAGTAGGTTTTACCTTTTGATGGAGGCCAAGGACCCACCAGGTCGACATGAATGTGTGCAAACCTTGCATCTGGTACTGTGAACGTTCCAAGAGGAGTTTTGTTATGTCGGTCAATTTTAGATCTTTGGCAGGGATTGCAACTCCTGACCCAAGATTTGAGGTGCTTCCTCATAGCAGGCCACACATGTCTTGCAGTTATCAGTTGTATTGTGGCTTATCAGTTGTATATTGACTCACCACTACGCTTTATCAGTTCCGGTTTCGTCGTCTCGTAGGGATGTGTGGCGTCCGGTTTAATTATTACGTCTCGAATTATGGTAGCTGCTTCCGGCGGTAAGTGTGCGTTGATGTAGTTGAATTTTGTTTTGCTATCTGTCACCGGTTTGGGGCATCCAAGTTCAAATGTGCTTTCACACATGGTAAACTACAGGGCAGGGTCTGAAAAATTATATGCCGGAATCTTCACGGCTGTGACCTCCGACATGATGTGCGTATAGGTAGGTTCGTCACTCGTTGATGTTGAAAAAGCGAAAAATAGTTCCGAACTGGAAATTAACTGGTCATAAAAGTCCTAACGTAATAATTAGTCCGGGTCACCGTTTTAGTGTGTTTGTATAACCTCCAAAATCACGATGGACTCCAGGTACAAAACAACAAGTTTTATTTTCCAGCCTCGTCTTCAACAACATGTGACTTACTGGAGTGCATTTTTACTTCTCTCTTCGCACTGTCAGAGGGAACAGAAAAACTGCCTTCACGCATGCGCAGCCTCCAAGCTCATAGGAGAAATCCAGCTTGCAACGAGGTACTGCCATCTTGTGAGGCGCAAAAGTATTAATTATATAGTTCACCACAATACAGTATCTGGGTCCAAACAGATGAAGATAAAATAATTTTGAATATTAATGATTTTAATGTAGCCATTTTCATTATTTAATGGCTCACAAAATAAACTTGTCGCCTATGTACAAAGTTAGGCAGCAAAAATTTCTGAAAATTTTGCTTTCAATTCTTAAATTTCTCTAGGCAATTAGAAAAAACTTTATAGATTAATTACGGCCATCAAGATTTAGATAGCGGAAATCTCATGTATCAGCCTAGGTAATTAAGGAGCTCTAATGCGACCTTGTTTATTGACATCATGGTGTGGCACATAGGTCTGTATTATCTTTAACCCATAAAATAGTTGTTTATTTCATTTCAGTTGAGATCATGATTAGGTCATTTTATCACAATTCTCATTAGTTTAAAATATCCATGGCCTCAGGTAACATTTCAACAACATCACGTGGTATTAAGAAGGCGTTGTAAATCAAATTTGGCGACGAATTGTTGCCTGCCTTCAAATTACCATCTTCGAGAGGCAGCAAATGATACGAAGTTCACACCATCAAATGTTTGAGTGTCGTCGGGGATGCGAAAAAATCCTTTCATGATTTTTATTTGAAATAAAAAGCATTTTTTTTTATTAATAGTTCTTTCCATTTGTAAAAGTTTCAAAATCTTGAAAATTGCTTGTTCTAAATAACTAGTTTTCAAATCTTTAGTAATATTACTTCCAAAATTTAAAATGTTGAAAATAGAACAGAAGAAAGAAAAATGAATAAGACACAAAAATACCCAATTTATGGTTAGCTTAAAACGGCAAGGACGATTTAAATTTTAATTTCCTTAACAATAAAGTAGTAGTATTTTTCGTTGTAGTTGAGATTATGATTATACCATTTTTTTACAATTCTCATTAGTTTAAATGGCGTCAGATAACGTTTCAATAACATCACGTATTGAAAAGGCGTCGTAAATTAAACTTGTCGACGAATTTATTGCCTGCCTTCAAATCGCAATCTTCGAGCGGCAGCAAACAAGCGAAGTTCACCATCGAATGTCTGAGAATATTGTCGAAGTGTTCATTTTGTTAACAAAACAATTTCTCATGTAAAGATCAAAGCATCGGTTTGAGCAACCTTTTCCCATTGATTCAAATTATGATTCAAAACGTTGACAATAGAACAGAAGAAAAAGCAAAATGATAAGGAGAAAGACAAGACAAATCATCCACTTTATGGTTAGTTTAAATCAACAAGGATGATTTAAAGTTTTGGAAGTAGTAGTAATGTGACAGAAACAATTTTGCAGATTTATGCTCGTAGGCTTATAGCTCGCATTGAGTAAGATGGAACTTTTCACAAAACTCGTCAAAAACTTAGAACACCATTTTGGATGTATATCTTAAAAGTTTTAAAAATTCATTAATTAATAGAATTCTGAATTCGTAAACAATTTATTTTGAATCTTAAGACTTGCTTCTACCAATATTAAAATTTTTCTTTTTCAAATTTTTTGTATCTAATTAGAAATTAAATAATACATAATTTTAAAAGGGTCTATATAAATTAAAAAAAGAAAATTTTATACTTAAGACCAAACATTTATGCAAAAATACATTTCTTTGGTTACCAAATTTCAATTTTCACTATATGTGTTATATTCACTATGTATTCCGAGTAGAATACACAGATATTCTCGTAAAATTAATCGTTTGTAAAAAAATTCAGTGACGCTTGTTGATATTTTTAATTCAATTTTGTTAGAGCAGCTATAGAAAATGTAAAGGAATAAAATGACTAATTTCCCATAAAAATAGATACTTTCACTTCAAGAAGACAACTGAGGAAGGAAAAGTGGAGTTCATTTATGTTTTCTATGCATTCAAACACTAAAAATAATAAGACTTCCAATTCTCAAACGAAAAAGGTCTCTATTTTCTTAATCAGGTAGTGTGAATTTCAATCAAGATGCGACGACAGTCCCACTAAGCGGGAAAATCTAACTACAATACCTCCTCGCGCAGAATTTGTTCTTTGCTCTGTGTTATCTCTAAATCTATACTTTCAATTTCCCAGAACCTTTTTAATGTGTTATTTATATTATCCTCTCTGATTAATCCGCAATATTGAATTTTATCCGTATTTTTTGCTAATCCACAGTGATTTTTAACCTCATAGTCCTGTTCTACACAACCACTTGCTACGTATCCAAAAACCGTATTTTGTAGTAGTAATTTAGAATTTGGGCAGACGATCTGACCTGGTCTTAGTAACTCGTAAAATAATTTCGCGCCTAGTAACATGTCAACTCTGTCAGGAGCATTTTGCGAATACACATTACAGGGATGATTCAGGTAAATACACAATTAAAATGTCATTTAAAGAACATCCATCGTGTTTAGGTCAGAGAAGAGATATTGCTCTTAGGAGACTCCAGTCGCTGTGGTTACTTTTGCAGAAAGATACCAACTATTGTGAATTGTATAAGACATTTCTAAAGGAATATGAAGAGCTAGGACACATGAGATTGGTTCAAAAAACAAAGGAGCCAAACGTTACTTATTATACTCCGCATCACGGGGTATAAAATGTAACGTTTGTCTATAAATTACGTGTAGTATTCAATTTTTCTTCTAAAACCTCTAATGGTACATCCTTAAACTCCATACAATTAAACGGAGAAGGAATACAAAAAAACTTATTCTCTATTATGATTAGTTTCAGAGAGCACTTATACGCCTTTACGGCTGATGTCACGATAATGTACCGTATGATAAAAATAAACCCAGATCATTACACATTGCAACGAATTGTATGCAGTGAGAGTCCTGTTGAGAAGCCCAAAAGTTATGAGTTACTTACAGTTACGTATGGAACAGTGAGCGCCCCATATCTAGCGATGAGAACTTCACTTCAGTTATTGAACGATGAAGAGAAAAGGTTCCCTAAAGCAGCACCAGTTCTTCGCGAACATGTCTACGTGGACGATGTTTTGACTGGCGCACCCACAAAGAACGAAGACAAAGAGTTGCAACGACGACTGATAGCCATTTTGAACAGAGCAAGTATGACTTTGCATAAATGGTTTACAAACTTTACCATTCCTCCAGTGATTTCTGAGGAGTGGTAAAGTTTGTAAACCATTAGATATATGTTTGATAAGACGGATGTGGAAACTAAAATTTTAGGCGTACTCTGCAATCCAAGGGAAGATACTTTTATCTTTCGAGTAGAAATGGAATGAAGTTATTCCTGCAACAAGAGACTAGTGTTATCTGCAATCGCCAGAATCTTTGACCCATTAGGTCTTTTGGGCCCTGCTATAGCGAAAGCAAAAATATTTATGCAAAAACTGTGGTGGTTGAACTTGAACTGGAACGATGCACTCCCCGAGAAAGAAAAGGAAGAATGGCATCAATTTTTATTGTCTTTAAAGCGCATAAGGGACATCAAAGTTAGAAGACGTATCCTTATTGAACGTCCATCCATTGCAGAAATTCCTGGGTTTGGTGATGCATCAGAGCTTGGCTATGGTGCAGGTGTTTATTGTAAATCAAGAGATGAAGAGGAAAACGTCATGTTGAAATCGGTAATTAGCAAATCACGGGTAGCACCCATCAAGAGCTTGACAAGAGAAGGTTAGAATAATGTTCTGCTGTTTTATTTTCCCAACTTGTAAAAAGGTGTTAGCAGCGATGAAGGTGACAGTGAATTCCGTCCATTTGTAGTCTGATTCCACAATCATCCTAGCATGGATCAGAAAGGATCCAATAGATTTAAAACAATTTGTCAGAAGCAGAGTATCTACAATCCAGGAGAATTCTAATCCCGAACAATGGAACTACATTTCATCCGAACAAAACCACGTGGACGGCTTGTCCCGAGGTATAGATCCTGATAAGCTCATGAATTGTTCCTTGTGGTGGAATGGACCTAGTATTTTGATGAAAAATGACTATCCCAACCCTTCAGTCATTATTCCAGAAGCTAACTGTGCCTCTTAGTAATAATTATATAACAATATTGCGTATTTTTAGTTTTATTCTTAGGTTTGAGGAAAATTGTAGAGAACCCTACAGAAATAGAAACCTCTATAGAAATAGAGGACTCCTTAGAACTGATGAGCTACGAGTATCCGAGGATCGTCTTCTAAAATTGATACAATGTCAAACTTACAGTGCAGATATTAAAAGTCTGCAACTCAGAGGATCAGTGCCTCCTAAAAGTAAGCTAAAGAGTTTAAATCCTTTTCTGGACGATAAAGGTATCCTACTAGTTGGAGGCCGACTAGATAATGCTAGTTTAAATTATTATAAAAAACACCCAGCAATTTTGCACCCAAACAACAAATTTATTGTAAGTGTAATTACATATTATCATCTGAAGTATTTGCATGTTGGTGCTTCAACACTACTAATTTTGGTTAGAGAAAAAGTTTGGCCGATAAATGGTCGGTCTATGTGTAGAAAGGTAGTTCACCAATGCATTCTTTGCTTTAAAGCAAAACCTATCATTGAAAATCAAATTATGGGCAATCTTCCAAAGAACAGAGTCCAATTGAACTACTGCTTTAAAAAAAAAAAAAAAAAAAAAAAAAAAAGTGTGTTAAGTTAGGTTTAATGATGGGATTTAAAGATCAATTGATCATGAAGTGAGCAGGAGTTAAAACTCCAAAATCTTCATTCGCTGTTATAGTGGACACAAAGGTCTCAAATTTAACATTGCCTCAATTTGCGTAACTACTTTTAATATTTCCTTATAAGTCAAATTGGAGCCTCCCACGACTCTCCTAAAATGGTACTTGAAAGCTTTTACCGCAGCCTCGCAGAGACCTCCAAAATTGTGCGACCTGGGAGGTATAAACTTCCACTCAATTTCCTCATTTGATAAATATTTGGCTAATTTTTCATCCGGATTTTTAAGTAACCGAAGGAATTCTCTAAGTAAGTTATTGGCACCGGTGAGGTTAGTTGCATTGTCAGAATGAAGTCGAGAGCATTTACCTCTACGAGCAATGAACCTCTTTAAAGCGGCGATAAATTTCAAAATTGGTTCAATTAATTGGGCAAAAATGGTGCCTTAATTATTTAAGCGAGGTTCAACAACGAGGCAAATGGAGATTAGAAAAAGATGACGTTAAAATTGGGGACATGGTCCTATTAATTGAGGAAAATTCGCCTATAATAAATGGCCTCTACGTAGAGTCATTGAAGTGTACCAGGGTATTAATGGGAAAATAAGAGTTGTAAAACTAAAAACTCAAAATAGAACTTTTAAACGCTCAGTTTCGAAAATTTGTGTTTTACCATCACCTGAGTGATCTATTTATTTAATGAGTTGAATTTTTTTATTGTTATTATGTTTATATTTTATATGTTTTTCTTGATTTATTGAATATTTAAGTAAACATGTCAATGGTGGCCGGTATGTTCTGTGTTATCATACCGCGCTTCCTGGTTACAAAGTGAGTTTGGAATGAAGCTCCCTCTACATTTTATTTGAATTGTATTAAGAGAAAAATCTTCCAAGCTGTGTGAAAAAGATTTGTATGGTTTTATTTGGAGTAAAAATGGAGTTTTTAGTGATTTGAGTAAATAAATTTATATGGGTAAATTGAATTAGTGTGGTTATGAGTATGTTATAAATTAAATAACCTGAGCTTCGACTCTGATGTCAAATCCAATGATCTCTCAATGTGCACTACTTTAAATATAGAACAAACAAAAATACAAATATAAATATTTTGTAACATAGATCGACGTGCATATCTAACTTTAATCACGAAGGGACCACAAAATCGGTCGTCAGTTAAGTCAATTAAATTAGAACTTTTTTCATTTATTCTCACCTCTATTACTCTTTGCAGAATCAAATCTGTAGTTTTCTTTACTACTAGCATACTTATTTCTCTCTCAAAACTCCCATCCTTATTTGAAATTGTTGTCTCTACGTAACCCTTAACTGTCATGACTGCATTATCTAAACCCGAAATTAAAGTATTTGTTTTATTAATTTTCAACTGCAAATTATTAGCACACCGTGGTGCTAAAAGGCACATTTGAGAGCCTACATCTAATAAGCATCTAATCTCCTTATACTCTGAAAAATTATCTTTTATAAGAATACGAGCCGTACTTATATCAAAACACTTTTTGTTTTTTATGAATCCACTTGCTACAATTGACTGGTTTGTTTCTAGTACCACATTAGAATTGTTTATTACATCATGCGATGTTGAATCGCGAGTCTTTTCTTTTTCGCCTTTAATTTTGCCTTGATTATTTTGATTCTCATCTTTAGAATAGTGAATTAAAGTGTTATGTGGTAAACAACAGAAACAATTCCTTGATCGGCATGTTTGAACAGAACAGTTATATAATTTAAACTTTTAAAACAGACTATATTCCTCTTTACGACTTCAACTCTTTCCTTTACAGAAAGACTTTTGAACTGGGATAACCATATAACATGTTTCTCATTTGAATTACACACCCTACATTTAGAAATTTTAACCTCAAACAAAAATAAATCTGTATTTCTATTATACCTTCGATTAACATTAGTGTTCTCAATAATATTTTTTCCGCAAGAAGTGAATAATAAATCTATTTCCCTTCCCAATTCACTTGGAGAAAACCACTTATCTCCTTGCCTTACACTTATAATTGAAACAGTTTCTTTATCTAGTGTTTGGTATATTTTATCCGAAATAATAAGTTCTTTAAGAGTTTCAAAATCAGAAACTTTTCTTAATTTTAGATAATAGTTCCAACTGGTTATTAGACATGACGCGAACTGAACACGAGTTTCATGTTTAAAAGTTTTTCTAAAATTCTCTAGGCAAGAGTATGCCGTTGGTTCAAACTATCTCAAAACTATTTTATTTTCTCTTAATTTGTTAAATCTTTATCTTGCAAATACGTTATTATATTACACGCTTTGTCACCAATTAAATTTAGCAAAATCTCTCCTTTTAAACTCTCGAATACATTTTTTGTATTGAATGTCCTTTAAAGAATCAAAGAACAACCCCCATCCTTCTGGACGTGATGGCACCTTTACCGTTAAGGTTCTTATACTCTTTATAATTTGAACTAAATAATAAAATTTTATTTCACTTTCACTAACACTCGTTTTATTCTCATTTCTAATCTTAGCGAATTCTAACTCGTTTTGCAATCTTTGAAGTTTTAGTTTTTCGATTTCACACAATCGCTCGTTGCTCCTCAATTTTTCTATTCTCTCTATTATTGTATTTCCTAACTCCTTCACAAAATCCGGTTTTGTTTTATAAATATTACTAGTTTCAATAACCTCAATTAATGACATAATTGTCGCTTTTTCCTCGACCTTTAAATTGAATTTGATCGCGATTTGCTTAATATCAGCTTTTAAAGCAAACTTAAACATTTTTTGTTTTTGTTCTTAGATTATCAAATTAACGATAATGTTTCTCACAAATAATTAAAGAAATAGTAAAGCCCCTATAACTCCTAAATAACTCAATAATAATAATGATAAACAGGAACACTTCTCAAATATTTAATGAAAACGAAACTCTCAAGCAAGAACAAATCGAAACTAAACACAAACTCCGTATCTCACAATAAGAAATAACGCATAAAATTTCCTCAAAACAAATGACAATATTGCTCTTACTTCGACTCCGGACACCATAGTGAACGAAGAATTGTACGAGGGTCACTCTGAAATTTTTGAGATACAACTAGGTTTTTAAAGTTAAACTTAAAAAATTTTCGGTGTATTCAGAATAGTCTCCTCTAACATCAATGCACTTTTGTAGACGAAATTTCCACAGATTAAATGCCTCAAGTCATTCATTTTTTGGAATAGATGAAAAAATGTATTTATAGCCACATCAATCTCTTCTGAATGAATGAAAACGACGTCCACGTAAGTTCTTTTTTAGATTAAAGAATAACCAAAAGTCGCACATAGCTAGATCAGGTGAAAATACGGCGGATGTTCGATCACTTTAATTTGTTTTTGTTTAAGAGACTCAACTGTTAATCCGGCTGTATGTGAAGATGCATTGTCATTGTAAAGCATTAGTCCCCTAACATTAAGTTCTTGTAGAATTTCTGGAAGACATTTAGTGGTATACCAGTTTGCTGTCACTGTCTTCTGTCCTTCCAACTTGTTGGCTTTGACCAATCCCGTACTTCTGAAAGAAAACGGCATACATCACTTTTTTCAGCGCGCGCTGTTTTTTTCACCACTGTCGGCATGGGATCATCTTCAAAGACCCATACTTTGCTTTCTTGATGTGTTGAACGTCAAAAAACGGTATGTACGTTTCATTACCTGTTACAATTTTAGAAATGATGCGCTGGTCACCATCATTTAGCAATTTAAGAGTTTCTTTACTCATTCTGACACGCTCCTCTTTTTGGTGCTCAGTTAGATTATGGGGAACCCAACAGCAAACTACTTTTTTCATATGTAAATCTTCAAGAATGATTTTGTGTATGAATGCGGATCCAATGTTAAGTTCCTTTTGTATCATTTGATAGGTACAGCGATTATCATCCCTTAACATTTTTCGTATGGCAGACACATTATCCGGGATTACTGCCGACGGCAGCCTTCCTGTGTGTTTTTTATCCTGAAGAAAATTGCGACCTCTTCTAAATTCTCTAAGCCATCTGAATACAGTAGCACGAGCTGGAGATTTATCACCAAATGCTAATTGCAACCGTTGAACGCATTCTTCTTGATTTATTCCTGCTTTAAAATCGTAGAAAATCATAGCGCGAAAATATTCTCGCGTCAACTCCATTTTTTCTTCTGTTTAAAATTTATTCTACGCTAAACAAGTTGAAATAAGTCAGTAAAAAATCGTCTTCTGTGTTAAAATACTTTGTAATTTAAAATTAAACCATTATATTTATTTTGTAAATTCTCGTCTGTGCGTATCTCAAAAGTTTCAGAGTAACCCTCGTATTTGATTAAACCAAAAAGGCAGCTGTTCATTTTAATAATTGCCGTTTGTAGCTAAACATTCGAACACTCGTTTTCAAAAGTCCACTATTCACATTATTCTCAATTTGACACTTTAAATTTTTCCATTGGCTCGGACGGACCACTGACTCATCGTTGGCTCAGGTTATTTAATTTATAACACACTCATAGCCACTCTAATTCAATTTATCCATATAAATTTATTTACTCAAATCACTAAAAACTCCATTTTTACTCCGAATAAAACCATACATATCTTTTTCACACAGCTTGGAAAATTTTTCTCTTAAAACAATTTAAATTATAAGTAGAGAGCGCTTCACGCCAAACTTACTCTGTAACTAGGAAGCGCGGTATGACAACACGGAACAAATACCATAATGCATTATTACGCTTTTCATTAAAAACCAAGTTCATTTCCTTCAATAAAGTTTCCTTTTTTCGTTATTTGATACTTTTAGGTTTAATTTGAAAAGAACTTTTGTACAAATACAAATGCATAATCTTTTTTAATTTAAAATTGTTGGTAAATGTTTAATAGTTATATTCATCTGAAATATAAAATATTTGTATGAAATATCTTTTTAAATTTCTATGGAAAGCAAAGAAATATTGTTACCAAATGAAAACTAAATTCTTAATAAAAATTGTATCAAAACTGATACGATATATATATATAATCGTATGCATTTTAATATTTTATTCAAAGTGCAATCTTAATTCGTTAAAATTTTCAGAATAACAAATTTTACAATATAAAAAGTAAATTCTTTTTAAGCATTTACAAAAACAATCTAATTGAAATTAATCATAATAAAAAATGGAGCCCAATGCAATCTAGTTAAAATTTAGATTTACATAGATTTACACCATTTGATTTTATTTACATAAAAGCAAACATAAAATAAGAAAATAAAATAACTAATTTATAAAAGCAAAATATTAATCAGGATAAAAAAGTAATTATTTACAAATTCTTACATAAAATAATATAGGATTTAAAAATATAAATAATAAATACGGATAAGAAAGTGCGCCTTCCTTGGCGTCATAAGGAACACTTATCTTTCAAAAATTATTTATTATACATTTCATACACACACATAATATAAAAATACAGCAGAGCAAAGCAATTACAGTTATACACTTTCAGACAGCAAGAGCTAATTAGGTCCGTAGAGTTAGAGGTGGAACGAGAATTCGTCTGGTTGGTTTTCTGTAATTGTGCTTGGCGATAATGCATGCGTCACCTACTTGAGTGTCGCATGTCTGGAACGAAGGAAGTCGCTCTTTTTGCTTCCGCATCACATTCCCTCCTTGACCGCATCTTTACCGCTAGTGTAGTTTGAGTTGTAATCGAGTCCTTCGGAAGTACTGTCGTGGGACTGTCTTCAATGCTTATTTGTGCAAGAGCTGCTGTCTTTAATTTGTCCATTGAAATGGTAACCGTCTTTCCTTTAATAGGGAAGTCAAAAGTCTTTTCGCGGTGCTTTGAACTTTGGTCCTCCTTGTGATGCTTGGAGGGGAGCTTTAATTCTGTTTTTACGAACACGTGAAAGGATGTTTTCAACTGGGGATGTATGAAGATTGCTCCTTTTAAATGTTGGCATCGGACAGATATTTTGGAAGAGAATTTTAAGCTCTTTTACAAGCTGATGAGAAGTACTCATCAGAGAGGTGTCAAAAAGTTCACCTGAGAAACGAAAGCTTTCTCGAAAAATCAACTCTGCTGTTGGAGAGCGCAAACCCTCCTTGAAAGCCGAAGGGAAGCTCAACAAAATTGCGTGTAAGAGCTTTGTCTAATATTTAATGGCGTGCGATTTTAATGTCACCTTCAGACGTCGATGGAACTGATCTACGAGGCCATTCACTTGGGGGTGATGCGGAGAAGATCGAATTCGTTTAATTCCTAATACTTGTGACACGGCGTTAAATAAGAAACTCTCGAACTGGCGTCCTTGATCGGTCGTGATTCGTGATGGGCATCTAAACTGTAAGATCCACCTTTAGAACCTGATAGAAAGCTTGTTCAACCGTTTCAGTACTGAAATCTAACAATGGCACGGCCTCTGGTTATCTAGTGAATCTATTATAGTTAGGCAGTAGTAGTTTCCTTGGGACGGTGGTAGAGGACTAATTATATCTAAGTTCCCACGATCAAACCTCCCAGTTAGCTCAGGGATAGAACCAAGGAGTGTTTTAGAATGCCTAATAACTTTTGAATTTTAGCAAGGTATATACTGCCTTATCCAGCTTTTGCAATTTTTGTTAATGGATGGCCAAAAATATCTTGACCTTATTAATTTTATAGTAACTCTAATACTAGGCTGATTTAGATCATAAAAAAAGTAGAAAGTTAGTTTGCTTTTTTTTTTTTTTTTTTTTTTTTTTTTTAAAAAATTTATCCGGTACATAAGATTTAATTTTGCCTATTGAAATGTAACAAAATTTGGAGTTTTTGAAATCTGGGAAATCGATTTCCTCTGGTTCCAGTCTTGAGGGTTGTCAAATAATATTTTAAAATCGGAGTATGAATTCCGTGGTTCGGAAATATCATCGTAATGAATAGGATTTGGAATTCCGATAGTTGCTGTGGGAGAGAACAGCGTCGGCAATCGCATTTTCGGCTCCCTTTATGAACCGAATAACTGTTATAAATTGCGAAATAAAACAAGCTGTCTAGTTAGAGGAGGTGAGCATTTGTCCAATCTTTGCTTAAACTCGTAGGTTAGCGGTTTGTGGTCGGTATAAAGGGAAAAATCTCTCGTTTCTAGCATGTGGATAAGAAGTGATTTCACATACACGCCACGGGAGAGCGATCCCTTTTGCGGTCTCGCAATAGCCGCTCGAACTGCTGGCTAAGCTATTTCGGCTTGAAAGGGAGCTATACTGTTTAACGGGGAGTCCATATCTCTAGTGCTTATCACGCGATTCGTAGCACACACAATACTTTTCATTGGATTGAAACGGATTTCGGCAATTTTTTCCGCGAGTTTCGCAAATTTTCCAAAGTTTCGGAACATAATATAGAGAATATTTTGGATATAGGGGAGTAAGCTTTACAATTAAATTAAATTTCTTAAGAAATTCGTTAGTGATTAACGTGTCTGCCAATGATCTAATAATTCTTAATAAATGAGAGGGTTTGTCATCCCCTAATTGCAATTTGGAAAATAATCTTCAAGTTCACTGACTTTCCGTGTCTGAAAATTCCTCAAAAGTCACGTTTTTAGTGCTTCGTATTTTTCTTTATCCTAGCAAAAATACTTGATACTAGAGAAAGTGTTTCTAACTCAATAGTAGCGATTATATTTTAATACTTTGTAGTATTTGCCGTAATTCCCGAAAGTTGCATTCCGCGCACACAAACCATAATTTACTATCGTTTTTCCGTAAAATAGGTAATTAAACGGCAAGTTTTGTAATTTGAGTTTCGGTCTCTATTTCGTTTACACATGCACGTGGTTCGCTTTTGGACATGACCATAATGTTAAAGATATAGTAAATACGATTGAAAAATATTTAAAATGGATAAAATTTGTAAATAAAAAATATTAGTTTGGACACTTTTCATGAGGAAAGCAGAGAAGAATAATAACTATGCATTCACTAACCTGATATATTCTCTATGTGCTGGTGTAGTAGTCAAATAGAAGAAATAATCCAAAGTTAGAAGAGAATAATCGGAGACCATCACAGATTGCGTTTTCACTAGATGAGGGTCACTAGTGAGCCCTCCTGGGCGTCATAAGGAACAAATCAAACTTCTGACACAAAATATAAAACAAACTTTCAAAAACTATTTATTATACATTTCCCACACACATAATATGAAAATAAAACATAACGATTACAAGTGCACACTCTCTGGAAAGCTTAGGCCTGTTCAGTTGGAGGGGTAGCGAGCGTATGTCTGGCTGTATTTCTTTAACTGTACTTGACTATAATATGCGCGTCGCCTACTTGGCTGTCGCACCTCTAGAACAAAGGAAATCGCTCTTTTGGAGTCCACAACAAAACAAGTATTGTAATTGTTACATATCTGTATTTATAGTTTCACAAGAATATAATATATGAAATATAATAAGAAATAAAAATAAGAAACAAGTTTCTGTATGTTTGAAAAATAAAAAAGAATTCTACAATATTTCATAAACCCATTATGTAAATGTTTCTTGAAAATTATTCATTTCACTTGACAAATATCTTTAAATTGTGTAAGATTAAACATGTAAGATAAAAAGTTAAAGTCTAAAGATAATTTGGTTTATTTCTTATATTTCCTACTTAACGCGATTAAAATAATCTTTTTTTTTTTTTTTAATCTATAACATAAAAAGTATATTCTTGTAGTCAAAAAAGATAATGATTGATACAACTAATGAATTTTGGTGCACCATACAATTTAAAATCAATGTGAAGAAAATTAATTTAACACTCATTTCCTTAGACTTTATTGGTTTAAATAATTAGAATCGAAATAAGCTTACTTTACAGTAATTATACATAAGCTATATGATTTCACAAATATTACATATATATAATACTCATTAAATTTACAATAACTTCAAAGTCATTTAGTTATAATATTAAATATTAATTTCATTTAAGAGCTTATAACTTAAAAACTTCTTTTATAAGTCATTGAACTGCATGTATATGGAGAGAATAAAAATATCATTTCTGAAGTGCTAGTAGAAATTTAAGAAATCAGTACAATCAAAACTTTCAAAGTAAATAATTAATTTTATTTCTTATACATTAATTGCATATTAAATCATTATAATAAACAATTCATGAAGAAAGTGTGGTTCCCAAGTAACAAAATAGCTTGGACCTATATTAGCTAATCATGGCTTTACCCAGATCCATTATTGGGGCTCTAAATTGAGCTATTCCTGGATGGTCTACATTTCATTATATAGAACCAATGTGCGTTGCCAAAATAAAACCAAACTTGTCTGTCAAAATTGCTCCCATTTAGGCAGCCAAGATAGGACCAATATTATCTTATAGGTTTGTCTACATCAGAGGTGTCAAACTCAATTTTGAAGTGAGCCATATATTAAATTTAGAATATGTGCCAGATTCTAATAAAAATATACTGAATTATCATATAGCATTTACTTAATTATATAATTGTAATATATGCGCAGTTGTTAAAAATCATATCAAAATTATCAAAAAGGGTAATTATTTTGAGCTTGAGGGTCCAGATACCTGACTTCTCTTGTTTTTGACTAGTTCATTGATGTCAGGTATCATATTCGTTGTGTAATAAAGCAACGCCATCTAGCGATCATAAGCGAACTGAGAGTACCAGACGAGCTCTAACCCTAGAGCCTAATGCTGCTCGATTATGATTGTCGGAGTTTTCCTTGTTTTAATATTCTTCTGTTTTTATTTTCTGTGTAGCGTGTGTGATTTACCTGTGTTTTTTTTAATGTTAAATAAATATAGAAATAAGCTAGCCGTGTGTTAAATTATTCTTCACACATATGACATAGAAAACCTGACGCCCAAGACGTGCGGCTGAATCCAAAATGATAAGTATATTTTTGTTGTGATTTACATTTTGTTGAATCGTCGGAGTTGATGAGTTTATCCAAACTCATACGATCTAAATTCATATTGTTTATCCAAACAATCATATATAAATTAACTTTGGCTTATCCAAGCTTTAAAAAAATATACATATATATATATATATATTTCGAGCAGCAGATCCGCTTACATGTCTCTTTGTTATTCATTTCTATTTTATGATTATTTTGCTTCTGTTTTGTATCAATGTGTGAAGTGTTTAATATTATTTTATATACATATAATGTGTTTAAGTAGTCGTATAATTTAATCATTTATACTGAATATTAAAGGCGAAATCAGGTTACTTTAAAAACGAAATTCGCAAAATTGTTGGAAAATAAGTTAGGCACGCAGACCACTGCCGCCGAGAAGCTACGCGCTTGTTTTGTTTTCTTTTCTTTTAAGAATGCGATTCTGTTCCCGCAACAGAAATTTATTACTTTCAAGTGCCTTTCGAAGGAAGGAAGGGGTCCTTTTTTTTCTCATAGCTAAATAATTCTTAAAAGAGAATCTTATTTCTCTATGAATGTATATTATATTTTATAGTAAATAAGTATAAGATTTATTGAAATTGAAACTTATTCAATAAATAAAGTCATATGTGTTCATTATATGATATATAATATTGTTTTGTATACATTTGCTTAATTATTTAATTGCATTTAAATGATTTTAGGAATAACAAAAGAGAATTGTTGTGGAAAATGTGTATTTTTGTATATTAGTTACATTATCTAATGATTCATATTTCTGAGAATGAGTAACTGTCATTATAAAATTATCTGTTACTGCATATATAATTTATGTTTGTGGTCTAGGGAAATAATTAAATAATCTATTTGAAAGAATTTATGAATATTCTTAATGATTTTTGTGCACTAATAAGAAAATATTAAATACTCTATGAATAATATTTCTGAAATTAATCTGTATGTTTGTATTGTTTTCTATAAATTCAAAAATTGTTTTAAAATTTAAATGATACTTTTTATATATACAATTTACAAGGTTATTATTTTCGTATGAAGTAGTAGGTAGTGATGATTTTACAGTGCTTGTGTTATTTATTTAACATTTTTAGTAATTGTACTGGCTAGTTCCTAGTATTATTTTAATTATTTACTACAAAAGTATTACTTGTTGTTTTGTTATTCCAATAATTGAAATACATTATCTTCTTTTAAAATGGCTATACTGAAGTGTTTGATTTGATGTTTCTGGTATTTGAATAATTTTATGTTTAAGAATTTTCTTTTCGTATCATTTGATTTTCTAAATATTTCACTAATATTGAAAGACTTTGGTAAAAATGGCTTTTCTTGGCAAATCTAAAAAACAAGACCTCCGAACTCTTGCAACAGAGCTTGGTTTGGCTGTGTCTGATGAGATGAAAATAATTGACCTTAGAGAACTTATAACTAAAAGTGATAATTATGATGAAGAACTTGTGAAAAACATACTTAGTGTTATAATAGAAGATCGCTTAGAGGCTGAAAAAGTAGCAGAATTCGAGAGATTAGCAAAAGAAAAGGAAATTGAAGAAGAAAGATTGCGTAAGTTACAAGTTGAAGAACAATTGCGTTTAGAAAATGAACGTGGTTTTGAATTGGAAAAGCTTAGGCTCCAGCTCGAAGCTCAAAAGGCATCTACCTCCATTGTAGGCGCTTCTGATTCTGAATGTCAAAAATTCGAACTTAATCGTATCATTCCTAAATTTAATCCAAAAGAGGATGAAATTGGTCTATTTTTAATTATATTCGAGAGACAGTTGAAATTTATGAATCTTCCCGAGTCTTCTTGGATACCATATTTAATTGGATCTTTGCCAACTGAAATAGCACAACTGCTTGCTAGAGAAAATGAACAAGATGCACAAAATTACCAAAAGGTGAAGGAAATGCTCCTTAAAAGATTTAGGGTTACTGCTGATAAGTTTCGACAGTTATTCTCACAACACAGAAAAAGTTCTGATACAACATGGCGAGACTTTTACTTTGAATTAGCCTCTTATTTTGAGGGATGGATAAAAGAAATGAATATTACAACTTTTGATCAACTCAAAAGCTTAATAATTGGTGATCAAATTAAGAAACGAACTCCACCAGAAGTCAAAGATCATTTTCTTGATTCTTGGGCAAACTAGATTAATCCTCTAGATATAGCTGAAAAACTGGATGCTTATGAGAATGTCCGGCAAGGAACAAAGAAGCAATTGAACCAGTCTCAAAGGGAAACATATTCAAGAGATGCAAACAGGAAAACTATCCCAGATAGAAAATTTCGTCCTGTGATCAATGCTACAGAAAATGCTCAAAATCGATATTCAAAAGTTCCAATAACTCGTTCCTCTACTTCTAGATTAGATGGAAGATCATCTATCCGATGTTTCGGTTGCGGAACGCCTGGAGTTATCAGATCAAAATGTTCTATTTGTACAAGTTCTAAACATGAAGATACAACTGTTAATTGAATGAACTTATTCATTAATAATATAAATACAGATATGTCAAGTATGATTGTCTTCGAATTGTTTGGTAAGAAGATTGTAGTTTGCGCAGATACTGGTGCTTCACATTCTATTGCAGAAGAAAAGTTATATAACTTTTTACGAGATAATGGAGTTGCTTTTGAAAACAAGAAAATTTCGTTCACTCTTGCTGATGGAAAACTTCAGTCCATGGTTGCCCTTAAAACCATCGTCAATCTGTGTATAGAAGGTAAAAGTGTGTCAACAGAACTTCTCGTTCTACCTGAAGCCAAGGATAACAGCACACTCATAGGAAGAGATTTTCTCCATGCAGCTGGTATTGTTCTCGATGTTCAAAATGGGACCTGGCATTTTTGCGAAAATCCACAGAGACAGTATTTGTTCTATGTGAAACCTACTAATGCAAGAAAAGCATCAAACATTTTTAAAACTTCAGTGGTGGCTGAAACTACAACTATAGTTCACTTGAGAAGCGATGAAGGGAGACATCTAACAGAATCGCAAAGAGGCAAACTAAATTGCTTACTTCAAAGTTACAAGTATTACTTTGAACCATGGGGAGAGCCCACTCCTTTCATTAAGCACAGAATATAGACATTAGGCCCTCATCCTGTATCTGTTCCACCGTATCGTATGTCTCCAGCCAAGAGAGAAATACTTAAAGAACAAATTGATGAACTGTTAACAAAGAATATAATCGAACCATGTGAATCAGCTTATGCTGCTCCTGTTGTACTCGTAGAAAAGCCCAATGGGAAAATCAGGTTATGTGTAGATTACAGAGGTCTCAATGCTGTAACAAAACCTGACACTTACCCATTACCCCGAATGGACGATCTCTTGAACGAAGCGACACCGACATCCTATATGTCTACCATTGACTTACAGTCTGGTTATCATCAGGTTCAAGTAGATGAGGCTGATTTGGACAAAACTGCTTTTATTTGTCCTTTTGGCACTTATCGTTATCTACGTATGCCTTTTGGATTAAGAAATGCACCTGCCACCTTTCAACGCCTAATAGACAAATTCAGAAGTGGTCTGAAAGATATCTTCGCACTCTCATACTTTGATGATATCATAGTCCTATCGGATTCATTTGACAAGCATTTGAAAGACCTAAAGACTGTTTTTGAGAGACTTTCTCTATTTAAACTCCATGCAAATAGAGATAAATGCAAATTTTCTTGTGAACGTGTTAAGTACTTAGGATTTTGGATCACCAGAAATGGAATTGAAGCTGATCGAGAGAAAATTGCATCTATCCAAAGAATTCCTGTTCCAAATAATATCAAAGAACTGCAATCGTTCTTACAAACCTGTTCATGGTTCAGAAGATATGTTCCGAACTTTGCGGACATAGCACGGCCTCTTAGCTACCTAACTAAGAAAAACGTCAATTGGTCGTGGGGATTCGAACAGCAAAAATCTTTCGAAACTTTGAAAGAACGTTTGACAACAGCCCCTGTGTTAAAATAACCGGATGGATCTATGCCTTTTGTAATTCGCACTGATGCTAGTAACTATGCCCTTGGCGCAGTTCTTCTACAAGGAAATAGCCCAGAAGAACACGTTATCGAATATGCGAGTCGTTTGTTGACCCCAGCAGAACGCAACTATTCCACTACTGAGCGTGAAGCTTTAGCAGTAGTTTGGGCATTGGAAAAATTTCGTGGCTACATTGACCACCAAGAAGTGGTTATTGCTTCTGATCATCAACCTCTTAAATGGCTTCTGAGCATAAAGTCTCCCTCGGGACGCTTAGCAAGATGGGCTTTAAAGATCCAATCATTTAACTTAAAAATAGAATATACACCTGGAAAGGCAAATGTTGTGGCCGATATGTTATCAAGACCAACTTACTTTCATGATAATCCAAACTGTGAAATGAATGCAATCTCTGTCGATATGCCAACTAGGAAATCAAGTGATATTCGTAAAGAACAGTTGGCAGATCCAGATCTGAAGAAAATTATCGATTGTCTGGAAAACAATGATAAGGATGAAAACTTTGCTAACTATATCAGTCGAGGATATATAATGAACGAAGGTATTTTGTATCGTTATTCACCTGAAACGGATTCAGACGATGCGCAATTGGTTGTTCCTATCCAAGAACGACAAAGAATTCTGCAAGAATACCATGATGCTCCTACAGCTGGTCATTATGGAGTAGAAGGTACCTACAATAAGATAGCTTCCAAATATTATTTCACAGGCATGAGGAAGTACATCTCTGATTATGTCAAAACATGTGCGGAATGTAATCGGTATAAACCAACAAATCAGAAACCTGCTGGTCTGCTTAGAACGCCTATTTATGCGCAAAGATTCGAAACTCTTGCTATTGATCTCTTTGGTCCTCTTCCAGAAACTTCAACAGGAAAGAAATGGATATTTATTGTGGAAGACACGAGTACCGAATGGGTTGAGTTATTTGCTCTTAATGAAGCCACAGCGTCAAACTGTGCCAAAACGCTACTTGAGGAAGTTTATCTACGCTATGGACTTCCTCGGAGATTAATCAGTGACAACGGATCTCAATTTGTTGGTGCCGTCATGCAACAAATTTGTCATTTGTTAGATATCAAACAGGACCTTATCCCTGTTTATCATCCTCAAGCGAATCCCTCTGAACGTAAGAACAGAGATTTGAAACCTAGATTAGCCATCTTAGTAGGCGATGCGCATGATACCTGGGAAGAACATCTTCCGATGATTCGTTTTGCCATGAATACAGCTAGATGTGACACCACTGGTCACACTGCCGCTTATCTGCAATTCGGCAGAGAGCTTAGGACGACGGATGATGTTCGTCATGACATGAGATCAATTATTAATAATGATAACTTTGTCCCTGAAATAACGCCTTATTTGAAAAGGTTTGCTCGCCTGACTCCTCAAATCAGGGAGCGAGTAGAACAAAAACAAGATAGAAGAAAGGTCTATTTTGACAAAAGACATAGACAGGCTTACTATAAGCCAGGTGACAAAGTGTGGATTACTCTACATCAAATAAGTAATTCCAGGAACAAGAAAAGTAAAAAATTTATGCCAAGACGTGAAGGTCCATACCTCATACTTACAAACAGGTCTCCTACCACATATGATGTTGCAGATCCTGCTGCACCTGATCAAGTGTTAGGTACATATCATACGAATGTGATAAAGCCATACCAACTACCTTCATCGAAAGACAGAGGTCCAGTTGCTCCCTTAAGAAAACGAAGGAGACCTCCAAAAATCAGACAGTCAAATACTGGCTCATCATCGAGACGATTTCAGAGCCGGAGGGGGAGTCTGTAATAAAGCAACGCCATCTAGCGATCATAAGCGAACTGAGAGTACCAGACGAGCTCTAACCCTAGAGCCTAATGCTGCTCGATTATGATTGTTGGAGTTTTCCTTGTTTTAATATTCTTCTGTTTTTATTTTCTGTGTAGCGTGTGTGATTTACCTGTGTTTTTTTTTAATGTTAAATAAATATAGAAATAAAAGCTAGCCGTGTGTTAAACTATTCTTCACACATATGACATAGTTGTAGTTATTTTAAGAAATAATTGGAGGTGTTCATTTGTAAATGTTGTGCGAGGTTTGTCCTTATTTATTTTCAGGACGGAAAATATCTGCTCGCACCTTTTCATTACCTTTGATCCCCACGTGTCTTGGCACCCAAAAAAGGAAAACCTTATTATTGGTTGCCAGTTCCTCAAGAAGGTTTTTACATTCCAGAGCAATCCTAGATTTGATTTGGTAAGAATTAATATCTTTAAGGGCAGCTTGACTGTCACTACTGATTAGAATCCACTTTCCATGGTAGCCTTTCCTAATATTTAATAAGAGACAGCCAAAAATAGCAAGAACTTTAGCTTGGAATACAGTGGCATACTTCACAAGGCCCCTAAAGACGTTGACATTTGGTGATACCCCATGAACTCCAAATCCAGAGAGGTTATCTTTTCTGGGTCCATACGTAAACCAAATGAGATCATAGTTATCCAAATTGATCGTGTTCTCACTCCATTCATCCCTGGTTGGAAAAACAACCACAAAAGTTCTGTCGAACTCATAGGACTTTTCTATGGTGTTAGAAGGCATCATAAAAATAGAATCCCTTATAATTTTGGTGATTCTAGAATAACATATAGCCAAAGGCTTGTCATACCCTTACTTTTGCAACATTACTCTATATGCAGACATTCTTGCAGTATTGCAAATGAAGATGTCGAGAGGACTTGGATCTAAAATAATCTCTAAATGTCTGGTAGGTGCAGAGGACATAGGTCTAGTGATACACAGGCAGTCTAGTCTTTGCAGACTTCCTAGCCTGTCCCTCACAGTTACCTATTTCACCTTGCACTACCTTATAATAGAGGGATAAGTAATAATAGGTCTGACAATAGCCGTGTATATCCCCAAAACACCAGTTTCGGTTGGAGACTCCAGTTTTTACCAAGCATTCTTCTACATGTCATTTTACAACATTTTGCTTTGTTAATCTTGATCTCAACACGCTTATTCCAGGTGAGTTTTTGGTCAAGAAATAAACCTAAATACTTCACCTCAGTAGCAACATTGATGGAAACGCCAGAAAGTTTAGGGATAGTAAAACCATCCCATTTCTGTTTGTGTGTAAAAGGTACAAGATTGGTCTTCTGAGGAATTACCGTCAGATGTTTCTCTTTGCACCATTTTCAAACATAATTTAAAGCACTTTACCTTAATTGAGAAGTTATACTGAAATCTTTATCAACGATAAGGATTCGCGTATCCTTGAGTGTAGTATCCCATATCATTAAGATATTTAATGAGACTATTAACTACTAGGTTTCAAAGTAAAGGCGACAAGACACCTCCAATCAAATGTTCAATTGCAGAATAAATATCATTTGCTGTTGCCCTACCTGTCAATGGAACGCACTTTAATAGTTCCTCAGTTATTTAAAAATTACTGTTAATACCTCGTATAAAAACGACATGGTGATCTGTATCAACAGTATCAGTGCTCTCATCAACAGCTAGTGAAAAATCTGTAAATTCCTTTATTTTCTCCTTCAGTTGAAGAACTAAATTTTGAGATTAGAGTCCTTAATAAAATCACCATCAATGAAATGTTTTGATCTCTATGCGATTTCTAATGCAATAATAAAACTTGATTTCAGGGCTTCTTCGCTCTCAGTATTAATTAGTTTTAGTAAACACTGATGTTGACCTTAAATATATTCTTGAGTTAAAATTTTATGAAATATCAAGTATTGAAACTGATTCCAGTTAACAATTAAAAGTAAATAAGATCTATTTTGTAAGTTTATTGAAAATAATCACAATTTCATTTGTCTGATAAACTCAATAAATTATAAAAAAAAATAAGTAAAAATCAGCATTTTTGTGAGGTATAAGTAGGATAAAACTTATCTTCTAGAAAAGAATTATTCAACAAGTGACATAGATTTACATGTTATTTTCATAATAACATAATTTTTTCAATGGTAACATATTGAATCTAGGATTGAAAACAGAAATTTTGGGTAATGTAAAAACTAAACACGGCATTCATTTACACTTAAAATCTTATTTTTAATTAACTATGCATATAATTCCATTCGCATTTATATCAAAACAGTTTTTGATCCACATTTCAGACATTTAGGAGCAACATCAATCCTCTTAGGTAAAATTCCTAATCTTGCATCAGCTGCTCACTTCAAATCCAACAACTGGATATAAAGTTAGAAACGACAAATTCTTGAGATAAGGATGCATTTTTAAAGTAAGAAATTCGCCCTATAAAAAAATTATCAGAAAAATCCTAATATAATTAAGAACTAAATATCTTAGAACAAGAAAAAATGCTGCTAAATATACTACGTCCAATCACATTTTATAATGATGTTCCTAACTCCGCCTATACTTACCCAATCACATTTTCCTCCATAGAGCTAGGAGTACTGGACGGGGCTTACCCTATCATATGCATTAGGTCCGATTGAAGCCATTGTCGCCATCTTAGTTGGAGGATCAAATGGTAGTAGGGAAGAACGCGTCGAGTGATTCATAAACTACGCATTCGCAGTAATAGTACAATTTGCGAATGCACCAATATTTCGATAAGTATAGCAAAGAATAACTTCAAATCAATTAAAATAGATAATTTTTCATAAAGAAAACAATTTGTACAGAATATATTTTCTGTGCGAAATAAAATGTATAATTTGTAATGAATATGTAATTTTTTATAAGCTTAGAAGAAAGCTATAAAAATTATTAAATTACATAAATTTCTTTCAAGATTAGAAATTTTATTTTTGTCATACATGTCACTCATCTATATAATTTAGTGCATTTAAAGAAAAAATGACTATAAGTAGAGGAAGGTTTTGAATGCAATAAATCACTAAATGTAATTCTCTTACACACCTTTTCACAAAATGTTAATAATTTTCATTAAATCTCTTTTATAGAGTGAAATTAAAAATAAACACAGATGCTTCAATATTATTTTATTCAATACAATACATTTCTTGATTATTTATAAAAGGAGGTTAACATATTATTGACATTTAAAAAGAATTGCTTTAGTATATAATTATAGAGTTCACATTATTTAAAGTATTTTTAAAATAAGGCTTAACACGGATAACAAAATAATACTTAATTACAGCTTTAATTAGTTAGATGTCATGATTATCCAGAAGATCATGATGAAATTTATGCAGTTTCAATAGAGGAAATATATTTTCAATATTCAAAGCAGATAAAACATCCAATTCACATTGAATGTTTATCCAATTCACATTGAATGTTTATTTTTCTGACATTTTTCACAAGCTGGGAAATAAGTTATAAAAATTATTTTTAATTACATAAATTTCTTCCAGGATTAGAAATTTTATTTTTGTCATACATGTCACTCATGTATAACATTTTAGTGCATTTTAAAAAATGTTAATGTAAGTAGAGGAAGGTTTTGAATGTAATAAACCTCCAAATGTAATTTTTTACACTCTTTTTTCACTAAATGTTAATGATTTTTAATTAAATTTCTTTTATAAAGTTAAATTAAAAATAATCATAGTATGTTTGAATATTATTTTATCAAATACAAAAAATCTATTGATTATTTATAAAAAGAAGCTAATATATTCAAGTATTTTTACAATAATGCTTAACACTTAAAAAAATAATGCTTAATTTAATTAGTTGGATGACATGAATATCCAGAGGATCATGATCAAATTGAAGTAGTTTCAATTGAGAAAATATATTTTCAATATTTAACGCAGATAAAGTATCCAATTCACATTGAATGTTTATTTGTCTGACATTTTTATATTTTGAAAATGAGTGTAACATTAAATTTCTTCTAAATACAGATTCATATACTTTACAAATCTTGTAAACTTCATCTGATGCGTATATCAATTTACCCTGTGATTTGAAGGAAATCAAGGACAAGTTATAGGGAGTAACTGTTGTAATACATTTAAACATATTTCACATTTAATAAGTTGGCTTAATTTTTTTACTACAAATTCAGCAATATAATAAATTATATCACATAAAAATTCATTAAGCAAGTCTAGTTTAAAAAATATATCTTGCTCTTCTATCATCAAATCAGGAGTCCTATTTAAGGTTGTTAATGAAGAATGTACAAAATTATTTTGAGAGGTTGACATATTAATAACATTAATAGGTGAATTGTGACTAGGTACACTTAAAATACTGATTTCAGTTAAAGGAATACAATTTTACCAGAAGATGCAGGATTCAATATTGCACTCACAAGCAATTTTTTATAAGCTGCTTTGAATTGGCGAGTGTTGGATTGTTGTTGCTGCCACCATGAAATCTTATTGATGAAAAGAAAAGTTCTAAATGATCTTGGCTGACCTAGTAGAATGGAAAATAAAGTAATGGAGGATTTGCAGGACAAATTAATGATTCTGCTATATGCAATACACTCTGAATGTATACTTTTAATCCTAAAAATCCAATTTTCCTGTTGGAATCTAAAATTTTTGGACCTCCGACACTTATCCTCAAATTGGAAATATAATCATTTGCTTGCTTTAGAAATAATTTAATATTTTACATATCACATTGACTTTGAGCTTTTTTAAAACCATGTTGTTTATTAGATCTAGAATTTAAAATATCAAACAGTGTGTTAAAAATTCTATTATAGCTTCTCTACCTTTAAAATTAAGGAGTTTTAACTTGTTGCAATATTCAATTGCATCTGCAACACTTTTACTAAGAAAAGTTTACATTTACAGACTCTTCAGTTATATGCATAAAATTTTGAAGAGCAATTCATCGAGCGAAACAATGAAGCTACTCGACCAGATGGAACAGTGCTTTCTATTCCTAGGAAAAATCCTGTTCTGAAAATCGATGCTTATCCATATATATTTCCAAAGCAACCATCTTACATGACTGTAAAATTGCCTGCTAAAAGAAAATCTCCGGAAGAAAGAACAAAATCTTAAGAACTTAGAGATGAGAAAATTTTCCAGGTATGGTCTGAAAAAGATAAAATAAAGGATTTTGAGAGCTTTAAGTTAAACCTTAATGACAAATTACTAGAAAATTGGATTGTAATTTCAACCAAAGATAGCATCTACTTTGGAAAACCAGATGAAACTTTTTGATGAAAAAATAATAGCAGCTCTTGAGGTATGAAAGGACAAAATTGGTAAAAATGTATTAGGAACCATACATTTTATTGACATATTTTCGAAATGGTGGAAAGTAGTTAATGTTAAAACTCCTCAGAAAGTAAAACACAAAAGATAATTTTATTGTGAGCCTTTAATAAGTTCCAGCTCTTACAGTATAACTTTCTTCAGTGATTTCTGTGCCTGGTTAGAAAAATGGGAATTGCTTTCCGTTCTATCATTTAGCAAGTCTACTTCACGAACAGGAAAACTCTCCAAGGAAACCTACTTTTCATTGCTTCACACCACTCGTACTTTAATATTAATCACGAAGTACATGTTTGATAACTTAAATGTTAAATACGTGCTTTTAGGAAAATTCTGAACCAACAACCTTGAAGCAAGCTTTGGGCAATATAGGCTAATGTGAGTGGTGGGAATTATCGCATATCTATTACTCAAATCTTGGAGTATGAAAGGAAATTGAATCGACTTAGCTTAATGACTTTGAAATTCGCAAAATTAGGAAATTTTAAAAAAAAATGTTTTTAGAAAATCATAAAAGGGATAATGAAGAACAAGAAAGTAACTTTTTTTCAAACTATTTTTTAGATGTTATTCTTTTATCGAAAATGGTTGAAGTCACTGATAGCAATTTAAAAGTTATACTTTATATTGCCGGTTATGTAGTTAGAGTAGCATCTGAATCTTGTGTTATATGTAAAAATAAACTAACTGTTGATAAAGACTTATTTTTAGATGTTGATGAAAGCATTAAGGGGTATATGTCAACACTTGATCGTGGTGGACTTTTGTGGCCTAGCAATCTTACACTTGTAATCTGTATAACTACGTTCAACATTTTTCAAACATGCATTAATAATACTTATGAAAATGAATTTTTAAAAGTGTCTAATCAACGGTATTTATTCTGTTTACTAATAGAAGAAAAATTTCGTGATGATAATATAGATTTTGGAGGTGTTTGTACATGCGGTAAACCGGTAAGAAATTTAATAATATCATTTATAAAAGTTATGAGCAATATATTACTAAATAACTGCACAAAATTTCGAAATGATAAATTACAACTTAACAAAGTATCTAATAGAAAATGAAATACAATTAAAACGTAAAACGCAACATTTTTATTCTACAAAAACAAATCTTTGTAATTTCATAGAAAATTTCTGAATTAAAACAATTGTGTAATATGTATTTATTTCACACTATATAAATGTAATTTGTTAAAAACTACAAATTTTGCTAAAAGAATATGTTAACACTTTACATATGTTTAGAGACAAATCTAATTAATATATAATTTTTTTTTTTTTAACTATTATTGAGTTGTGTGTTCTAATATCATAATCAAGAATACAAGGAAGTGTGCATTTTATCCTAAAACAATTATTGTTTCAAATTTTATATTTAAATGCAAGTTATATTAGTTCAGTTTCTCAATTTGTTTAGTTTTTAAGAAGTATGTCATCTATGCATAAGTGGTTTGATTATAAAAATGTTATTTTCGCTGTTTTGATTTTATATTTTTCTTAGAATAAAGGTATTTTTTTCGGTCTTTGAATTATTTTATTAACTTGTTATTATATTTGATATCAAATACACACATTTAAATACATTAAATGCTTTCTAATAAAATGAAATTATTTGTTGAATTAAATCTATAACATTTAAAAATTACATTTCCAAAATTTATGTAAATTTGTAATTATTTATAATTTCTAAATTATTTACCTTAACTTAATATTCCTCCATTGGATTATATGCATTGTAAAGCATATTTTCATAAGACTATTAGGTTGTATTTATTTAACATGATTCTAAAATATGATACATAAAATTTCAGGGATGGATAATGTAAGCATTAATTTATTGCATTTTATTACAAGCTACAAATTTGTTATGTATATTAAATTTGTAAATGAAAATGGATTATAATTATAATAGATTTATTAATTCATCTATCATCATAATAAAATCAACAAAATATAAGCAATATTTTCAAGGCTTCTGTTTAAAAAATTTAAATTTTTTCATTCTTATAAAATTCAATAAAATAAATTTTTCATTCATGCAATATTTTGGCATGTTTAATATAAAAAGAACAATCGGAAATGCTATACTTCTTTTTTACAGAAGATAAAGTATTTTAAAATTAAAAATACAAATTCAGCGATTTTTTAGAGTATTCACATCCAACATGAATAATCATAATGCAGGAAATTTACATTTTTCAAACACATTTAGCTTCAGGATATCTAAATTTTATTTTCTTAGATTTTTGTTTTTATAATATCTGTATGACATTTTTCTTTTAAAATATTAGTTAAACATATTAATCAAGAAGTTTGTATCATTAATTCCGACAAACAAGTATCTTAATCTAATTCGTATGTAAATTTTTAAAAACATTTTTTAATGAAATTTTTCAAAAAGTAATTATTAATAGGCATTCACACAACAATTGTATCTAAAGTTAATTTATCCCGTGAAATTTCGCCACCACTTATGTTTTCACCTTTTCTATATCGGCTCCAGTGGTTTTGAATTGCATCCCACTCGTGAAGTCAGGAAATGAGCATTGTGGTTTGTTCTACCTCTTTCTCGGATGCTTTGCTACAACGCATCGTCACATAGCACGATAATCACCTGTCAGTTAGCTGGGTCATAATGCTATGACTCTAATTGTTATATATGAAGAAGAAGGCAATAAAATGTGTCATTTGGCGAAGCAAACACGAATGCCATAATATCCCCAGAGAGAGACTATGACTCCCATGATGGGACCAACCTTTGCTTTTGGTCAAGGTTGGAGCCTATTATAGGTTCATAGTTTATCTTATTAGAGAAAACTCGACGTTCATCATTGTTCTTTTGACGTTCATCATTGATTTGGGATTATCTTGACAAAATTATCGATATTGGGCAAAGCTGTTTTGCTACTTGGGCTATATTCCATAATTAAATTTATATTTATGAAGGATTAAGTGTAAAATTCGAACACATACTTTAGGTGTTATGAAAAGTGTTTCCATTTCTCCACCTTTCATTTAATTTCTTCTTTATTTGATAGAGATGCAATTGAATACCCTGGAATATAACAAATTCTAGATACTTCAATTGACTAAGAATTAAAACTTTAAAATTTTCAACTTTATTTTCTAACAAAAATTCTACACCATGCTTGAATTAGCGAAATTTCGTTCGAAAATTTTCTGAACACAGACAAGTAAATTTTCCATCAGAAAGAGCTTTGTCACAACCATACATTTTACGATGCCCAATTTTCCAAAAATTACTGTTATTTTTTCTGTTCTTGGTAAATGGGAGAGGGAGATCTTATTATTAATAATCTGTGCATACATCCAACACCCCTTAGAACCCCAGCAGACCATTTGAGACCCTCGAAAAGTGAACGCTTAAATACATTTTTTTATCACATGTGCAATTCTAATTTCTTTTTCTCTCATTTGAGTATGCAAACCATTAATACTAATGTTATTTCAAGAACTTAAACAGACTTTTTTGTCGGTGAGAAAATGATTACATCTTATGCAAGTATCTAATTGCATAATCTAAAATCGGGGTTGATTCAGTATGGCAAAATTCTGGTCATAATTGTGAACAATCAATCAATCAATGATTTATTTATTTAATTCAATAAACCGATCAAACGTGATTGAAAACGCATGTTAGGAATATAGCAAGAAATATTACGTTGTAACTTTATTTTATATGTTAACGAGGTTTTTCACGATATACTTTATATAATAACTGCAAATTAATTCGTGGTACTACATTCAATATGGGAAAATTAAATGTAACAACTTTAAGATATTTAACTCCAGAAGATTTTAGAGCACTAGCTGCGGTAAATACCTGAAATTCCTGAAGCATACATGTTCATATTCAAATTATTTAGTACATAATTAAATTTCTATACCTTTACGAATCAAATGTAATTTCAGTGAAATTTTAGTGATAGAATACCACACTACCGTTTTATGAATCTAAGGAATGTATTGTAATATATTTACATCTCTTGGAAATGTTACATTTGCACTAAGAAATAATTTCATCATGAATTGACATTTCTATAGAACATTATACTAGGTGATCAGAAAAAACGTTAACATTAAATTAAAAAAAAAGATTATTAAGAACTTAATGTTTTAATTTTTTTTAACAAATATGTATTGCATTTTCATGAAGGTCTTTTGGGTCATTTTTTATTTTTAATTAAAATTTATTAGTTAGATTATTAATTTTTTATAATAAAATGTGCCAATTTTCCAAGAAATTTTAATTTAAAAAAATTCTCTATTTATTAACTTCATTTTGATATCACTGATATTTCACTAATCGTTGAAGCTGCTAATAATTGAACAATAGCAAGATTGATTCAAAGCTTTCAATAGTTAAGATCCATTTTTAATTAAAAGTGTATTTCAACATGGTACAAAAAGTAATTTAAGAATAAATTTGCTATTTAAGGATTTTATTAATACATATATGCTGTTTTAAAGTAATATATATATATATATATATATATATATATATATAATTTTTTAAACATTTTATCTATCTTTATAGATTGAAATGGGCATGAAGAATCATGAGTTAGTTCCTGCTCCATTAATTGCCTCAGTTGCCAATTTAAGGCATGGTGGTTGTCATAAAAAATTGAAGGAACTTACCAAGCCTAAGCTAGCAGTTTATGAAAGGGGAAAACGATGTAAGTAAAACATTAACTTAATCTCTTTGAACTTTTTATTTATTAAAAAACTATTTTTTTAATGTACATTTATAATTTCAAAAAATAAATTTTTATTAATCAATAATTTAAATTACATGAGTTGGTAAATTGTTTTCTTTGTGAATATATTTCTTATGAGTGTTTTCTTTATATTAATTTATAATAATAATTTACATCTTTATTGTAGATGACGGATATAGACTCACTTATTTAGGATATGATTACCTTGCTCTGAAAGCTCTTTCTGCCAGAGATATTATTGCATCTATTGGTAATCAAATTGGCACTGGGAAGGAATCTGGTAAATTTAAGAAATTCTTCAATTTATTTTATAATTTATAATTTAAACAATGAACCACTGTATTGTTCAGTCAATAATTTATTTTTGATTCATATTATTTACTTATTCTTTTTATTATCAATATTTTAAAGAATTTAAAATCATCATTACTTATAATTTGAAAATATATTTTTATAAGCCATATTAATTCATGTCCAACTATATATTAGAATTGCTTGTCTTTAAAGATGTATGATTTCTGTTATGCTTATTTGTTTATGAATAACATGTTTATTAAATAAATTTGATTTATTTAGTATGAGATAGAATAAGTTGTCATATTTTACAAACACATAACTCAATAATATTTTTTTATGAAGGAATGAATTTTTTAATTAACTTCTATACTTCATAAATTAACATTTTTGTTTTTTTCTAGATATATTCTTAGTTGCTGATAAAGAGGGGAAAGAAATGGTCTTGAAACTTCATAGGTAAACTTTTATAAAAATTGATAAACTTTTTTTCTTATTTTAAAAATTATTTGAATAATCAAATTTAGTTATTTTACTTCAACTAATTGAAGAATATGTAATTGAAACTTACCTTTTTAATATTCATCTAAAGAACTTAAATTGCTTTTAAAATTAAAGGGTTATGATATTAAACTCTATGGCTGCTTTTCTGCAATTTTAATTTTTCAAGTAAAATCATTGCTATTATTAAATTATGAATCAGCTATAATTGTTTCCTATAAAAAAGTTGTTCTTGTAACTTAATATTTAATGGGTGTTTTATAACAGTATTAAAGCTAAATTAATTTTTAAGTGATATATGGTGGATATAAAATCTTATGTATACACTTTGAAATAACAAGATTGAATGTATGAATAATTTAAGAAAACTATCTATTAAATTTAAATAAAAAAAAATAAAAATGTTTGGTAAAAGACTAAGGAACTGCAGGCTTGACTCCATTTCCAATTTTCACTCTAAGTGCTGCAAATGTACTTTTCAACCTAAATTATGTTACTACGAGCAAAATCTGGAATATATATGTAAGGAGAAAGTATGTTATGATAAAAAAGTAACAGAATTCATAAAGTAACTTGAATAAAAATTTTAAAATGGTTGCAATCTTAGAAACATTTTATATTGCCATTTTTCTTAGTATTTTGAAGATGAGAAGTAGTTGAATATTTATGTTAAAATATGTATTTATATCATGGGTGCTTAAAAACTCATCTCTGTGAATGAAAAATATTACATTAAATTAAAAAGTTTATTAAAAGTCTAATTAAAATATATATATATATTGAAAAATTGTTTTTAAACTAAATAAGTAAAATTTTTAAGTTGATGAATAGAAATTATGTTTTTAGGAATTTTAAAGTTTTAATCATGCTTATTTTATTAAATAGATCAGCCCTCATAAATTTTTTTATGTAGAAAATTAAAAAGGTTGCATAATTCTACATTGCATTCAACTAAAATTTTAGTATTTTCAAATTTATAAATAGAATTAGAATGTAATTAAATCACAATTTGAAACTTGTTTATTTAATTTTATTCAGGTAGACAAGAGCTTACAGAAATATACAATAGCATATCTATTTGAAATAAATTGTGCATATTTATACATATTAATTTCTTAGTGCCAAGTAAATTATATAATTTTTAAATTTGTGCTATATACAAAGTTTAGTCACATAATTTTTTTAATGTTACCTTATTGTGCACAGCCTTTATACCTTTTGATCTATTTCATACTTATATATTTATGGCCACAATCGTATGGTTAGGAAAGGCATTTTACGCATGACTGGAAGGTAGTGATTTCTATATGATCCAAAGATCTGCCATATTCAATGGTAATTGAGATATATGAAATAGGTCATGGTCACAATATCCTCTTATTGAAATGATATCTATAGTGATTTTCTCTTTGGTCCCTGCTTTTATATTGCGAGAATTTACCCACCACTTAGTGCCCCAAATCTATAATTAACTCTGCCTCTTGTCCCAAATGTAGTACCTAATGACATGTGTTAATCAATTCTTAGGGTATTTGAAATAAATAAATATTTGTCTACTTTTCTTAACAAATATCAATTTCTTATTTGGTATTATTTCATTTCTAAGGCAGGCAGCAAACCTGTGCACCGCGTTGCTTGTGAATGGTGTTTCATTGGTGTCTGTTTTGTGGATCCCTGGTGTCTGGTATACCAGCCAAACATAAAAAAATTATGTCATTAATAATGTCACTCCAAAAATTAACCAATAAAAGTTTATTTACAGTTTGTATTATTATTGTATTGCATATTTGTTAATATTTTCATATTTGAAAACATAATCATGCCCAAAACACCAAGAAATATTGCATATAATATTTTGATTTAAATATCAACAACAAATATTATTGCTGAAATATATTTGGAAGAAAAAAAAAAGAGGACAAAATTTAAATAACATAAAACTTATTACAATTGCTGATACAGCTTATTTAAAATAAAGTTAACAATATTTCTTTGAAACAAATTTTTAAAAACGATAAATAATAACTAAATTGAAATTTTTTTTTTTTTTTTTTTTTTTTTTCTACAAATATTTATGCATTTGCATTATATTAAAAATCCTAATTTAAAAAATAATTACATTTTATTTCAGAGTCTGTTTTATAATATTTAAATAAAAAATACAAATAAATTTATTTATTATATTAAAGAGTTCAAGTATTTAATCCTTTCATAAAAGTAATAATAAATATACTATAGTATTAGAATTAAAGTTTCTGCAGTGTTTTAATTGCAATGTAAATTAAAAATGCTTCATTCAGTTAGTTTTTATTAAATGCTAAAATTATTTGAAATATTTTTCTCATTTTAAAAAGCGATTTCAATGAGGAAGACTTTAATAAAATAAAAATTGTTTTAAAAAATCTTGTGAGATTTTACCAGATTATTGTTTTTGAAATTATTGTTAATTATTCAAATGAGATCTTTATTATATAGTTGATTTTTTAAAATTTTTATTAAAATAATTATCATCCCGTAGGTTTTACAATCACCTGTTATCTATTGAAAAATATATAAACGAATAAATAAGTATATATGAAACAAAAAATAAAGTTCTAAAACATATTGACCAATTAAATTTAACTTGCTTTTAAAATGTTCAATGATAAATTCTACAGAAAATTTGAATTCCATGTTCTTATATAAACAGCACAAATCAAGTAAATATACACTTGTCGCTCGGTTGTGGATAAAAATATTAAACATGCTGAATACTTCGTTTAGTGGAAAGCTCACCCTCAATTTGGTCATACATGATGTCATATCGTGGATGGCCTGTGGATATCTGGTAGTCATCCACCGTGTCCGGGTGACGGTGACCAGGTTTGCTGCCTGCCTAAGATAGACAAACCTGAAAAGAAACGATACAGCTCATCACCAAAACTGATAATTTTGAGTCTAGTAAATATTATTTAATTTAAATTTTATTTTTAAAAAATACTGTATGCAGTTTAAAAATAAATTTTTGTTAAAGTGGAAAATGTCTCACATTTGAATTGGAACTCAGGATAAACTTTTTCTTATATTATTCAATTTTTTTACTTTCAAATAACTTGTTTGTCTTAAAAAAGTGAGATGAAATAAATTTTTATCCACTTATCTTGATTTTTGAGTTTCACCAAATTACTCACAGCTTCTTATTTGCATGTGTTTTGTTTCCTATAATTTTATCAATAAGTATATAACTATGCTATTTCTTTTATAGGTTAGGTAGAACATCTTTTAGAAAAATCAAAATAAAAAGAGATTATCATAAACACAGAAATAGTGCTTCTTGGCTGTATTTGTCTAGGTTAGCTGCAATAAAAGAATTTACATTTATGCAGGTATGTAAACATTTTATAATACATTAATGCTTATTTTGTGTCTTAAAATAATTGGGTATCTTCAGAAATTTATATTTTTATCAAATTAACATCCAAATTTAAAATTTGATAGCTATTTTCCTTAAAAGAAATTTTATTCTCTTTAATATGTTAAAGTATCTTCAAATATTTGAATTAATTTGTAATAATTTGTATTTAAATAATAAACTCATAAAATAAGCTATTTTCATCATTTTTACAGTGAAAGATTTTCTGTTTGTATTACCATCTTTTTAATTATGTAGCCAAGTATAATAGAAAATAGCAAAAGAATTTTTAATAAAATTTGTAATGCTTAGTCATTAACATTATTAAAAGATTTTAAAATATGATTAAAATCATGAATAAAAATTTCATAAATCATTATAAATGTTTTTAATAAAAATTTAATTAAAAAATTATAGCATTTGCTGTATTTTTACTTGATTAGAACAAAATCTTCAAGTGAAGACAAAATTGCCCTTGTATATTATACGAGTGCTATTGAATAAATAAATTATAAGTATGTAAGCTATAAAGCTGGAATGTTTTTATTTAAATATTAGTTAATGTTATAAACTAATGTGGCATGAATTTATTTGAATTGTGTATGTGTATTTTAAAATATACTTATTTATCCAACATTTTTTTTTTCTTTAGCAAAATTTACTGATATTGAAATTTAAAACCATGTGAAATATATTAGTTTCATATATTAAAATATAAGCATTTGCAATTCTGTTAATTAATATTTTTAGTTATTTTTCAAAACTAGTAGTTCTTTTTAATTTTGATAACAAATTTCAATTTCAATAAAAAAATTAAATGTTATAATATAAGTAAAAATTCAAATTTTCAAATCAACTTGAAAAATATTTCATTGTTAAATAATTTTAGTGTAGAAAATTTTATGGCTTTATTTATGCTTAATATAAGGAGAAAAGAGTGTATTTCAACTAATTAACCATATAGTTTTTATTTTCAATAGTAATTATTAAATATGCTTTTATTTTTCAGGCACTGCATGAACGTAAATTTCCTGTACCAAAACCAATTGATTTCAACCGTCATTGTGTGGTAATGGAATTGATAAAAGGATACCCTCTGTAGGTTTTTTTAAAATTTAAACTAGCATAAAATTTATTCACTTAATTTAATGCTGATGATTATGAATTTCCAAAAAGTGAATCCTTTGATATTTATTATTGCCTTTATAATAAAATTTTATATTAACTGAAATTTGTATAAATTATAGTGAAGCTGAACTAAAAAATTGAAATTTCTTATGTTTTTCGATTACAACATTTTTTATTTTGATCATACAAAATAAAATAGAAAAATATGTTCTTTAATATTTTGAATCGGAGAAATGTAGGATTGTTTTTATCAGAAATGTGTGTGTGAGAGAGCTGAGTTTATGAGTACCTAAAATAGGCGAATATGTTGATATAATTATTTTGCTCTTAATCAAATTCAGGTTTCATAATGTATATATATATATATATATTAACAATAAAATATATTGAAATCTCTTATGTGAGAAATAAGTCTTTTGTGTGCAAAGCACATGACTTTAGTAACAAACAAACCAAATCTAAGAGATGGAAGAAATTACACAAAATTAATTCCTTGGAATTGATCCTACAACATTTCACTGATTCAATATGAAATAAATAATATGCTAAATAAATTTGCATGATTTTTCAAAAGAGAAATCAGTTTTATTGATCATACTGAATACTGTGTTAATATTTATATTAATAATAAAATATTGCATATTTCTCCTGAGTGAAAATTTTAGGTTCCTTCTTTCAGACATACATACAAAAAACTTTGTAAACAAATATTGTTGATAAAATTCATAACTATACTTATAATTTTGACATGGCTGATGCTCAGGAATAAGAATTTTCATTAATTATATTAAAAGTGAAAAAATAAATATTTATAATTGAAAATAGATTGCAATTATAGAAAATATTTACAACAAAATTTTCACTGAAGCCAGGGCATCGACATGTAAAGAAAATTAAAAAAAAAAACTGTTTCATTAATAAAATGCTTACTTGATATTTCAAAGTTGCAATGTTTTAATTATTTAAGTCCAAAAAATTGAAAAAAAAACATTTTAATTATTTCCTTCATAAAATTGTTTTAATTTTGCTAATTTATGACGATTTAAATATATCAGTAATATTTGTGTAGAATTTATATCACTAATATTTGTATAAGATTCAATGGTTTTCTACTGATATTGTGGAATATTTTATTCTTTTCTGTTTAGATCAAAACTTTGAATGATTTTTTATTTAAAAAAAAAAATGTATTTTTTTTACTATAAAGATTAGCAAATTTTAGCTCTTCAAGAAGTTTTAGAACTTCCAGTACATTAAAGATATTTTTTGTCACAGTTAGTATAAATAATAATTTGAATTTCCAGTTTCTAAATGTGTTAAATTCTAACACTATCACTATATCGTAAATATCTATGAGCATATAATAAACTTTGTGGAAAACAAGAATAAACCAACATTGAAAACCAATATCAATACTCAACAATCAGCAAACTGAAGTATTATTCTACTATACTTAACACATTAAGAACTTAATTGGTGTATTGTATTAGACTCTAGAGTTGTATGCATAGCATCAAACCATAGTTGTCAATTTTCATTTTCAAATGTTACCTGTATTATAAAGGAAATGCAATTAAATAGTCCTGAACTCAGTGAATATCTTGCTAATAAATAATATCTTAGATTTAAAAAATATAATTTATAAGTTCTGCTATTTGTCATTTTTAATCTGAAGGTTTTTGAAATTTTTTGTTGTATTGGAATTTATAATAAATAATTATCCTTTTTTTTTTTTTTTTTTTTTGTTAGTTCATAAAATGTTTTTTTGCAGAGCATTACTTGCTGACTACTGCTTTAGAGCTTTCTTTTGTTATTTTCTTTTTGAAGGAATGAGTTATACAAAATGGTAGAAGAGTAATATTATTTATTTATTTTAGTCTCTTCAGATTGATCTGCCAACTGAATGATTAGCTTTCTGATGTTCAGTTCAATAGTTTGGGTATAGACTTCAAAGTAGTGTTCAAAAAAGGATCACAGAGCAAATAACAAACTATAACTAATAATTATTAATTTGAATACATGTTTACAATATTATGGCTGGTTTTAAATATATTACAAAGAAATGTTTTTAAGAGTTTAAAATAACTGTTGATTGCAGTTTTATTGATTTCAAATAACTGTTCTCCATCTTGTTATTTCTATATTGAACTTGTAGTTAATCCCTTTAAACTTATTTCTGAAAAATAATTTGAATGTATTTTTAATAGGATGAAGAAATTTATTTCAAAAGATATTTATATCAGAAATTATTTTTATGCACTTTTAATTTCACTGTTTATAAGATAAGTGACAAAACAATAAAAATATTTGAATGAACTGTTTCTAAATAAGCTGTAAACTCTATTGCATTTAAAATGGGTCAATAAATGTTATTATAATTAATTATTATTAAATTTTTTTAAAAAGTAAGAAAATGAAATCTTGTTTTGTGCTTTTTAGTTAAACTTGTTGTATACAAAGCAGAATTCATAAGGCATTGAGAATGAATATTCTCTCTCTATTAACATTTTAAATTACTTTGTCAATAAATTTCTTTTATTATTATTTTTTGTTTTTGTTACAAGCAGCCAATTCAGTAAAATCTTAGAAAAAAATCTAACTTTTTGAGATTTTATTACTTATTTAAAATTCATTCACAAATTTGTTTGAAGTTTAACTTTTGTGTTTTCATTTAAATAATTATATTTATGAGTATTTATAAAAATTTGAACATAAAAAAAATCATCTGTTAAAATCAAAAGAATACATGAAACATTACAATGTATCTTATTTAATAATGTCAAGCTGTTATTAAAGGAATATTTTGAAAATAAATATTTGAAAAATTAATTAATGATAGTTACTTAACTGTAAGGATTAGTTTGTTTTTTAAGGTGTTTAAAAGTTTTAAATTAGATACAATTTAATTTATAGGTGCCAAGTTCATGAGTTACAAGATGCGTCAGCCTTGTATGATGAATTAATGAATCTTATTGTAAACCTTGCAAATCATGGATTGATTCACAGTGATTTTAATGAATTTAACATAATGTTGGATGATCAAGATCGACCAATTTTAATAGATTTTCCTCAAATGGTTTCTACTTCTCATCCAAATGCTGAATGGTAAGCAATTTGATTTTTATTAAATATCATGCAAGCACTGTATTGCACTGATTTTTATAAATATTTGAACTTCATAATTATGTTTTCAACTCTTTTATGTGTAATATTTAAAACAAAAAATTGTGCTGATAGACATTGTAAATAAAAACAATTACAATATATTACATTTTTTAATAATTTCTACAATATTTTGATGAGTAAGAATAGTCAGAAATTATTTTTTATATGTATTTTTTAAAAAACTTAATGTTGTGAGTGTTATTTATTTAATCTAATTGTATTTATTAATTCATAATATTATTGCATACCTTTTTTTGACACCATGAAACCTTCAGATTTCTGTGTTAAAAATGTTGCAGACCTGCCAACTTTTACACATCACACATGCCTAAATTTTACTTAAAATAATTAAGTTCTTCATTTTTATTGATAACATGGATTATATTTCATCTTTCTGCTTATAGAACACAGAAGATATTGATAATTAAAAAAATTTAAGTAAGAAAAATATTTTTTAAGTTGTATTACATTCTCACAATCTATTTGGCTTTCTTATGACTTGCAGGGTTGCTAATATTTTTTGATCAATAAATAATAGTAAACTTAAATCCTATTTCCCATTTTTTTAAAATAGTCTTGAATTTAGTGCATCATTTAAAGGAGCTAAATTTGATCATTGTGTAGTGTTTTATTTTAATTTCAATATCACATGGCAGTTGTCTTGATGTTTTTTTTATCATATCTAAGGTCTAAAACATACAAAAAGCGAAAAATTCAGCATGCACTTTTGAAATAACTATATATTTTAAAAAGGGTATCCTGAAAATATTTTACCTAAAAGAATCTTATGATTTAGTAGTTGGAAATACATTTGATATTATTACATTATTTGATGAAGAAGTTTTTCTCTGATGTTTGATAATATTTCACAAATTCTTGTGATTATATTTTAAACAAATTTCCTTTAAAACAGGATCTTTTACATAATTTAAAGTCAGATGTGGATGAGATAGTTGATACCAAATTTTCAAGTTCAAGATACTTTATTCAGATGTTTTATTTTTGCTGCCTCTTAAAGATAGTGAATCTAAAGATGTGGTCATGGATGAATTAGGAAATCAGTTCTCTTTATCCGAGTTAAAAACTGAAGGCATATCTGAGTTAAAAACTGAAATGATTGATTCTCAGTGTTTGAAATTAGTTAAATTAAGAGAATAGATGATAGTTACTAACGTGACTGAATAATTAAATTTATGTTGTCATTGTTAATGATGCATAATAGCAATGCAGAATATGAAAGAATTTTTAGTTGAGTTAAAAAGACCCAAAACAAATTAAAAAGTTATTTAATATTAATTTTTAAAATTTGTTTATTGTGAAACCTTTAAATGGTGGATTTTTGTTATGAACAAGCGTTCAATAAGAATTTGTTTTAAAATATTAGAATTTGTTGTGTTTTAATTCCCTGTTATGATATTGAACTCTTTCATTATATAAAGTCTTAAAAATAAATTTAATTAAGAAATTTTTTGTTGTTTATAGAGTTGTCTTCTATCTTTAATCTTGAATTTACATTTCATTAGCTATGAAAGTTTCTAACAGTAAATTTTTTATATGATTTAAAAGCTACTAAGAATAAGTAACTTAATATTAAGGAGGTGTATTTTTGCAATCTATTTAATAGTGTAACTTATTGCTTACCTGTTCATGATTTCATTTTGCCTTTCCTGGGATATTTGTTTACTAAGATTTGGGCTAACAGGTGGTGTTAGTTGTTCACATTTCTGCAAAATATGCAAGAATTTTTTGTTTTATTTTGCTGGCACTTTACAAAGTCAAAGGTGTCTGCCAGAAAGCATTTTGTGAGTGGGTAAAACTTGATGATATTTCAGACACTGATAGTAGTTCTGACTTTGATGTCAAGTAAATGGAAGATATTTATAGTGATACTAGTAAGAATTTCTTGGATTTCTATGCAGACAGTGATGAATCTGAAAATTCAATTTCTATTCAAAACATTTGATTGTGGTGCAAAATTGATATTCATTTCTAATAAATGTTTTGTTAGAAATTTGTATATTTTCATTATTGTACACATTTTACCTGTGTATTTTATGAAATAAATCATAATTTAATCAAGATCAATTTTCAAAATTTTGCTTTTATGTCATTATTCTTCAATATTCGGACAACATTTTCTTGTGATTTAATTCTGTATTGAAAAATAAAAACTCACAAAATTTTTTTGTATATATTTAACTCTAAAATATTTGTAGATTTGAAATATGTAATAAACTACACAATTTTTTAACCTACTTTGATATTAAAAATAGGCAACGAGAGAGTTAATACTCACAACATAGATTACATTTCAGGAAGATTTTCATAAATTACACACAAGCAGATCATGTTTACTTGTTCCCAGGATATAATGTTATTTACTTTAATCCACCTCAAAATTAAAATGTTGTCTGACTTATTACTCTTAATATATTTATTTGTAAGTGTTTAAGAATTAAGCAATATTAGTGGAATATAGAACTGATATGTATTGAAATAAATATAACTATTTTCTGAAGTAATGATTGACTCAATTGTTTGATCCGCTTCAAATGATATTTTACATTAGACTTAATGCATTGTATTTGGATAATGATATTAAGTTGCACCTCAGTCTCATTAATATTAGATGAAACATGATCATACTAATTTTAAGTAAAATAAACTACATGGAATTATTAAATTTTTCTAAGGTGAAATAAAATTACTATTTACATATTGATAATCTGTCGATAAACATGTTTGTTTAATTAAAAAATGTAGCTTTGGAATATGAAATGTTTTTTATAATTATTTTATTCAATTTTTTTACAGGTATTTTGATAGAGATGTAAATTGTGTTAGGGAATTTTTTAAGAAGCGATTTAATTATGAAAGTGAATTATATCCAACATTTAAAGAAATAACGTGAGTAAAAATATTGTGAGATTTAAGTTATATTGGTTTCAATTTTCAAAATAATCAGTTCAAAAGTTCTTCATATTGAAAAATTTGCTAAATTTTTATGTTTATTAATATTTTTCTAATTAGTTCTTTTCTGATATATTATTTTTATAATCCACATTTGTTAGTAAGTAGTTATTTATATTCTATAACTGTAGTGTACTTTATGCATTTTTACTAAGAAATATATAGACTACTTTTAAAATAACTGTTTTTTGTTGCAAGCACTTGAGTGGTTAGTTATCTAATTTTCAATTTAAATATTTATGAATTTGATGGTCATCTCTTCAGTTTAATATTTGTTGTGATTTAGAATGAAGTAAAAAGTGATTATAGAGCAACTTAGAAACCAATAAATTCAAGATCCAACTGCATTTAATAATATTTAAATCAACATGGGGCTGTTCAAGTATCCTGTAAACACATTTGATATTTTTTTAAACACTTTTCCTTAAAAGTAGTATTAAGTAAGTTCTCTACTATGTTTTTTACAATTTTCATTTAATCCCTCCATCTAATGTTTTCTAAATACATTGTAAAAAGAAGATTAAAATGTATAAGTAGTACAATTTCTTTGGTGAAGAATATGAAGTAAAGAGCACTTATTTTGTATAAATTACAAAACAGAAATATTTAATGTGATTTTAATTAATAATGTTCAGTTAAAAATAATTATGAAATATGGAACAATCAAAATAAAGGGTTTCCTTAATAATCTAAAATTTACAGAGAATATTGATTATGCTTTTAAAAATATATAATTCTTTATTTTACACATGATTCATATGTTTTTCAATATAAATAATCCACAAAAAATAAACTTTTCTTTGAGGCACTCAAAATGTTTTTGCAATTCAAAAAATGCAAAGATTCAATTTGTATTGAAAAGCTGTAACAAAAAGTATATCTTAATTTAAAGAGTCTAACTATTGTTTTTAAAAGAAGGAATGTTTGAGACCCATAACCATTTCCACTACAAACTGATACAGATAATTTTTAGAAAAATATAATTTCTCATGTGATGAAAGATCAAAAAAAATTTTTTTTTTCTGGGAAGGAAGAATTTTTATAATTAACATTTATGATCTTTTGCATTTAATTCTATAAAAAAAAGTTAAAATCCAAATATATTTACTATATTTGAATTATTTAAAATACCATTTTATTTAATTAAAAAGAAATTCTTCCTTCATATAATTTTACTTTAAAAGTAATCCATATATGAAATTACTTAATGATTGAAAACGCAAAATTTGCTATAAATAAGTAAAATTGTATTTTGATCAAAGGCATTTTGAATATACAAAAATTTTATTGGTGGAATTTATTATTTTTTTTAAAAAAGTTGATTTTTTGAATTGCAATAATTATACAAAAAATATTATTATCCCCTTTTAAACTAATGTCAGCCTATCAAGAAAAACAGTCAAACTATGAATATCATCTGAAAATTAAATATAGCCCACAGTATTTCCATTTTATAAATTTAATGTGTGTGTGCTTTCAAAAACTAGATTTAAAAATTTATTTCTATTAGGATGCATGTGTTCCCAGTAAAATTCTAACTTAGCTCTCTAATTTGTATGATATCCTATAACTATATAGTTACCTTTAAATATTTGAAATAGAAATAATTAAAAATTTAAAGTAAAGGTATAAGATTATTTCTGTGCTTGGAGCAGCACAATTGTATAGAAATAATTGTTAAAATGATTTTACAGTGAATAATCCATTTCCAAGTATAATTTGTTGATATCACTTGAGTGTTTTAACTTGTACATTACTTTTAGAATATTTTAATTAGGTGGTGAGTTATTAATATTATTAAATATTCATGTTTTCTCAGCCATTTTATAATTTGTATATGTAAATTTATCACCCATGTTTTTAGGAAAATATAATAGATACCCAATAAATAACATTTATCAAGTTATGTTTTTTTAAAATTATGACTGAAATCGAAGCTAATGAGAGAGAATCACAGAGTCAAAAATCGAAACCTTAGAAATAGAATTTTTTGAGAACTAAAAGAAATTATTCCAAAAATTGTCCACAAAGTAAATTATGGCAAAAAATACTGCATAATATTTATAAAGTAATTATCTTGTTCAATAATAAATGCCAAACTTATTAGGAAGTCAAAGTTATGTTTTACTTACAACAATATAAACAACCAAATCAGCTAAGATTATTTTTTAAATCATCACAGATATTTGACTTACTCAGTGAGGCACATCCTGTTATTCAATTTAAAGCTGCTTTTAAAATATTTCAAATATTTCTATAATTATAGTGCATTTGTAGTTCTTTTGTAATTGACATTGCAACAAATTATTCATTAGCTGACAGGATATTTTAACTTTCTTATATTTGTGATATAAAAGAACCTGTTAAATGCAAATAGTTCAACTATACAGTTTATATTGTGTTTTAAGCTAGAAATAATGTTGAAACATGTTTCAGACGAGAAGATACTTTAGATTTAAAAACTTGTGCAAGTGGATATTCAAAAGATGTTCAAGATGATTTAGATGAAGTAAGTTTTTCTTTTTATAAAATAAATAATTATCAAAAGGAATTAAATATTTCTAACATATTTTAGAAGTTATATTAAATGCTTATGGGCAAAATAATTGATTGGCAAAAAATTCTGCCTGTGTAGAATTTCCTTATTGTATTAATAAACCATGAAACAAATTCACTTACAGAACAATGAAGAAATCATTATTTATCATGTATACTATAATCCCACAAAACATAATTTTTTTAATGAAGTTAAAATATACTTAAGTGAATCTTGGTGGCTTAGTGGTAGCATTTCACACTCCAAAGGCAAAGGTCTACAGTTCAATTCTCAATCTGGGCAAGGTCAACATAGCCTTTCATTCCTTTAGTAAGTCAATAAACTGTACCAAGCATTCTTGGGAACTAAACACTGGGGTTTCACATTAGGCTGACCACTATTTAGAATCTTCCACAATTTATGTTTTTAACTTCCATAAAATATAAATACTTCCTTTTGGAAAACAATTATATTTACATAGCAGTAATAATTTATATTTAAAAAAATATTCAAAGCATTCATGTTCAAACAGCACAACAAAATACCCACATAATTCAGATTACAAAAGATAAATACTAATATTAATTTCATAAAATAGATTAGTTTAAATATTACTAATAAAAGTAAAATGCAATTTTTATTAACTTATTTATGCCTACTGGTTCCATTTTTCAAACAGCAATTGAATGAAAGTTATAGTAATATTTTTATGTCTAACACATACAATTTTCATGTTAAACTTTCAACCTCTGGCATAAAGCATTAGAATGTAAAATTCATGCAAGACCAATTTCCATTTGTGTTTATAATATAAATATAAAACTTCAGGAAGTTGACAATGTTTTATAAAATTTCTTGATAAATTATTTATAGAAACTATGAATTACTGCATATTTTACGTTTTTACATCAAGTGTTTTAAATGGAAAATAAAGTTTTATTATCAAAATGTTTTTAAGCTTTTATTTATTTTTAGATATTACAAATGATGACTTTAGAAGAGGAAGAAGGTGATGAAAAAGATGAAGATGAAAATTATAGTAATGAAGAAAACAATTTTAAAGAAATTGAAGAAGAAAATATAAAGGAAAGAAAGACCAATAGCATGTTACAACGATATCTTGATGATTCATTGGAAGTAAAGCAATCTAATTGCAGTGAAGAAAATGACATTATAAGCAAAACAGACTTATTGAATGAAAATAAAAACACAGCTGATCATGTAGAAGATAAGTTCAATGAAATAATTTCTGACGAAGATGCCACTAACTCGCATGTAGACAAAGTGGAATCTATCAATTCTACAAAAAAGAAAAGTAAAACATATAGCTTAAGATCAGTTTCAACAATTACACCAGAAGAAGTGAGAGAGAGAGTTCGTAAAGAACAAAAGAAGAAGGCTAGTAAATTAGAAAAGAAAAGAATGATAATCAAAGGTGAAGCAAATGCTGTAAATCGTATTCGCAGACAAAATCAAGAAACTATAAGAGATTGTGGACTTTTTGCTGAATGGTAAATATTACTGCAAGTTATACAATAAAAAGGACATTTGTTTCTTTTTTATTTAAATGGCAAATAACATATTGCATAATTTACAGAATTTTCTTGTATATAAAATCAGAAATATGTACATTTTAATGCAAAAGGGAAATAAATATATTCATTGTGAACAAATGTTTCTAAACATGTGATATTTTGCGTGGAATGTATAGCTATCAGTCTACTTTTTTTTCTTTATTATTCTTCACCACTGTTTCTACAGCTTCATCCTATAAAAGAGTTAAATATTATTTAACAACATATTATACTTTTAATTGATTTAAAGAAAAATTTTAACAATAATAAGTCAAACCACTTAAAGTTTTAGTTGATATTTTAAATCTAATTATTGATAAAAAAATATAAAATCAGTGAAAATTTTTTTATTATAGAGTCAATCTAATTTGTATTTCAATAACTCATTGAAAATAAGTAAATGTAGGTGCTTTCAAATAAGTTAAAGATTTTCACATATAAAATACAGACTTCTATAATGCCAATGTGTAATTATTTTATTCTAAACAATAATTTAAAATATTAAAATTGATAAAATATTTTTCAATTAATATATATAAATAGTTTTATTCAGAAAGTTCAACTGCCTAATTTAGCATCAAATATTTGCCTTAATTTTATAGAATAAATGGACTATTGAACTTCATCATATAAATCAAGAAACATTTACATTTTTTCAACAAAATAATTTTAAATAAATAATATTTAAAGAAAGTTTTTTTAAAAATGTAAAACTTTTTAAACAATATGTGACGCAAATGGAATATTTACAACAGTAATTTAAGATTTTTTTCTTTCCTGCTACAACCATTATCATACAAGGGTATAATGGAAAAGATGTTTTTATTTTTAAAATCTATTAAATATTTTTTTATTACTCTATTTCTCTTATGAAAGCAAATCTAATATTTCTATACAAAATTATTAACAGCTAAAAATAGTTGTTTTATCCCATAGATGTAAACATATTAATTATATAAATATTTTTTTTAAATATTTTCCCTTTTTATGTCAATATTTTTGTTAATTTTCTATAGGTGAAATTAAATTTAATTTCTTTTGCTTACTAATGAAGATCACATGTTTTAGAGGGTATATCACACAAAATCAGCACTAATAAATAACTGTAGATTTAATTTTTTAAAAATAATTTCTTATTATTAAGTATCTTATTATTAATTATACATTAATATAAGATACTTATTGAATTTTTTAACTATTTATGTATCTCAAAAGTACAATAATTTTTATATAACATGATAGTACATAAAAACTATATCAAAGTTTCTTATGAATAACTTATATATTAAATAACTATATGGAACTAAATGATTAAATTCCTTTATAATTAGATGTGGTTAAAATAATTTGAATAAATATAAGATTTGTTATATATAATATACGAGGGCCACTCTGAAATTTGAGATACAACTAGGTTTTTAAAGTTATACTTTTTCATTTAAATTTATAATTTCCCCATGCAAAACCTAAGTTATTTAACATTTAATTAACACATTTTTAAAACTTTATGCTTTCTTACAGTGTATTGCCCACATGAGAATTTTGATTTAGATATAGTATTTATAAGCTAAATTTTTCAAAAACTATGATTGATCCAAATAAATATACGAGAAAGGTTTATTTACTAGATTTATTTTAACAGCCAAAAAGATAAATAGATGAGTCAGGAAAAATAGTTGAAATGGAAGAAAATATGTGCAACTGAAAACAAGACCTAAGAGCGCTACCACACCTTTCACTATTCAACATGTTAAATATCTTGAAAGATGTGAATGTTCTTCTTTACTCAAATTCCAAATTAATAAGCATAGTGATATATAATTTTGGATTATGTCTTGAAAGTTTTAAAATATGGTATGTACTAAAATTAACACATTTGGGATACAAGAGTGTTTTTGTTGAAGGAGCATACTTCTGGCTGCACACATTCACAGTAAAGAAAAGTTAGATTTATATACTGCTCAACTATGAATATTTTTTCTTCTTCACAGAGGAAAAATTTTTCACAGTTGAGCATTATTTCTGTTTATACAGAAGAGATCATGAAGGACCAAATTTGAAAAAGTAGAACAATTTGGACTGGAGTTTAAGAGGGCACTAGGTAATGCAGTTACGCTGACTGTTGTTACAGTCAGTTGTTGCAAAATCCAGTAGAATAGATAGATAAAAAGATATTTTTTGAAATTGTATTATTTTTAATTGCAAATAGCAAAATTGCAATTTTTTTTAAAAATTACGTCCTTATGTTGGCTCTTTCGAGCATAATAAGTCTTGCAGTCCAATAAAGAAATGAAGTATAACCAGGAGTGGAGAACGTCTTGAAATGTGAAGAAGTGCGGGCTTCTTGGAGTGCAGAACATTTCCAAAGATGTTTGCAATCCATGTCATCATGTTCCCTATGTAAAATGCAGTCGGGTGAATCCACAAGCCCAATGTGATATAGATGATTCTGGAGAAAATCATGCCCAGTAAGTAACCTGAAGCAGGAGACCCCTATAGATCCAGGTAGATCTCTGGGAATACATGAGCTCAGCAAGGTCCTCCAAGAAGCATCAACAGCATTCTCTTTGTAATAAATTTTTTGCTGGTGATGGATAACTTGTTTTAGATGAAGTTTGACATTGCTCAGGCCAGTAGGATATCTGGAGGGTTTAAAAAAGAAACCTCTTTCACAAGATTGTCTGCTTTTTCATTACCAGGCAAGCTGCAATGGCTAGGGATCCATTGTAAAGTAATTTCCTTTCTCGCAGATAGTAAAGTGTTAATGATGGTCTTACAGTTAATTTCTATAGATGTAAGTATGAATTCTATAGCGTAAGTATGAATATAGATGTATAGGTGTATGAATGGTATGATGTATAGATGTATGAATTCTATATTCTAATTAATGATGGTCTTACAGTTAAATTTTATAGATGTAATTAGGATTGATCCAAATAAATATACAAGAAAGGTTTATTTACTAGATTTATTTTGACAGTCAAAAAGATAAATAGATGGTCGATAGGAGAGCATAATTTGCCACTGTATGAATGGCAGCCAACAAGAAAGACAAATTTCATTTCCGAGAAATCTAAAATTTTTTTGAAGAGCCTTGTAAATTGCATACATTTTCCCATCAAAATTGTCTGAGTTTTTTCCCAAAGGCTCTTTGAGTTGGAAAAATTTGGAGAAGATACTAGCTCCCGCTCTCCCAGTACTTCTCTCAGCTGATCCGTCAGTATAAATGTGCATCCAATTGTCGAGTGGGTATCTCTCATTAATAGTAGCAAGAGTAACAGCCCTGATTTCTGCCTGAGGGAAGACTCCCTTTTGGACAGGAAGGACAAGATCGAAGACAGGGGTGGCATATTTCAGCATACCTGGGAAGACAGGGGGTCTGGCTGTAAGGGCTCTATTACTTGGAGTGCCAACTGAGCTGGAAATTCTCTGGAATTCTGATAAAAATGTTCGTTGTGTTTTTAGTCTCAGAGTGTTTGGTCGATAGTTAGTCCAAAAACCCTCCCTATGTAATAACCTTTCACCAAGAACCAAATTAGCAAAAACTCTCCTATCGTGCAAATTATATGCATGTAGTTCTAATGTAATTGCAGCATTGGCATTCTTTAGTCAGCAGGATACAAAAATCAGGTAGTGACTTTTTTTTTTTTTTTTTTTTTTAATAAATAGTAAATTTCTATGTTCATTTCCAAACATTTCTTATTCATTTAATAAACTCTACAAGACTTTCATTAAGATGCTACATCACAATCACAGCACTAAAACTAATTCATATGTAGAAGAAACTTAACAAATCTTTACAATCACTTGGTTATAAATCATTGACTAAATGCAGTCAATTTGATGAGGAAATTCCTATTTTGAATTACAGCTTATCAAAATTTACAATTTTTTCACCAAATAAAAATTAATTGGTAACTCAGTAGAATTTTCGATCATAATTTAAAATCTGCCTTTTTTTTTTTTTTTTTTTTTTTTTTTTTTACCATTTTTCTAAAAAAAAATTACCTTTTATTGAGCATCATCCTAATAAGACATGAACATATTTGAACAAATTAAATTCCAACTGAGCAATTTTTCTGTCAGTACTAACTTTAAAATTGATAAATATCTATTTATCTGCAGTCTAGCAGAAGAGAATAACAATTTATAAATTTTTTTTATTCTTATTATCACTTTTTTAAAATAAGTTATATTTTAATTTTTCTCTACAGTTCTTCTCTTTTTGCATTTAATTCAACAGTTCATGTATTTGATAATCACTTTGATGTGACTATATCTAGTGATTTAAATCCACTTTAAGCAGTAGATTCTAGTCAAATTATCCTTTAATGTAAAAATAGAATTGAAGTATTAACCTAATATAAGCAATATTAATACAATATAATATAAACAAATATAATTAACAGGTTTTAATTCAATTAATTTTTTTAAACTATTTATCATACTAAAGAGAGATTATTGTGGAGGAACAGTGCAATTAGGAATGGTATTCTGGAACCTGTAACCAAATATTAAACTGAATGTTGTGATTTAGTGTACATTTTACTTCTACATACTTTCATTTATGTATCATCTCATTTTAAGCCAAATGACAAATATTCAGTAAGGGGGTAATACATCTTTTCTTAAAATGACATCTTCCTTACTCTTTGATAAATTAAAAAATATCCATATTTATCTTACAATATTAAAAAATAAGTTTCCAAAATAGTGATTTAGATAAAATATTGCAATTCTTTAGCTAAGCTGCCAGATCTGTTTCATAAACAAGTTATTTTACATTACAAAAATACAAACTTTTGGCACAAGCCACAACAATATATATAATATTAATATAATTTGCCAATGATGTAATATATAAATATTGCAAAAAGATTTAAAAGCGCAAAAAATATACTATAAAAAATCAAGCATTTTTTAAATATCTGTAAAGTATTTAAACTATAGAACAGTTCTTTTTCAGATATTTTCACAATATTATTAAAATTTTAGTTTCTCTTTTTTTAAATTACATTTACTTTGAAAAATACTAATAGCAACTGACTAAATAGAATTAATAAAATATTGATTAGTATTCACTAAGAAGAAATTTTCAATTAAAATTTTATTCATTAATTAATTAGCATAAATTCTATTAAAATCCAATATGGGTGCTATAGACCTCTCTTATAAAACTGGGAAATAAAATGACAGGGAATTTAAACATTTTTTTTTTTTTTTTTTTTTAATAATTTACTGCTAACACAGAATAAGCCCCATTAAATTGAGTATTCTATTACATTAAAATAGTTTTTTCCTATTGAGATAAATGTGAATTCTTATCATTATAAAAATAAAATTGCATTAAAATAATATCTTATTCATTGCATTGAAAAAACTAATTTTTTTTAAATGATTGCAATTTTGGATTATTACCTAGAAAATATAATAAGTTCTTTTATATTATAAATTTTACAATACAGTAAATGTAGTACCGATAACATATTTCACATTTAAAATATTGATTAATATATTTAGAATTTAATTTCTATAATTTTTATTACCTTAGAAAATGGACACGAGGGTTTAATTGAGTCCTTGCTCTCTGGTGTTTCTGTGTTTTGAATGGAGGGTTTGGGAGCCCAGGGATTCCAAAATTTTAACATAAGTGGTTGCAAGAATCTGTACCATATAAACAGGAGTACTGGAGCAATTATACATGGAATGCACACCATCTAAGAATATAACAATTGAAAATATATATATGCCGCAAAAAATGTTAAGTGATAATGAAAAAAAGTAATATTTACTTTGTGAATATTATTATATGATAATCCTATTTACAAAGAATTAATATGTTAGAATTAACGAAATTTAACTATTACACTCGCTTGCTCAATACACTAAATATTGTAAACAGGATGAACAAATCAAAACCACTGAAAAACCATTTACATCTATATTTCGCTTTAAGTCACTTCATTTCGAAATATTATAAAAAATAAAGGTATTGATAAGAAATAATGTTTATGCTAGAAATGAATTTTAAAAATTATATCATCTGATTTAATATATGGACATATTAAAATAGGAAATAAGTTAATTTCTTATTAATTTTATAGTGATATTTTTATAATAAGACTCCTTTCCCTCTTTACTTAAATAATTAACAGCTATTTAGGATTTTCTTATTAAAAATTTAAATTGATTAAGACTGTTCACTAAAGAAGCTCAGTAATTGTTCACTCACTATACAACAGCGGGTTGGAAACAGAAAACAAAACGCATTTCGAAAGTATAAAATATTCTTTTTTTTTTTTTTTTTAATTAAATTTCTTTTAAATGTCGAAACATTTTGAATATTTCTTTTTTTTCTAGATTACTACAGGCAAAAGCCGGAGTAACTAAGTCTCAGGTCATTTCCAACCAACCATTCTTTTGGATTTTTACTTTCAAGTGGTACTCAGAGTAAATTTCGAAAAGAGATAATGTTGTATTTAGTTGGCTTAGGATTAGGAGATGCTAAAGACATTACTGTTAAAGGCTTGGAAATTGTACAAAAAGCAAAACGAATATATTTAGAAGCCTATACATCAATGTTAACTGTGGGTAAAGATAAACTTGTAAGTCTTCATTTAAAAATCAGTGCTATAACTTTAAAGTTAAACTAGATATTGTGTTCTGCCAAATGTTTCGCCAAGCGGAGGAGACTGGGGTATTAAAATTTGATTAGCAACCCATAATAGGACCCAATCAGCACAAGAAATCTGAGTTTCTCCATTCCATGTAACAATCATGTAAATAAAGCTTGGTTACTCCCTCCCCCGATTTCAGATTGCTAAGCCTAACGGTATACAAGAAAACAGTAATCATAATAAGAATTAATTATAAAGATTCTATTTAAAAATATTTCAGGATTAAAATTAAAGGAAATAAAGTAACAAAAATTATAACATTCAGTTAAAAATCAATAAAATAATAAATTCCAGTAATTTAAGATAGAATGTTATAAATCATTACTACATAGAAGTAGACAAATCTAAAATAATTTTAAAATAATATAACGATTCTATAATTTCATTTATTATTGAAAATTTAAGTATTTAACACAAAATTCTAGGAATTCTATGCCTGCAGAAGCTAATTAAAAGAAAGTTCTTACCTTCATTTTTCATCTGGCGCTGTACATGCACAGCAAAATCCAAAATGACTATAAAAGTCAGAGTTTAATTTCATGCACAATATCTATAATGTTATAAAAAATGAATATAAAAGACAGTATTGAAATTCCGCCAGTATATCGTCAGTGAAATAAAAAATATAACTGCATATAAATGACAATATGTATATTCCACGCTACATCCGAAGTAAAAAAAAAAATTATATAAAAAATTAGGATTGAAATTGCAGCCTTTTACATCTGTTAAAATAAATCCAGAATGATAAGGGCAAGCATTTTTGGGATGTTAGGCAGCAAAGCATTCTAGTGCTGCATTTGATGATGCATTTGGCAATTATCGCTTTTGGTGAATTAATTTGGCGAGTGAAAAAATCTCAAAATTTTACCAGATTTAGCGATTTTTCAGGCTTGGTGAGCTGAGACTATAATATCCAGTTTAGCCAATTTGATATTGGGATAAAAGTTTTCAATCAGGTACCTCTTAATTCTTTGGTAATTTTTTGACTTTGACTAACAAATGGTTGCTACACAAAAGTGTTACCAGGATTATTTGTTGATAAAAAGCCATATAACTTGGTGTGAAATCCAATTTTTTCACATTTAAAGAATTAAAACGATGTGATTTTGCAGAGTGGTACAATTTAGGATTTTGAACATTGCAATTGGGAATATTTTTAGTTACATGCTTCAAAATTGCTTTATAAAGATTTTTTCATCTTGATTGCAATGTGAATTTACATAAAATTTAAATTTCAAACTTAAGATTTTAAATCAGTTTATTAAAATTTTAAATCTAGCATTTAATTAATTACTGTTAAAAACTACATCCCTTGAAATGCAAGGAGTGTCAGAACTGCTATTAACTTCTTTGTACTTTGTTAATTGTCCTGGAAATCAAATAATTAATGCACAGTTTGTAATTCCATCATGTAAAAAAATTAATTCTTCTGACATCACTTGTTAGAATTCAAATTTGTATTGATTTATTTTATGTATATTAATCTTCCTATTTTAATTTAAAAATTATTCTATTTTAATATGTGGCACAGTTTGAAATACTTTATTCAATCATATCAATTATATACTTGAAAAAAGCAGAAAATAATTTTGAACAATGGTTGATTAAATTTAAGTTAAATTACTGATTTTTTTCATTTAAAAATGTATGTATACCAGGAATTACTTGTTCACTGTTATAATTAAAAGGCTTTTGGTAATTTATGATGTATTTTTAACTCATTTTTTTATACTTGCTATTAAGAAATAGTTTTTGAAACCAAAACACAATTTTGGTTTGAAGTAACATAGCTTTACAATGTGTATGTACCTTAGTTATATTACTCTATTTATAAAATAAGTTAAATTAATTAATATTGGGTTTGTAAAACACATACTAATTAGTAAATTGCTAATTAGAAAATCATAATATATTTTTGTATTAAATTTAAATTTTATTTTGCAATTAATTTCATATTTTTTCCTTTCATGTTTTCTCATAGGAAGAATTTTATGGAAAACCAATCATAATAGCTGATAGAGAGATGGTTGAACAAGATTCTGGTCAGATTTTACTTCATTCACACAAATTATAATTAATATATGTATACTACTTCTACTAATATAATGTTAATAGTTAGTTTCTATTGAATATGTATATTTTTATAATTTATCTCTAAAATTTTATTATAATATGAATGCTTAAAATAATTAAATATTTCAAAATACTTTAATTATATATTATTTTATTGTTACTTTTAACAAAAAAATTTTATTAGGAGTTTGTAATCAAAAAGTATGCATTTCTTTTTTTGGACAATTTTATTATTTCAGGAGACAAATAGTAATAGTGATATTAAAAATGTCATTATTTTATTAGAGATTATAAAATAGAGGCATAAAATGATTTAAATGAATACAATACATCAAGAACAATTTATACTGGAAACCTAATTAGTTGTATGATAGTTAATATCATGTAACACGACTTAGTATATTTAGGATTGTATTAAAGAATCCAGAGCAGCTTTAAATGATAGATCTAAAAACCAGGCATAAGGTAAAACTCAAATTCATAATCTTGACAGAGATTGTTTCTTATTTCATCATAAATGCAAAAGACTAAAATGTGATCAATAGATTATGATTGCCAACAGTTATATTTGTTCTTATCAATAATATAAATTCTAGTAAGCTGAGCATTGCTTGGAAAGGATGAAATTTATTCCCTTAATAATTAAATATTCTCTTACTTGGACTGATATAGATTTATAAGATATTTTTAAAGAAAGCATATGGGTAAAATTTGATGCATAATTTCCAGTGTAGATGATTTTCTTTAAAAACTTTTGTGATGAAATTTCCTGTCTTCATGTGAAATATTTTTATTCATGCTACTTGCAAACACTTTTTTGAAATAAAGTTTATTTTTCATTTTCATTAATGCCACATAGTTGAATTGTTGATCCTGAAGCAACAGATGTATTTATTTCATCTTCTATTATTTGAATTATTGTAGTGGATTTTTTTTCATTCTTTTGTTTGTGCAGAAAAGCATAAAGAGATTCTGAGATTATGTTGTACTGAGAGGTAAATTTACAATAAGCTGTGATAACTGTAAAGATCGTTAATGGCCTTAGAAATAAATATTGAATTAATATCACTAACTCTACCTGTCCACGAAGTTTAGTCAGATGAGTTAGTGTCAGCTGTTCTCTGAATTAAAACTATTTTTAGAACTATTAGTATAAATTAGAATTTATTTATTCTAAAAGGTGCTTGTATGTTCTTTAAGAAGTTTAGTAATGATGTCATTTGGTTTGTTTTATTTTGAAATGGCATTGAAGGACATAAAAAATTTTTAGTTGGTTCTCTGAAATCAAGTTTGAATTTTAGAATAAAAGAAATTTGTACTCGCTGTGACATGAACCATTTTCTAATTCTGAAAACGAGTGATTATCTTAACATGATAACTTTTTCTATAATGAATCAAAGAGAAAGATTGGAAAGACTTATATTTTTATATACATTCTGAATGCTGAGATTTCTTGAATAATGACTAAATATAGGAAAACTACTTCACATATTAGAAAAGGAATGGGTGTCCATTGTAAGACTGACAAAAAAATCTTAAAGTTGAATAGTAAAGAATATCCAAGTAAATGTGAATCGATTAAACTGGCAGATATGAAAATATGACAGCTATAGTCTAAACTTTCTATTCTAGTGTTCCCATTAACAACCAGTTATTATTTTTAGCCCAATGATTTTTTATGTGAAAAAGGGAAATTAAAAAATATATATATATATAAATTTATGTCAAGGATGCATACATTTTATTTTCTGAAAATGCTTTGATAATTGATTTCAAAATTAGAGTCAGGTTGTATTCTTTTAACAGAGAAACTGGTAGATGAACATTTACTGAAATAAATTGATGGGTGACATTCTTCGCATCTATAATAAGATTGAATCTTATATAAATCTAGTTGAATTTTTCTTTTAATCTGCCTTACATCTGAGATGTATCTAAGAAAGAAATATTGCCTATACAATAATGAAACATAGAATGTCTGTTGGTATAATATCATAAATGTCCATCATATGGAAGAAGAAGAGGGACAATACACTTTCCTGAGGATTACCTTGAAATGTTGGACTGATATTAGATGGAAACTCTCTTTACATAACTCTGAAAAATCTTTTATGATGGAAAATTGTTTGCCATTTCACAACTATACTCATTCTTTATATATATATATATATATATACACCATCAATTTCAGAAAAATAAGTTGCAATTTTATTCTGCTTTAAAACTGTTCTTTGAATTTTATATCAGTTATTATAATTATACTTAAATATATAGCCAATAATTTATTTCAAAATATATAACTAATTAAAATGTTCTATTTTCTAATTTAGTAATATTTCTCTAATATTTATAATTAATGGAATAATTTTAATTTCGTAGACTCAATTCTTCAGAATGCATTGGAAGAAGATGTTGCATTTTTAGTTGTTGGTGATCCTTTTGGGTAAATGATTTTAATGATTTTTTTTATTTATGCTATTTTTCACAAGTAATTAAAGGACACCCTTCACCCCTGAATCTATATTTTTTACTTATATTATACTGCAAAGTTTCTTATTTTTTGAAAGGTCAAATATTGAAGAGTGTAATAAAAATTAATAGTTAAATAAATGCAAATGTGAGACAGTAGAATTTCCTCATTTAATTTTTATGTATAATTAAAGATTTTTTTTATTTATTATTTTTTGTCTTATATTATTTTTTCTTAATATTTTATATTAGTTTTTTGAAAAATTTGTAAAACAGATATACAAGTATTAATTACCAAACAGTGTAATTGCAATACAAAAAGTATTAGTTAACAAGGGATATAAAACCATTAAATAAATAACATTAAATATAAAAACATAAAACATTAGTTGTTAATGAATGTTATGATATACTAGGATATTTGAGTAATATGAAAATTGTTTTAATTAGTTCATTGTAACTCATTTTTGACACAGTACCAAAATATTATAATAAACACAATGACAAATTAAAATGAATAATAGCATGTATTAAAATGTACTAAATGCAGCTTAAGTTTTTTTTTTATATAATAAATTTCTTTATAAATTTATTTGAACCAAATAATTCAAGCTTTTTTTATTCCCATTATTCATTTAGTTAGATTACTGAATAATTTATTTTTGCCAAGATATATTAGATTAGAGGTTTTTTCTAGCAGTCTCATTTTTTGATGTGCATTGACCAAAGAAATTTTACTTTTGATTAAGTGATGAGTTTTACTATATAATAGAAAATGTTATCAAATATAATTTTTTTTAGAATGTATATTTCATTAATTAATTTTAATGCAATGTATAATACACTTTATTAAATGTATTTGTTCATTTTAATTGCATCAAAAATTTATCTTTATTGATGGCATTTATATTATAATATTTAAATAATTTATTATTTTTTTTATAAAACTTTTATTTTTATGTCACTTGTATACATTATGTATAGAGAAATTTCTGAAATTTAAAAACTAAATTTGTTAGATATAGATTTTACACATCAGTGAAACTACTCTTCCTTATAATTACTTAATAGTATCAAATTATTTTTAACTATCATTAATACGGAATAATTTTTTAGGACTTATATGAAACTAACTTTCTCTGTCTTATCTATGAAAATGTAGAGCTACCACTCATACAGATTTGGTTTTGAGAGCTGTTAAAGAGAATATTCCTTACAAAATTGTTCATAATACATCTATAATGAATGCAGTGGGTTGTTGTGGATTACAAGTGAGTAATTTTTTTATTCTTTGTAAAATAATATTTTTATATTATAGTTGAATAAATTATTTATTTATATTCATGAAACTAAAATATATAGTGAATCTTATGAACATTAATTAAATAGGAACATAACAAATTAATTTTAAACTTGAATCCGAAAAAATTTTCTTGATAACCAAATAAGATTTAAATAATGTTATCAAGTTCATTTTGTTTTAGTTATACCGGTTTGGGGAAGCTGTTTCCATTGTATTCTGGACAGAATCCTGGAAGCCTGATAGTTTTTATGACAAGATTAAGATCAATAGAAGTCATGGTTTTCATACATTGTGTTTATTAGGTAAACAATTTATTCATGAGAAAATGTGTCTTAAATTTATCACCATAAGTAAATTTAAAAATATAGTTATAGATTAAATGTGCAATTAATATTTCTTTATTAAATAAGATTTTTTTAATTACACTCAGGCTAATATATCTTTTTCTTATTAAAACATTTTAAAATCTTTATATTAAATGGTTTATTATTTAACATTAAAATTTTATATTTTTATTTTTTTTTTTTTTTTTTTTTTTTTTTTTTGTCAAAATATTCTCTACAATTTTGTTGCAAAAATCATGTTCCATTTGATATAAATTAGGATTATTAATTTTACCACTTTTTAATAACCAAAATGAAATGTTACATAAATCTAATACAGTATACTTAAATTATAGAGGTAATAGTTTACTATATGTATGAGATTTCCACTCCTGGAATTTTCCCATTCAGATCTGATCATTTTAGTTGTGATCTGGTTTGATATATATTACAAAAATAACTCTTTACATGGGTAAGATAACTTTTAGTGTTATGTCGAGATTAAATTTTAAGTTTTGTAAATTAAAAATCAATTTCAATTTTCTGTAAAATTTTATTATATTTAAAAGGTTGCAGTTTAAAATTGTGCTATGGTGTGAGGGTAAAAATGCAATTATGATAAATAATTGTATTTTCTTGTACATTATTTGCACCACCATATTACCGACCATTTTTCAAATAAAAGAAAAATATGTCGCATAATCTGTGTCAATTTTTCCCACAAACTGTCAAAAACATGTACTGTTAATAATTTGGTGCCAAATAAAATAAAAAATACATGTTATGATTAAAAATATAATAAATTATATGGGAAAAAAACATTTGTGATGAAAAAGATCTGTTTGTATCCACCTCAATGCAAAGTGCTAGAAGCTGAGATGAAAGGGTGACATCATTCAAGATCTGAGCAGATTCCCGTAAAACTCATCGATTTTAGGTTTTTATAACTTTTAAAATGAAGTTTAACATATTTTAAAAGTCAAACACATTAGTTTTGTTAATAATTTAAAGAATTCTTTTCAATATGCGCATTGGATACATTTTTTCTTTTGTACCGTGCATGCTTTGTTTTTCACCTTACATTAACATGTTTCTTCCCATTTTTTATTTGCTTTCTTTATATCTTTTAATTAAAAGTATGCTCTGTAACTTTAATAGTTATCACTTCTACATGACAATATAGGAATTTGAATGTTTTCAGAGTAAAACAACTCATTTGAAGACAATGGGAAAGAACATTAGCCAGTCGAAATTGTTATATCCTTCTGAGAAACCAAATTCTATCGTAAAGACAATAGAACAATGTTAATTATAGTTGAAATAAGACAGCTGAGTTGTGGCATCTGTTATTTATTTTATGAAACATAAACGACATTTCTTTTAAGACTTCATTGTAAACATTTCTGATGAAGAATGTTTGTTATCAGATTATCTCTGTGGTGTATAATAGGCAGAATGAAATTCGAAATTTTTTAGCACATAATCCACAGATTATATACAGGAAAATACCGTAATCTTTGTTTGGCAAGCCAAAATCACTTAAGTTTCTCATCTTCTTGATAATTTTTCTCTATTTTCAAGCCATTTCTTAACTGAAAATTATTTCAAATGTTTACAGCAAATAGAGAAATGATATTCATTTTTGTTTGTGTCAAAATATAAGTCAAGTTTGAATTGAGAGATATGTAGCACATTTACACTTTATTTCATTTTAAGTTTAAGCGAATTTTGCTTTGAAACAAAAAGTACGAGTGCATAATTACAATATATTTCTATAAAATTATCTTAATATAAGCCAGTAAAGTTTTATTATTTTTTTTATATATTGTCTATGAAATTTCTTTATTATAGTAGTGAGATGTGTTCATAATTGACTGAAAAATTTTTCTATCATTTTTTAAATTTTAGGGTTTCCTGTTTTCTCGTATATGATTTAATGATTTTCATTTTACCAAAAAGCTATCCACATATGTCAATGTTTTCAAGAATCAGAGATATATATATATAATAGATGCTTAAGGATTATTTTGATAATTTACTTAGAATAAAAACCAGTTAATACAGGATTTTCAAGAAACTTGTATTTTATTGTAGAGTCACTCCTCAAATATATAAATTTAAATAAAAGTCAAGGAATATATTTCCATTGTTTGCTGAAAATGATGAGGTGAGAATGTTTTCTTGGTGTGGCTTGCCATTATGCTCATTCAATGATCATAAACTTTGATGAACTTCAGAATGTGCAATGAGTCTGAGTAAACTTATTTTTGAAGTATAGTTACTATTTTAAAGAATTTTCAGTAAATTATTACTGAAAATTCTTTAAAATAGTAGCTATAATTTTTAACTTAATAATTCAGTTATTAAAGTAACATTTGCTAAAAATATGTTTCCATGTTTATTATAGATTTAAAGATCAAGGAACAGTCAATTGAAAATTTAATAAAGTAAGTGTATTTATATCATTATTTGTATCATAGGTTATTGTGCTTTTCATACACCTCAATAATTTTACAACTCTAAATTTGTCATAATTTTATATGCAATTTAAAAAATGCAGCATAAATTCAATAACATAATTAATTAATACTTATTATTATGACCCCCTAATCTTTGATGAAATGTTAATTTTATTGTTTTGAATATCTGTAAAATGAAGCTTCTGGTTAAAATAAAAAAAAATTAAACAATTTCTAATAATGCATGTTTATTTGTTTTTTATTAAAACAAAAATGTGTTGCTTATAATATTGATATTATTAATTACAAAATTGCTCAAAATATATTGAAATATTATCTATATTTTTATACCAAATTAATTCAATCTTTATTAAGAATTAGAAATAAGAGCAAAAAGCAAACCTTCATTCAGCATCTAGCAGCCAATTACTTGCAATGTAATGAGTAAGGCATAAATATTTATAATGGTTTGAATCTACTTAAAAATTCCTAGTCTTCTCTCATTTGAATTAATCATTTTAAATCAAACTGTGACTGTAGAGTTGGGAACAAATCTATTGAAACTGTTTCTCATTAAAAATAGATGTCCTTAGGAATTCAAAATGCAGTTATTTTATATCATAATATAATTTTAAAATTTATAAACATAAAAAAGTAATTATAAAACAGAAATTAGTTGTGATTTTAAGTTAATATCAATTCAATATTAGCTAATGCAAAATATTCATAAAAATGATGTTAGTTTTTCAACCAGTAAAAGGGAACATGAATATTTTTTCTCAGTGCTGCATTTAATAATTTTTTTAACAACTGTTTATACCAAGAGCTATAAAAATAAAATTCTATTAAAAATTGATTAAAATTATTTGTATTATATAAATAAATTAAATTGAGATAAAAACAAAATACATCAAAATAAGTAATTCTGATGGATTTTTTTTCTACCTTTTAAACTAATTACCTAGTATGTTTCTAAGAGAATAAAATTTAAAGTTCACTTTGTAATATTTGATAGTAATTTTTATAAATGTCTTTTCAATTTTAACTTTGAAATATCTCTAGGGGAAAGTTTTATTTTGTAAGTTTTGATTTTGTTATTGTATCTCATTTCTTGGGAAATAGTTCATTTTATTCAAATTGTAAGTTACTTTAAATCTTATTTTTCTTTACTTTAGGTTTCCAATTTTTTTAATTTTCACTGTGATTAAATTCTTGATTGTATCACCTAACCAATTTTTATATCATAACTACTGTTATTAAAATTACAAGAAGTTAGAATGAATAAAATGGTCATAATAATTTAGCTAATGAAAATAAATACTTAGTAAATATTGAAATGCTTGTCAAGACGATTTCTTGAGTACATGTTCATAAATTACTGAATTTGAAATTATCAATGAATTGAATGTTAGTATATATTTCTCTATATAGGTAATTTCATGTAGCCCTTAGAGCATTTATTTTCAGATAATTTACTCAAGTAATAAAAAATAATGTTATTTTGTATTAATGTATTAAACAAATATATTATTAAATATTTTTCAATTTATTATAGTAAAAAGATTGATTAAAATATGAAAAATGTAAATATAGTATTATTCATTCCTATATTTATCTTTTAATCTTTACTTCATGATGAATTGATGTTTGTAGTTTTGTATTATATAATTTTTATAGAGGTAAGAAAATCTATGAACCTCCTAGATTCATGACAGTAGCTTGTGCTGCTCAACAGCTATTAGATATTATAGAAAATAAGAAAAAAGATGGAGATAATGATTTAGGTAATCTATTAAGGTTATAATTCATAATTTAAAATTAAATTAGCACATCGACTGTTTTAATTTTTATGATGAAATGCATTAATGTAAAATATTTTTAATTAGGATAATAGGAAAATATGAATTTTTATCCATTTTGTTTTTCTTGGACTGAATAACATATCAATTTTATGACTCTGTAGAAGTGACAATCCTTTTTTTAAATTTAAATCAGTCATTTTCTATGATTGAATCAGTTTAGATATTTCAAGAAATGAATGTTTTTTATGAGGCATTTTATTTTTGACAAGTTAGCTGCAATTTTGCAAAAAGAATAATTTCAAAGAAATTAAATGTTATTGAAATTTTAGTAAAAATTTCATATTTTTTAAAATAGTGATTTAAATAGTAATTCACTGTTTGTTTTTTTTTTTTTTTTTTAATTATAAAAATAGTTTTCAATAATTTCACATTTTTTTCAATATTTGATGCTTTTTGTAAAAGGTGACTAATGAAGTTTTTACTAACTTTATTGGAAAAAAAGAAAGTGATTTAGAGAATGTAGAACTTATCCTAGAAGTAATCTTCATCATCTGAAAATATGTCTGAAAGTGTTCAGTCTCTTGATACTAAATTCAGGAAATTTGAACATAAAAAAAATATCTATGTGTGTTTGGAGCAAGCATGCTTCATTATTTCAAATCTTCCAATCTGATTTGTGAAACTGTGACATTCATTTGCAGTTCTATTTCCATGTTTAATATATTCAGCAATTTGTTGCTACTGCTGATAACCACATATGATGTAGTGGTAGAATAGACAACGTAGAACTAGCTCCTTGAATTATTCCATTTGTTTTTCTTATTTTATGAGTTACAATTGATGAGTTTGTGATGAACTTGTTTTTTTATATCAACTGTATTTCTATTCTTGGCCAACAGGTTTTAAAAGTAAAAAAAAATGATGTACTAATATATATATATACCAATTCTCATTTCATTCAATGACAAACGAAAGGAGCAAGAACTTAATTAATTGCTTATATTTCTTGACACAATTCATATTATAATAATAAATGAAATTAGGTATTTTATTATGTAATTTGGAATCTAGAAAAAAAATTTTTGCAATAAATTTTGGGTTGCTTAGTATTGATGTATTTTTAAATTAGTTAAGTGTGAAATAATTTACATAAAGATTTAATTTTAAAATATGTTGTGAAATTTACTCAGATTGAGTCATTATATATAATAACAGTTACTAGGTATTTGCAAAACATGAATTATATTGTGACTAAAAATGCAAAAACCAAAACATCAATTTGGCAAAGTAAGAGTGCTAACCATAATATGAATTCTAGTAAAGTAAATTGGGTTAGAATGTATTTAATCATAAAAATATAGCTTTGGTCAAATATATAGATAATTCTATCTTGAATTTTTACTTACAATTATGTATAGAATATTATTTAGATATATTTCCAGTGAAACCATTCCATTCAAGATTAATTACAAAAGTGAAATTTAAGAAGTAAACTGTGTGATTAACCTTTTAATTTACAGTGTAACATTGATTAAATGGACTAAATACACTTTAAGATTTAATGCCGGCATTTTGTATGAAATAGTTTTACTATCAGCACTGGAATCATCAATTTATGTAATCCTGCGTATAACATGTAACTGAGGAGTATTGCTAATAAACTAAAAGAAAAAGAAAAGTTTGTCTGAAAGGAAAAATCGAATTCACTTGTAAATTTCTAAATTTGTGAATAGGATAAACCACATGAAGCAATAGAATCTGCTAATATTCTGCTTCACAAGTTTGTAATTTTTATCTGAGGATTATTAACAAAATATTACAATTTTAAAACTTAATATTTATAGAACTGTCCAACTAATGTATGTCACTTGAATACTTTGAATGACTATATGAAATTATTATTATTTTGAATGGTAACAATTTCCTATTCATACATAGTTTCCCAATTTATTTTTATTGAGCACTTCTGAGATACTGTGATCAACAACATTATTGAGACATCTATTCAAGCTTCAGTCTACTGAATTGTCTTCTAAGAGATTAAAGGCACAAGAAAATTAAAGGCAAATTCAGTCTAATTTGCCTTTAATCTTCATGAATTATAGAAAATTATTCTGGAGTTGAGACATGACTTAACAAGTTCTTACTGTATCAAAATTTGATTATTATCTAAAAAGAGAGTGCTATATACTATTATATAGCAAAGTGTATGTGGGGTTTCCTAAAATCTTCCAATTTCAGTTTATGAATTACAATGAATTATTAAAATCAGTATGTTTCGTTTTATTTTACTATTAATTATAGTATAAATAGTGTATTGATTATTTTTGACACAAAAATTTTTTACTTACTAAGGAGATATTTAAATTAATTAAAACGACCACTTTTTGTTGTATCTATAGCATTTCTAGTTTTTATATTTAGATCCAACTTATTAATGTTGCGATAAATATTCAAAATAACTTGACTGTGGAATAATGCTCTTTTGCTTTGAAAAATTTTGATCAAACAGAAGAGCTTAAAGAGTTGACTGTACCATGCCCCAATATTATAACATTATGTTCTGCTAAATAGGTACCTCCAATTCAACTAGTTTTTTACAATAATAAAATCTAAATATTTTTTCGTTAATATTTATTTATTATCAAATATAAAAGCTATATCAATAATTTTTTAATTATTGATATAGCTTTTATATTTGATAATAAAATGCAAAGTTTTATATTATATTTCAATATTTGCTTATATTGTTATCAAAATTCAGGTTCTTTTTATCATTATTTTCAATATTTGATTTTTTTATTTCAGCTTATACTGAAAACACAATATGTGTAGGTTTGGCTCGAATAGGTTCAGAAGATCAAAGTATTGTTGCTGCACCTTTGAAAAGAATGACATCTGTTGATTTAGGAAAACCACTTCATTCTCTAATAATTTGTGGAGATCTACATCCTGTCGAAAAAGAGATGCTTCAAGTATTTACTGAAGATTGTATTGGAAGTGAAATTTTCAACTCTAATTCTGATTCACAATAAAAATATATAATTTTCAAATGAGAAACTGTTTCATTATTAGTTATTTAGCAATTCTTAACTACATACATTCTACATAAAATATTGAATAATATGAATTAATCTGAACAAAATAATGTTATAAATAGTTTATTTTTTCTTCTTTGATAAATTATGTTGGTACACTTGTACAACTAATTGCTAAAGTTGTTCTAAATATTATTTGCATTTATTGTTTGCTGAATGTACCCATTTCGCTGTGTTAAAAATCAGATTTTTTTTTTAAAAAAAAAAAAAAAAACTGCGCTGTAGGAATATACAAACATGGAAAGAATCAATACTTTGAAAGTTTTCTTTTACTCCCAGTGGTAATGCATAGAGGACAATTTAAAAATGGAAAGAACTACACAATTCTTTCTTGAACTGAAAAAGGTCTAGAGCAGAATATTATGCCATTTATGTTGATTACATTGTTCATAAGTAACTGTATAAGAAGTTTAAAACAGTATTAATTATGTTTTAAATTGATTACAAATGCTGTAATCAAAATTTCAAACAAAAAAGTTAAATTTTTATTTATTCTCATAAAACTTAAGTTTTTGTTTATTATTAAGTTATGCAGAGACTGACATCTTAATTACAAGACTCTCTTCCTTTCATGTAATAATTTTCAATTATATCCCAAGCAAATTTTTAATAGGTAAGCAGAATAAGGATTTTATTTATATAGATTCTGTAATTTATATATTTTAATATTGTGTATTTTTATTATTATGTGTTTTAAATAATTCTCTATTCTCAATAATTGTATTTCACTTTTTTTAGAAAAAAAGAATTATTTCCATACAATAGGCCTCTTATATTTCTGCACTTAAAAACCAAATATTAGAGCTGCTAAAATGAATTCTAGAATTGCTGACATTTTTAAATATTTAAAAGAAATGTAATTAATCAAAACAATATATTTTCAGGAAACACAGATAAAATTCTCTCCAGGCTTTCCAAAAAATGTTTTCTAAATGTGTATACTGAACTACATAACAAAACAAAAATGTCTTGGAACTAAATTTACAACTATTCAATCATATAACCAATTTCCAACACACAAATCTGAATTATAGATTTTAATTTTAAAACATGTATATAAAAAGGTATTGAGAGATAAAATAATTTTGCTCAGATGTGAATCATTAAATTCAACAACTGTTGTATATTAAAAGTTATTCACATAGTTATATCAATAAAATTCATAAACTAGATTTTGAATTTTCAAAGATTAAAAACCGCTGTATTCTATTCACTGTTATTTCAATGAAACTTATTAAGCAGATAATGAAGCATCAAAGAAAACAAATACTATAGAAATGTTTTTTGTTCATATTTCTAAGTCTCTTCAATTAATTATTTATATAACAAAAATGTAATCAAGTAATTAAAAAGAAGTTTTTTAAATGTACTAAACTTATCTGAAATAAGTTATCAACTGTAATTTTTTTTTTCACAGCTGATAAATTATTCCCGATATAAGCTCTTAAAAATAAAAACTAATGTTATTTTTTTTAAAAAAAACTTAAATGTATGAAAGCTACTAGAGTTGAGAAAAAAGTAATTTTTCATTAAGCTTTTATATTTGCTTTGAAGTATATGTGTTTATGATTGCTTAATATAATGATTTTTTAAAGATAATGTTGAATATATTATTTAAATTAAAACGCTTCATGATTTAAATGATAATAATCGCTATTGTTTTAAGTTGCAACACACCCACAAAAGAAAACTATCACATTATTTAATGTTGAAGTTAAGATCACTGAAGTAGATGTTATTTATCCAGTGTAACTGTATCACAAATTTAAAAATAAATATGATTAATTCTGAGCAAATATGAAGGCTTAGTTTCACGCTTCCAAGGCACAGATCCGAGGTTCAAACCTCGGACCGAGCAGGGTCGACTCAGCCTTTCTTCCCTTCAATAAACTGAGTACTAAGCATCCTTTGGAACCAAACACTCACATTTCACGTTTGGCTAATCACCTAACTGGAACATATGCTTCGCCCCCCCCCCAGGGCCTTAGGTCATGAAAACAATTAGGGACTTTGTAGGTTTTAGCCCAAATGGACTGTTGTGCCACGGAGTTAAGTTTATGAGCAAATATTATGTTTACTTTTACTTCAAAGTAGCATAGTCAAAACTTAGTTTTTTATTGTTCCTGAAAGCAATCATTTCTTTCTTTTAGTTTTGGCCGAATTTTCTGATACCTGTGTGATGTGTAATATTAGAAATTATAATTAAAGCAAGCTTGTTATCAGTTTTCTTCCTAGTTAATGTCATTCAACAGAAAAGCAAAAAATCATTTTAATTGCTTGTATCATGTTATTTTATTGCATTTTGATCATTAAAATGAAAGATGCGTTTTTCCCATAGGCTTTCAAATTAAAATCTTGTTATTTTTCCAATTATCTCAATGTAGTTTTAAAAATCATTTTATAATTTAGCAGATTACACTCGATAAATTCCTAACTGTTGTCTCCTGTGTCTCTTTTCTATCTTTAAAATATCTAACAAAAACAATACGCTTAACAAACTTAAATCATTTAAATTGTGACATAATGCAATCGATAACATCATACATTGGAGATGTTTGTTTGTCGCTCAACGGCCATTTTTTGCGCACGAAGGCTAATTAGACCGGGACCTACGGCTTAAAGTGAATTCCAAACCACTACAAAAATCCTTGCCTAGATGGGATTCGAACCCACTAACTGTTAAACTGAAGGCAAGAGCGCCATCCATTGGAGATGAGAGGACTTTGTATGCTTATATACTTCAATTGCGTGCTTAGAAATCATTTCTTTGGAACCCATAAGTGGTAACATAACTTAATGTAAATCTGAAATCTTAATGTTTTACATATAAAGCTCTTTTGTAAAAATAATTTTAATTCTCATCTATATTACTGAGAGATATTGAGTAAAAATATATTAGAAAAGCATTTATTAACTATATAAAAACAGCTATAACAAAAAGTTAGATGCTACACCTATGATATTAATAGGACAAAATGAATACTTTATGATCTAAAAATGATTAGGTTTTCAACCACAATTTATGTATAACAAATGGTAGTTCTCTGGCTTTTGCACTGTGTTTTTATTACAAAATATTACAGCAGGTTTCTCAAACACTAATTGAATGTAGTTGTCTGGTGAAAAGTGAAAGCTTTAATTATCAGAATCAATTGAAACCAAACCTCATTCGGTTAATCAAATATTTGGATAATTAGATTTGTTTCGAAAAAAGGATCTATTTTAATTGATCATTGTATGTGAAAAATGGGAGAAAAAAAGAAAACTTTTAATAAATTAAATGAAAATGTAACTCTTTTGCATATTAAAGTACTTACAAATGATGTACATTAATACAGTATGTATGTACAGAGCAGTAAATGAAAGTAATTCCTTGCTGAGAGAGAGAAAGAAAAAACATCTCGGTCAGAGAAAGCTGCTTCACTGCATCCATTTCGACAGTGAGAGATTGCAAATAGTCACACTCGGGCTAATGCTTTATCTAGTACAAAATAGTTTCAAAACCGGTAAATTCTTCTCTAGGATATGTCTCGAGTCTGCTTCAACTTAGACATTAAGGTCATCTTCTTAATCAACATTTTAAATAAGCTGCCCATCATTTGCAATTTAAAAAATATAGGATCTCACTTATAATATATTTACCTATATCTTCAGTGCTAACTTCTAAACATCCAAGAATTTTGAAAAGAATGTTTTTGAATTCCTCAAAGGACACGACATTCTCCTCTCTCTTCTCTTTTGTAAGAGAAAAGATGATCTCCCTGAAGGGAGAGGAGTAGGGATGAAGGAGAGATGAGAATGATCCCTTTTCCTTTCCTTTATTTGAACTTTTCCCTTTTCTCATTTTCCTACTCTTCAGTCTAATTTATTTTTCTGAAAGCTATTCGGATAAATAGTGATTTGGATAACTGGAGTTTATAATATTGCATCAGAGAATCCCATGATGTTGATAAGAGGAATGCATGAATTTATATGTCCTTGTTATCTTTAATATATGTCCTTATGGGTAACAACTATAATATATGTATAAAAAAACTACAATATATGTCCCTGTTATATCTTCTTCCTTTACAACATCTATAAAATACGGGAAGATTTCAAACTGTAATTCGCCAAATATTCTTCGATTTACATATTACCACAGATGATTCACGTCACGTACATAGAAATTTTCATTTAAATCTTGCTTCTGTATACAAATTAAGTATAGGCTTTAGAATTGTTCAATATTGATGTAAATTTGCAAACTTTGACATAACAATTAGAAGACAATATTTTAAAAAATTAAAAAACTTTAACTGAATTAAATGCATTTATAGTAAAAGTATGAAAATTTAATCCAAGATTTCACTCTCCATTTCTCTGGAATCGCTCAATTTTTTTTGAAAAACTGTTTCAATTTATCCTTTTGATCTTGAAAAGGATTTAGCAGTCCATGATTTTATTTCAGTTAAATTCTTACAATATTATAATTATTTGGCCTTTGGATCAGTAAAATATTTCGCACTCTACACGCGTGCGACTGCTTTTATCAAATTCTCTTCAAGTGATTTAATCTGAGTTTAATTAGTAAATTTTCCAAGAACCCTATTAATATTGCTCTCTAGGTGGAGTCAAATCCAGGAAGAAATTATTCAGGAAAGTATTTATATGAGGAAAAAATGCGACAATCTTTTCAGAAATATTTTTCTTTGAAAATGTTAAGAAGAAACTCTATCAAGAAATAGTGTTTGAAAATCGTAGTCTAGGAAAAGAAATATAGAGAAAACACTAAATAAATAAAGAAAATGAAAGCACGAGAAAATTAGTAGTCAGAAATCAATATTTTTTAAATTTAAATTTGGCACCCAGAAATTTTTTCAAGTTATAGGAGGAATTGTATGCGAAAATATAATTCGATTCAGATATAAATAGCTGAATTGTACTTTTCTTTTTACTTACCAATTTTTTAAACATGCTAATTATACATACAGAACAGTTTTTTATTTTTTTTAATAAATTTGGATTAACAACGCAAGTTTAAATTTTTTTGTATAAACGTTAATTTTCGAACCTTTAAACGATACCTGATTATTCTGGAATAATTTGGTTTTAAATTTTGTTATTGAGATTGGTAAAATATAGTTGAGTAAAAATAATGTTCCGGGAATTATTTTTGTCCATTCTTAGTCTAATAATTAAATTGAAAATACTTCTTTTATTAAAGAGATTTAGTAAGTCTATGATTTTAAAAAAAGTAGCGCCATGATTGCACTTTAATTATTCAATTTTTTATTATCTTACGGGAGCATTCATGAAATTAGCAGCCGAGTGTTTCGATTCAAAAGCAAATGATTAAGGTGTTTGTTTTGAGTATAGAGAGAATTCCGTGCCTTGATAAAATATCTTGGGAGAAAAATAATTATAGAAACTGGAAAAAAATTGAAAAAATAAAAAGGGAATTCTGTATTTTCACATGACATGGTTCACAAGTGATTTAGGGAATTTCGTTGAGACAGTCAGAGCACAGCAGATGCAAAGCGTTTTGGATGTTCAATTGAGATCATGACTGAAGAAATGGCTTACAATGCTATAAGATTGCCATGTAAAATGGGTGAGATAGTAAAGATAAATATATCAATGTGCACATATCAATTTTTATCCTACAATTAAATATAAATAATAAACATATTAATTTCTGCATGAACATTATGCATGAAAAAGTTATCAGCAAGATGGATGACTGCAATTGCGAAAGTGTTTAGACAGGTTCGATTTCAATCCAAGAAATTTTTTGTGGCTTTTTGTTACAGTTGATGAAACTTGAATATGTTTCTATTCATCAGAAATGAAAGAACGATCTATAAAGGGGACTTCCTCTCATGCGAATCTTTTTTGAAAAAGGCAAAATTAATTTCATCGATCAGAAAGATTATAGCCTCAGCTTTTCAGATTCGAAAAACAAACTTCACTGTATCAAAAAAAAAAAAAAAAAAAAAAAGCAATCACCGGACTGCCTTCTGCTGATTTATTAGATCATTCGAATCAAAAATCGAAATAGAAGCAGCTCCCTTTGTCAAAGAAAAAAAATGTTTTTTAATCACGATATTGCCCCGAATGACTCATTTTCAACTGCTGCCCCTAAAAATTTGTTGAACTATGCGATGAATTTCACCCTATTCTCTTGACTTAAACATCAATGGTATTTTCTTTCTTCAATTATTTTTATTTTAGTAAAAGGATTTTTTTCAGTTCTGAGATCCTTTGCTTAGATAGGGCCAAGCTTGGCTGCCAAAATTGGTCAAATTTAAGCCGCCAAGATAGGACCAAGCTTGGCTTATAGGTTTGTTTACATTATATGCAGCTCATAATGATAACATAAGATTTTATTTTGAATTACTAAATTAGAAGAAAGCTATTTTACATTATTACAATAACATTAATACTTGCAAATTAGGATATTTAAACCTAAGCATCATATATATATATATATATATATATATATATATATATATATATATATATATATATATATATATATATATATTGTATCACTTATCTGATTTAATAGGAACAAAGAAATAAGTTCCTTAAGTAGCTCAAAATAATTTATTACAAATTAGGGTACAATTTGAGCACAACACAGATATATATACTACAAATAAAACAAAATTACATACAAACATATAAAGTTAAAGGGATAGGGTAAACATGAGAGTCATATGGATATATATCTCATTCCTACGGTTGCTGGAGAGAGATTCACTTCCTTGTTGGTGATGTCACTGGTGGTGTTGTAGACAGGGGGCGATATAGACTCCCCCTCTGGCTCCGCCGACGTCCCGGCAAGGAGACAGGATTAAGATTAAGAAGCTTCTGAGGCTGTCGACGTGGTCTTCCTCTACTTTTCAAAGGGTATAATATACATATATATTATACCCTTTGAAAGGTATATTGGCCCTTTATATCTAGATGATTGTTGATAGGACTTCAACATACTGGTATAGTAAGTACCAAGTACTTGATCAGGGGCAGCAGGATCTGCAACATCATAAGTATTTGGTGATCTATTCGTTAATATGATATAAGGTCCTTCACGCTTGGGCATGAATTTTTTACTTGTTTTGCTTTTGGACTTGCTCACGGGATGTAAAGTTATCCAAACTTTATCGCCTGGTTGATAATAAACGGGTCTATGCCTCTTATCAAAGTCTCTTTTCTAGCATCTTGTTTTTGCTCTGCACGCTCTCTAATTATAGGTGTAAGGCGTGCAAATTCTTTCAAGTAAGGTGTTATCTCTCCGACGAAGTTATCGTTATCAATGACAGCTCTAATATCATGATTGACATCATCTGTGGTTCGAAGCTCTCTTCGGAACTGAAGGTAAGCTGCCGTATGATCTGTAGATTCACATTTGGTGGTGTTTAAAGAAAAACGTATCATGGGTAGTTTGTCCTCCCAAGTATCATGTAACTAGAATTGCTAATTTGGGTTTTAGGTCTCGATTCTTTCGTTAAGCAGGATTTGCTTGAGGAGGGTATAAAGATATAAGATCTTGCTTAATACCCAGGATCTTACAAGTTTGTTGCATTACAGCACTGACGAATTGTACACCGTTGTCGTTTATTAGTCTTATAGGTAAGCCAGAGCGTAAGAAGACTTCTTCTATCAATAATTTAGAGCAATTGATAGCTGTGGCATCTTTTAAGGCAAAAAGTTCGATTCATCTTGTACTGGTATCTTCAACAAGAAACATCCATTTTTTCCCAGTTGGGGTCTCTGGGAGAGGACCAAACAAGTCTATTGCCAACGTCTCAAATCTTTATGAATAAATAGGCGTTCTGAGTAATCCAGCAGGTTTCTGGTTGTTAGATTTGTACCGATTACATTCAGCACAATCTTTCACGTATTCGGCGATAAACTTTATCATGCCAGGAAAGAAATACCTAGACGCAATTTTATGATATGTATTCTCAGATCCACAATGTCCTGCAGTGGGAGGATGATATTGCTGTAGGACACGTTCTCGCTCGTGAAAAGGGACAACTAGCTATGCTTCTTCTGACTCTGTTTCAGGCGAATATCGATACAGTATTCCCTGATTCATCAGATAACCTCTACTAGTCCAATTTACATAATTTTCCTCTTTCTGCCCGCTTTCAAAGCTGTCTATGATCTTTCTTACATCCTCGTCCTTCAGTTGTTCTTCGCGAATGTCTTAGACTTCCTGGATGGTAAATCTATGGAAATAGTGTTCAAGTTACAAACAGATTTGTCTTCTTTATCAAATGGTCTGGACAGAAGATCTGCAATTACATTATATCTTCCTGAAGTGTAAAGAATTTTCGGGTGATATGACTGGATTTGAAGAGCCCATCGAGCCAAGCGTCCGGATGGCGATTTAATACTCATAAGCCACTTCAAGGGTTGGTGATCTGAAGCAATAATGATTTCTTGATTTTTCACATAGCCACGGAACTTCTCAAGTGCCCATACCACCGCTAGTGCTTCTCTTTCGTTAGTTGAATAATTTCTTTCTGCCGAACTGAGCAGTCGACTGGCATACTCTATCACATGTTCTTCCGGTCTTTCTCTTTGGATAAGAACTGCTCCTAGAGCGTAATTACTCGTATCAGTTCTTATGAGGAATGGTTTAGATCCATCTGGCTGAGACAACACAGGTGGTGAGATCAGCCGTCTTTTTAACTCTTCAAATGCTATCTTCTCTGTATCACCCCATGTCCATTGTTTATTCTTTTTTGTTAAGTCACTAAGAGGCCTAGTAACTTCAGAAAAATGGGAAACACATCTCCGGAACATGGAACAAGTCTGTAGGAAGGACTGAACTTCTTTAGCACAGTTTGGAGTTGGAATTTTTTGAATAGCAGATACTTTGTCCACTTCTACACCCTTTTCAGCTATCCAATGACCTAAATACTTCACTGTCACAAGAAAAATTGCATTTGCTTCAATTAGCATTCAGTTTAAATATAGAAAGTCTTTAAAACACTTTTCGTATACCTGATAAATGTTCATCAAAAGTTTCTGATAAGATAATGATATCGTCAAGGTATGACAATGCAAAAACATCTTTGAGACCAGATCTAAATTTATCAGTGAGACGTTGAAAAGTTGCGGGTGCGTTACGCAACCCAAAAGGCATACGTAAAAATTTAAAAGTTCCAAATGAACAGATGAAGGCAGTCTTCTCTTGGTCTGATTCATGAACTTTAACCTGATGATAACCAGATTTTAAGTCTATCGTAGACATGTATTTCGTCGACTTGGCTTCAGTCAATAAATCATCCATTCTAGGTAGTGGATAGTTATCCGGAATAGTCGTTGAGTTTAACTTGCGGTAATCAACACACAATCTGATGGTACCGTTTGGTTTAGGTACTAATACCACAGGACTTGCATAAGGAGATTCACATTTCTCAATTATTCCTTCTGTTAGTAAGGAATCTAGCTCTTTCTTCAACAACTCTTTCTTTGATGGTGTCACTCTATATGGAGGTTCAGCAACAGGTAGGCTATTTCAAGTCTGGATTCTATGTTCAATAAAAGGGGTAGGTTCTCTTCCTGGCTTGAAGTTATTTTCAAATTCTTCCAGCAATAAATTTAATTTGTGTCATTGTTCTCTTGTCAAGTGTTTTCCTTCATCATTCCTCAATTTTACGGAATTAGAGGTTTCTGAAATTTTAGCAGATATATCAGGAGAAGTTAATTTCTGCGACATTATTACTTTTGCAGTACATACGGTTTTGGATGATTCACGATAAAATGGGTAATGTCTGTGTGCATTGTCACTAAAATGCCAAGTGCCATTCTGGATGTTAACTACAATACCAGCAGCCTGGAGAAAGTCAGTGCCAAGCAATGTTTTATTGCCTTTAGCGTTTGGTAATGCAATAAATTTCATGCGAATTTTCTTTCCCTCTACATTAAGATTTACGTCTGTTATTAAAACAGGGATATTTCTTTCTTTTCCATCGGCAAGTACCATTGTAATATTCTTCTTTAGAAATTTGAAACCTTTCTCTGTCAATAAAGTATAAAATCTTTCTCCCGCAATGGAATTTGATGCACCTGTGTCAGCACAAAAAGCAGCTTTTTCACCACAAACAATTAAAAAAAATTGAGCTGGACAATGAATCTGAAGCTTGTGCGGTATACAACTTTACACCATTAACAACTGTTTTAGCCTCTTCTTTTAGTTTGTTGCACTTTGGATACTTAGACTGAAAAAAACAAGGATTACCACATCCATAGCAATGAACAGAAAATTTTCTTTCTGGCTCTTGTTTTTAGTAAATTTTGGACTTTCATAGATGGAATATTTGATTTTGCCAATTTTCTTAAAGTTAGGAGGCTTATAGTTTTTCTCTGAAGCAGATTTAACATATTCTTTGGAATTTGGTTTCTTAGCAAAGATAGGGGAATTTTTATTCATTCCCAGTCTTACATTTTCATAATTGTTGAGCTTTTCTGCAAGTTCTAAGGGATCATTCAGCTCAGACCATTGATAAACAAAATGTTCTCTAATCTCTGGAGGTGTTCTTTTCTTTAACTGGTCAGATATGATTAAGTCTTGCAATTTCTCAAAAGTGATGATATTCAACTCTTTTACCCATCTTTCAAAATACGATTTAATTTCAAAATAGAAGTCTTTCCATGTTACTTCTGCACTTTTTCTATGTTGCGAGAACAACTGCCGAAACCTATCTGATGTAAGTCTATAATGCTTCAAGAGCATATCTTTCGCCTTTGAATACTCTTTAACATTTTCTTCATTTTCACTAGCAATTAATTGATTTATTACGGCTGGCAATGAGCCTATCAAGTACAGCATCCAATTCATTTCGGGTATATTCACTAATTTTAATTAACGTTCAAATAATCTGAGATAGAATCCTATTTCATCTTTATTGGGATTAAATTTTGGGAGAATCAGATTCAGATCCCAATTTGTTTTCTCTGTTTCACTTGCTGGAACTGTGGCAGTGGAGGAAAGTACCTTCTGAGCTTCCACTTGAAGTTTTAAGCGTTGCAATTCATACACTCTCTCTTTTTCAATGCATAGTTGTTCCTCTTCCTTATTTTTTGCTAGTTTTTCTTCCTTAGCAGCTTCTTGCTGGGCAATTCTTTCGAATTCAGCTTGTTTTTCTTTTTCAAACCGTTCATCTATTATATTAGTTAGCATACTTTTCACAAATTCTTCCTCATAATCTTTTGATTTGGTTATAATATCTTTCAGTTGAATTACTTTCAGATCATCTGCTACCCCTAGCCCCATTTCTATAGCGAGGTTTCTCAAATCCTCTTTTTTCCCTTTCCCAAGGAAGGACATTTTTGCACGTGTTTTATTTTTAATAATTCTGAAGTTATTTTCGACTGATTTTAAAATACTGATTTTTTTTTTTAATATATGATTCTTTATTTTAGTTAAAACGAAATTTAAACACCATTAGTCTTAAGTACAATATTATGTTAAAATATAAAAACCTTTTAACTTTAAATATAAGTGAAGTGTAACCTATTATTATTTATTCAAACATTAACTGCAAATAAAATGAACTCTTTAATTATTGTAAATATACTTGAAATATTCATATGATATTCACCATCATAAAATAATCAAATCAATTTTATTATATTAATCTTACTAAATTTATAAGAATTTACTCTTATTATATACTTCAAATCAAATAAAGCCAAAACAAAGCATTTCAAAATTCTACCATGAAACTTTTATTTTCGTTTCATTTATAACTCTTTACTTTCGTTTTACAATTACCAATAATCACTAAATGTACCTTTGTTTATAAATTATATTTTATCAGTACTTTGATTCCACATTCAATAAATCAAAATGAATTAATTAAGATAACTTAATCATAAGCATTCAAAGAATATTTTATATATAAATAACAAAAATGTTTTATTGACTTTTTATTTCTTTAACTTTAAAGTTCTTCAATTTTCTAAAATATCAATTTTGATACCTTTTACCAAAATATTAGTAATTATTTTGTTACCTTAATATATAACCTGAAATATACACGGAAAAATATATTTTCATTCTTTATTCAATGAAACCCTTTACTAAAAGAATAAAACACAAAGATTCAAAACAGAAAATGAATGACGAAAAAAATAAAGTAAAAATAAGCATTATTATATACTGAACTCGAAGCATTCATAAATATTAAAAGGCTAGACAGAGAGACGTTTATGAAAGCAATAACAACGGTTGTTTTCGGCGCCTTGATTCGAGTTTTAAATCAAAACAAAAGTATCATCACATGAAAAATGCACAGCCATCAGACAATTAAATTCTGTTATAAACTCAATTTTAAAACACCATCTCACTGTAGAGAAGGTATTTTCAAATATTCAGAATTAAGAAATATAATATATAAGAAATATATATATAATATTCAAAAGTAACAGATACTTTACTTATTGTTCATAATGTTCTTTACATATAATTCACGCATATATACTATAATACTTCAAATATAATAATAAAATTAATGTTTCTTTTAATTCAATACTCTAATACAAAATATAATGTTTTTAATAAGTTTTGAAACATATTTACCAAATCAAACAAATAACTATATTCACAAGTAATAATACTGTTCTGAATGCAAGAAGATAAAATAATAACACTTTTATCGAAACACAACTTATAAAGAAACTTTTTATGCAATTTTGTATTCATAAGTGCTTAAACATTAACACTCATCAGTTACATCCTTAATTGTTATTCTTTACAATTAATTAGGAGATATAGAAATATAAAAACAGTAACAGAAACTTTTCTGGAATTCTGAAATCGAAAACGGGATGCTCCAATTGAAGGAGACATTCCAATTGAACCACAATCTCGGACGAGATTATATTTGTCATGAATCCATAAACCACAACACATCAGGAGGTAACCTGTAAAATTTTTGAGTTCCCCTCCAACAACAAAATTTAATTCTGGGTAAAATTTTTTCACAGCGAAAAGAAACTCGAACTCGGGGCTCCCGTTGGGCAGCCAATATTTTATATTGAAGCACTTCTCTGGTTTAATAAGAACAAAGAAATAAGTTCCTTAAGTAGCTCAAAATAATTTATTACAAATTAGGGTACAATTTGAGCACAACACAGATACATATACTACAAATAAAACAAAATTACATACAAACATATAAAGTTAAAGGGATAGGGTAAACATGAAAGTCATATGGATATACTTCTCATTCCTACGGTTGCTGGAGAGGGACTCACTTCCTTCACTTCCTTGTTGGTGATGTCACTGGTGGTGTTGTAGACAGGGGGTGCTATATATATATATATATATATATATATATATAAGAATCAAGACATGTATGTAAGTTTTACACTACTTATTAGATAAAAATTAACTGTGAAAAATATAAAAAAATCATAAATTGGATTCAAATTTTTATATTGTTTAATTTATGAGTGATAATTTAGGGCCACTATTTTAAAAAATAAAATTATTAAGTTTTAAAGAATGAATGACAATTTTCTGGGATACTCAAAATTAAATAATGGTTAAATTCATCTACGTACAAAATGTATGAGCAAAATACATATTATGATGAAAAATAGAAATGATATCCGGTTTTATGAGCAACTTTATCCATAGCAACAATATACCCTTGATAATTTATTTAAGTTTTGGATAATTTTGTTTAACGATATGATTTTTAATCTCATTTATCAATAATTTCATTTGCTATTCAGTTACAAAATAAGCATTAAACTATTCAATAAATTTACTTATTTAAAAGACATATTTAAAACATTACGAATTGGTTAGGGACTGAGTGCATCAGTAAATAATGCAATTATGTTTTATAAAGGCATTTGGACCACAATACAGAGAAAAATCTACTTAATTTCCATAATGTAGCCAAAATACAACTGCTTGTTTAGGGCTTGTAGTTTCCATAGATTTTCTCTTGCTTTTAATTTGGCATCAAAACTATAGTTTTTATATATTCACCACAGATATTCTGCAAGATACAATTGTATATAACGGATACCATATTTGAATATTTTTATTTACAATTTTTCCCATTTCCTTTATTCCAAAGAGCAGTAAGACACAGTAAGTTATAGAGAAATAAGTTTACTCTTTCATGATGGAAATTAATGTGCAAATAAGTTAATGCATGTTTAATATTGAATTTATGAATAACTTCATTGTTAATGTAAACATGTGAAACATTTTACTGCCCATAATTCTTAATAAATAAAATATAAAAAAAACATTGTAAATACTATTAAAAAAAACTATAATGAAGTCTAACTTATCAATAACACAGATACTATTAAAATTTTTTGCTTCATAGGAAATAAAAAATACTAAATTTCAAGGGCATTTTTAGAATGCAATGAATTTAAATCCCCAAATTAGCTCTTTTCGAATAATATTTCGTAAATGCATTTATAAGAAATCCATATGTGATTAAATCAATGTAGTAAATGCTTGTACAGCCTAATTATAGCTATTTTTTTTATGAATAATGATAACATTGGATTTTGAGTAGTTTCATGATTAATAATATACAGAACAATTGCAAATGCAAAAGAAAAAATTATTTAAGCATTATTTTGATTTCGATTATAATTTAGATTCAAATAGAAAACACATTTTCATGGTAACTAAAATTTGTTATGACAAATATAAGAAAAATCAAACTTAAAAACGCTGCGATTTTTTTAAAACATTCTTAATAAAGAAATTACTATTATTATAAGTTTTCTTCATAAACAAAAAATTAAACGGTAGCGATTAAACTTCAAGAATCGAAGGGATTGATGAAATTTAATCCTAATTAATTTATATATATATAATATATATATATATATATATATAATTGCAAGTTTGCCAATATTGAGTTAAGCCATTATGCTACTTGGATTGTTGCGTTTATCTGGAATATACAAGGTAAATAAAAATTTTTTTTGAGAAAATCCTTCACCAATGAAACAGATTTGCGCTAAGCATTCACGGATTTCTGTTCGTCTAAATCCCCCGGAGTGTTAACGGAAGGGGATTGCACAACTGGAGACACGTTGGCAGAAGGTGTTGGATGCCGATGGTGATTACTTCGAAGACTAGCAATTAGCAGTTTTTGTAATTTCTATTTTTTGTGACATTAAAAGAGGCAAGAACTTTGTTGTTTATATTATATTTTATAATGAAGTCTAAACTTAACTAAATTGAAAATGCGCGTTACGTATTACTGATATTTTCAACGATCTTGCAGAATTTTCAAGTTGTGTTATCAGCTCGTTAGAGAAAACGATAAATAGCATATTAAACTGCTTAGCAAATTGTAGCAGCTTCTTTTCTCTATTTTCTTTTTAGCTTTTTCCAATTTTTGCTTTAGATAAAAATTAATTTTTAATATTTTGACGTGTTTGATGGATAGGCTTCCAGCAAAGAATGCCACAGTAGCATGTCACGCCTTTTAAAATTACTAAACCATCTATCGCCGATTTTTATATTTTTTTCGTTGTGTTAATTAAGATATGATTTGTAAAATAATGGCAAAGGCCTTAGCAGATTTAACGTAGAGAGATCATCTTTCAGTGCCGTATTCATAATAATGAACAAGCAGAAAAATTGACCGAACAGGTCTCGAGGCTTTCCATTTATCTTGTCTCCTGATTCCTTTTCGAAATATCATGTAGGATCTCTCAGGGACAAAAAATAATTTATAATCTTACATGATGATATATCTTGGGTGTGCCTACTGGACAGCCACTGACGTGCTTAACTTTTTCCTCCCTAGAATTGAAGGAGTGTGACGTTTCAGAATTATCACCGGATATGTTTATCTACAGGGCCACTGTTCAAAATTGACCTTAACGTTACTATGTGATAGAGATTCAAAATTTTAGGAATTTCAAAACAAGAAAATTTAACCAAGAATTTTGGAAATAAATTGGGAATTTTGAGGGGGGAAAAAACTAATCATAATGCTTTAATGGATTGTTTTGCCTTACATATATTTAGTGAAGTAAAAGAAGTAACTGCGATGGTGATGCAATTTTTTTTTCTAATACAAAAATTAAATTAATAATGCTTCGTTTTCCGAAAAACAAAATACTAAAAACTATGACTGGGTGTTTAAAAAAATACCTAGGGCTTAGAATAATTGCTAACATTCATGTTTCTTTTGTTATAAATTCAATCATTGAAAGGAAGAAAAAAATTATTTTCTCGAATATTTTAAGGTTATTCTAAACCATTAATTTATTTTAAATTATTTCCTTTGCATGGAAAATTATCTTACTCAATTCATTAATAAGGTAAAAATATATTGTATACTAAAATTATTTACACATAAATCGTTGTGAAAAAAAATATTTTTTTTTTTTGCATTTGATATTTCTAATGGTTTTCTAAAAAAATTATTTTAGTAAATGTTTCATAAAAAAATTTAATTTTATTATCTGAAAATTTCAGAGAGAATAAACTGGGTCTGTTTTTTTTTACTTATAATAAAGCCAATTTTTACAACACTATTTTATGCAAATGACTGAGGAACATCTTTTTAGTTGCCGATATTTCAGTTTAAGTAACTTCCGTGTACTTGACATATGTGAAGTCACAGTACGAATTTCGGCAATTCTATCTCATCGTCCAATACTCTATCACAGATTTTTTTTAACAGCTACGCAGTTGAAATTTGTACATTATTTTGTTTTTGCAAAGTTTTATACCAAATGAGTTATTGGCGTTATAAATTGCCGAAAATCAGCAACGTATTTGTGTATGCAGCAGAAACTCGGAAAATTCATATCAATATTAATTTTTAAAAACTGATTAAGTTTTGTCTTTTTTCGTCAAGAGGAAATATAATACAAGAAATTGTAGCTAATTTTCATTTTTGCTCTCATAAATTCAGTGTTAACGATCTTAGTTCTCAATTTTTAAACAGCAAATTTAGAATGGGCAGATTAAATTTCAATATAAAATTATTTAACTGCTTAAAAATTTGACTTCATTTTATCAATCAAATTATTTTAAAGTATATATATTTCCAAACATTTATTAATATATTTTCTTATAAAATATAAATGCCCTACAAAATTTAGTTTATTAAAATATCATATATTTGCTACATCATATAACTTTTTAAATTAGCTTAGTTTCATACAATATAAAACAAGAATTTAAATTGTGAAAAATAACTATTATAAAAGGTGTTCTATTTTTTTTTTTGATAGATGTTTTCAAATAGAACTACTGGAAAACCATGCTAAGATTTAATTTGGAAATATGTGCATAACTGAAACAAAGTTAAAATATTGCTTTGTGACCAAGACTTCTAGAATTTCCATTAAATACCTCATCTTTTACTCTCCTTAAGAACTTTATTACTATTTATTTCATTTCAGAAAGTGTTCATTGCTTAGTAATTTCTTTCTCCACAGCTTGTTATTTTTATTACTGAACTTAAAACGAATGTATATGGGTATATTAAAATTAGTTATACTGCACTGGGTATTTGATAGATGAAGAATCAAATAACAGAATTTGCTCAATAGGTGCTATTTTGAACAGGTTTTCTTTTTATACAAATTCTTTTACAACATAATCAAGATATGAAATTAAATTTGCAAATTAGGGCTGAGCGTGATTGAAGAAATTGCAACTAAACCAAATAGTTTGTAGTGAAAAAGAAGGAAGCCCCTAAAGATTTTGTCCGTAGTCCCAATTAGGTTAAATCGGGCCCTGCGTTGGAGTATTCTATAGAATTCGCAGATTTTTAGTAAGCACTTAATGCATACAATTAAAAAGAAATAACTTTTTTTATTAAAGTAACCAAAACTATATTGTATTTTTTTATGAATATTGTTTGATTTCTTTTAACTTGCCCCGTTTTTTTCTTTTTAATTTAAATGTTTTAATACAACTTGTCAAAATTAGAATAGTTAAACATATAATTTATTATATCTCATTAATTTAAAGCAATTTTTTTATTTCTTATGTATTACCATTAAATAAGAAACAGAACCATTAACATGAACAATATTTATTTAGTACCAACACTTATTCTTTGTATTATATGGAACAATTAATCTTTCAATTCCTTCTGCATAATCTTAATTTCTTCAAAGATCTTTCATTTCAGTTTGTATTTTTGCCTGGGGCTAATTACAAAACTAAAGAGGCTCTTGCTAATAGATGCAAATACATGCATTTCCATATTTTAATGCAAGTTGGAATTTTATACACGGCAGAAATCTTTGAATTTTCTATTCTCAGAAATTGCATTTAATATTGGCTTGATCATGACAAGTGGGGAAGTTCTGGAACTTTTCTGTAATTGAAAGTAATTTTATTGAAAACCACACTTCAAGAGAAAAAAACAAGTTCTAATATGTTCAACTTAATTGTATTAAGTTTAAGAGTTGTATTTAAATTAGTTTATTCTCTTCCTTATCTACACTTCAATAATTTAAACATTAAATGTTTTGTCAGGGTATATTAAACTTATTCAGTTTAATATACCCTGACATATATAATGCTTGCCACTAATATAAGATTGAAATTTCATAATTTTTCTTTTCATTCTAATGCATGGAACATACAAAATTTAATTGTTGCATTTAGTAACCTATGAAATCTAAACAAAAGAAAAAAAAAAAAAAAATCCAGTAAATTGTTAACTATTTCCCACAAATTTATAAAATGAGTAAAATTGATACCGGCATTCTCAAAGGTATATATATATATATATATATATAAACAGAATAGATCTTACTACTCTAATACAAATAATACATCTTATGATATTTATATGATAACTATGTTATAAAAACTGGAAAGCAATTTTTAATTCATTGCAAAATAAGTACAAAGGGGAAAGCCAGTACACAAGTGTTCTTGATTATATTGCTCTGTCTGTGCATTAAATCTTTAAAGTTGACATTAGCATATTCATTAAATGTGAATTACTTTGGTCAAATATATCAGTAACTATCCACGTATTTTCAAATGGGATAGTATTAACTAACATTTATGAAAACTAATATTGATCTAAATTAAATATTAATGCAGACTATTAGACTTCTCAAGTTTATCAGTCAATAAAATTGATTTTTCCAAATAAGATGTGTTTTTGGTTCTTAATATCAAAATATTATAACAAAAAGTCCTGAAGAAAAACTCTTCAGAGTCACATGAGCACTTAAGATTATTAAGGATGGAAACAATACACTTTTGTATAGAGCTACAAATTTGTTGCTTGAGAAGAATTTAAACAATTCACTTTGGTTCCCACTCTTAAAATATGTTTTACAATTGAGTACAAAACGTAAATAGCATGAAAAATCCTGTAATATTAATTTCCAATGAATAATAAGGGGAAGAATTCACTAATGCTAATTATTCAATTGTGACCACACACACACACATTTCCTTTTAAAGCCACTTTAAAATTTAGAACTTGCAATAATAATAAACTAGTAATAAAACCTAATTCAAAAAAATTAAAAATTTATGTATTACTGATTTTAGAGGTGTAACTAAAATTACTAGATAAATTCTCATTCTAAGTAGCCAGTTACAGACTGAAGTTTTTCCTTAATTATTAAAATTAAATCATACACACACAGAATCATTTTTTAGTTCCACAGGTTTATATTTATAAAAAATATACTTAACTTATAAGTATAAATATTATGACACACAAGTTGGCGTATTTCTACGTATATAATTCAAGGATTACATGTTAAAAAAGTGGTTAATCTCCATGTTCACATAAAACAATACATCTATAACCCCATATAAATTCTCCACCAGAAAATCTTACAATAAAGACTTGGCCAACTTAATTTTAACTACAAATCAGTATTGTCCAATCATCTTCAAAAATGAATACAGTTCCTTAAAACGAAATTGTTGCAGAATATAAAATGGCTCCCTTTCACCCGAAGAAAAAAATATTGAGGATTAAAAAAATAAAGCAAACACAAAATTTAACTTTCAAATGATTTGGTAACACTTTTAACTAAGATAAAAATGAAGACAGACACTTTTTGAGTATATTGGATACAAGAAATTTATTTTAGAGGAATAAATCTTGATGAATGTGTTGCTCCAATACCAGGTCTACCATGTTTGACAGGTTTGTATGTAATGCTGAACTCCCCTAAATAATGTCCAATCATTTCAGGCTGAAAAGAAAGTTTAAACATCAATTAGGTCAAAACAAAACATTTTTTAAAAAAGATTTTACTGAAACTTACATTAAATTCTCTTACATTTTTAATGAAAATACATAATTACCTTTTTAAAAATTTTATTGAGTTAAATGAAATACTTGAAGGGGAAAAAAAATTATTTATAGTACTATATATAAAATCTGAGAATATAAAAATCTTTTAAGTCTTAACAGTAAAATTAATGTTTTTTTTAAAAAGATTATTGGAGAGGGAAAAAAAAAAAAAAAAAAAAAAAAAGCCTTACTTTGATTTCAACTTGGTTGAATGTTTTTCCATTGTAAACACCAACTATTGAGCCAACCATCTCTGGAACAACAATCATATTACGAAGGTGAGTTTTTACAACTTCAGGCTTTTCTAAAGGCCCAGCTTCTTTTTTAGCTTTTCTTAACTTTTTAATTAAAGCCATCTGCTTACGCTTTAAGCCTCTAGCAAACCTTCGGCGAGCTCGACAATGGAAAAGTTCCATTAATTGAGTACTAAAAAAAATAAAGCAAAAATATATAGCGAATGTAAAAATCAATAAATAAAGAACAGAAACACAAAATTAAGACATATATACTCTGTTATATCAGCCTTATATTTAATTAACAATAAAAAAACATGAACTCGAGCTCTTCCTGTGCTCACTGTAACAGCCACTTACAATCAGCATAGCTCTCACAAAGGCAGCTTTAATCAGACTACTCTTAGTACTGTTACAAATTTATAAATCAATATTGTATTTGTTTTAAAATGTCAAACAGATCAGAAATACTCACATTTTGGGCAAAAATCGCAGTATTTAGACGTGTTATATGTTAAAAGCGAGTTTTCTAATGATTTGGTGACTTGGCGAGAAGTAGATACTTCTGGAAACATTCATGGCCTAAGCTCTAGGACCAATATTTAGTGAGATCCAAGTCAAGTATAAATACTGCAGCCCGACATAGAAGGAAACAAGTTCTGTAAAGACAGCGAGTGAAGACGATTAGTAGTGACTGCTGGTCTAGAGAATATGTTCTCTGCCTGAGGTATTTGAGACCTGTGATTGGAAGCTGTTACTTATTGTACTTATTGTGTTACTTGCTGTTACTTATTGACCTGTGATTGTTACAGCTGGAGTTTCTAATACAGAGTGGAATTTTTACGAATAAAAGTCTTGTATTGACTAAGTGGTTGCTTTATTCAACTCCCAATCAACACGAACCCTGAAGCTTGGTACAATACCAACCCTCTCACCTTCACACCAGCTACTTTTGAAATCATAAATACTGATTTAGACTGAGACATTACAATGCATGTTTAAAACCCCAAAAATATAAGCAAAATACTCCAAAAGAAGTAACAGAAAAAAAAAAAAAAAAAAAAAAAAAAAAAAAAACAGATTTGAATATTTTAATTCTAGAAATTTTTTTGTTATATTCCAATTATGCGTACAGGGTTGCTTGATGCTTTTCATATTAAATACAAGCATTTTTCTATTAATTGGTTGCCAATAATGATCCAATAATAAATGACTACAATTCTTTATAACAAAAGATTGAATGCAAATTAAGGAATTGTTGGTATATATTATTTCTCGTTTCATATTTGTTTTTATTTTGTTTCATTTTAAACTCAACAATCATTTTTATTAGGCAACATGAATGTTACTGTAGTGAAATTTAATTAGAAGATTGATTCTTTTTTTAATTTTATTGGCAAAATAAAGGAGTTTTTTCATAGTAAAATTAGAACCCATAGAAATGCATTGTTACTACTGTATTACTGCTTTCATGTTTGGTTTAGTTTGTTTAGAGATCAAGAAATGAAAATTAAACATCAAATGCTTAATACATTTGAGTGCATAATATTATGTGAAATAACAAAATAAAAACTAAGAATTGGTTGATTTATTTTGATTTTACCAGCACAGGATTTTTAAATAGGATAAGCTGCATCGAAATTAAAGTAACGTTTGATAAAACCAAGTGCTTGAGTAAATTATTATTTGAGAACTAATTGAGAATGTTGAGATAAATGACTGAGAAGAACAAAAGGCATTAAAAACAAATTTATAAAAGCCAGAAAGATGACAGATAAATGTTAAATAAAAAATTCTGAAGTTTTTTGAAAACCAAAAATAGTTTCATAAAATTAATGTCATTCAGAGCAGGTTTTATTTGATCGCTTTTATGCTTGTCCTTTCGTACACTATGAAATGATTTGAGATGTAAAGAAGGAATCCACTTCCATACCCATTTCAGAAAAGTTCAACTGGTCTTATGAGGCAGATTCTAGTAAATTAATCTTCTTTATTGGATTCTTATTTTTGCACCTGTTAAGAAGAATAGGAAACGCCAATTTTTGGTGTTGTTTTTTACTGTCTTGCTTGCAATTATCTCTTTTTCAAAGATCCACACAGTGCAAGATTTGGAAAATGCAGCATATGCACAATAACAGTTACAACACTTGACAATTCCTGATATACAAGCATTAGTTTCATGACCAGATTGGGGACATTTTCCAGATATAGGATTAGTATTCCTACATGCTTGTTGGGAGATTATATACATAGTGACCATATCAGAGATTTTAAACACCCAAGAGTCTTTGGAATCTATGGATGAAGTTTGCAGTTCATATAACCTGTTTTTATAGATTTTAGCAATACTGTTTGAAAATTTAAGACAAACATGTTGGGTGGGGATAAGTATACTGTCATGCTGAATGTTCATACGATGTGTAACACTTTGATCACATAGTTTTCCCAAGATTTCTATTTCTGTAATATGTATGAAAATCGGGGCTGAAATGGACACTAGAAAACTCGTTTTAATTTTTATGAAATGATGTTCCTCTGGATATGAACATATTTTTTTTTAAATTACTGATTTTTGAACTTTGTGTTTTGAGTCAACTAGGACAAGAAGGTCCCACTATCGTAATTTTTAAAAAACATTTTCGATGTTAACAATAGTTAATGTTAGAAAAAAAAAAAAAAAAAAAAAAAAACACTCAACGAGTAGATAAATTAAGAAGAATCTATAGAATATTCGTAAAAGTCCAGTTCTGATAGAACCAACCATTACGGATGGCAGGCACAGGCACTGGACACCTGACGCATCGGAGCTTACCACAGTACTAACCGAAGCCTATAACCTAGGAGCAACTTTTGGAGGCAGTGACTGCTCTTAATGGCAAACCCAAGTATTTGACCCCATTTGCTTGATCTCTAACAGACAACCCACCATAGTAGCTAGGTACCAGTCAATTGTATGTGATACACAGGGAATCACACATCTAAATAATTGCCAAACACCTAAATTTTGACTGTCTAAGAGAAGCAAATAGAGTGGATACAGCCTCTCGTGAATAGCTTCCTTGATTGTCAAGGGATGGGAAAAGAAAGAGGGAGGGGGAACACAGATCCCTGGGTACCTCAGGATTAGGACACCCATACTCAACTAAAGGTAAGCCCAGTGAAGGGATAACTAAGAAGTAATGGAAACCCCTTTATTCTAACTGCAGTAACTAACATTTTACATAGTAATAAAATTTGCATAGATGGTTATTAAAATTCATGTGCAAAGTTATCCAATGCAAAGTTAAAATTGACATCTTAAATACTATTTCACATATATTTCAGAAATTATTTTACAGCAATGAACAATAAGGTTTATTCTACAAAGGAAAAAATTATATAAACATTTTGAAAAGGGCAATTTGAAAGGCACTGCAACACATCAATACAACCATATACTATTTGACTTCTTAAACACATTAAAATATAACAAAAAATTCTTACTTTTAGAGCACAAACAAATGAAAAATTTGCAAAGATAGTATTTTTAGACAAAACACGTACTCAATCACCTAACAAGTATGCAAGTGCAACCAAGTCAATGAAAAAAATTTAACTTTAAAGCAAAAGCAAGTATAATTAAACAAATTTTAATTTCCTTTCAAACAAAAAGTTAAATTTGTAAGAATTTATGATAGTTTTGCAAAATTTAACTGGTAAACATACACAATTCTAATTTATTTCAGCTTTGTTAGACACATGACAATTCAAAAGAATTACCAGTAACACCAAAGCAATTAAATATTAGATGCCACAAGTTCTACGACTCTTGGTATTAATGTAAGAACTTCTAGTAATCTACAAACTATAAGAATGTAAATTTACACAATCCTAATCTATTTCTGCTTTGTTAGACACACAACAATCCACCAGGACTATGTGTAACACCAAGGCATTACTCAAAATGAATGTTTTATGGTTAACATGCATGTTGAGATTTGTTACACATCAATATGTAATATTTAATACTACACACACATATGACAAGATACAAAACATTATATTTTCATATTTAAGCATGAACCACAGTAAATCATATCTAATATAACTGGTTTTAGAAAATGTGAAGCACCTGATTTGAAAGAAAACCTGATATAAAAACATTGGGAATTAAAACTCAAATTACATTACAGACTAGAGCTGTCAGTTGAAGCTGACGAAATCCAAAACAAATCACAACTGAATTTAAATTATTTATCTGAACAAATAATCAGACTACAGAAACAAATAAAATTTTAAATTATATATATAATTTTCAAGAGGCAGAAACTTATTTCACTACAGATACATATAAAACTACTGTAAGAATTTATGGTAATTTGCACAACACATGCAGGCAAATTTATGCAATTCCAGTTTATGTATGCCTTGTTAGACACATGATGATTCAATGGAATAAAATGTAACACCAAGGCAAATCTGCAGAAAAAGATTTTTTTTTGGAAAAATAAATTTTTGTAAACTTAAAAAACCAAACTTTTTATTAGTTTGAATTTTATTAATGTTTCTCTAATTTCCTTTATATATTTGTTGATTCAAATTTGCACAATGAACTATTATTGAAATATACATGTAATTGCAGAATAAATGTTAGATATATTTGAAAGTGATATGTATTATTGATAGTTATTTCTCAATATTAACACTTATGTTATTGTTTTATATAGGATATTTTTATAAAGGACATACCAACAATATATTAATGAAACTGAAATTAATAAAAATGTTTTTACATTACTATTCAGGTATTTACTCCAGCTCAATAGCAATACAGAAGATTTTTAAAGATGTGTGACTGGTCAGTAACACTGCATAAAATACACAATGATCACTTAAAAAGCACCATAAGCTCAAATAGCGCCAATTTCTTTTAAAAGTTATTTCACACATGCTTTACAGACTAATTCAACAACATTTAGCCATGAAGACTTTCTGTGTTTTTATGTTAGTGTAAAAATCCAAAATCATCAAGTCATAGGATCTTAATATTACCAATAAATACTAATTGGAATTATTTTACTGCAGATAAAAACTCAAGACGTCAATGTAAGAATTTATGGTAATTTGTGCTACACAAGTAGGCAAATTTACGCAATTCCAGTTTATTTTTGCCTTGTTAGACACATAATCATTCAAAGGAATAACATGTAACACCAAGGCAAATCATGAGAATTAGATGACAATTTTTTAGTGTATAAAGTATAACATTATACATTTTGGAATATAATTAGAACAGAATACTATAATTTTTGTCAATTTACTTAAAGTGAAAAATTGCATCAACATCAAGGCACTTAACACTGAATGGTTGAACATGAGATTTTAAGAAAATGGGGGACCTTAGTTTCACTTTAAAATATTACATTCCATATTTGTTAAGTTTTATTATAATGACATGTTCTTGCAAGAATTACATTATAACTGAGGAATAAACTTGATAAGTTATGGAACAAATGGATTAATATCCTTACTTAGACATATCAAGTAGTTGATCTAAATCAACTCCTCGATAAGTGTATTTACGGAAGGTCCTCTTCTTCTTCAAGGCTTCTTGATTCTGTTGCTGATCCTAGAACATAAATTACAGGGATTTAAGATTTCTTTTTAAAAAAGAGATAAAACATTATATAAGATTATAAAATTCTTTCCAGCATATTTGATTGCATAAGTTTTTATAAACAATATAAGATCATTACATATTACATTACTTGAAAGACCAATCATAATATATTAAACAGCTAAAATAACACAGAAGATATAACATACAATAAAAACAAATGTAAATACAGAATCCTGGAATTTTTTTAAAACTATTTTAACTAAAAAATTTGTTTGGTCTACAATTAAAAGATCTGTGCAAGGTACTAATCGAGTGGCTGGACAGCGTGACTCATACATCACGGAGTATACATGGAGGAGAAACCATAAAGAAAATACAGTAGATTTTTCTGGACCTGATAAAGCCATTTACCCTCTGGCCGAGTGATTTATTTGCAAAACTTGTGAAGATTAGACAAGTTATTTGGTTTTACACAAGTAAATATAGTATTAGATAAGCGGAACAAGTTCAGTATCCACATATAAGATTTCTCGCCAAATCTGGCACCCTTTGTTTACTGCGTAGTGTTGCCGATTTCAGCTTTTGTTTTTATTTTAGTGTTGCCAAATTCAGTTTTAGTTATTTTTTTATTTTTTTTGTTGCCACTATTCAATTTTCTTGTGTTTAACATAAATTTTAAAGTTATTTAAAATTTACTTCGACTTTCATTGTTCTAGAACATTCTATGTCCCACGTTTTTATTTGAAATGGAAGCCATTTGTCTTTAGTTTGCTGTAGGTGCAATTAAGAGATGTGTTCGTTGTCACCAGCGTAAATTTTTCTTTTTTACAATTTCTTTTACATTAATTCTTTTTATTTGGTTTATTTAATATAAATTTATTATTATCTTATTAATTTAATTTATTATTATTTAAATTCTGAATGTATTTTTTTTATTGTATTAGTGTTTTATCTTTATTTACTTTAAAAGTGTGTATATTTAGAAAAATATTTTTTGAGTCCTTTTTTTTCAATTTTATAAAGTAATTTATATTTAAAATAATATCTTTTGCATGCCTTTTTTTGCTTTTTTAAAATTTTATAAAGTGTAAATATTTAGAAAAATATTTTTTACCATGCCTCTTTTAAAAAAAAAAACCTGAAATGTGACACTGGTGACAGCGAAAAAATGTCGAAATAAGCATACCAATCAGCATATCAGCTAAACTTCATATCAAGTTAAGTCCATCATTTATATTTATTTCCCTTTTTTAAATTTCTAAAATGCTTATTTTTCGATCAAACTTCGGGAAATTTCCCGTGTTAGCTTGGCGCGCTTACATTGGCGACGAAAAAAAATCGTCGCGTTCGAAAATATATGGGGAAACCAAACTAGTTCCAGATAAGCTTTGCTGTATTTCACACTATTGTTAAATTGTGCTGTACTGAATATTTTTTTAAGACGGGTGCCGTTGCCTAGTTAATTAAAACTTGAACTTCAATAAAAAATTTATTTCTAGTTATTAAATTAATACTTCTATAGTAATAATATTCAAAATTGCAATAAGAGTCAGCAATCAAACTTGGCCAAACTAAGCAGTAGCCTCAGCTAGCAAAATTTGGCGATTATTCATCACCCAAACATTGGCCACCAAATACAGCATTGGAATGTTTCACTGGGATTTATTGCAGAAATGCTCACCTTTTTACTTTGGATTTTTTTTATTGGATGTAAAGCGCAGTAACCTAAAACTTGCATTTCATATTTATATTTCACTTTGGATGTAGCACAGATTATAAATATTGTCTTCTACATTCACATTTTTTATTTCAGTGTGGATATAGTGCAAGAATTTCAATCCTGTCTATTCGCTTTATATTTTGACGTAAATATAGCACAGGAATTTCGATCCTGTCTATTCGCTTTGTATTTTGCTGTGCATGTAGAGTACCTGATGAAAAATAAAGGTACGAATTTTATTTTCATTTTCTGCAGACATAGAATTCCTAGAATTACATGTTATGCATTTAAATTTATAATAGCAAACAAAATTCTAGGATCTACTTTTTAAAATTATTTTCCTAAGATGAATATTTAACAAAAAATTTTTATTACAAGTTCAAAATGTTAATATTTGATGTTAATGTGCCTTGAAATGAGACAAAATTAAGTGCAAAATAAGGCCTGATCAGACTACAGAAAACACTTAACAGATACTATGTTAAAAAGGATATTGCTCATTAATAGAATTTAACAGATATTTCAGTAAACTCAAGAATATGATTATCAGGTTTAAGAATGAAAGGTTAACTCAAATATCAAAGGAAAATTACAAATTTAATCTTAAACAATATTAAAAAAATCTGAATTATATGCAGTTACAATGAAAAATTTGTACCTGTCAATATTTTGATAACCCTACTTTTTCATGTCATAACTCAATATAAACTTGGCAAATAATTTTGTAGTTGCTAAACTATATTTTAAATTTAGTGATCTCCAACGAATTTAACTGTAATTAATTTTAAAATTTTCCATGATCAGGTTTAATCACAAATTACTTGCAAAAACAAGTTGATTGCTTCTCATAAATGACAAGTTTTGCGCATTTGATAGTAAATTAAGCTGAAGATCAAAAGTATTTCATCACAACTGCAAAACGCTTTCAGGTTTTAATATTCAGCACAATTCATGAAACGTAAACACGAAATGTGCAATCACTTAAAACTACTGTAAAAGACAGCTTTCTATTGACTTTCTGGTACGAAGATTAAATGTTTACATATTTTAGACCACAACTAAAGTTTCAGAAAATCCAATGAAAAATAAAAATAAATTAAAGAAGAATCCTGGATATTATATCTCCCAAAAGTAGTAAAAACTGATGTCCACTGAACATGAGTCATTTGATAATGATTATTTTATACAAGTTTTTATTAAAATAGCCAATATAAACTTTTAATACTTATAGGTCATATTTTAACTATTTCTACAACCAATAGGTATCATTGAGGTACTTTAAGAACAACATATGCATATTACTTATTGACGAGCAAATTATCACATTATAAAACTTTAAATTTCGAATACTTATACACAAGTAAATAATGTTTTAAATTATTTTACGAATACGATGAAAATTTTGTTGTGGAGATTTTAAGCACTTTTTATTTACTAATATAATATTTCCATAAAATAATTAATGATAAATGTTAAACGACACAAAATAATTCATAAAATGCAATATAAGTATAATATATTAAAATATTAAATTAGATTGAAACAGATAGTAAAATGAACTCACTTCTTCCATGACTGAAATGCAGAATTTTGCACCAGTTTCACACACAAACTTGGCCAATCTTGTTAAGATGGAGGAGCATATGTTGTATTGTGTTGTTTCTTCACTTCATTTCTAGTTTTTCAAAATATGAACCAACAAAAATAGGAATTGGATAAATAGAAGTGTACTTTTAAATTGCATTTTTTGATCGAAAATTCAATGATTTAAATTTTTATATATTAAGTAAATAAATAAAGTTTTATTCTATTAGAACTCAAAAAAATGATTTCATATTCTGATTCGTTCAAATAAAATAGATACACTCGATTCGTCTGTAATCAGTGTACGAAATATAAACATTACGTCGTGAGATTTCTAGAATGACTTTGTTTTCTCGTTTGAAAAAATTCTCTGAACAATTATTTACAAAACATCTTTTTTTAACTAACACAACCCTTGGTGTTTTCTTTTTTGGTGTTGCTGATGTTGTTCAACAGAACATTGAGAAAAGATTATATGAAGGAAAAAAATATGAGTCGAAAAGAACAAGTAATTAAAATCTGCAAATATTTTTTTTATATAAAAGTTATTATTTGATTGTAAATAATATCTATGTACTAGTTATTTCTGATTAATTGTGGCTAATTGGTTTTCATTAACTGGAAAAATTCGAAAGGTATTATTTGGGAAAATTTGTACTTTGTATAATCAAACACGTAAAGTTGATATACTGTTCTTTGATGTCGTCAGTGATTACGCGAATATTCCATCTTGGCGAAATGTTTTGATCCACAGATCCGCATAGGGAGTTATTTTCAAAATGTTTATTTAGTAAAAAGTATTGTACTTTAGAAAATGCAATTTCACTGAATAAGATGTTATTTTTTGAATTTAATCCTGCTAAACAAGAAGTTACTTTTGTAAGAGCCCAAAAAAATAAGTGCTAAAAATAAGATGTTCAAATGTAAATAAGATGTTCTCTTTATAACAGTTATTACATATTATTACTAATAACCTTAAAATTTACCTCAATTCCATGACAATTAAATTATTAATTTATCAAAAAAGTAGTAACAAAAGTAATTGCTAGCCTAAATAATGTGAACAAATTGAGGAAACTGAAATGAACTCTTAAAAAATCTAATACAAATTTATATGAAGCAATGATTCCTTGCAAAGAAACTGTACAAATAGCATGTAAATTAATTTATTTTTATACCACCAAACAGTTATCAAAAAATCTTTTAGAATAAATTGTTTGAGAAGCATAAAAGAACTAATTGCACTGAACTTGAGACACTTGTGTGAGAAATACAGAAGAGCTAGGTTTAAAATAAATGATTTATATATATTTACTGTAGTTTCAGTTTTGTTATCTGAATTCATGTTAATTTTATTCTTTATTGTAGTTTTTATTATTTTTTATTTTGACTAAAGTTGTCTTCTTATCTGCAATTGGAAATGATAATATACACTCATATATATTAACATAACTATTAGTCTTATAAAAATCATTTGCTTGTTAATTTTGAACAAATCTTTAATTTTTCTCATATTTAAAAGGCATTAATTAAAAAGAAGCATAAATCTAATCAAATTATTGCTAAGAAAAAAAGCTTCAAGCATTAATGATAAGAATCTCTTTTATTATTATTTATGCTCGAAGCTTTCATCTTAGCATCAATTTGAATAATGATAAAAATCTTTTAATTTTCTTTGTGTTTGCTCTTTACATTGATGAATAATTATATTAGGAAGTACCTGATCTATTTCAGAGAAGTGCTTACAATTTAAATTCTATAAATATCAAATACTTTTCAATTTGAACATAGTTAAAAACTAGGTTGATTCTAGATAACACTAAATTTTTTATTATCAGTTTATTTTGCATGGATTTTTATCAAATTGATCTCCAAATAAAGTAAAAAAGTTAAAATTCATGAAGAAATTTTCAAGCATTAATAACATATTCAGGGAAAGTGTGATAATATTGTAAAGTATGTTGCACAAGAAATGTGTTTTTCATTCCTTAGCATTTTGCCTAACAATCAAAAGCTTGTTTTAAATCATTTGTCCGATCTTATCTCAGAAAGTAAAAAAAAAAAAAAAAAAAAAAAAGTTGTTTTATAGGATTGATATTTTAATGTGCAATCTTCCATTCTAAAGAATGAAATCTTACCATAGGCCACAAGTAATAAGATTAAATTTTCAAAATGAAAACTTAATCCAACTTTCGCGAAATAAGTAATGAGTAAGTTTAAAACGAAATAAATAAGTAAAGTCTTTATAAAATCCCATAAATTTTTTTTAACAAATCAACATTTTTTAATGTTTCTGAATATTTATTAAAATTATTTACTTAAAAAAATATTTTTGTTTTCCTTGCTAATAATTTTTCTGTTTTTTTTTCAGAAATAGAAAATGTTTTTTAACCCAATAACTAAGCTTTAATTTTACTATCGTGATTTTTAAGATTTAGTGTATGATTTAAGTTTGTTTTTTCACTTGAATTTATATAAATTGACAATGGCTAATATAATTAAATAAGTAATTCAAATAATTTTACCAATATGTCAGTTTTATATTTTATAGATTAATAATGTAGAGCATAATTTTTTTTTAAGGAATAGCGATAACATTTTCTTAAAGATAAATAGTTTTATTAAATTGCATTAAAATTTTTTTCTTTGTTATGTAGGAAATATGGTAGTAGCTGGTACTGCCATAGGAATTGGTGGTCATTATTGGTATACTTTTTTGGACAGAAGATTTCCTGGTGCAACACGTAAAGCAGTTATAAAAAAATTGCTTTGTGAAATGGCTCTTGGTCCACCTTTATTTTTAGTATTCTTTGTACTTATGGGTTATTTGAATAAAAAACCACTCAAGAAAAGTACTGATGAATTCATGAAAAACCTACCTCTAGTTTTAGCAGTGAGTTAATATCTATTAAAACTTTAGAGTTCATAGAAATTCATTCATTCATTATTATTATTATTAATGAATATAAATATTTTTTACTGCCTGTCATTAAATTATTCTTATCAATTCATTCTATTTATTATCAATAAATAAAGTGTATTTTTGAAGTTGGCATATGCTTGATTAATTAAAAAGAAACTATTGAAAGATCATATTTATATTGATGAATATGAATAGCAATATTTATTTTTGTTATTATATATTTATTTTTAATGTTTATTTCTGTAAAATATGTAAAATTAAATTATTGGGATTTAATAATGAAGTATTTATGTGCTTCATTATTCAATGTGAAATAAACAATAGGAAATATTTGAAATTACAATATTTGATATTGAAGACTGTAAAGGATCACAATATTAAAAAATTTGGAGATTGTGAAGGATTGCATTAAAGTTTGAAATATTGAGAGATTGCATTATTCAAAATTGGAGATTGTGAGCATCATTCAAAGTTGGAGATTGTGAGCATCATTCAAAGTTGGAGATTGTGAGCATCATTCAAAGTTGGAGATTGTGAGCATCATTCAAAGTTGGAGATTGTGAGCATCATTCAAAGTTGGAGATTATTTTTTTACCTCCTTATGTTGGCTCTTTTGAGCATAATAAGTCTTGCAGTCCAATAAAGAAATGAAGTATGTCCAGGATTGGAGAACGTCTTGAAATGTGAGGAAGTGCGGGCTTCCTGGAAGGCAGAACATTTCCAAAGATGTTTACCATCCATGTCATCATGTTCCCTACGTAAAATGCAGTCGGGTGAATCCACAAGCCCAATGTGATATAGATGATTCTGGAGAAAATCATGCCCAGTAAGTAACCTGAAGCAGGAGACCCCTATAGATCTAGGTAGATCTCTGGGAATACATGAGCTCAGCAGGGTCCTCCAAGAGGCATCAACTGCATTCTCTTTGTAATAAATGTTTTGCTGGTGATGAATAACTTGTTTTAGATGAAGTTTGACATTGCTCAGGCCAGTAGGATATCTTGAGGGTTTAAAAAAAAGAAACCTCTTTCACGAGATTGTCTGCTTTTTCATTACCAGGCGAGCCGCGATGGCTAGGGATTCATTGTAATTTCCTTTCCCACAGATAGTAAAGTGTTAATGGTGGTCTTACAGTTAAATTCTATAGATGAGGTTGGAGAGAGAGATTGTGAGAGATTGGATTATTCAAAGTTGGAGATTAAGCAAGGAAGGGATATCTGAAATTAGAAATTAAGCAAGAAAGGGATATCTGAAATTAGAAATTAAGTGAGATCGTGGTTTTGGAAGTTAAAATTGCACAAAATCAAACAATTTAGGTTAATGGAAAAAAAAAGGAGTAACAGCAATGCTGGGTACAAAAATTGGAAATTGTGCCAAATCTACAAGTTGAAGGATTTTACATTTATTTTCTTTATTTTGATTAGAACATTGAACAAATGAAGTTAATATTAAAGAGTTTTGAATAAGATCTTTCTTTTTAGTGCAGTCATTGCATTAAGGTAATCTGATCAAAATCAAGATAAGAAGATTATTTTTTCAAGTATTTAGAAAATGTTTTACTTTTGATCTAAGTAATTTGTAATATTTTGTCGCTTGGTTTCATTATATATAATCATATTTGAAAATTTTAAATAAATAACTTTTAATAAAGTATTATTAAGGTAACTTGATTGTAATCAAGAAAAGCTGATATTTTTCAAACTCTAAAATAAGAAGCCTTTCTGTATTGAATAATCTTTAATATTTAATACTTATATGAAAATTATGTATAATCAACTTTAATTTGGAAAAATAGAAATATTAAAATAAATGAATCTACAATTCATATGAAACAGGATTGTAAAAAGATTAAATTTACCACATTTTGTTGATGTGCATTATTTTTGTAATCTAATTATATATTTTTTCATACCTTTTCAGTTACATAAATATTTTATTATATTTATTAGTAATAAGTAAAATGAAGAATATTTTCTCCCTAATAAATATGTTAGCTGGTTTTTGAAAAGACATTTATTTGTTTGTCTTGCACATACGTTGCTCTGGTTTGTTTATGGCTTAGTGATACATTTTTGCTCACAAGGATTAAATAGCAGGGCCATACAGTTTAAAGTAGATTCCAAATCATTGTATACATCCAAGTTTAAAGTGGAATTTGAAGCCGTAGAACTGTTGAATCAAAAGCCAGATTGCTAACATTTTAAATTTGACTCTGATGATCCATCGGATCCATTTAGAGTACCAGTAACCATCATATTGAATATGTTATGATAGTGGTGAATTCTCCCTTTATTATAATTTATATCAAAAAATCTTGCTCTTTATTTTTGTTTCCAAATATTAATATTGAAACTAATAAAAAATAATATTAAATTGTGTGAGAAGTAAAAAATATTTTCTTCTTAAATTTGTAATTTCAAATTTTCATATTTTCATTTATTGTTTATTATCCACGTTACTTAATCTGGTAGTAATTTTTCTTAGTTTGAATTCTTTTTGTGGTGATATTTTTTTTATTAAAGTATATTTAAAAAACTACAGAAAAAAACATAATTAATATAAAATATTTAACATACTTATATCATTATCTTATAGTACTTTAGTTTTAAATTGTTGAATATAATCATTTAAAAGACTTTATTTTCTTGTTTTTAATAAATTCTCATAATAAAATTTAATTTTATTTTCAGGCAGACTGGGCAGTTTATGCACCTCTTCAAGCAGTAAACTTTTTTTACGTGCACCCAAAATATAGATTTCTTTATGTCTGTGCACTTTGTTTCATTTATGATATATTTATGTCCTATATTACTCATAAGGTAAGTTTGAGCTTATTAAAAATTATTTGTTTATCAGTAAATAAAATAAAGTTATCATTTATACTATTCATCTGAATTCCAAATGTCATTTACTGTAAACAATTTATTTCAAAAGTAAATGTTTATCAGATTTTTTCCTTCACTTTTTTACTTATTTTTAAGAATGCTGTAAAGTTGTTTGTCAATCATGAAAAAAAAAATTATATTTAACTTATTTTTATGAAACCATTTTAATCAAATATGCATCTACATAAAATCAACATAATAAAGCAACATTAAAATGAATATTTTTATTATATTACTTTGATATTTGATGGATATTATGTACATGCATAATTTTCAGTTATGATTCTCTTAAAGAAATTTTTATTCCTGTGTTTTATTGATTTTATAATTTTGTTATGGTTAATATGGCACTTTCTAACATTTAGAAGACATTAAACATTTAATATTAGGAGCAAACGAAATATTTGAAATCATTCTTAGTATTTAAAATGTAGTTAAATGTTAATATGTGTTATTTTTCTATATTTCACAGTATTTGATTTTTTGTTAAACTTTTGCATTTTTCTTACAGTTGTTATGTAATATCATTGTAGGTTATTTCTGTTACAGTATAATATTAATGCAATAAAATTTCTTTATTGATCAAATTCTTTTAGTTGATAAGGTTTTTAGAAGCCTTTGCATAATTTGGTATTAAATTTAAATTGATTAAATTTTGCACACAAATGCAATTTTTGAGGAAAAGTTCGCGAATAGTTCACTTACACTTTTGATATTTTGTGGAATGGAAAAAAAAAAAAAAAAAAAAAAAAAAAAAAAAATATTCTAAATTACATGTTTTAGATGCCAGTATATAAATCAGTTTAAATTAATTACAAAATTTTATTTAAAAAAATTTTTGTACCAAGCCTAGAAAGTTTAACATATGCTAATATAATAACATTAATTCAAATAGCCAAAGAAAAAATTAGTTAAACAATTTTTAGGTAATCCTTATTTAACTAGTAAAAATATTTAGTTTTAATCTAAAATTTAAATTTAATAATTTATAACTTTGTAAAAACTAAATAACCTTAAAGATGATGTAATTGACGTTTTCTTAAAAAGTTTCAGTTTCATGTTAATTGCTTATAACATCTCATGTAGTCTTAATCCAATAGAAGTGCTTGTAGAGCTTTTATTATTGTTACTGCTTAATTTAGAAATATTGGTGATTTCTTTCCTTCCTTGTTATAGCTGAAAGCTCATTTCTTTATCATAATTGTCATTCCTCATTCAATTTCAAATAATTTCAATGTAGCAGTGCAATTGTTTGGCAACAAATTTTTGTCTTTATAAGATAAAATGCAATTCTTTTCTGTGATCACACATCCATTTTTAAATCATCATTACCATATTGTTCTTATCAAGTATTTTTTACTCAAAGTATCACCAAAAATTTGACTTGCATTGTAAGGTTTCTCCCTCTAACACAAAATTGTGACCATAAGTTTCTTGAATTCATTTTAACTTAGTAAATTAAGTTTCTTAATTTTCCTGATTCAAAAGATTGTTGTTTTGATTTAAGTTTTCTCCTTTTCAGTTTGAAATTTCTCCGAGCATAAGTTCATTCAGTTTCAGATTTTAAACTGACAGCATACTATTTGGTAAATCACATTCTAATGTCACATTCTAAGAATATTTTCCATTGTTATCAAATGAATTATTGACTTCATTCAAGTTTTTTAGTTTTCTATTTTATTCAATTTAATTAATTTTTTCTGAGAAAATTTTTTCTTTAAATGTTTATTTTTTATTGAAAAATATTAAGTTTTTTGAAATTTCTCATTTGATTTTTAAAATATTTGAAATAAACTGAAAAAAATCAGTATTGGTTTTTTATTTTCCCATCTGATGACAGTATAGTCAGCATTGAATTGTTTTTATATTCATATCTGTTGATTAAAATAAAGGTATCTTTCTATATACCTTTCTAAATATCCAATTCATACAGAACTGAATAAAATATTTAGAATAATTTCATGTGAAAAAGAAGTATATTAGTCACACTTAATTTCAGTATCTTGTAATGAATTCTATATATGATTTTAATTTTTATCTATTTTTGAATATTTTATAAAAATTTATTAAATGTTAATATTTAAGTGAAAAAGTTAGTCTCTTAAAGTATATTTTTCACACTTAATGAATATTATGTACTTTTTCCATCTGTGAACCAGGATGAATTTGATTGTTTATTAATGAAATTAATTAAAAGCTAAATTCAAAACAATTTAATATGCTTGGTAGAAATCATATGTTCAATGATCATTGGACTAAGGAAAGGACATTTCAAGTCAATTTTCATTCAACATTTCAAATAAAATATTAACTTTTGCATTGTTTCTCGTAAATTCAACAACGAATGAATAAAAAAAAAATCAAGTACCCATTATCTAGTTTAAAAAAAGACTTGTAGATTGTAAATGTGCAAAAATTGGTTATCAAATTTCTTGAAAGGAGAAAAATATTTGTATTAGAGCTGGATTGCAAAAAAAAAAAAAAAAAAAACCCCTATTAATTTGAAAGATTTTTTTATTGCCATTCATATTGAAGAATGTGAACCTAAGTCATATTCTGAAATTTTAGATTCATTTATTTCAACAAATAAAATATTTTATTGGTCTTAAAATTTCAGTCAGTAAATTCAGTACAGTTCCTGTAACAATATATGTTATCTTTTTCAAGCAATCATTCCCATCAATGCCATGGAAAGCAATTCTGTTGTGAAGAGGAAATATGTGCTTTCTTAATAGTTCTTAACATTCCTTTTTATTTTCAAACTTACTGATAAAAGAAGTTGAGAATGCTTGAAATTATGTGGTTTACTTTGATGAAATTTTGAATAATCACCTGCAGATAACAATGAGACTACCATATAAGATTTTGGGATAGGGATGTTATAAAGAACCAATATTATACTTTTCATTACTTGGATTACTTATCAAGAAATATTTATCTTGAAAAAGTGAGTCAAAAGTTTTTTGAATTGAGTGTAAAGATTATTTTAGTGTTAATTGATGGTCCAAATGTCCACTGGTCAGTTTTCACATAATAGCAGATTTTTGTTAACAAATGAATAAACTCAAATGTTATAAATGTTAGCAGTTGCAGCTTATATATTTATATAGTTGCAGACTTATTTTATGAAGTTGAACAGACAGTAAGTGTTGCTTATGCTTATAAGCAGGCTTTCTGATTTTAGTGCCAAAATTTTTAATATTGTGCAAAGTGTACTAAAAACATGCCTTTCCTGCCAGATATGATTTTTTTTTCATTTTTATTGCCCTTGAAATGGAATTTTTTAAACTATCAAATTGATAAACAAAAGCTCATTACAAAAAGAATCTTTGTTTTCTGTTTCCACATTTAAATTTATAATCATTGATGTATAAAAAGATAGTAAAAAAAAAGTAAGTTAATTCGATGTTGGATTTGTTGCTGAAAAAAAAAAAAAAAATCATCAGAGAACTGTATTTAAATGAAACTTTAACTGAGAAGCTAAAGATGTAATTTTTCAATTGTAAACAATTTTTTTTTTTTTTTTTTTGCATCAATAACAAAGAAGTTAATATATCCTTTGTAATATTCTGTGGTACAAAACATTACATATTTAGATCCACAATATTTGAATGAATAAAGTTTTGTAATCAATCAAGTTATTTAAATAAAAGGTAGATGCTTCTTTTGTCTTTGTTTAAATCATCCAAAATTAATATGCCAGATGTGATTCTGTTTTAAAAGAATTTCATAGTTTCATCGAAGAACTAAAGTCATTACAATAACCCTCAAGAGTTCAAAAATATATTGTCTATTTTGATCCTTTTAAAAATAAAATTGAACTTGAAGAATCTGCATCTGAGTGTTGAAAATGTTGAAAGAATTGGCAAATAAACATTAATTAGGAAATGTAAAAGATCATGATGCTTGTGCAAAGCAAAGAATTACTACTTAATTTTAAAATGGAATTAAAAATGAAACCAATTGAATTTGAAAGTTAGCTCTTCAAAATTTTATTTAGAAAAGTCATCATTTGTTTCAGATTTTATATCTTAATTATGATAACACTAGATTCAAATGTAAAATTTTTAAAAATCAATGCAATAATGATATATTGAAAAAAATAATTTTATGATGATATGTATAAAAAGGGATTATAACTATGGCAAAATAATTTATTCTATTATCTTAAACTTCAGTATAATTATTTTATCATGTATAAAAAGTATACAAACTAATTATTTCATTCTCATTAAAGTATTTTGTGATTTTTATTTTTTAAACATTTTATTTTCTTTTTTAAAAATATTTAGTAATTTTTTTGATTGCAAGTATGATATCATTTTTAAATTATGAGGATCTAGTTAAATCATTAATTTGAATATTCATTGTTGTCAATAAATTGAAATGATTACTTTTTAATAATTTGATAAATTAATGTATTACAATAACTTATCAAATTATTAAACAATAAATAATTTTTTTATTTTCAGTATTATTTGTATTGTCAGCTACAAAAGGGATTACAATAAAAAGTAGCTATGAAACATGAAATTTTAGAAGGTTAAGGAATTCTGATTCTTTGTTAGTTTTAAAACAATTTATGTATTCTTTAAACTAAAATACAGGGTGATTATAATAAAGTAATTCCATATCCAGATCCACATGGTAATTCCATGTTTGCTAGGCTTATTAGATTTTGATGATGCAGGAATTATAAAAATCATGAAAAAAACAATTTCTATATTAAAATTTTTTTAATACAGATTAATAAAGTTTATAAAGATACTTTATAATTAAAGGCAGAAAAACTTTCTGGATGTATTTATCATCATTAATCATATGTTTACACAAGAAAGATCAAGCTTCATTGATAGAACTTTTATTAAAATGGCAACAATAGCTTAGTTGTTTTGTATGAATATCATTACTTAAAGGGATAGCAAAAATGGCCAAAATAAAAAAAATGATTTGAAGGAGATTATTATGAAATTTCAATTGAGTGAAAACGTAACTGTGTTATGTTCTAAAGAGTACAGAAAGTGATAGCAAATAAAACTGTTAAAAAAATGTTAATTATTGTGATTGAAAGAGCCTCCAATTTTAACTATTCTGAACATTTTTAATTGCTGTTACACAAGTTGGTGATTCCTTGAGTGTGAGTATAAAAATTTTGTGATCTTGTTTAAAATAGTGTCATAAGATTCATATGGTCTAAGTGTTACTCCCTATTTTACCACCAAATAACTTGATTGTGCTTTTCGATTTTGGCATCAACATCTGTTGATGATGTGTGACCTTGGAAAATTCTATGATCAGATGAGCACTTTTCTTTCAATTGAGCTGTGAATACCTAAAATTAATATGTGTTAAATTCTTCGTCTCTTAGTGTCTTAGGTTTACTACCACTGCATTCTGAAAATATGTTTGCCTGGTATGGATTAATTGCTGATTTTTTCTTAGAGTTAATTTCTTTGAGACTAAGTGATCTAAACTGATTATGACTGAGAATTCACTATACTAGAGGATGTTATTGTGAATTCTGTTGATAGTGCATCATTCTCGCTTTATAGAAACTATAATGTTTGCAGGCCCCTTCTTTGTGTGAGATGGAACTACTCTTTACATAGGGCATTTAATAAAAAAACTGATTCCTGCTAATTAAGGGAATAATCATATTTAATATCATGAGCTGTTCCAAATGGCTATCTTTGTTTACCTAATTTAAACTGCCTTAATTTCTGACTGTGGAGATTTTTAAAAAGCATGTTTACAGAGAAGAAATTAAGATTTTATTGAGTTGCTAGCCAACATGACAGGTTATGTTGTTAAAATCCCTCAAGAATTCCTTGGCATATCATTGCACACACTATGATGCAGTTTCATCACATAATTGATATAAATGGAGCACATATTGAACACTTTCTGTCAATGAAAAAACTAACGGTTCTCATAGATTTTTGTCCTTCCTTTGGTATCACAATTTACATTAAGTGTTAAAACTTGAACTAATTTTTATTGCAAAAATCTTTTCTCATGGTTTGTATAATGTACATTTCTCATTGTTTGTATAATGTGGTTCTACAGGTGTCTAAATTGGATTATTTTAAATATAATTACTCTTTGCTATATTGATGAATGCATATTTACTCTTCTGTAAGAAAAATAATGAAAAAGTGTTTGATTTCATTTTAATTAAATGAATACTCATGCAAGGTTGAAAATGTTATATAATTTCTTATCATTAGTTGTATGAATATATATTTGATATGTATATTAAAATAGTTAATAAGTTAGTATATTATATATGTACATTCATCTTAATAGAAATTTTCTTGCAAATTACTTATAATATCTGTTTAGCTTTGAGTAATTTAGTGTATAATTTCTTCTACATTTATTTGTGTTTTTGTTCTGTAACTTATTTTATTATTTTTTGTTAAATATGTTTTTATTTTTAGGAGGATAATGAAGAATATGCAAAAAAGTCTGAAACTTGACATAAAATAATGAAGTCTTATTGTTCCTGGTTTTGTTATTAAGAACAGATTATCAAATGTTTGCTTTTAATTTTAAATTTTATGTGATGAAGATACATATCAAAAATTATTTTTATAGTTGAATTATATATTATTTATTCTTTACATTTAAATTCCTTTCTATAATAAATTGGTAAAATACATATAAATTAAACTTCCCAGTATTTCTTATTTTATTGAGAGAGCATTTAGGAAATATATATATGTGTGTATGTAATATGTTTGTTACTAAACAATAACATGTTTTACATATAAAATCATTTTCAGATTTTTTATAAATCATTCCAAATAACAGTATTTATACACTAGAATAATCTTTAGTTTACATTCCTCATAATAATTACTGTTTATTATGTGTGTGAAATTTTTGATTTATAAATTTATGTAGGCAAAACTTATACAAATTTATTGTATTTGGGTTTATTCTTATAGTATTATAATGATTGAGAAAAATTTATGGATATTTCACACACACACAAACGCGCTTGTGCACACACACACACAAAACTTATACAAATTTATTATATTTGGGTTTATTCTTATAGTATTATAATAATTGAGAAAAATTTATGGATATTTCATACACACACAAACACACACTTTATGTAAATCTTTTGAACATGGGATGGGCCATAAATCATTTATACCTAAGTATTTAAATAGTAATATAAAGCTTATTAGTAAGTTACTGATTTAATGATATGATTTATAAATATTTATACAAAATGATTTGTTTATTGATAATAAGTTATTTTCATAATATATTAAAATAAATTTATTGTGTGTGTCTAAAAATTATCTTGAAGGTCTGCTTTCATTGAAAACTTACTTGAAATTAAACTTTTACTGAGAATATTTTATGTTTGAAGGTGAATTTTTTAAAACTAGTCAAGAAAGAAGTTTGATTAATAAATTTTAAGTTTGTGTAGGTTATTGGATTTATATAAATTTATTATATTTATTTATCTGGATTTGTTTTATTTTGAATTTATAACACGTTTAGCCGTTTCAGGAAAGAAATGTGAAAAGTACCATATAAATCGTAATAATACTGCAATAAAAATTTTACAAATGTACTGAATTAAATTTTAAAATATGTTTGACTGTATGGAGGAAAAAAGTCGTACATTATTACAACTGAATTAAATTTTTAAATTCTAATATTCAATAACTATGAATATTATGTATTTATGGTAAAAGAATTATTTTAACATTGATTAAATATTCACTTCATCTAAGCCACATAATTCAGGTATTTCTTGTATAATTATTTACCCTGAAAAATGTTTGAATGTTCTTTGTTTATAATATAGTGATCAAATTTTGTGCATGAATTTATAGCATTTATACAACTGAAAAATTGTATAGATTTATTAAAATATATTAAATAAAAAATTGTATCATTTTATGATTGAAATGTTTAAATAAAAATTTTGTGCTAAAATCCTGTATTCCTATAGCTGAAACTGATATTTAATATAGGTTCATAAATTCATTATTTCTGCTTTAGTTACACATATGGAAATTTTTGTCTTCTCAAAATTATGATTTTGAAATCATGTTTATTTATAAAGGAAATTAGAATTTTGCGAAAATGTTTTATTATTCATTGTTATTATCAGATAGTTGAAAGTGAATATATATATATATATATATATATATATATATATATAATGTATGTATGTAACGTATGTATGTAACTATGTCACTTTCAACTACCTGATAATGACAATGAATAATAAAACACACACACACACACATATATATATAATGTGTGTGTGTGTGTTATTTTTCAATAAAATATAAACCATGCCATATACCAAATAGAGTTATGTGTAAATATATATATATATATGATTCTATATGAATTTCGCATAGTCTATATTTTATTAAAAAGTCATGCCTTCATTTAGAACAATGTGATCGATATATTTATAAATAAATGCCAATTTTGCTTTGAAAACTAAGGAAATTTTCTAAACTTTCAAAATAATAAAGGAAGTGATTAATCTTTTTTCTAGCAGAATTAATATTTTCTTACAATTAAACTTTAGAAAGATTAAGGTTCATTTTCAAACCAGAAAATTCAAGTGTTTTAAATGGAACTTTTTACTGATTTTCAAGTGCTTTATAGAACAAAAATTTTACTACTTAATTTTTTAAATTCTTTATATATCTTAAAATCAAATTTTCAATTTTTTTTTTATCCCATTTCTTTCATTTTATTAGCATTAAAATTGATAACTTCATTCAAAAAATTAGGTGTGTCAATATTTCATTTCATAAATTCAAATTTAACAATATTTTTTAAAATTTTTTAAAATTAAAAAAATGTTGACTGTTTGTGTTATTATTATGGCATTTCAATTGTGACCAAACATAGAAGGAGTGGCTTTCAAGCATTAACTGCTTAAGAGCTTTAATAAAATTGTAGTTTAACGCTAACTCTAATAAAAAGTGTAAATTTGATGAAATTAATTCTTATAAAGAATATGAACTCAATGAAACTGAATTTAAATTGTTAGGAAAATGGTATAAAAACCTTTTATATTTAGGACAAATAAGAATTTAATAAAAAGGTTGCCATAAAATTATTTTAAAATCATACTTATTTTAGAAGATAAAATGCATTATTAGTTGTTAGGTAAAAAATAATAGAGATAATGATATTAAAATTCATAATTACAACAAAAGCAAAGTGGGGATAGAGTGGTTTTCAAGCATCAATTGTTTGAAAGCAACAATTTTTTTTACTAAATATAGAAGTTTCTTTTTAAGTTTCTAAAATTTTATCTTATGAAAATTTTTTTCATTATTAGCCATAATTGACAATTAAAATATAATTTGAAACATGCTTATTTAAATTTGTTAATAAGAGTTTTTGATTAAATGGTTAAAATTCTGAATATCTTTTAAGTACGTATATATATATATATACATATTTTGCTTGTGATAATAAAAGCTCATCATTAGTTTTTTAGTTGCACTTTATATTATTTGGCTCTTTTTAATTTTGAAGAAAATTAATTTAAAATTTAATGATTTTCCTATTGATGCTTTTGTGTTATAAAAGAATAAATGCATTTTAAAATAATGTAACATTTAATTGTTAAAATTAATTGAAATGAATTAAATTGAGAAATATCTTTCAACATATTATATTGCTCATCCTAGTGTTATTTATTTATAATTCTGTTTATTATATAATAATAATATTTATAAGTATATATGATAATTAAATGCAGTAGTTTTTTGTGAAAAATAACGTTTATGCAATAAAAATTTCTTTTAACTGCAATTAACTTCACAAATGTATACAACATTTATTAAAAAACAAACTTTATACAATTGTGTTTCAAAATTTATACAAGTGACATTTTATTAGGAAAATAATTGTTTTTTTAGCACAATCTGTACAGTTATAGCGAAGCTTTTATATCATTCTTTATGTATCATTTGTTTTTTAAAATTTATAATAAATACTAAAATTTAAAATTTGTAGAATATTTTCTATTTATATATATTTTTTAATCAAACTTATGTCTTATATAATATAACGATTTGTTTATTACTTCTTGATTAATCACATTTAAATATATCAATTTAATTATGAAATGAAATATTGCCCATTTGTTTTTGCTGTGCAATGATAATGGCTTATAGGCAAGGAATCTCATTTATTTCTTATGCACTTACATTTTATAATCTTGTGTAAGTGCAGCCATATTTCTCGCCATCAATCTTCAATGAGTCCTTTGTCAAGCTTTCAACAAGCAATAAATTTTCCAACAAAAAGCAATGTTTTGACACATGTCAATAAAGGAAAAATCACAGGAGTAAACTTAAATATTATCTCTAAAGTTTGTTTCTAATATTCTTCATCATATTCTACTCCAGCAGCCTGGTTGGCTGTTGCATAAGGTTGATATCCTGCTCCTGATCTGGCAGGTGATTGTTCTCTATATTGTTGTCTAGGTGGAGCATATGCAGCTGCTTGTCTTGCAGATGTTGAAGCTGCTGGTCGTCTACTTTGTGGGGCTGGTTGCGGCTGATATCGAACTTCCTCACTACTTGTATATCCAGCATGTGATGATGATGGTCGTGCTGATTGAGCAGCTGCTGCTCTATAAGCTTGTGGTGGTGGTCCTTGTGGTTGCTGAGGCTGTGGTTGTGCTCTGTAAGTTTGAGGAGAAGCCTGCTGTTGAGGTTGGGGCCTATATTCTCTGGGTTCCTCCACTGGGTAAGATTCTAATGGTCTTGATGGACGAGGTGCTGGTCGTGACTGTGGAGCAGGCTGTGGTTGAGGTGCTCTGTAAGTTGGTTGTGGCTGTGGTGCTGGTGGTGCAGCTGGTCGAGGTTGATGTCTAGGTTGAGATTGGGGTGGAGAATGATATTGTGGTGCTTGTTGGAAAGCTGGTCTTTTATTTTCTTGTGGTGCTACTAAAGGATCTCCTACTACATAGTTTTCAGGGTAGTATCTTTGAGAATATCTAGCTGTGTTATTTGGACCTTCATAGTCAACAGGCTGAAATATTTAAATGCATATTTGTTAAAATAATCAGATGTTTATTAAAAAAATACTTTGCCATTTATAGTTTCAATGAAAATATTATCTTTTTTGAAATTTTCTAGAAAAATTCATAGAAATAAATAAATATTAAATATTAGAAATTTTCATTTTGTATTTTTATTAATTTAAGTATTTATTTAAAAAGTATTTATGAAAAACTATTCAACTTGTCACATTTTTTCCTTACATTTCTTTTGGTGTTTTTAATTTAAAAATATGAACTATTGATTAATATTTTTGAACTGATGATAAATTTGATAGTCACTGTCATATTATTTTAATTTGTTTAATTTTTTTTAAAAAAGAGATGTGCTCAGAAACATTTCTGTGTCTTTACTTTCATAAATAATAATAAATTAAATATATTTAAAATAGTTATGAAAATATTTCCACAGATAATGTGCAATTTGTGAATTTCTAACGTTTTAACTAAATTGTAATAAAACAGCGATGGATAAGGATTGATTGGTTAATTTAGAAACTTAATGGTAAAATGTTCATAAATCTGCTTTGAATTCATAAATATGTTTACAAATTATACACTAATTAATTTATAAAATTTTAAAACGAAAGGTTACTTGATTGATAATTATTATTGACATTTATGTATGTATACATTATTATGTATATTTCTGACATAATTGACATAATTAATAATGCAATTTGAATTAATTATTTTTTCAAAATCTTATAATTTTTTATACAATTTTTGTGAAATTTTAAAATGTATAGTATTCAAAATTAAGATTTCTTAAATTATGTAAAATGCGTACATATACTCATTATTATATTTTGAAAAAAATGTTTCTTAATTTTTTTTTTTCGAAATGTAAACTATGCCACTTACTACAAAAACTAACCTGAAAAAACTGATCCAAAGAAATTGCTTAAAACAATTTTTTCAGAACACAAATTTTTAATGTTTGATTGCATTTTAAAAGTAATTGAAATTTCATCATCCTGCTTTCAGAACTTCATAGCCATGCTGATGTTCGTATGGTTAGCTTTCTTGTCTTCCATTTAACAGTTCGTGGGTTTGAATCCCACGAACTGTTAAACAGAAGGCAAGATGCTTGCATTGGTTCAGAATCCACTTTAAACCGAAGGTCCCGATCTAATTAGCGATTGTGTGCATAAATGTTGACCATTGTGCGACAAAAAAATCAATCAATCCAAAAAAACCATTGGATTGATTAATTGGTTTTAAAGATGTAAATAAATCAAAAACTTGTCTTAATCTAATTAAAAAAAAAACGTGTATGAAATAGCAGAAACATGTATTCACCTTATATAAATATTCATTTACAAAGTGAAATTTCTGTGATTGTGCGCAAATGTCTTGGGCATCCGGGACGCAGTTGAGATGCACTTGGTGAAAAACAGTATTTTCTGGACACATCCAAGAATGCTTAGCTCCACCTACGCAGTAGTGGAAGACTTGGCAATTGACACTATCATCAGCATAATATCCATCTTGCTTTCCATCACAAACAAACTGAGAGTCTTGTAGCAAGAGAGTGAGAGCATCAGGGCCAGTATCTTCTTCGTCATCTTCATCATGTCCATTCAAAGATTGTTGAGGAGCTGCACCATACTGGAAAGTAAATTTTTATGTGAATTATGTTAGTTATTACGGAATGATAAAGACAATAGTTCGAGTTATTGATTTTAGTTTTGTTATTTATTACAGTCCTATAATAATCAAGTACAACATCTTAAAATGTACTATATATAACAATAGATCATAAAGCATGTTTGAGAGTAATGTATATAATTGACGTTTTTAAACTTTATTGCAATGAAGAATAAGCTGTCTCCGTGGTAAAAATTATTCCAACATTTCATAGAAACAACAAAATAATAATTTATCTTTTTTCTTGATATTTATATTATTAGTATGGGAATATTGATAATGTTGGATAGCAAAAATGTGTTATATTTTTTCCAATTGGCTGTAGCGATTTATTAAATGGCAAGATTTAATTTAAACCATTGTAAATATTGGCACCCCCCCTTTTTTTTTAATAAATGTTTTAGAATTTGTATCTTTTTGATAAAAAAGGATTTCATAGAACTGTAAATAACTAGTGGCTTCTCTTTGAAATGAATTAAGTAAATATTGGAATGAAATTTAGTGTTTTCATTGTATATATACGAGGGTCATCCAGAAAGTAAGTTTTTCCCACAGCTCCAAAAAATGCTGCAAAATGGCCTAAATGCGAACGTATATTTAGAGCGGATTGTGAATGTGGCTATCAATGTTGCAATCCTAAATTTCGGAAGATAATATTAAAGTCTTTATAGTTCGCAAAGATGTCGGCTTTTATTTCTTCTCCCGTCGACTGTGAGGTGAGATCAGTGGTAAAGTGTTTGAACGCATAAAATGTAACGCTAATTCGAAACACTATCGTCAGTTGTGTTTAAGCGTGTGGACAGAATGTGATGAGCTATCAGATGGTTCGTCGTTGGTGCCGAGATTTTTCCGAAGGTAGCAAAACGTTCATGATAAACAGCGCAGTTAGTAGTAATCCATCCTTTATTATTGACTGCCTTGGGGAGCTGGTATGGCAGAGTATACTGCAGAATCTTTAGGATTACAGAAGGTAGTAGCCATTTTCCGAGAAATTTAGAAATGGGGTGTATGAAATCATCACGTAACATTTGTTGTTCCGGAAATAGTGTGCCACATAGATGCCAAAGAACTTTTTACCAAAAAAAAAAAAAAAAACAATATGTAAACAATATTGACATTTCTGCAGTGATACCACAATGAAGGTGACGAGTATCTTTATAAGATCGTTATAAGTAATGACACAACAATGAATTTATCTACACTGAAATTGATGTGCATGGTCTCCTGGGTATTGTTGTAAAGATGGGGGAAAAATGTGTTAATTTCCAAGAATAGATACTGTTTATTCATATGAGAATTTTGAAAATTTCTGAGAATTTTGAAAAGTTGAGAATTTTTAGATGATATAATACAATTTAAAGTTCTTTTTTTTTTGTTAACAAATAATGGGAAATTTATAGAATAAATTCTTAGGAAAAAGAATTAAAAATATCGAATGTTATTTTTAAATTTTCAAATAAGACCGTTATTATTTATATTTAAATTTTCTTCTAGCTTATTAATATAAGTAAAATAATTTTCCATAAAAAGGAGGCAATTTAATGCTAAAGGAAGCGATTTAAAATAACTTTAAAAATTAATATTTGATAAAAATAACTTTTTTCTTCCTTTCTGAGCAGGACTTCATAACAAAATAAACATAAATGAATAAAATAAACATGAATAAAGACATGATAATTAGTCTGGCAGGTTTATTTGCATAAATATGGAAGATTTTTTTAATAGTAATTTATAGTTTTTATTATATTTTCATTAGTATTTTATTTTTCGCAAAACGGGACATTATTAATTAACTTTTGTACTAAAAAACAAAGTTACGATTTTCCTTCACAGTTTATTTCACTTCGCTTTATATTAAGGTAAATGTTTCTTTAAAAGAAATATGGTTGGTTGAGTTTATTTTCTCCAAATTTCCAATATTCCCAGGTAAATCTCCATATTTCAAAATTTCCGTGTGATTTTTACATCCTTACTCCTATGACAAGAAAAGCTCCTATATTCACTCTTTGTCCAATATTACATGTAATTTTAAATATGCACCATTTCTTCTTATTAATTTCTTCAAGTTTTAAGCTTAGTATCGAAATTTTTTTTATAACTATGTATATTAATAAAATGTTATTTATAATATGCATATCATTATAAGTTGTATCTTGTAATAACTATATTAATGAAGAAAATAGTTTTAATACCTATATCGATATTCTCATTAATACCATTTATGAAACTAATTAATAAGCTTTGTATGTGTGTGTGTGAAGTTCGTTGAGTTGAAAGAAATAAAAAATTATAATTCTAGTTTTAATATTTGTTTAAACCAATCTTAGAGGCACTGAGTGCTATGATTACAACAGTTGAATATTACTCAGAATAGAAAACTGCTTTTCCGAATGTATTTAATTAACTACACCCGTGACAGCAACATCTAAAAACTAGTGTGTATTTCAGAGTAATGCAAGTATACAAGGGTATGGGAATAATCTATTATTGTTAATTAGATTTAATTTTTGTTTGAAAAGCATGATATGCATGTCGAATAATTTCAGATTCTTACTTTGTTCGCTCTATTGCTTGAAGAGGAACTCCTCCTTCTAGAAGACGAAGACGACGATTGAGCGCGAGGTGCAGGGGCTGCTTGCCTTGGCTGTTCGTAGACTGGGGGTGCTGCAGGGGCTGCCGGTGCGGGCTGAGCAGGTGCTCTTTGCTGAGCCGCAGTGTATTGTGGTTGTGGTTGTGGCTGTGGTTGGGGTTGATAAGATTGCCTTCTTGAGGCAGGGTAAACTTCTCCCTCGTCGTCATCGACATACACAGGGGCAGCATGCAGTGCAGGCCTGTATGACCTATCATTGCGAGGACCGGGGAAGGTATAGCTAGCTTGCCGTTTGACCTGATCAGAATCAAAATTAATTGAAAGTAAAATTTAATCATTACACAATTGTAAGAAATATCATACGAGACACTGAATGGTATTGTTTGTGTTAAGGGAAATTTTGATTACTAGTTAAGATTGAAAAGAACGAATATGATCTCATTAACTTGATATAAAGTTATTATTTGTAGTTTTAAAACTGATTTAAAAAGAATTATTGTATATAAAATATTTTTGATTTTATAAAGATTAAGATTTCAATAGAGGACAAGACATTGATATTATTATGAACAATATAAAAATATACTTACTCGCTCTTCAGCTAGTGCGACTACCCCTATAAGAGAAATGAAGTAGTTTTTTATTGACATGGTATTATATATTTAAAAAATATTTAGTTATTTTTTTAATGTAGTTAAATATATTTTAATATAAGCAATACGCAAATAGGTATAGTTTAAAACGATAACGCATTTTTCGCAAGGGCTTCCATTTTATTGCTATAAATAATCCTTTCTTTATCGGAAATATTGATTTTTTTATAATTTACTTGTGTGCAAGCTGTAAATAAATAATGAATAACAAAGAAATTAATGTATGCATTCCATAAATGATATGATTTCATGGAATGTTATAATTAATTTCTCATGAGATGAAATTCGATTCATCTATTTTAATTTCTACTTTCAAACTATATTTATTTCAGAAATTTTGTTTTTGCGTATATTAAACAAAAAGAAACCCCTACTTATAAAATAAGTTTACTTTTAGTTTTATTTAACGAATAAAGGCAATGAATGTTAACGTTTATCCTACTACATGATTGCGCTCTGGTAGTGAATGTTTTAGAGTCATGAAATATATTTTCATTGGGTTTTAAACAGTTTCGGAGTTCATGAGTCTAAACTGCATGTTAGAAGATTTATCATGTGTGTCTTAAATTTTATTATTTATTAATATCATATTTATGCAGGAAATTTAAGAAGATAATCGTTTGTTTAGTAACCAGAATGGTTTATTACGAAAATAATATACTAAGAGCTCAGAGTAACCCTTTATTATTTATAATAATCATACTAATTTATCTGAATATGTAATATCAATTGTGAGATATAAAATGCAAGTGGATATTTCTGATGTTTCACTATATAGTCTCCATCGCATTTAAATTTGATTAAGCAATGAGTACTTTTCTCATATGACTGATAATATGTGCATTTTGCTTGTTTTTTCTTATTACCTGAATGGGTATGTCATATATACTATTCAAAGCATATTTTAAGATAAAAAAACGCTTTCTTTAATCATGAATTGGATTCTTTTTGACATTATCATTAGTTTATTTCAATGTTTTACAGGTTTTAAAGAGATTGAAATATCAGTGTCACAGATGTTATATTTTAATGTTTACTCTGTATTTTATTTTTTAACTAACTTGCGTATTGATGTTATGAAATTTGTGTAATGATTTATATATATATATATATATATATATATATATTCTCAAAAGTAACACAAGAAAGTCCAAATTCAAGTCATTAATATTTATAAGTTCAAAAATATATCAAAGATAACTATTGATACATTAAAAATATTTGAAGCTTACCTATAAAGAGAAAACAACATATTAGGAGCTTCATTCTGTTTCGAATTAATCTGAAATGATAAAGAAATTATATTAACTTCTATATAAACATTTTGAGAGAGAGAAAAAAAAAACGATTTAAAAATTAATAATTTCATGAAATATATTAAATGAAAGAAAAAAATTCAGATCGATTATTCGATTTCATTACTTAAGAATCTTATGACACTTGATGTGTAAAAATAAATTTATATCTTCGCTTATTTTTGGTTCAAATAACTTCAAAAGTCAATGATCTCCAAGAAGAAACAATTTTTTATTCAATGCATACTTGTTCGCCGAATAATTTAAAAACAAATTAACCTTTACTACTATAAACATTGAATCTCCCTCAAGTTATATGTTTCCTGATTTAGAAAAACAATTTGATAGAGTATTTCTATTTTATAGAATGAAATGAAAAGCAAAATTTATTTGAATTTTTGCAGTATCTATTGCTTAAAAAATCAACAGAAATATATAGCTTTATATATGGGACAATATATTAACACATTGTTATCTTTAAGGCCTGTACTGTTTGTAAAACTTATAAGTGTTTGACATAAGAAGACTAAACTACTGGAGGAATAAATGACCCCATTATACTAACCAAAATACTTATTTTTGAACATTTTGGAAGCAATTACGTTTTTAAAAATGGTCATAAACTTTCAACAATTTAACCTCGCAACCTGTATACTATTTTACTAGTTTAAATGTAGTCATAAAAAGAAATAGCAACTCATAAAAATACAGTAGGCTTTTTCTTTAAAAAGAATTTATCTAGTATAAAAAGATAATAAAAAGTTGTTAGTGTAAAAAGAATAAAAGGGTTAATTGGCACCACAGTTTAGTTATATTTAAAGCCATATTTTTTTGTTTAAAAAGATAAATATTTGATATAAAAAATTGATTAATGATATGAGTAAATAGGATTCTTAAAGTATCCAAAATACATATTTTTGAATACTTTTATTATAGCAATATAACAGTGAATAATGAAAAATAAAAGTTTAAAAATGAATATTCGTGAGTATTTATTTAATCTCTCTCTCTTAGAAAATATTTTTTATGAAAAACGATAGCCCCACTCTCGATTACTGTCTTTAAGACATTTATAATATTCAAATGTGTACACATATTTTATAATATACATATAAATATTTCAATTTGTATTACCAAATATTTTCACAATACGAAAGTGGTTATTTGATATTGTGCTTACGAATTGAATGTTAACAAAATAAGTACGATTCACAAAATAATATTATAAATTTCAAAGTGAAATTTTAATATTTAATTAAATTTATATAGGTGGCAGCATTAATTGGTTCGTCTTAAAAGTCGGTAAATAAAGTTAAATTTTTCATATTTAATATATAAAACAAATCTTAATGCCCATCTTCATTCTAATTACTAATCATAATCATCATTAATAGCATTGAATTAAGAAAAAATTTATTAAGCATAATAACTTTAATTGAATTTTATCAAATTTAATATTAATTTATGATATAGAAAATTTGCTGATAGCGTATTTATGTGAATAATTAGTTAATTATTGTAAAGTGTAAAATCCATTTTATAAGTCTTATTATCTCATTTAATAAAAGTACATACTTTGAAAAATAATTCAAGAGTTTAATCTAAATCATAGGTTACCAAAGTGGTCCAGGTGGACCCTCAGGGGTTCATAGGAGACCACACGGGGCTCCTATGGACCCCTGGGGTGATAGCTGTGAAAAAGAAAATAGGGGTTCACAAGCTGTAAGTGGGGGTCCACGAAAAATATTTTGGTTTTCATAATAAAGAACAAACATTTTGGCTTGGATTTACCTATCAATCTATTCAGGTAACATCATTTACTAGGTAGGTACTCAAAAATATTCGAGATTCAGTTCAAAAACAGAATTGAATAGAACAATAGATAATAGTACATGTCGAGACTTGCAAAATGCCGCCCGTGCGCCGTCTCATTAAAAGTATGACTATTTTTTATTGTTGATTTACATTTCAAAGTTCATTGTTAATTTTTTTGTCAATCGTTAATTGTTATAATAAATGTTTATAATTTTGTATAACCACAGGTATAATATTAATAAATGGGACACAAGAAAATGTGCTACTTTTTTCTCTTCTTAACAGCCCCAATTTAGGATGATATTTTTTAGGAGTTTTGGGAATTTGGGAGAAGCAATGCAACAGAAAAGGATTGATCGAAAATAGTAAAACTTTGAAAGTGGTTCATGAGAAAAAAAAAAGTTTGAGAACCCATGATCTAAATAAAAGTTATTCAAAATGATACTGATGTACTAATCAGTAATTCCTGATTAAATATTAAAATATTTTTATTATTTTGAATTTTATTATTTAAAATAGTCTTCATATTATCAGTAACTGATTTCTCTTGAAATAGCGGATTATATATAACAGTTTTTATACGAAAAAAACTTTTGCATGATGCGCTCTTTTTTATTCCATACATTAACATTAATAACAAAGTTTTTTATAGGATGTATATCAAAAGATGAACTTATGATAGTAAATAATTAGAATGAATAATATGATTTTAACAATATTAGCTGTGTGATTATTTTGATTTTAAATATCTTCTTCACTGAAATTTGTTTATCCTGATATACATTGATGTCAAGTAACATCCTTAATTTTTTAAATTTATGATTGTATGATTATCTATTTTTACATTCAATTTAAATTCTTTTTGCTTAATGGAAGTTAAATGCTTAAAGTAATAAATGTGAAGACATTTTTATCAGAATATTCCCTATTTTAAGTAACATTACTAATGTATAAATTAAGAAAATGTTTTTAGCTTTCATTGTTTATTTTTTACGACTCAAAACCTTTTCGCCAAAAAGTATATTTTCGTTGTGAGTATACATAAAAATGATTTAAAAGTTTTCTCTATGGAATCTCTTTTTTAGTTTTATAAAATCTATCTATATTCAACTATCTCCATCATAAGCATTTTAATTCTATTTTTGATGACATAAATTAGCAAATTTATTTTATTTACAGTTTTACAATAAATATTTTATATAGATTTTAATGGAATTATTTAACCTCCTTATTATATTTACTTTCTATTATTTTCATTTATCATAATTTTTTCGCATATTCTGTGAAGTTTTACTTAAAAAAATATCAGATATTGTATTCTTAGAGTTAGTCCGAATGGCTTGCAATCGGCAAGAATAAACACGGCAAAATGTTTTGAATTCTATTTTATCCCTTTCGATTTCTTATCTTGCGATTTTATAATACATTTATAATTAAAGATTTACACTCTCGCATATTATTCTCACCTTGTTTATTATGCGGTAAAGGAAATGTTAAACAAAGTAACAAAAAATTGAATATGAAATTTGGAGAGCGATTTTTCTTTTCATAAGAAAACTATACTAATATTTGTTACTAATTATAAAAATGTAATTTTAGTGCTAAATGTTTTAGATGTTGTTGTTCTTCTTTTCAATGATAATTGTATGTATTGAAATAAAAGTTTATTTTGTGAGAAAAATTATTGCTAAATATTTTCTATAAATCTTTATTTAAACTAACATTGTGTGTGTGTTTCAATTTGTATTAACTGCAGTTCAATTTGCGTCAAAAACAAATTAAAAATTTCTTAAATTTATTGAATATGCAGCTTTAATGTATGAAAAAATATTGATTTATAGTAAAATACAAAATGTTTTACAATAAAATAATAAATATATAGTTTTATTGATTCGTTTGATTAATCTGCCTAATTTAAAAATATAATTAATCAAATTTTATGAAAAAAGTCTGAGCAGAGGATTTACTTATATTACAATTTTAACATTAACTCCAGAGAAAGCAGCTTAACTATTTAAAAGAGTTTGTGAATTATATAACACTATTAATAGTATTATATATTATCTTAAAATGTGAAGAATTGGAATTAATTTTTCCTATGTAGTATTAAAAGCGCAATATCAGTATTTCATGTTGTTAGTAATGTTATTATTAAAGACACTCGATAATAATTTATTTAAAATTAGCTTTATTTATGGTACTTTTACAAGACATTCAGAAACTAAACAATAATTTATTTTGCATTCTACATTATACTTTACTTTCTATCAAATCAAAGATTCAGTCTTTCAACCGTAGAAATATTTGTATGAAAATTGGCATTATATACTGGTTGGCATATATTATATAGTGGCATATATATAGAGTGGTGGGCAAAGTTTTGGACACTTTTGGAAATTTTTATGTTCTTGAACTTTGTATGCTTATAGAAAATGTTACGTTTCGTAAAATGCAAACTTGTATCTATCATTTTTTTTTATCAATTTAAAGAGAATTTATTACTGAATTCATTACAAAAACAAAAAATTCAATTATTTGCAATACAAAAAAGTTATATGTACTTTAATATAAATAAAAAACACAGTTATGAAGTGGTTTGTAATGTATAGCTTTCCTGGCCAATCACTGTTCTTGTTCTGAGAACCAATCAAATGTTAGTAACTGCCTGTAGAAGCTGACATTATGTTTGCACTTGAAACAATTCATTATTTTGCTTTGTTCTGTAGAAGGAGGACCTGTTTCTTATACACTGCAATTACAAGTAGGAATTTTTTAAAAAAATTTAATATTTAGTCAAGAAGCAATGACATCAAATAAAAGAGTAGATTGGACTTTTAGAAAGAGATGTAATATTATTTTGTTACGAGAAAGTGGTTTTTCCTCTGCTGAAATTGCAAGACAGGTGGGTGGTTCAGTGACTACATCTGGAGACCGAGAGTTTTGCTTACGATATCAGGAGACAAATTCAATAAAAAACTAAGTAGGAAAAGGCCGAAAAAAGTGCACCACATTTATTGATGAGAGAAGAATAAAAAGACAATGTCTCCAAGATAGAAAAAAATCATCAGCGGCCATCAGAAGTGATCTGAATGATGCTGGTGTTTCTGTCAATTCGATAACAAACAGGAGAAGATTAACAGATGTTGGACTAAGAGGTAGAATTCCACGAAAAAGCCTTATCTTAATTTTCAGCAACAAAAAAAAAAAAAAAAAAAAAAAAAGACTACAGTGGGCAAAGTAACACATTAATTGGACAGATGATCAATGGTCACAAGTTATATGGAGTGATGAAACTAAGCTATCGTTATTCGGTAGTGATGGGCGAAAATATGTAAGACGTAGAATAGGAAAAGAGCTACATCCTGACTGCATTCACGCAACTGTGAAGAACCCAGTTTGTGTTAAGATTTGGTCATGCATGTCAGCAGATGGTAATGATCGCCTTCATGTCATCGATGGGACACTGAAAGCCAGAAAATACATTGACACTATTCTAGAACCAAAACTTCTACCTTCCATCAGAGATCTCTTTCCCAACAATGCTTCGTTTATTTTTCAGCAGGATTCTGCTCATTGCCACTCGACCAAAATATCGAAAGAGTGGTTTTGTACAAAGAGCATTAAATTGTTGTCATGGCCAGGAAACAGTCCTGGCCTCAATCCTATCGAATATTTGTGGCACCTTTTGAAAACTCTTGTCCGAATGAGGCGCCTATCAAATAAAAGGGAACTAATTGAGGCTATAATTGTTTCCTGGCATCATGTAATAACGAAAAAAAAGCTTAAGACTCTTGTCAGCTCAATGAAACGTCGATGTAAAGCTGTAATAAAAAATAAAGGGTACTCTACTAAATACTGATAATTCACTGCAATCATCACTATCTAATGTATATCGATAACTATTATCGTTTAACTTTTTTGTATTGCAAATAATTGAATTTTGTGTTCCTAATCGATCGAATAATCGATTTCCTTACTAAATTCTCTTGTCATTGTACTCTTTCGATGGCAAAGAAATTTCTCACTAATATTACAGATATACTCTAATATTTTTCACCAGTATTACATATTGAAGATATTAATATTTCAGATCTTATTACAACATGTGACATTTGATTTCCATACAAACAAATCACGTGTGCTTAGTCATATTGCCACTGTCGAATGTAGAGTATCAAACATGATAGTTCTTATTCTTTTAGCATACAATATTAAAATATGAGCTATTGTTTGCGATAGACCTTCTTTATATCTTATGCTTGCATTGTTTGTTGACTATCCCGACGAAACTAACACCAAAGTTTCAATATATTGAAGGTTCAACTGATTTGACTTAAAATAGTGCTACTCACATGTTCTATGCATTTTTTATTCGAAAATATCAGTTAATTTTTTCTAATAAATCTTCCTTCTTGATTAGCATATACATTTAATGTTTACATTTAACATAAAACTGAATGTATTTTTTATATTGTGTTTTAGATAATAATAAAGTTGAAGTTTTCTTCAAAAATATTTAAATACTGATTTTTTTTATGTAAGAAATAATATTTAATATTGAAACTTAAATATTTAATAAAATAAGTCGAAATTTTAATGGGAACTTTTGTTTGAATTAAATCAAAATAGTTTTATAGTTTTCTTAAGCCTGACCTTTAATTAAACACTGATAAATTTTTTTTCAAACATAATATAAAATTAATAGTTTGTTTTCATTAATATCTTAAAGGATAAATAAATGGAAATTATGTTTAGGAATTACTAACATAAGATTTAATATTAAGAGGTAAAATATACATTTGCTCTGTACACACAATGTAATTTCCGAATATATCACATAGAAAGTTAAATTTTCTTCCTATTAAAATTTTTTTTTTAACTAATACCTGCATCATGATAAAAAATTTGTAATTCTTATCAAGTATCTGTTATTCTAAATATCTCGGAACCAAATATTTTAATCGCGTCAGCTACAGATGAAACGAATTGATTGAGATATGTAACTCTTGGAAAAATCCTTTAGTTATGAAATTAGTACATTATTTTGTTCGTCGCTCAACGGTCATTTTTTGCACACGAGGGCTAATTAAACAGGGACCTACGGTTTAAAGTGGATTCCGAACCACTACAAACATCCATGCCCAAGATGGGATTCGAACCCACGAACTGTTGAACCAAAGGCAATAGCACTAACCATTCGGCTGCCAGCTCGGATCTGAAATTAGTACATACTTAAGAAGAGAATCGATTCATTAGGGTTCCAGTGTATTTTCGATCGGTTGCATACTGGGAAAACTGTAAACACATTTTTTCCACTATTTGTTTTTCAAATTCTTAAAAGAATATTTTTAAAAAAATTATGCAAATTTAAAACAATAAATTTATAAAAATGCTAATTTCTTTTAAAAAAATGGGGAATGTTGTGAGAAAAGGGGATTTAATGGTGTATTTTTCCTAACCTAAGGTTACGCATCAACTGTCATTTTAAAAGGAGGAAAAGAACTAAATGCCTTTGTTCTATAAAAGAGTAGATTTCTGGTGCGTTGTTGCATTCTTTAAATTAATAACATCGTGGTATAAGTAAGTTTACAAAGAGTTCAAATTAGTGTTAATTATAGTTTAAAGTAATTAGAACCCTGTAATTGAAACTTTGAAATGAAGCACTTTTTTTTTAGTTCGTCAGAAATCAAGATTTTTATCTAAATTTCCTTCCATTTCATATCATCTTTCTCAATTCAATTCTGGAATTGGCAGGCAGCCAAAATAAGGATTTCTCTTACATAGACTGTTAGCATTGAAAATTCTTTATTATTTTCTTGTTTCCCTTTTCTATTGTAAGGTAAATTTTTCTAGGGCCCACCGTAGCTTCAAAGTAGAACAACGCTCTTGAGAATAAGGAACGGGGTTTGATTCCAGCCATTGTTGAGCCACAGGAGATCAATTTTACATTTTATACCTTCTACATGAATCTCTATTGGAGTGGCTGTTTAAGAGTTTTCCGGGTTTCCTCCCTTGCGATATGTGAATACGTTCAACTATCTACGAAAATTCTTCCTGAATTTGCATGATGGATATTGAAATACTTTACAATGGTCTTTAGCTATTTGGCTGGTAACTGCGTGGTGTCAAAGATAAATTTATATTGGAATTACCACAGAATTGAATTTATTTATGAAATTTATCAATTATAATGAATATACTGCTTGTGATAGTAAATTTGATTATACATATTGGAATCATTATTACAAACCACAAGATTACACTTCTTTAAAATAAAACTCTTTAAATATTATGCAAATTTTATTTTGCCTGAAATAGTATTGCTTCGATAATGTAATTCGTTCAATGTACGAGCAATGTCAAAGCTATTTGAAGGCAAAGAAAATCTATTCAAAGCTGTGTTGCTAAGGTTTATTTCATCAGAAGGATAAAATTTAAATTTGATTCATTACATATTCTGATATCATTTTTCCTACATGAGAACTGATTAAACTAAGATAAACAGTTTAATGTGTATTCTAAACAAGATGTCTTTGTCAGCAAGATAGTCTTTAGAAACGATCTCCATCCGACAAACACCCACACCTCAAATGAGAATTGAACTTCTGAACAACTAAATCCTGACTGCTTAATTATCAATTCAACTAGTTTAATTTTACTATCCATCTGCAATTAAATTTCATGTAACCCATTTCTTTTTATTTGCTTAATTAAATTATTTCTAATTTACCCTGTATTATTTCTCTTATTTATATGTAAAGATATTTCATTAGTCATATTAATTCAATTATTCTGAAATACAAAGTGTAAAAATTACATTTATTTCATAATTGTATTTAGAATATAATTAATATATTAATGATACTTTAATTTCATAGCTTATAAATAAAATTTGAAATATAAAATTTACAAAGAGATCAAAAGTCCTTGCATTTTAATACAATTACTTTAAGCTGAGAGTATTTGCGTAATCAAATTAAATTTTTTTTTCTTTTAACTTTTTAGTATTTTTTAAACTGCTGAAGATGTGACAGAAGTACAAAAGCAAACTACAATTCAAATAAAAATTTTTCAGTATTTATTAGATAAACTTAATTAAGAAAAAAACAACATTTGCGTGTAAATAAAGCATGTAATTTTATACGTGAAAACAGCCCAGCAACGTATAATTCTCATTGAAATGTGTTATTCCTTCAACAATTTTTTAAATAAAAACTACTCTCACGAAAATATACACGGTACAATTTACTACTCAAGTTCGTTAAGCTTTTTTTAAACTTGAACAAAATTTTATTATATATTGTCTTTAATAAATACAAAAATTTATTTTTGTTTTATGAGTTAAATTAATAAAAGTTTGTTTTTTTAAAACAAATTTAGATTAATTTGAGTTTGATCTTGGTTACTCAAATTTTTCAAACATTAATATCTTAAGGATATGTAAATTATATTTTGTAAGAATTTAAATAGTTAAAATATTAAATTCAAGAGCAATTGTTTGTAATATTCAGAGATATAGTTTGGTTTTGTTATATGGAATTTTTATTTCTAAGTGCCGTAGAGTTTAATTTAATATTGAGTAATTATGCTTAATAAAATTTCTTTCCGAGTAACTGAGTAACGCTGAAAGAATATTTAAAAAAAATTTAATTTTAAATTAAAAATTTAATAGATTTTTGAATTTTGTGTTTATTTGCTATAATTTACACGCAGATAAATGTACATTGTTATTGTATATTAGAAATAACAGGAATAGTGTGTTATAATTTTAAGCACAAAATTTGTTACTGGTTTTTGAAAAAAAAATGATTTGCTGTTTTTAAGCTAGTCTAAGAATTATAAATATTTATGAAATTTATTGAAAAAACTTATGACATTGAAAATATAAATCTATTAAATTAAATAAAAAATAAACTTTAAATTTTTATGTTAAAATCATTTATTAAAAGTTTTTTTATAGGACTCTCTCTAATACACCATCAATGAAAGCAAATTCTATTTTAAATATGTTTTGTTTTTAAAATAAATACTTTTTGATATTAAGCAAAAATATTTTTTGAATAAAATATGTTAAGAAATCTTAAAAATTGGATTGGTGTAATCCATTTTAAATTGAAAATAATCTATCTTTTCTAATGCAATAATAATAAAAGAGAAAAATCGTAATGGAATTAAGTTACTAGAAACACTTACCCACAAGTTTCTGTTATTAATCCCTCTATTCAAATGTCTCGGCCAGACCGGTTGATAGTCGCTTATATATCAACTACGTCACCGATTGTTGCTAGTAACCTAGTTCTCGTATCGCACGAGAGCAGTTTTTGAAGTGAAATTTGGAGAGAGTAGATTGGCAACGACTTGTTACCTCTGCAGACTGTGCAAATGGTTACGCTCTATCGTGTGCGTTCTTCGTTTTTCATGTGAATTATGCAAAGCGTCGAACCCCGCCTTTTAGGAATCTGCCTGGATTGGTGGAGATGGCCTTTTGCTCTTTTTGGCCTAGTTTAACGCCCAGTCTTTGTTTCGGACACTGTCATGGAGAAAAGAGATTTTCCTTTCGCTATAAAATTTCTCTGTCACCTCCAGGCATTAGTGATTCGAAGGACGCCCTCACATTTCTTTTTTTTCCAATTTATGCTCTTTTTGTCAAGAATAAAATTTTCTTATACTACACATATACTTCAAAAAAAAAATTTTTTTTTTAAATTTAAGTTATTGTTTAAAAGGAAGGAATTTAGACTCTTTTTCTAAAAAAGAACTAATGCACAAATAGGCAATTCAATCTAATTCAAATCTGAAGACAAGTTACAGACTTTTCATAAGTAGACACGTGATTGAATAGAATTTTATGATAAGCCGATGGAAAGAGTTTTAAAATTTTCTAAATTGAAATATTTTTCTCGAATATATTTAATAACCTTTTTTATTCCTTTTTTTTGTTAATACAAAAATTTCACAAAACTGTTAGTGCTTAAGAAAATATTGTATAGAAGAAAACCTAATCGTTGCATCATTTTTTGTTTGTTTTGATTTTACTTAAAAATTGTTAGTATTTTTCAAAAGTTAAAAATACTCCTAAATGATTACAGTAATCTATTATGTCGTTCTGTTACTACATTATTACATATAAGCAAACTTTGTGTTATGTGATCAATTAAGCTTCATTTAAGGTTAACATAATAACTTTTTTTCTGATAGAAAATATTAAAAAAATTTCGCTATTGAATGCTTTCAATATTGCACAGTCTTAAGCATAAAACACAACTTAAAAACACCATAAAAAATAATTGAGTACAAAATTTTTATCTAAACCTAATTACCTCCTTATTCTAAAATGACATTGGTTTTATAAAAAGTACTCCGAATGTAACTTTTTGCATAAGCAAATGGTAAATATTTAGATTACTAGCATATATTACAGTGAAAATGCAGTACATTTTCATTAAAAACAGTTTACTAAAAAATGGCTTTGAATTTTTCGTAAACTGTCAAAAACAGCTTAAGAAAAAAGGTTTCGAATTCTGTAATGTTTTTTTTTTGTTAAATTCTTTTCCGTGTAACCATCAGTGTTATCAGTCATTAGTTACTTCATTTTGTCACATGTTTTTAATATATTTATGAATATTTTACTGTTTTTATTAACTGAACTGTTGTTTTAATTGTTTTATTATCGTTATTTTTAAACATATACAAAACATAATAGAACTAGAAATCAGCAATTTTAAAGTTTTTAATGTACATTTTTCAGTAAGAGAAAAAAACCAAACTGTTTAAAATATTTGATCTTAAAAAACATTAAACTAAAAAAAATTTTTTTTACGTGGTTTGGCAACACAAATGGTTCTGTTTCACTATTAAAAACAACTGAAATTTAATTCCTATTCAGCGATAAATTTTTTTATGAGCTTTAACGAGAAATATTTCTGCTGAAAAAATATATTACATTTATTCAGTGTAAAAAAGGAAGGCGTTTTGCTCTAATGATTGACTACTAATTTAAATATTTTGTATGATAAAATGTCGACTTATAACATTAATTTTGAGAAAAATAATTGTATTTATTTTAAATATAATCATAATATATACAATACGTAGAAGTAAATATTATTTTAATTTAATGAAATACATATAATGATGAAAAAGTTCAGTATACTTTCAGTTTCTTGTGTGTTTATCGGAAGTTTCAACACAAAAATAAAAATTGCTTTTATTTAAAAAAAAATATTTGAAAGTTAATAAAATATTATCTTTCCAAAAAGTATATTATCAAAATTCTAAACAAAGCAAAATGTTATTTCTTGTAACTTGATTTTAAAATGTATGAATGTAAGGAAGAGAAGCTTGGCTTGTTTGTCGCTCAACGGTCATTTTTAACACACGAGGTCCAATTAGACCTGGACCTATGGTTTAAAGCGGATTCCGAACCACTACAAACATCCAAGCTCAGGGGGGGGATTCGAACACACGAACTGTTGAATCGAAAGCAAGAGCGCTAACCATTCGGCTAGCAGCTCGGCACACAAACATGAGGATTTTCTTCTATGCAAAGAGTAAATTATGATACTAGCATTAAGATTTCTAAAAAATTAATTATAAATGTATTAGAAATAATTTAATACTCAGTTTTCTTTAATTTTTAGGGAAAGTTATACGTTATATAAACACAAATTAATGAGCGCCAATTACATAATTAATCGCGAATTTCCAAATTCGTCAATAACATTTTATGAGAATAAGTTTATATTACTATTTTTTATAAAAAGATAACTGTATAGAAAAGATGAGTGATATATATATATCCAAACTCTAATAATAATATGAATTTAGATATTCTTAAAAAATTATTTTACTAAGGAAAGAATTATGGAATATTGTTAAATACAAAGAGTTTCCAGTTTTTGTTCATTAATTTACATTTTTTCTAAGACATATTTCAATATTTCTTATTTTATTAACGAAAAAAATTAATAGTTGTTAGAAAACAAATAGTTGCATAACATCAATATTTTTTCATTTTTAAAGATAATGAAAAAAAAAAAAAAAAAAAGGAGATGCTTTTTTTTTAAACATGAAAATTATAAGATTTCACATTTACGGTTATTTACTAATAAGAACTTCAAAGAACTATGTCACATATTTCCTTGAAATAATTTTCATAATTACTTTTTCCATAATTTAACAGAAGAAAATAAAATATGTGCAAAAATTTACACGCATGTAGGCTATAAAATTTTTTAAGTGTTTTAATGTCTCGCTATTAAGACATGAAGCTTGTAAACACGCATATCACAAGGAAAGAGACTTTCTCTTTTAAAACCAAGAATGCGTGTTTTTGGGGAAGAAACTGTCATAGAAGGCAATGGAAGTATGGTATTAGGGTCTAAAAAAATGATAGTACCTTTTTATCCTCAAAGTTGCGAGTTAAAAATCAACTGCATGCTTTTTAAATTATTTTTTGCTTTTTGGGAAATTTCCTTGAATTTCAATTGCCTTAATATACAATTTTTTTTTAAAATAAAGAAGAGATATTTTTACTTTTTATTTCGAAGCACTATATATCTGCTTTCCGGTCAATGAACCTTAGTGTCAAAATGGTCAAGAAAAAATAATTTTATGTTTCCTTTGTCTACGAAAATACTATGAGTTTCAGTATTTTTGATATATTTATTGAAGTTATTAACGCCCTACTATAAGTAAAATGATGTTATTGATATTAGTGACTCATCAAATATGTTTTTTTTCACAACCAGTGCATTTGTTGAAATATTTTATGGTTATTATAGCTATTTTAGTACTTTGGGCATAATAAACAGAATAATTTTAGGAAAGCCAATTGGATTTTGAAATTTTATTGTGTATAATTATTTAAATAAGTAAATTTTAGTATTACTACGTTATTTAAAAATGTTTCATATTCTTCATTAACTACTTTTGTTATCAGTGTTTTAAAATACAAAAAATAAAATCTATTTACTTAAAGACATTAGAAATTTATTTGAAGTGTTATATTAAATCTGTAACATTAATAAATTACACATTTACCTAAAGTTTTAAAAGCTTGTATTTTAGAAGTTTAATTTTTATAATTTAATTTATGATTAATATTAGAAAAATAGATAAAAATATGTATACCTTTTTGTATTAAAGATGCTAATAGTGAATTTTTTTAAGCAATTCAATCTTTAGTTTTTATGAATGTTCTTTTTAATCAAATAATAAAAATGAACTATATGATATTGTGATAGCAGGCGGGAGATAAATAAAAAAGGAAAAAAATCTTAATTATATGTTTATTAAATATCAAAGAAAATATATTTTTATCTCTACTGTTTTTTAGTTTATTTGTGCTTTTTATTATCTTGTTTACTTCTATTGTCTTGTTTTTTGAATGAAATGTAAGAATAATTTCCTTGTTATGAATTTATTAGACACGAAAACAAAATTTTATGAAATATATTCGACTAAAATATAATGTTATTATATTTTTTACTTAATTAATACTATTTAATAATTAAATTATGATAGAGTTAATATGCAAAATATAAAGAACATTATTTATAAAATAATTATTTTTAGTACATCTTGAGGAAACATATTACTAGTAAATTATAAAAAAGTGAATTGTGTGATAAATTTTATATTTTATGAAGAAATGTAGAGAAAGTTTTTCTATTAGTTTTTTTTCGTCGCATGTCTCTAACTGGTGTCAATAAGAAAGGACATACAAGCAGAAATAGAGAACATTTAATGATGGAGACGATGACTCCAGATAGGAACAGAAATGTGCACTGCTTTTTTTACAAATAGGGGTCCATTACAAGAAAAAAGTCTAACCCCTTCCTCAATTTTACATCCAAGCCATATTGAGGATTCAAATCCGAGTCCTCTCGGTGGTAGCCGAGGATCACAATTACCATAGAGGTTGGACGGCTCTAAGAGTTTTAAATATACTTTAAAAATTTAAACAATTACAATTTTTGATGAGATTTTAAGTTTATTATTAAAGTTTTAAAAAATCAAAGTGTAAAGTCGTTTTTTGACAAGGAAAATAAAATCTTCTATTCTTAATTCAAATAGTGGATTTTTATTTTCATGTTCTACTATAATAATTTAAACATGTGAACGAGTTAACAAAACGAAACACTACCTAGAAACACATTTTATATAAGCGTGTTTAACACCAATATTCTAAAGTTTTTCTCGGTAACTATAACCATATCTCTTGATCCCATTTTTAGATTCAGATCACTTAAAAAGGTGAGATTATTACACTTTCATGTTTGCGTGTTTAAAGAGAATTCGGCTTCTTGATGAGTTCTATTATTCTTTGAAACTACAATTTCATAAATACAGATCTTTATATCGTAATAGGATAATAATTCTAAACATGTTGATTCTTTCTGAAACTGAATACAATGGACGACCACTTTTAGAACGTGATAAATGAAGTTTAATTTGTGTTGGTGGTCTCAATGTTCTAAATATATTTTTTAAAGTGTCATCCTACCTTAAACCATCAATGGAGAGATTAAATTTAATGAGTTCAGTTACGAGAGAAATATAATTATGTTACTGTAAAAATTGTTTTAATAATACATGAGCCATATTCGATGATTTCACTTGTTTTAAGATTGAATTGCTTGTAAAATGGTAAGTAAATATTATGAACATGTTTTGAAAATTAAATATTTATAATTCTCATTTTGAATTTTTTTTTCTTTTTGATTTTTTATAATTCTTTGATGGATTAAAAATTTGAATATTTATAATTCTTTAAAAGTAAATTAGTATTTCTGAAATATTCATTAAAATTAGAATTATTTATCAAATTTTAAATTATAATACAAACTCAAGTGAAAAAATAGGCATTTGCAATATAGTTGATGTTACCATTTATTCTTAATTTGACTATTAGTAAAATTATAAATTTATAAGTGTCCGGTCGTTTCAAAATACATTTTGATGACATTTTATGTTATCAACTTATGTCCAATATAACATATTCAGTTTATTTTTAAAGTGGATTTTTTAAAATAAATCGAATGAAAATGGCGAAAATGTGCAACTTATGAGAAAACGATCTTAATCATAATAAAAATGATCTAGAACAAGTTGCATTTCCATTTTTATTTTGATGACTATTTTTTTTTCACCACATTGATTTACTTGAGAATAGAATTTCTTCTAGATTCTATTCTTTTCTTTCTTCTGATCTTTCACTTTTTGACGTATGCTTAAATGATGGCTTATTCGTGCTGATTTGACCTCTAAAGATAATTTGCTTAAAAGTGATTCGATTTTATAGTTCTTTCCGTGTTCATGAATTTGTGTTCTGATAGTTCTCTCAGTGGGGTGTTTGTTCCTTTTTTCGAACCACCTTGTTTCCTGTTCTACATTTAGATCCGCTAGTCATATTATGCTCAAATCTTACTATGAGGAGGGGTTAAAGTATGTTTTTAAATCATCTTTTATCAAAAAGACTAGAATGATAAACGAGAAAAATCAGTTATTACTTATGAAATAAACGAGAATTTGCAAAGAAATTAGTCAAAGTAATATCAGTACCTTTGTATTTCACATTTATTAATAAATTAAGTAATTTAATTTTATAACTTTATTTATTATTATTATTATTTACTTTTATCCATTTTGAAAGGCAAAGTAATATCTCCATTATTTTTAGTTGAGTAAAAATTATTACAATAAGATTATTTTTATGATATATTTTTATTTCTTTGGTTTTTTGGAATTAAGAAAATTTTACGCTTCGAAAAACTTATATCATATTAATAAAATATAAGAAAACTTGCATTATAGTTTAAGAAATGTAATATTTTAGAAGAAAAAATATTTTTTTAAAACGTAATGGAGCGCAACATTTTGGTAGCATTTATGGGCGTAAAAAGGATGTTAAATGAATAAGAACATTTAATCATTAATTGATTGAATTAAATTAAAATTACCTTCTAACAATCTTTAAGTGAAGCATTTATTCTAATTTCTCTTAATGAAATTTATAATATTTATAACAATTTAATTATTAATTCAATGTATTAAATTAAAATTATCTTCTAACGTTCTTTAAGTGAAACATTTATTCAAATTTCTCCTAGTGAAATTTATAATATTTATAACAATTTAAAAACACTTCAATTATATTTCAATATTAATAACAACTTAAAATATTTCAAAATAATTTACAGCGGAAGAGTTTGGGAATCTTTAGGAAAATAGAATAATGAATAGTCTAGAAATTTCAGAATTTTTATGAAAAAGATAATTATTTGTAAAAGAAAAAAATAGTGACTAATTGTTATTGTTAAAAGAATAACGTGTTATTTTAAATATTTATAGCTAGTAAAATATACGAGATATTCAAGTAGCTGTTTTAAGGTAGATTACCTTCTTAATCTTCACGGAAGAATTTTAATCTGCTGCTAAGTATCAGTTACAGATTTGTGACCTGAATGTTGATGAAACACTTGCGTAAGTTAATAACGAATGCATTAATATGTATCAATAATAAAGGAGTCCGAGTAATTAATAATCTTTAAAATTTGAATTACAGTTGAATGTTTGAGGCTGATATTAATAAGTTTCCTATTTAAATCAAGGTCATACATCGCATAGATGCATGAGATGTCTCTGTCCAACACGATTAACAAAATGGTTCGAATGCTGCTTGAATGACAATAAAGCTGTCGAAGAATTAGATTTTGGGAACTGGGAGCCCCAATCGTAGAACAATCAATTCTAATTTTCAGGGTAAAGTAATTTAGGGATGAGATTTAACAATTTTGTTTTCATATATTCCAAATCAATGCATGCAATTAGGGCAAAGGATTTATGTTTTCGGAAAAGTGCATGAAGTTAAATTACGTTGTTTTGCATTTACATTGCTTTAAACAAGCATTTATAGTGTTCAAAAGTATGCATGGACCAATTTTATTTGAATATTTGTATTGGAATAGTTTTTAAAAATATTTATTAAATGTAATTATTGTCATTGAAACAAGAATAATGTTGAATTAATTAAATATTATTTACGAAATTAAGTTACGGAGAAAAACGATTGAATGGAAGTATATGAACAGAAATTATTTCATCAACTGTTTACTTAAATAGCAGCTGTATGAAGTGTTATGGAATTTTACACACAACTGTTTAATAATTATTTATCCTTTTTTGAATGGTAAGTTTGCATACTTGAGAACATTTCTATTTTAGAAATTGTTATAAATATAGACTTTTTAAGAATGAAATATTGTGAAAAAAATTTCCAGTAATATAAAAAAAGAATGAATAAATTTATAATAACATAGTAAAATAAGGATATAATAAAGTAGTTATACTGTTAAAACAGATAATGCGAAAACTTTCAAAATAATACCGGGATGAAAAAATTAAAAATTTATTTTTTGACAAAATTAAACTTGTTTAGTATATTTGTTAATATAAATATTATAAAATTAAAGGGCAAATATTATAAAATATATAAAGTAAAGATCATTAAACATCCATAATTCCAATTTTTACTCTTGTTAATATTTGAAAACTGCACTTTGGCTTGAAACAAAATTCTTAGATTTAATCAATTTTACATATTTTTATCATTGAAATGAAATTTATATTTCATGAATATTTCACATTTGCATGTATTATTTATACAAATAACCAAAAATTGTATTTTTGGTTATTTGTATAAATCATGTGAATAGTTACTCAAAAAGAAATGGAGTTCAGTTTTATTCTTTTAAATGTGTAAGTTATCTTATTAACTTCTCAAAAAAAAAAAAAAAAAAAAAAACAGTTGCAAAACTGATAGGTATGAAATAAAATAAGCAACGTTACTTTATCACTTACTGCTTAGTGAAATAATTTCATTCAACAATGATTAATGCTAATAACATTACTGTAATTTTATATTTGTTATCAGAGCAAATGTGTTTACATTGTTTTTCAAACAAATTACTGTCAAGTACTGTGGCCAGATAATTCCACCCTCTATCTATATTGATGAAAAAGTAAATATAAAATGAATCGATTATTACCTATTTGCTTTCTTTTATAAGCAAGGAATAACTGTAATGAACGGATTATCAAAAATGAGATCTATTTCTACAATGTGGTTGATATCCTTGATTTCCCCATGCGGAAACGAGTTTTAATAGTGAGATTAGTTATATAGATATCGAGATAATTAACCACTGATATATTTACTTGAAGGACATTGCAGAGATGGGAATTTTATACAAGAAGAGAAATTAGTTAAATTTAATGTACTTGGGTATTTATGAAAACCAATTCTAGTTTATAAATAAAATTCCTAACTTTTTTAATTAAATAAATACATTAATTGCTATTCATATTCTGACAGAAGATTTTTATAAACAAACACACACACACACACGCACGTACGCACGCACACACGCACGTACGCACGCACGTACGCACGCACGTACGCACGTACGCACGCACGCACGCACTCACGGACGCACGCACGCACGCACAAACGCACGCACGTACGCACATACACACACACGCACGTACGCACATACACACACATTAGTATTATTTAGAAAGTTTTCACACACACACCCACACACACACACACACACACACACCCACACACACACCCACCCCCCCACACACACCCACACACCCACACACACACACACCCACACACACACACACACACACACACACACACACACACACACACACACACACACACACACACACACACACGATAGTTTTATATTTAAAGTTCAAAATAAATAATTTTATTTTTTATTTTAAGAGAATTAAAAAGTAATTATCCAATAAATGAAATTTATAATTGATAATTTAATTTCTTATGCATAACAGTTTTTTGAAAATGAAAATTCAACTCCTAAATGCTGTTACCAACACAGGATTTTAAATATAGATATAAATATAATTTCTTTGGTATTACCTTTATGGTAACAAAAATATTAACAGTGTAATTTTTGACATTTCATATACGTTTCATTACAAATTACAGTTTTAAATTTTTTTTACATTTTTATGACTAAAAATAAACACATTTTGAAGTTCAAGTTAAGCAATTGAATCCTTGAAATTGCAGAATTTTTAAAATACATCATAGAGTTTAAATATTGAAAAATATTTAAATATATATATATATATATTTTTTTTTTTAAAAAATATTTTTCATATATATATATCATATATATATATATATATATATATATCATATGTATATATATATATTATATGTATACATATATATATATATATATATATATATATATATATATATATCATATCATATGTATATATATATATTATATGTATATATATATATATATCATATGTATATATATATATTATATGTATATATATATATATCATATGTATATATATATATATGTGTGTGTGTGTTTCATTTGTGTCATCCTAATGTCACGTTATTTCTGAATAATTTCTATTAAAATTACCTGGAATTTGCCATAAAAGTTGACTGTGCTTAAAATTCATGAAACAACAAAAAAGTTTTATCATTTGTTATCAGTAATGAAACATGTATCACAAGGAAACTCTTCAACATTCTTCTTAGAGATGAAAATCTTACTTAACGAAAAGTAAATATTTTTATTTCAAGAGCAAAATGCAACATATATTTTAGAATTATTTACATATTAATGATATTTGTTGGTTATGTTGAGTGTTTTTTTGTTTGTTAAATTCTTTCTCCATAAAAGGTATCTGAAATCCTTTGCTTATGTCAATTTATTGATCTTATTAGGATTTACTGAGAATTTAGGCTTTTTTGGATTTCAAGTGTGTTCAATTGATATTGATGTATACAAATGTTACAAAACCATCAATAATATCTATTTTTCAGCCATATTTTGTGTGAGAAAGTTTTACAGATAGCAAATTTTATGACTAAATAAATTAGAAAAGAATATAAATACTCCTTATTGTTTATGGATAATTTGGTTTATTTTCACTTTCAAATATTTTTTAAAACATAAATAAAAGTATAGAAATATATGTGAAGTTAAAAAAATGAAATTTTCTCCTTTTCTTTTTGAAATTTATTTTCTATAATAAATTTGCAAGAATTAAAGTAAATATAAATATTATGTATTAAATACCAAAATATAAATATTATATAATTTATATATATAATCGATAGCCATTTATCATTGAAGATCATGTTAATATAATATTAACTTTCTGATGAAAAAAGTTTTCATTAGAATTGGTTATATTTATCAGCAAATCTAATATTTTAAGGATCATTTCACTAAAATATGTATAATATATAAACTCAATAATTTACTTTAAATGTAATATTTATAGGCATCAATTTATTGGAATATATATAATAACTTATAACTTAACTTTAATAAAAGTATTCATTGAAATTATTTATATTAAGGTTAGGATGGGAAATATTTAATTGAATTAATATAGCTTTTTTTCCGCTAAATAATAGATTCTCTCAATTTTAAGTTTTGCACGGTTGATACAAGCTTTTTAAACAAATTTTCTTGTAACTATGAAAAAAATGATAAAAATTATTTTAAAAAGATAATTAATTAATTCTTGAAGAGAGTTTATATTTAATAAATAATAATAACGAGCAAGAATAATGTTTTGCATGTCAGGATGCCCAATTTCCTCCGAATAATTAAATAATCACATTTTAAAAACTATTTGGAAGAAAAAAATCCTTTAAAGATTTCTTAGAAAAAAATTTTCAACTTATATAAATACTATTATAAACATAAGTGAAATAAATTTTCATATTCAACTTTTTATTTTAGAATGACCCTTATTAATTTTGAATAATTATTTCTATTTGATTCAGAGGCTTATAAAATTGATTCATTGGCTTATCTTTTAATATAAGTTATAATATACAAGCAAATATTTACATATTATTTATGAATAAATAAATATTATTAAAATACTTTAGGCACATTAAATTTAGAAATATATTTTTAAAGAGCTACTGGAATTTGTTTTGCATTGATTCTTTTTATGTTTACTTTTCACCGCGAATGAATTTCCTTTATTTTTTTCTATAGCGTAATACAAAAATATTTAGAATTTAAAACTGTGTTTATAACTAGTCATACATTTAAATTTCGACTAATTAGTTTTAATTGCATTTATTTTTAAAGAATATTATTTCTATAACTGTTTTATTACGGTGAATAAAAAGATTAAAAAAATTATTTTACTCATTATTCTTCTATGAATTTCCAACATTTTTCCGTTCTTAAATTTTTTTTACTGTTGAACACTTTACCTTTTCCTTTGTAATTTTTTCTTAGTTTGACATTTAGCAAAATATAAATGCTTTTTTCAGATTAAAAAATATATTTTTGTATAATATATATCATGTAATGGAAGCAAATTAATATTTTTTTTAAAATTTTACATTTAAAAATATATTTATTTAGTTTAATATAAATATTTATTCACAATGAACTGATGATAAAATTTTGTAGTTAAATATTTATTAAGTTTTTGAGTTAAATACGAAAATAAAATCTGGAAAATTAGTCTTATTATAGATTTTATATTATTAAAGTTTTTCCTCTTTCAAATCAGACTAACGGGTAGAGTAAGAAACAATAAATATGACAATAAATTAAGTTACTTTCTATATAATATTATTTTTATAATCACTATTTCCTTTAAATTTATAAAATAGTAAATATACATCACCATTTTGTTATGAATGACCAAATAAAATTTTTTATTTTATGATATATATTTCATGTGATGCGTGTAATTTATAGAGAAACTAACTAAAGTATATATTTAAAAAAGTAAAAGAGTATGTAGTTTCTAAAACTTAATTTTTATTAAATTGCATTAAAAAATTTATAAAAATGTAACGTCTGAATTTTTTAATATTATATAAATCTTAATTCAGAATAAACTCAATAGGGTGAAATTGATGCATAGTATTTCTCTTTTGAAGAGTTATCTTCTTTTTCTCAATTCAAAATTCTTCACAGTTATGTAGCACCGAATTATTTTGGCATATCAGGTGACACGGTTGATTTCTTGTGTCTTTTTACGCTTCACTGGGGAGACATTTTCTTTTGCTGATTAGATAAATTTAAATTGTTAAAACGAGTAAAAAAAATTGGTTACTTAAATATATAGCAGCCACAAAAAATTGCAAAATGAAATAACTTCTACATTAATGCATCCAGTTCCTCAATTTTATAAAAACAATTGCTGTTATCTTGTTGGTCAGCTATCGAAAACATGAATCTTCAATTCAAAATTTTGTTGTTTAGTAGCACAATTTACTTCTCGATTACTACTGATACAGGAAATCATTTTCCTTCAAACGCAATCTTTGACTCGAACTAGTTTTTAGGAAGCTACTGTCTCCAAAAAAGAACTGTTGCATTACTTCCTCGAGTTTACATTGTCGTTCAACCTGATTTGAATGAAACAAATCCATATCATAACTGAAATCCGATTGCTATATATCTTTTGTTATGCAAATTAAATAAAATCTGATTAATTGAATATCTGTCCATAGATTATTGTTAACAATTAAACATGCCTTAAAGGAAAGTATTGAAATAAACATTTATATGGATCAATTTTATCTTAAGTGATTGTGATGATTATAAGTCACTGAACATTCGCCTAAAGATGAACAATAATGGTTAGGATTTCGTTTTCCCATCTAGTTATGTATTTGATTCCTCAGGCTGATGCATGGAAATTGGTCATTGGTGTTCTTCTTCCTGATCATGTTCGCGACTATCCTCACTTATTCTATCAGAATTTCATGCCATATTGATGGTATAAGCATATTCTATTCAATTTAATATATTATAAATGTTTAAAAATGTAAATTATTTTAATTTCATTACAAATATAAAATTTTAATGAAAAATACATGTTTTTCCACCTTGGTATTTATATGAAATATTAATTCGTATTTTCGTACCTTTTAAGAAAGTTTTAAATTGTGAAAAAGGAATGTTCTATTTCTTGTAAGTTTCTTTTTGGATACCGATGAAATGCAATACTGTTGATTTTTTATTTATTATTGATAAAAAGAGTGGATTTTTTTTAAAAAATAGGCAAATATAATTTATGAATTTTAAAGCAGAAAAGTAAAATCATTAAAGAATTTTAAGGGAAAAATGCTTATAATTTTGTTAATTGTTAAAGAAATCATTTTGCTGAGAAAGAAACTCCTTTGCAGTCTCTAATTCAAATATAACTTGATAATTAGAACTATATTTTGAGAATTTAATGAAAGCATAATTTTTATGCCAAAGTAATCAAAATGTTTAAAGTACATTAATTAATTTAAAATAATTAAAAAAATATCTGTGCTTTAAATTTTAAATTATCAATCATTTGATTGATAATTTGTAATTAAAAATGAGTATTCATTAATAAATAATACTATAAATTAAACATTTTCATAAATTAAGAAGATTATATGATATTATGCGCCAATATTACTTTTCAGTTATATTTCAATATTTATTATTTCTGTTAACATTATGCTGTTAACATTTTGTTAACATTATGCTTATTTTAATATGCTGCATATAATATTCACAAGAAAACGTATGTCATAAAATTTGATTTTTTCACTTTAGTTTACCAAATTCTATTTTCAGTTTTATATTTTTTTGCATAATTATATAAAATAAGATATTACTTAATAAATTTTAACTTCATTTTAATCGAATAGAAGTGTTGAATTTCAATATATTTTGGTAAATTAATAATCAACTCTAAATTTCTACAACAGTATTTAGCAAAAATTTTGGGTGTGAAATAATTCAATGAGTTTAATTAATGAATTTATAAAGGAAATTTTTTTTATCAATAACTTCATTTGTATGCAAAAATATATTTAAAAATTAAGTAAAGTTTTCCAAATTTTAGAACAGGTATAATTTGTCTGCATATGTAATTTTAATATAGGTCAAAATAAAATTTATCATTTTAAGACGCATTCTGAAAAATTAACATCATGTAATTCAAAGTGGTAAAATATGTGTGAGGAGAAATTAAAAAATTCGATATTTTTTGGGAAACATAAGCAATTTGTATTGAAACATCCTATTATAAAAAAGTTTTTGAATGAAAATTTTTATTAAATTATTTTTCTAATATGTTTAATTCCTACGTAGTGAATTTTAATGAGCAGAAATATTTTATAGAATCCCTAACATTATTTATTTATTTACATACGATTCATATCCATTGATCTAATGAGCTACTGGAGGTAAACTATCATTTAATCAGTATAACCACATAAGAATAATTTTTACTAATTATTATGCATACTTTAATAATAATATTATGAGAACTTGCAATGGGATGATGTTTTATTTTATCAATTTATTCGCAATATTTTTAAAAGCTTTCTTTATTCAGTTGTCTCTTGGAAGTTGAAGAAATACATGCATTTTTATAAATCAAAATGTAATGTTTATGTCATTTAATAAATGCATAAGGAAAAATTATTTAAATAGTTTTAGACTCAAAGTGAATATACGACACAATAATAAATAGAAGTATTTAGAAGATAGTAATCAAGTACCCTTTCAAAACATTCATTTAGCAGAATGGGCAAAGAAGTGAATGTGCCATTCACACAATACGCCCCCATCATGCTATGAAGTATCAATAGACCACTTATAAGTCAATCCTCTGGGAAATCAAGGTGAACTATTTTGGAGCCTAATTATCCGCAGAAACAAGAGAAACTGTCTATAGCCCGAGGATCTTCGCCATTCGGCTACGCTACATTGGTCATCAAGGACGCTGACCAAAGGCTATCGGGAAATGAAGGTTGTTGCGACGAATAGCCGGGTGACAGAGAAAGGAAATAGAAATTGAAATAAAGTCATGTTCATTTTTTTCCCAACATTTTTGTTTTAAATAATGACAGCTGCAAATCCACGGGAAAAAATGATTATTAAGAACTGTTATTTTCTTTTAGCCAAAAGTGACGAGGACGAAAATAAAGAGCTGTTAGAATTGACAAAGCTGTTTTGCTTCATTTGGCTACCATGCAGATAAATGTTAAAAATTGTCGTGACAGTTAATGGTAAACAATGTCTTCATTTAAAATGCAAATTTACCATAAAATGAGTTATGCACGTATTTGTTTTCATAAGGTATTTTAAAATTACTCTTTAATTTCTCAACTACATGCCAGTTTCTTTACGATGACTTTCGTTCGATCAAAATATGTTCAACGAACAATTCTTTCCTGGTCGTGATGTTGTACGTCATACAACAAGTTCAATTCCATTGATTCAAAACTATTTCTATCCTTAAAGACATGGGTAATTTATAAAATGTTTAATGTATTTTATTAAAATATATCAATATATATGTACCATAAACTCGGAATTAAATGTTAAGTTTTTTATATGTTTTAAGTTTTATGCAAATTCTGTGTTACCACACAAAATTAAAGAAAAGGATTAAATTAATAACTGTTTTTTATGCTTATTTATACATAATATATATTCTTATAAACACAAAAGTGAAGGAAACATTAAATTTCTTAATGTGAGATATGCTTATTTATATTTAATAAAAATTCTTTTTAAATATAAATATGAAGATAAGCAAGTTAAATTTTCTTTTTTGAGCTATATTTCTTTATGTTTAATGCAAACTCTGTATGTCTTAAAATGTGTTTTCATCTTAAAAATAAAGATGAAAACACATTTTGAGCTTTCGATTTCAATTACAATTAACTGGTTTATATATATATACATATACATATATATATATAATTAAGCTTTGTTTTTTTATCTCTTATTATTTTAGAAAACAATTTAATGTATATAAATCCATTTAAATCAGTTGGTTGGTACCAAAAATTTTTATATTAATTTTTCTAATAAGTATTATTTTTAATTACATACAAAAATGATGTAGAATATACAAAAAAGAAAGTTGAGCTAAATGAGTTTCATCTTTACGAAAACACAATTCAAAAAATTTATATCAAAATGTTGTTTTCTACAAAAATTACACTTGCACAACAGATATTTCACAGAAATTGAAAGCACAAAATAAGTTTAATGAGCTATAAAACAATTTAACGTTTGGTGAATATCATTATCAAAATGAATATTATTGACATCATAAAACCTATCATTTATACTATAGTAATATAATAAGTAATTTTAACAGAAAAATTAAATAATCATAATTAATTTAAATAATTATAATTTCATAATAATGAATTTAAATAAATTTTTAATACCTCTCTAAAAGTTCAAGTTTTCGATAGACACAGTAAAAATTTCAATGAATTGTCCTAAACATGATGTTATTACATGTTATATATGCTTCTTAATATTTTTAAAATATTATTTTTTAATATCTTGTAACATTAAATGCTTCCTGACTAAAAAATACAAGTTGAAATGGTTAACTTTTATAACGCTTAGTAAAATGCTGGAAAACGATTGAATGAATTTGTTACATTAAAATATTTTTATTGAAGAAATGGGATAGAATTATATTTTAATTTATAATTTATTTTACTTGTGTTTGAAATGAACAAATTTTGAATTTATCCAAGATGTTCTGAGAACTGCACAAGATAGTTGTACAATATTTTCCGTTTAAAATAATTAAAATAAACTAAAGTATCCATAAAAGATTCATAATAAAGATCTCAAAATGAGCAATCGATACATTAAAGTTACGTTTTATTATAATAATTTTTATACAAATTATTATACATTCATATTTTACATCATAAATGTACCATTTATCATTTTATATATGCTATAAAAAAGAAGTTTATATTTCGTACTAACATTATGTTGCTGTAAATAAGTATTCCAATAGTTTTACAGTTGTGAATTACTGCAGAAGAACTTTAAAAGAAAATTGATTTTTAAATAATCTCTTAGTTGTAATTATTTATTCTTTAGGAATTTTTTTTATTAAAATTGTTATCTTGAAATATCGTTTAAGGATTTTTAAGAATATTTTTAAATAAATATAAATGAAAATTGGTAAAGATATTTTATAAAGTATATAATTATTAAAAATAGAGACTTCATTGAAGGAGTAGTAATAACTCTTTTGGATGTATTGTAATTTGATGAGTTAAAAGAATCTTAAAGCTGAGCAGTGAATTTAATTTATGACATCTTTTGTGGTATTATAGGCTATGCTGAATTATTCATTAAAATAATACATCGATTAATGCATGAAAAATTCAGTATCACTGTATGAGTGCAAACAGATTTAAAATTATTTCAAATATATTTGACACAATTTCTATCTACTTATAGATATCCATAAACATTGATTTAATTCTAACACATAAAAAATTATCGTTATTTTTTAACAAAGTACCAGAAAACTGTATTTTAGAAATTCTTTCCTTCTTCAAAATCTAAATTTTCTTCTGATATGTCAGAGAAATTATAAAAAAGAAATTTAAATATAGCTCTCATTATTTTAAGAATGAAAACATCTGTATTTCAGATAATGGCACAGTCTTTGTCAAGTATTCTAATATTTGATTTGAAAATTAAATTTTATCCTATATTCAGATTTTTATTATTCAGATAAGGATTTGAACACATTTACGTCTGTGCTAATGAATTCACACATGGTCTCAAAAGTCTGTTTTAGCTTTTTATAAGCATTAATAGCTTTTAGTTTATCTGAAGTGATTTAATTTAGAATTCATTCTTGCATTTTGTAACTTACTGCAGTCTGCCTATTCTATAAAAATTAATTTCGTCTTGTAATTCTGTGCATAATATAACGAAATATTTATACTTATCATGTAATGAGATATAAAAAGCAAAAGGCAGCAAAAAAGTAGGATAATTTGCCTTATCGTAAACTTTCAAAATATTTTTCCATTAAAATTCGTTTACTTTTTTTGAAGCACTATTTCTATGAAAAGATATGTAATGCACTCTTTGTTTTATTATAGTTTAATATAATGGAAAATAAATATCATTTTTATTATGTATTTAAATTTTTTATGTTTATGCACATACGCTGACTATTGAGCAATATTTAAATTAAATTTTTTGGTGTAGTAAATGTATATAAAAAATCAGAATCATTTGTATTTTGTAATTTTTTGAAACTAAAAAAACAATTTTGGTATTTAAATCAATAATGAGTGACTGTAATATAAAGACAAGAGTTATATCAGAAACATTTTACAGTTGACTGAATAATGTTTAAGTGTATATAGGATTATTCAGTTTTAATGATATTTAAATACCTTCATTGCCGTAGATGGATAACTAGACAATCATTAAAATATCTATAATTAGAGTACTTTATTATTTTTTTGAATTTTTTTTTGTATGTAACTCATTAATATAGTATTTAGGAAGAAATTTAATTTCACCATAAATGTTGGACATTTTAAATTAATCTTTTTCGTCAATACTATTTCTGAAAATTCCTAAAATAAATGTTGGAACTTCAGGGAAATTCTTAAGATAATGGGACTTAAAATCTTCTTATTAAAATTAAGAAATTAACAAAATAAATACGTGAGATAGTGAATTATTTTATATATTTGAAATTAATACCATGAAAACTTATTAACTTCAAAACTGCATTTCATTTTGAAAGTTTATAAATTTAGTTGATCTTACTTTGAAAAAAGTTATAATATTAAATTTTTTTGACTAATAGCAACTGATGAGAATAACTGGTTTCTGAAAAAGCTGAAAATATATTAAACATACAAAAAATGTAATAAAAACAATTTTAGTATGAATTTGAAAATTAAAATAAACCATTCATATAAGGTATCAATCCAGAAATCAAATTTATTTTTTCCAAAAGAGTATTTTAACATTCATTAATCTACACCTGTTCAATTTTTTCGATTTCATAATAATTCAATTTTCCAGTCCTAATTTTAAATCATATACTTCATACTTTATTGCAATAAATTATCTAAGGTTTAATGTATTATTTTTTTAAAAATTCTATTCACTCTTAATATTTCTTCATATAACATTAAGAAATAACAATTTAAAGTTTAGCGACTAAATTTGTAAAATGAGTTCTTTTTAATCATTACTGAAAAGATTAGTTTTGATGTTTCTCATTACCTTGTCAAATTGATTGTGTGTAAGGTCATTAAAATATTGAAAACAGCGCTTATTCTGAAGATTAAATTGTATGATTTCTTTTTTAAGTGGCTTTCATAATATATACGAATGATTAGACAATCATTAGAATGACTTTAATTATAGTTATTTTTTTATATATCCTCTGTTTCAGAAACAGATAAATTTAAGTCATTATATTCCTTTTACTGAGAATTATAATCAAGGAAGTGTTTCATAGTTTTAAGGAATCTTTTTTTCAAACATTTAACCAATTTTCAATTTAAAAACTTTCTCTCAAATGTTTGAGCATAAATAATAGTTTTTTAGTTATTATTTACACATTATTTACAGATTTGGGGTATCTTTGCATAATCGTTTGTTTGTGAATTGTATCTCACCATATCGTCTCCATAGAAAGTATTAGACTTTTCACACAGAAGCCTAGCAATTTAAAATTTTTACGTTTCAATATATCTATAACAGAAAATAATCAAATCTCTTTAAAAAGCATTTTTCAATGAATGATTTTTAATATTTTCCTAACTTTTGAAGTAGTTGATATCAGAGGATAGTAAAGGTTATATATATTTGTATTTTACTATCTCATTTTTATTTTAATTTAATCATATCATTTAATTGGAAATTTCTCACTATTTTCAAAATGTTTAATTTAATATTGAGCTGATAAATATTATATGCAAAATATTCAATGCAAAATTGATTGATAATAATGATAAAAAAATTCAATGATAAATATTCAATGCAAAATTGTTTAAACACCGTTATTTATATAAATGTACTTTTCTCAAATATGTTATTATATATTATGTTATTACATAAAAGTGCTCTTCTTAGGAAATTAAAATCTTCGATTTTCTAATATATTTGCCAGTTAAATTAGGTAATTTATAAAAAAATGCGAAAAGTTGTGATAATAAAATAAATTATTAATATATTAAAATAATCAACCTTTATCATGCGTACATAAATAATAATTTGGTTAATAATTAATGTGTTAAATACCTAGTCAAAATATTTTTTTCAGTAATGAAAGATATTTTTTTGATTTACAAATTTTGTTAATATTAATTGAAATATGTTTTACTCTATTATCATGTAAGATACATAACTGATACTTTTTTATGCAGAAATACTGCTTTAAAATTTTTTAAACACCGTTATTTATTTAAATATACTTTTCTCAAATATATTATTACTTATTATGTTATTACATAAAAGCATGTTATCTCAAATATGTTATTGCATAAAAGTAATTAAATTAACTATATCAGATTCTTAACGTTATGGCAACGATTATAAATAGTACTTTCTTTAAAAAAAACATTATAAAATCTATTTAATGACAAAATGGCAATGTCTATAAGGCAATTTAACGTCTCTCAATGTTTTTGAAAAGGAAAGTGTTGAAAAAATAAAACCGGACTCTTTTCACTTGAATTTAGATCATCAGTGAATTAACGAACCTGAATTTCTCGAAAATAATGTAATCTAGCAATAAAACAAAATTAGAGCAATAGAAATTTACTAACAGAAGTAGATTAATTGTTATCGTTCAAAAAAGAAACCACCCTTGATACATCTTTTTAAGAATTTTTGAAGATTAAAATGTTATAAAATCTATTTTTTTAGATGAAGTTTTCAGTTAATGAGTCTAAAATTAAATTCTCCACTTAAAGCACTACATTATAGTCTTTTCTAGATTTATTTCCCCCTCTCTTTTAATTTGTACTTTTATCTTTATAACATTTAAAAATTTCTTCATAAAATAAAAGCATACTGAATTATTAACTAAGCGATTTAGGTAGAAGGAGCTGTTTATGATTTTTTTAAGTTTAATTTTGGGAATACTCATAGCCATGATTACGAAGATAAAAATAAAATTTACGTCAAAAATAATGAAAGAAACGAAAGTGATAAAATTTCTCACTTGAACTTTTTTCTTTATAAACTTCATTCGCTTATGTTTTTAAGTCAATTCTATTGCGAATCTTTATTGTGATAAAAAGCAATTATTATTTTCTTTACTTTCCAGAACTTTTGAAAAGCTCTTTAAGAATTTCTCCTTCTTCAAGGATGATAATTAATAAAAACATGAATGAATTATGGAAATTTAAGAAGCCTTCTAAATGTATATAAAACTGGAAAATTTCTATCGTACAGAATTAAACAGCAGAGTATTAAAAATGATGTTAAATGTTTTATTTTTATGCAAAAACTACATATCTGAATAGATTTGTGTTGAAGCTTTTTTTTTTAATCATTTATATTGAAAACTTATCTTTTTGATTATAAACTCTTGCTTAAATCTTGTTCTGTAAATGTTAATTTGATTTTTAAAGGAAATGAAAGAGAAAATTCAAATTAAAAGATGATTAAAGTGATAAAAACAAATTTGGTTTTGGAATTCATTTCATACCACCTTAAAGTTGGTGCAAACATTTTAACTTCACATGGCCTAACTAATGATCGCAAGTTAAACAAAAAATTACCAAAATGTCAAGAAATCATGACGTAAGCAAGATAATTCTTTTAAATGTGGCTGCTGAATGATCTTTATCGTCTAAATAGGAATGATGTCCATTGTCTCACGTGGGATCTAAATTGATAATTTTTATTTAAACTATGCAATGCTTCTTCAATGCAAAATTTTAGAAAAATTCGATTTCACATTGAGATTTTTTCGATGGGTTATCATTTGTCTGCTTGTAAAAATTATTTTTTATACAATGCCACACTACAATTCATAAAATTGATTTCCAAGAAATTTTTATCCGTTAAAAATTTATTTTAATAATTTTTATTTATTTATCTAGTAATAAAATAATACAACTCATCAACCCACATAGTCTAATAGATTCCTTTTCTGTTTTCTTTTTATTGAGTGTATGATTTAAACCATGAAACATAATTCTGGTGATTTAAACAACAATGTTATCTTTTAAGTGTTTTGTCTACATTGTCTATTTCGGTAATTAAAATGTCCAAGTAAAAAAATCATTACATATGTAGAGGGGTATATATTCTGGAAAGTGTAATGTGACAGGCCCTTCAAGACTGATTAATACTAAATCTGTCACATTGTTGCCTCACTTCCTCGTTCTCTTTATACCCTGTTTAACACCAGTAGACAATGATTACGCAAAGTACTGGAGTTGAAACAGGAATCAATTGTATGTCTTATAAGGGACACTACTAGTTTTGATTGTAAAATTTAAACTACATTTACGGCTCAGAATCAGTTGAATGCTTGGAAGAATAATTTCCCTTTGACTGTTATGTTCGATAGTAAAGTTACTTTGTGAGAAGCCACTCTCCAACAATGCATTTTGTATCTCCATGCAAATTTAGAATTGTATATATAGGAAGATTCTCAACACTCTTGTTGACTCAGTTTGTCTTACAGGAAATTCCTGCTCATTGTGACATCGTGGGAAATGAATGAGCTGATTTCTGGTAAATAAAGGAGCAACTATTGTACCATCTACTTTTATTCATATGATTTTTAATTTTACAAAGCTCCTAATTATAAATTTGAATTTAAGAGCTTTGCTTCCTATGTCTTAAATAGCTAAGAGTAAGGCCTTGGAGTGCTTTCTAATTCAAAGTTAATTATTTCAAATTTTTCTCCTCATCTTGTAGACGGGGCGGTATTTAGCCTTTTGACTAAGCACGATTGTCTAAATGACCATTCCAACAATCATGCCCATTGTTAGAATGTAAATCTTTAAAATTCTGTTTACAGAATTTTCTATCATCTCTCTTTGTAATTCTTAACAATCCATGGATAAAAATCCTATTGATGAATGCCCAGCATTATTATCTCATTATTCTGTTGTTCTTTAGTTTTGGGAAGAAAATCAAAATTTTTGCCTCAGTGGCCAAATATTCAGCATTTACGTAACTTATTGTTTTGTGAATATTTGCTTGAAATATAATAAATGTCTGTACAATACAAAGAACATTTCACGTGGAAAATTTTTAATTGAATTTTTCACAAGTTCTTAATTGCATTGCACAAATCAATCATGTTTTCTATAAATTATCATCTATGTTAATAATATATTCAAAAGAAGTAGATAAGGGACTCCTATTTTTGGAGATTCTAATCGTTCTATTCTAGAACACTTTTACTTTTCAGATTGCTTTAATAATAAGATTATAACACACACACATACTCGAAAAAATGTTTGTATATCTAAATCTATCTTTTGTACTTGGCTTACATTTTAGTTATTTTTTTAATATTGATTATTTACAAATTTGAATTTTCATCTCCAAAAATAATTGTGAAATTTTCATGTTTCATTTTGATTACAGTTTTCTATTTATATGAATTCCTTACTTGAATTAGTTTCGAATTTTTTTTTTCATATAAGATGTAAATTTGAAATTTTTCCTTTTGTGAAGTTTATATGTAAAAACAGGTATTTATGTGACCAGCTATTTTACATTTATTTAAAATTTATGTTTTAAGCTGAAGTAAAATGAAATCATTTAAATATATTTGCACATTATTTTACTCATGTTTAAGAATTTGTATATAATGTGATCATTAAAACTTGATTTTGCTTTTGTATATAGTAATATTTTCAGCGTTTTTAAAGTTTAGGTCACTCTATGCTATGATTGATAAAAAACATAGATGAAAACAGCATTAATAGTTTCCTTTATCAACATTAATTAAAGAATATTATTTTATAAATTGTGTGATATTTCTGAGTGGAAATACCATGATTAATGTTTTGGAGTTGTAAAACATCTTTTTGCAGGAGTTGCAATCCATATTTATGAAAACTTATTGTATGATTTAGATTCATAATTTAAAATTAATTGTACTGTTTACAAATTAGTTTTTTAATGTTTTCAAAAAAGTGTGGGAGAAATTAAATAAAAGTATTGGATAATTATAAGGGAAGTTAATCCTTTGCTTACTGGAGATGGAAAGAAATGCGATGGAGTAAAAAATTTTTATAAGTTTGTTTTTGCAATATTTAACTACAATATATTGTTTATATCAGTAATAAAAATAGTAAAATATATCAATTATTTAAAAAAAAAAAAACATTACTTCCTTTAAAAGGTAGGAGGATAATGTTGTTCAATTGAGTTAGAAATTAATAATTAATCATTTAAATTCATGATGATTATTAGAAGAAATATGACTGGTGAAATATCCGATTTTAAGCATTAATTATATGTAATGTTTAACGGCTTTTATTATTCTATAAAATTTTGTACAATTTATATCGATCTATTTTTTATCATGAGATGTAAAATAGAGAAAGGAATTTAATGGGAAATAACATAAAACATAAAAAGTGAAGGTTGTTATATCATTTCATAATTAACTTACAAAATAATTACTTCGATTTATTTAGTAATTAAAGGGTTTCAGATCAAGTCTCACTAATAAAAACTGTGGCTTGTAAAGCAAAATACAAAATTAGCTATTGAAATTCATAAATTAATCACAACTATTCAAATTAAATGAATTGAAAAACTTTTGAAATCTGTTTTATAGCAATATTCTTGAAAAGTTAAATGTTCGTGAAAGGTTTGAAAGTTGAATATAAATCAGTTAAGGTTTAAGTGGTCTTCCCCACAAATTACGAATTCAGTGAAATTTTTACAAAAATCAGACCTTTTTTCTGTTTAAAAATTTGAAAATCTCAACGATTTTATTTTATAAAATTATGAAGAAAATCAAACAGGAATCGAGGTTAAAGAAATTGCTTTTAAGGTGTAAGTTTAGATTCAACTTTGCCAATTTTAACGAATTTCCAGTTTTGTTGTATATACATAGAAGATTGGCTATGTATGTGCAAGAATATTTTTATAGGAATAAATTGCAAATTGTCGTGCCGATTAGCACGTAGCTGATATATGAATTTAATATATAATTCGATATTCATCTATTGATGTGCCTGGAAAAAATTATTTAAATGACTTTCGGTGAATAATTAAGTCGCTGAATAATTGTTACTTTTAATGGGAAACTTGATTTTGCTTGAAGAAGATATTTCAAACTATAAAAGATTTAGGTCAAGATGCAGAAATACTCAATTAGAATTTTGAATTTTATTTGTTTCTAAACAAGTTTAAACTTGTTAGTGAATTCTATCACGAAACATATCTTGAACTAAATTAAGAATGAAAGCAATATTGTGTGATTTTTGAAAATTGGTGTTGGTGTAGATTTTGAAACTGTTGTCAAATTAACACAAGAGATTTTCAAAATAAAAACTGATATTTGATTTCTTAATGAAATTTGATAGAATTACTTCGTATTTTCCTCAAAAATTGCAAATATAAAATAGGAAATTCAATTTTAATGAAGTATCTTAAATAAAAGTCTGTATAAAAAGAAGTTTTTAATTAAAATAAAAATTTTGTTTATGAAAAAAAACCGCAAGTAATTTTTGTAAAATATATAATCAATTCAATTTGGTTTAGTGAAATCGGAAGATAATGTGCTGAATATTGGCAAAGGACATTATATGAAAAGGGTTAATCTTTTTTAATTAAAATCTATTGCATTTTCATTTAGGTGAGGTAAAATCTACCAAAAAGCAGAGTCTACTAGAATAGTTCTTCCATTCAGTCATCTGATTGGCGGAGATTCAAAAACATGAAGAAAAAAAATGAGCGTTAGTATATTTTCAGCCGAAATCTTATTTTGGATTATGAATCCAGTATCCCTTTCTGAAAATACGTCGGTATTGGGGAAGCAAACGAATGCTTATCTGAATTTTAGGAAAGATATAGACTTTCTCATCAATTGTTAATTATACAACTTTTACGTGATGTAAATATAAAAATGCACCATGCATCTTTTGAAAATGACTGGAAATAGTTTCTTAAAAATGAAGCAATGAAGCATGAATTCTGAGTTTTATATATATATATATATATATTTTATTATATATATACATATATATATATTATATATATATATATATATATATATATATATATATATATATATATATATATATATATATATATATATATATATATATATATATATATATAAAAGACAAATGTAACTTTCAATAAAATATATTAATTCGTTTAAGGTAATGTTTAAAATATATATTTGCTAAATATAGTTTTAAATTAAAAATTTTTTTTATTTTAAAATGCGACTCAATTAAAAGCAATATTTTAATAAGTACGTTAAACTACATTTATCGGAATTTCGTGTAAATTTGAAAGTTTGTAAACAAGCAGTGTTCTACGAAAACAAATGAAAAAAGAGATAAAAGTTAAATACAAACAGAAATTTTAGTTAAATCTATTCTTATTCTAAGATTTTAATCTTTAAATTTTTCTAAAATCATGGTGTATGGTACACATGTTTTTCCCTCGATGTGATATCATTTTGAAAAACTCCCAACTCAACTATTTTCTCTTCCTGTAGAAAATTAGGTTGTTTTAGAACGTGTTTTGCAAGTCTTTTATGAAGCCAGACATCTAAAATCTGAAAAATGAAGCCAGTCTATTATATTGAATTAAAACACCAACTATTTCATGTAAAACTTGTTTGAAAACAGTGAATCGAATCGTATAAAAGGATTGCGTACTTAAATTTTTCCATCGTCTACTTAGGTTTCAACTTCTCAATGTCTTTTAAAATTTAATAACATGTAATGTAATTTGACATACATCATAAGTGTAATCTTAACGGTCCAAATGAAAGTGAACGTTATTGAATGAATTAAAAAGTATATTTTATAGTTTACTCAAAAGTATTTTACGGTTTTATAAGATAAAAAATTTTTCAATGTATTGTAAAGGGAATAAAATATTAGTTTTTCCTGATCATCATGATACCCATCCATCCCCCATTTCCTTGCATTTGTAATAGTTAACGAAGGTATGCAGTGTAAAAATTATCAATGTTAATTATATGTATTAAACTTTTTTTCATTTTTATAAAATATATTAAATTTATCTCATAAATGTATTTTGTTCTGTAGTTAACATGAGAAGTTTTTTAACACATCAATTTTCAAAAAGTTTTGTAGATAAGTACAATGTGTATGTATAGTACAACATACACATACTATCAGATGAATGATGCTACTTTTAAGTACTTTTAAAAACCACAAATAATAACCCTTTATTATTACTATTCACTAAAAACGTATGTAGTCTTTTCTTTACCTTATATATATAATTATATATATATGTCTGTGTGTGTGTCGCCTACAGTAGACGCTCGTTTTCACGAACTCATAAGATTGATAAAATAATTCCTAAAATAGAAAATTCGTAAAATGGAAAATAATTGTTAGATCTTAAAACTATTTTCTTTATCGCAATGCTCTCTCTATAATAAAAGAACCATTAGAAATAAAGTTACTTAGTATGAATTACATAAAAAACATATGCAAAATAAAATTTTTATAATTAAAAGCATTTTTTACTTTTTATAATTTAATCATGTAATAACTTTTACGGACAAATGAAATCTTAATCCAGATTTAGTCTTAGAGTGAAATTTTGGGAAGCAGCATGATTTTTTTGTCGAAGCTCATTGAATAGTAATTAATTTTCACTTAAATCGTCAGATTAATTTTTTTTCTTTCTTCAGTTACAGTACTTTTTTTAACGACACACATAGGTCCAAAAGATATAACTAGCATATTTTGCAACATCAGTTTAATCATTCATTCACAAAGTCATCGTGCCTAAAATATCAATTTTTATAAGGTGATTCTGAGACATGATCCAAGGTCAAAAGTATGAAACATTTGATTGTAATAAATACATGCTAAGTCAGGGGTTAGATCGGCGGGAAAACTTTCACATGGATAGTTTAAAAAAAGTCCAAAGTGAATGCTAATTGAGGCTGGCTCCTATTATTAGGTCAAAGTCACATAAGTCACTAAGATTTATAAAAATATTATCTTTTAATTTCAATTTTAGAATTGAAACTTAATTTTATTTACTATTCTGATTAATTAATAAGCACTGAAGGTTGGACTTAGTCATCCACTATAAAAAGTGCCTCCAATTTGGAACTTGGATTGACGATATTATTAACGTTGATCAAACTTTTTCAACCATAAAATAAAAAAAAAAATAAAATATTAGCTGATAAAAAATAAGCGCAAACAAAAAATGCATGAAAGGGAATTGGTAAAAAAGCGGATTTTTTAAAAATTTTGTTCACCACCTCGTAGAGATGGGAATTATCATTGCTTCTCTGAGATTCTGTTAGGGATCAGCCAATAGTCTGCAAAACCATGAGTGTTCTTAAAAACGAGCGCATACTAAATATATATCCCGAAGAATCAGAACATAATGACTATGGGCATTGTTCGATTATATTGAGCCCATTTTGATGACCTGGAAAGTACATGATCCAGAGAAAATGAAATATAATTTGACACAAAAAATATAAGGGTTTGTTACCGTGATTACGAGGGGTTTCATGGGAAATGATGCTCATCAAACCGACTATACCATAAAATAGACTGATAGCTTGAAAATTCAATGTGCGAGTATTTTCAAAACTCTACTGTTTGTCGGCTGTTTCCAATCAATCCTTTTCAGCTTAGTACCTATGCCAAGTTGACGCGAATGACTTAGAAACCACTAAAAGAAATAACTTAGTTGAATATCAACATATCTTTAATGATACAGGCTCTTGGTTAAATAAGATAGGCTGTTGGCAGTGACTCATGTGACGACCGAATATAGGACTGGTGTCAAAATACGCATTCGTAAAAATTTTCTAAGTCTACACTCTGCTTTGTCTGCCACATCCTACCACTGATTTCAAAAGAGATTGAATGTTAGACCCAGACTTCTCTGTCGTTAATGATGTGTGAATGTCTAACATCGCGGCGTGTGCTAATCAATCAACAGTTGTTTGTCTATTTAGTAAAAGTATTGACAACGGTAGCTCGCGTATAGCTGACAAGATGTGCGTGGTGTGAGCAAGTTGTGGGAGATACTCGTTCAGAGATTTTAGTCCCCACAGCCTGTTCTCTATCAGATTTATTTAGATCAGCAGTCTTTCCCATGACAGAGGCACAAACAATTACAGAATTGGCTCTTCACATTTTCCTTAACAAGTTACAATTCCATTTGGAAAGCATATCTTCAGTATCATCTAAGCAGGTTAAATGACAGTGACTGTGGTGGTCATATGCATTTATGCATACACACATATGCACTTATACTATATCTATACTTATGCATATATATCTCATATGTACTTATACTATATATATATACTTATGCATATATATATCATATATACTTATATATACGTGCATATATATAAGTAAATAAACGAATAAGTATATATATAATTTCGTAAAAAAACTAGAAAATTACAATAAATAAAGTCCTGCATATGAGCCTTTATGTATTATAAGACGCGAACTAAAGTAGTTAAAAAAGTACAAAGTTAATTTTTGTTAAGTACATTAAGAAATAAATATTTATTTTTTAAATTAAGAACTTTTACTATTAATTTTATTTTACATATAAATTATAGCTATCTGTATCACACTGAGAATTACACTATTAAGTCCTGTAAAATGAAAAATTCACGTTTAATTAATTTTGGCCTGTAAATTCCTTCGTCAATAGAAATAGACCAAAATAATTTGTTACATTTCACATGCGAGAGGGAGAGAGAAGTTCTCTTTTGCAAATACTTTTATTAATTGAACTTAATAATAGGTAATGCATATATTTATTTCTAATTTTAATTAATGGAAGTAATTAAAAAATAGAAGCATGTGAGTGATTGCAAACATCATGTTTGCATTACTAATTCCGAAGTCTGTAATTATTAACTGCTGTTTTCCAAATGGTTGAATAATCGCGATTTGTTTAATTGTCCCACCAGCGTTTTATATACTTCAACCTGCTTTTAAAAAGTCTTAATTCAAAGAGAGTAATGAATGTTGACTAATAGCGATTGTTTTTTATCATTTAAATCCTCCTCCAGTTGTACTGGAATTTATTTAAAAAAATATAATTATATAGAGAAAAAAAATTCTAATAATAATAATAATAATAATAATTTAAAAAGTGCTTCGTAAAATAAATTTACTTATATTTTTAATATTTATATCACAAATTTTTATGATACTAATTGTTTAAATACATTTTTGTACTTTGATAAATATTACATACATTGAAAGATTACTGTGTTTCTAATAATTTAGACATAATAAATATATTTTGATATTTTATTTTGTGTGTATGTTCAGTTTAGTGTTTATCAATTCATAATTTCTTTACATAATTGTGTGTTCATCATAAACACATATCAGCACTTCCTGCTTTATGGCCAACATCTTTCAAGAAAATAATTATATGTATATGAAATACAAACTTTTCAAAGGAAATATGTTACGTGAAATAGTCTCACTATATTTCTCACTATTCTCACTATACTACCGAAAAATATTTACTACAGTCAATTTTTATTTATTTTTATTCTTATTTCATAATTTTTCATAAATTTCTGTCAGTTTTTGTATTGTTCGATTGTGTGTTATAATTTCATACTTTGAAACTGTTTAGAATTCCTATTATCATATACAAAATATTATATGCTCTTTAGAGATTTTGTTAAATTATATCTTACGTGAAATTTGTTTAAATTTTCACATAAGATGAAATTTAATCTGAAGTTAAGAAGTGATGTGATAAAAGAGAGCCATATATTCAGAAATCATTTATTCTGAATTCTTTGCCGTACTTCTGTTAAGTTACACGGTAAGATATGTGTCACATTTGTTAATTATAAAAATTTAATTGTTGCAAAAAATGATTTCCATTTTTGCAATAACTTATTTGTTGTTAATAAAAAAGAAAATTGAATTTCTGAGTTGTATGTGTGTGAAACTCAATGTAAAAAATACATAAGTATATATTTCTTATAAATTTTGAGCAATCGGGTTCAATTCAAATAGAAATAAACTATTTTGATTTCAAAAGAACTTTTATTGCATGATACAAATATATTTCTAAAGACATTTATTTCAAACGATGGCTTAACTCAAGTGGAAAAAATTATCCCATTATTTAATTTACATTATAAATGTTTTGAATATAATTTGTTGAATGAAAAACATGCATTAGAATTAATTTTGTACTTACCGCAAATATTAGTTGAAAGCATTTTAATAAAAATAACATGTTGATAAAAATAAATAGTTAATAAAAAATAACATATCGTATCTTAAATTGTTTCAAAATAAAATAGTAATGATCCAAATTCAAGTTAAAGTTATTTGATTTGGAAAAAAAATCTATTAAAAATTAATTTACCTTGCTCCATAAATTTTCTTCAACATAAAAAAATATTTTGTTTTGCGCATTAAAATCATATATTTAAAAAATATTAAAATTTGATAAAATAATTAAATATTTCATTTAACTATTTATAAATCTGTTATTTTTAGCACAATTTAATTACATACATGTATGTTTTAAAAATCTAAAAATTTAATACAATGCTTGCAATTTAACTTATTTATGTTATTTTTGTCAAAACAAAATGCTCTCTTTTTAAACATTTTAAATAAATGACACGAATAACTTCTAATCAAACTTTTTGCTATTTAATTAATAGAAAGGAAATAAAAATAGTATATGAATAACTTTTCATGATTAATGTGAACTGGATAAAAAAAAACTAATTTAAATGATTACGCTCTAATTTTATCATTAAAGTTCAAACTTATTTATAATATCCGTAATTTATTCATATTTTTTTAAATATATGAATAAACTAATTATAATTTCAGATATTGTACTTACTTACATTCTTTAATTTTTCTAATTTCTGTTTATTATCTATTCTCTTATTTAAGATAAATAAGAAATATTTTGCTCTATTGAAAAAAAAATCTATGAAGAAATTATTTGATTATATTTATATTTTTTATAATAATAGCTAATATTCTTAAATATGGTTAAAGTTCCATATATAATAGGATGAAATAAAAAAACTAGAGTTCAAACTTAAGGAAACTTTTTCCTGCAACGTTACATAATAAGTTTAGTTTTGATAATTTATGTTTAGAATAGTTTTGTGGTTAACAATATGTGTTTTTGTATGTAGCATTAAATGTTTCTACATTTCTTATTTTTTACTTCTAATATATATATATATATATATATATATATATATAATTAAAATCAAATATTAGATGGAGAATAATAATCAAATACTGGTGAGACTGGCCGTTGGGTCTCTGGCCCAAGACAAAACGATTTTGGGATGTACTGGCTTCTTTAGGACTATGTCTTGGGTCATTGCAGAAAAACCATACTTTGTGCCAATGTGGTCAACACCCCCTGACGAAGCTGGCCATGTTGGTACTTCATTCCATTTTCTATTTTTTTTGAAATTTTAAAATATATATTGAACATTTTTCCAACTGTTTACTATATTTCTTATATTCAATGTATTGTTTTTAATTTGGTATTTTCAGTGTATTATTCTCCATCTAATATTTAATTTTATAAATTTGGTTTTTGACTAACTTTATGAATATATTATTATTCTTCATTTGGTATTTTCAATGTGCTTTAAATGTATTATTCTCCATACAGTATTTGATTGTTATTCTCCATCTAATATTTGATTATTAATTTTATAAAATGTACTATTGATTATATTTTAGTAATTCTATTTTAGCTGCTTTTATGTTGAATGTGTTGTTAAACATATATGTTTTATTTATTCTTGTACTTTTTCAATATATATATATATATATATATATATATATATATATATATATATATATATATATATATATATATATATAAATAAATTATTTCCTCTATATAAAATAAAGGAAATAATTCACATTGTAACTAAAATAGAAAAGAAAACTGTTTTTACAAAAAACATTCGAGTATAAGAAAGTAAAATTTAACTTTCGAATTTATTGTAATGAAATGATTACAGTCAATTGAATTGAATCAACTGTTTGCTTGCAATCTTTTGTTTCATAACTAGTTATTATAAAAAATAGAAGTTATATTTTCATAATTTTAATTATACAGGAAAATAATTCAGTAAATACAGTAAAAGAGGTTAATATTAATATTTGTTCTTAATTTTACATATGATTCTTGAAAATCAACATCACTTTTGATTCAGATTAAAAAAAGTATTATTTTATATTGTAAAGATTTTATAATTTTTATAATAATTACAGGGTAAAGTAACTTCGTTTATAATTCTTTTCTTCTTATTTTAGTAATATTATTCTCTTAAATGGTTAATTAGAATAACGAAGTTTATATTTTATATGGCATGTCGATTTCCTTATGTATATATGAGTTTAAAATTCTTATATATTTTTTCTCTCATTAATTTTACTTTATTAAACTAACCAGTACTTCTGTTTTTGAATTAAATATACGAAGTTGATATCCATGGATTGTATTAATCCTCGAAAATGATTTAGAAATGCGAATCTTAACGTCACATCTTACTTTATATCATTTAAATTTTAAATTAATTTTTTTTAAAGTTATAAGCAAAAACACATCTGGAAACACCTAAAATATATTTCTGTTAAAAAGATAAATGAAAATTGAGAGATATCATAAATCTTTGATTATGATTTCAATTTTCATTAACATTTGATCAAACTGAATTCAACCATCGTAAGACAATAAGAGTTTTTTTTTAAAATTAACTAAGAAATATGCATTCAAATGCTAGAATTAACTAGAAGTTGTTGATATTAAATTTAAAAAAAATTTGCTCACTTAAAGGCATAATTCGTTATTGTCAATGAAATATTTCAAAAATTTCAGTAACTAATTATTTGCATAATGAAAAATTCTGATTTAATTTAAGACAATAATGTCTGAATTATCATTAAATGATTGATGAATAGTTTGTATGTTATTTTTATTTGAATATAATCTTATGAACAAAAATAAGTGTATTAAATAATAACAAAAAATAAAAATGTCTACTTAGAAAATAAATTGTTTTGATAAGCAAAGCGTTTACACACTGAAAAAATCAAAATCGCTTCCTGATAAGTCTTGTTTGCTCTAAAATCCTATTAAATAAATAATCTCTCTCTCTGTCTCTGTTATTTGATTGTGAAATGAATAGTTTGTTACTAAATTTCTATGCCTTGGTTATCAATTTCATAGGATTTAAATTAATTTATGATATTTCCATTATTATAATCAATTTTTCCCTTTAAAATACTCTTTTTATTTAAACTGTTTAACAAAGAATTCTGTTATTAAATGACTGTTGTCTTAAAACTAATTAAGATAATTTTAACTAAACAATTTTCAAGATTCAAGGTAACCCAATATTCTAGAGATTTTTAGATTCGTGTTCAGATGCAAGAAAATATTAATGATTCTGTAAACATTTATTGTTAGCCAGTTATCTTGTATATCTTTTTTTTTTTATTTTCGCAAAGCGTTTTTGAAAACCAAGAGAATTTATTGAATCTTTATTTCTGAAAATAGATGTGTTTATAAACACTACTTGAACAATCGATACTTTTTAAACTTCAACAAATTTTATAATATTAAATTAATTTTTTGAAGTGTAAATTGATTCCTTTCAATTAAGTTTCTCTGTGCAAAAAAGTTTACTTGGTATTTTGAAGTAAATTAAAAATTTATAAATTTACCTTTTCCGTAAAGATTACGCATGCAAGTTGAAATATTTTTAGATTTAATATAATTTTTGGAAACATGTTATAATATTTGTTAATTACTTAGTACATTAATAGATATTACCAAGGATTTTTCTCTTCGTATTATTTGTGGCTTAAATAACTTATTAGGAATATCTTATTTTCAGGAGTTAATCATCTGTGTGTGCTTTCTAATAACGTTTTATGCCGAATACACCTAAGCGAAATGTTTTTTATCTTCCATTTTTTAAGAAATGCAATTGAAAAATTTGGCTTAGGAACACTATCACTCTGTTTACATAGTCTGAAAACTCCCTACTTTATTTAAGAAGTATGAACTCTTTTCGAAATGGGCTGGTTGGTTGTTTTGTTTGTCGATTAACGGTCATTTTTTGCACATGAGGGTTAATTAGACCTGGACCTACGGTTTAAAGTGGATTCCGAACCGCAACAAATATCCATGCCCAAGCGCTAACCATTCGGCTGCCAGCTCGGCTTTCGAAAGTGGCTGAGATATCATTGTAATTTGGAAGTACGTACGGCGTAATTCGGAAACGGAAGCCAGCTTAATTTGGTCAGATATCCCAGAAGTATCATTTCGCTTGAAGGACATTGCAACTTCATTACATGACATTAGTGAACATGATCCGTTTTAGATTATATCGAAAAAAGAATTCACTATCTCCTATTAACAAGAACGATTCATTGTTTACCAGGCAACCGTAGCACCTTATTTATATATATATATAGAATTGATGAAATTTTAACATAAAAGTCTCTAAGTCCTGCCATTCAAAAACTATAATTTTCATATATATGTTTATAATTTATGACAATTATTGTATTCCTAATTATTTTTGATTTGTGATCTCTCTTCATTCTATTAATTATTTTCTCCCTGAGAGTTATTCCACTTACATTAATGATTTATACTTCTAATAATCAGGCGAAGAATAAACAATGTATCATTGTGAATGGATAACAATGTATAAGAAAACCATTTCTGAATGTCATTTCTCATTTCTTCTGAAGGCTAGTTGTTTTACATAAGCTCTTGTAAATGCGTAAGCTGCTGATTCTTTGACAATTGAAAAAAGAAAAATGATTTCAGTGATGCAGCAAACAATAGTTGCTTCTTTTAAAGATTGATAAAATTATTAAATTTCACAATGATGTTTGCTTTTATTTGATAAAAATTCATATAAATGATTTTTAAACAAAGAAGACCTCTATGTATAATTGTGAAACAAAAATAAGTCTCTTCCTTAAACTCAAATATTTTCTATAGAAATAATTATTGCGAAATAAAATTCAATTGTTTTTATTTTTATTTTGAAATTACAAATTGACAGTATTTACTTTTTAAAACTAGGATAGAAGTATCATTGACTTTTTATTTTGATAAAATACAATAAATGTCTGCAAATATTTATCTTTTCATTAATATTGATTATAAAATAGCTCATTGAAGAGAGATTGTAATATAAATTGAAATCAGGACACAATGGGCTGATTGGTCAGGACCTCCGTTCACGCTATCTGAAGGCTGTGAATTTGAATCCGTAATCAATCGAAAATCCATCATGTTCACTAATTATGCCTATCACATTAAATATGGCAGATTCTCAATGTCCTCCATGCGAAATGATAGCCCCAGGTATGACATGCCAAGTCTGGAGATTTTCTGCTTGGTCCCTGCTTCTAAATTACAAGACATACTAGCGGGGTTGGCGATTTCATAGCCACTGGTTGTTTCTCTATAAAATGTCTCATTACTTCCACCCCATACAGTGATTAAAAGGTGAAAACCTAATAGATGGGGGTATTATATAACAGCTTCATAAACTGTAATCAAAAATAGATTTTAATTAATTAGAAATATTCATTACACTTACCACACAAGAACTAAAAGTATGTTGTAAGTATCTTTCTCTTTTTTCTACATCATGTTAAATATGCCCGTATTTTAAGTTATTTTGTAAGGAAACAATGCACTGATGCCTTTACGGAATAATATTTTTATAAGTTATTAATTTATATTGTGTTCAATTCTAGTTATAAAAATCCTTAACAACTGTAGAAATACAGCTTGAAATGATAACTGTAAAATATTGCTTAAAATGTTAACGTATATCAAGTCATATAAAATAATATGATTGAATAGACATTAAATTTCATGTCACATAAGCACTTGTTTCAAATTAAAGTAAAACTATTGCTTAAATACAAATAGGTAATTTTATTTCATGTATTTCATTCAAAAAACGAAAATATAAATGAGAAAACATGTAAATTTAGTGAAATTAATAATTACTAGGATTTATTGAGTTTCTTATTAAATAAAACTTATATCCAACTCATTTTTACAAGGAGATTGATACTAGTAAGTATTTTCATTAATGAGAGAGAATTATTTTTTTTGTTAAAGTTATTTCTTTTCTTCCTGAGCAGAAGTTTCTAGAGATGCATCATTGACCTTATGGCCTGTGACCTCCTCATCTTATAAAGAAAATTGGCTTCAAGAATTAACCTATTTTTCTTGAAAATAACTTGTGTATTTGTTTAGTTTCATAACGCCATAAAATCACTGTTAGATTTCTAATAGCTATTCCGCAACACCTGAATGAAGTGAGAAATAGAGAGCTGACAAAAAAGGGTAATTAACTTTTCAAAATAAAGCTACTATTTATGCTTTTTTTTCCTTTACCAATATTCATATTATCTATTTTTTACAAAGTAAACAAACTTGTTTAATCCTTTTAATTTACGCAGGATATTTTATTTTGTTGTTACATATTTGCTTTGAAGAAGGAAAAAAAAAACTATTTACTGCAATAAACAATGTTTTTTTTTTTAAAAAAATTCATTTTAGTGAAAAGTAAAAACGTTAATAAATAAATATTTTTATTTAAAGGAGCATTGTTTTCTATTGAAATATTCTAATGAGATTGAAGCAATCGAAAAAGTAATTGCAAGAAACCGATATTGCAACATTTTTATTAAAATCAGAAGTAATATTGAAATATTTGGCACAGAAGCCGTATAATCCAGAATGGCAAATTTTGAGTTTGGTGATCTTTTTGGCGGATTTTCTTATGTATTTGACAACTTAGTTTTTTTATTATGTCGTAGAGATGGAGACCTATAAGAATTATGCAGAAAATTCTATTTTGGCCATCCCAGTATTTACATCACCGCGTTCGTCACAATACGTCATTTTGGCAACATTCCTTCATCCCCAAAAAATTCAGAATGTGTCATCTTTGGATTATAAAGCATCTGTGCCAAATATTTGTAAGAATAATAAAAAGAATACATATAGTTGCAAAATTTTCAACTATTTGAAAAGACAAAGTATGTTATGGTATTTTTTGCAAAATGACTCTTGAATTTTGTGAAAATGACTTTATGATATTTTTTGTAAAAGCATGTGTATGGTATTCTTTTTAAAGAATTACTTATTAATTTTGAGTATCAATTCCAAATAAAATTAAATAGTTTAACATTAAATAAATACATATCAGTTTATTAAATAAATGAATTATGAGAGAACATTTTATGGTCTCAGTGAAAAGTTTCTTTAAGACACAAGGCAAATGTACGAATACCTTACAATAACTTTCGGTTCTTATATTGTCTGTTACCTAGTGCCAAATGTACCTGTGATGAAATATAAATGTATCTGTGATAAACATTTATTTTTTGACTTTATAAAACAGAATATTATGAATATTCGATTTATTTCCCTACTTGTATATCTTTTAAGAATGAATTTAAATGTAAAAAGGTTTATATTTCTTCCAATGTGAAATTTTTTACAGTGATTGAAGTGATTAGTTAATGATTTATCAAGTAAAAATATTGGAATTTGTGGTTACATGGAATACTTAAATTCTTTTCTACACTTTATTAAGAAATATTTTTTAAATATTTTCACACGTGAATATTAACTTCTTTCTCTTATTTATTTTTATAACCATTTCAGTATCTAACGAAAAACATTTTAAATACATCGAATTGGCATTATTGCATAATTTTGTTATTGTCTTAAATGCATTAGTAAAAAGATTTAATTACCTTAGGGATAATTATTTTTTAGTACATTAGTTAGATTACCACGATGATTTATTCAATCACGGGTTCTGCTTGAAGCAAAAAATGCGCTTAAGAAAAAACCCATCACACACAAAGACAATAACATACTGATTTAACATTTCATAATGGAATAATTATTTAATGGTGGCTTATATAATTAGTTGTATATGCCGAAACCAACATATTTCAACTTATATTAGATATTCAACTGTTTTGAAATGAGCAGACACGTTTCGATTCGTCATCATTTTTCCTATCCAAGTCCATTGACCATTGCTTCGGGTATAGAGAGAAGGGTGGAGCACGCGGCATGAGGAAGCACTTGTGGGTCATCTGCGTGATGGGAACACGCAATTGATGTCAAGACTACACCCAGCAAGGGGGTAAGGGGTAACCGGCAAACCTGACGTCGCAACTTTCTCTTTAGCGAAAGGGGTGTTTCACGATTGCACACAGATGCTCTGTTTGTGAACCAATCTACTCAGAAAGAGAACGATTTCCTCAATTAATTCATTTTTTTGTGTGTTTTTTTGCTTTGCTATAAATAAATACGAGAAAAAAGGTGGGATTTCCATATTACTCTGAAACACTATTAATCAGCATTGTTCGAATTTTTGGAACCAGCTGCTTCGCATTAATTTCGTCACGTGTTGCTGTTCTGGTAAAATTAGAATATACAATATGGTATACATCTTTATATATACACATATGTACGCATTAATGTTTGAGAGTGAATAAATCAATTATTCCACAGATTACATAGGTAATGTGCAGATTAACCAGGATGACTAATTAAAGTACCAAAAATTAATGTAATAAATAAATTACCTTTGTAGTTTGAAAATTGTACCTGTTGATCTGGACAATATCAACGAAGCAATCGTTAAAAAGAAGGAGGAACAACTGCAAAGCTTCTTTACCTTTACATTCGTATAATGTTATTTATTTATTTTTTTTTGATATAGAAACACTTAAGATAATAAATAAAACCGAAACATTTAAGATAGATTGTTGTTACAACCAGTCATCAATTAAATAAATAAATAAAAAAAAACTAGATAGCATAGAGTCACAGGTGGTTTAAAATAGTATTCTAATTAAGGAAATAAACATGTTATTTATTTATTTTTTGATATTTAAATAATCAACTCAGTACAATTAAATATGGACAATTAATCAGCTAATTTATCAAAATTAGAACTTAATGATACGGAAGTCGAGAATGCGCACAAAATATCTTGATAAAATAAGGAGAATTCTTGATTCCGCTCGTTAATAGAGCAAATCAGTGATATATATATATATATATATATATATATATATATATATATATATATATTGCTAAGTAAAATTAAAAACATAGATATTAGAAATTGCATTGAAGAATAATTAATACACAATATACGAAAAATTTAATAGTTCATTCGGCGAAAAGGCAGCTAAAAGTAAAATATCTTCAAGTATACAAAATCATCGAACTTGAAGTATAAAATTGAAATATAACTATTAAAATACAAAAGAGGGTAGGAATAATTTAATTTAAAATTTAGTAAAGAGAGAGGGAAATGAACTTATAAATGGAATTAAATACCAACATCATCAGCGTTATGAGGGGTGAGGGTTTTTGAACACTTTGGCACAAAAAGTGTAGTATTTCTGCAATTGCAAAGTATAATTATTGAAACTATGCCACTATTCCTAAATACCACATAAAACTGAAGATAATTGAAGATAAAAAATGATTAGAATCTTCAGTTTTGCATTTGGTTTTTTTTATGGTTTTGGGATTTAGTGTCATAATTTTGACGATTATTCTTTGTCATTCCATAGATGAATCATACTTTTATGCTAGTGCGGTCAATACCCCCTTATAAAGTGTACCATGTTGATTCTTAGTTCGATTTATATTTCATTTTTCCATTTTTTTTATTAAATTTAAGTTTCTTTGAGTGACATTCTCCTGTGTTATTTTTTAATATTTTTATTTCTATTGTTTATATATGTGTGTGTAGGTATCTATTTTACCTATGGATTCATGGATATTTTTGATTAACTATATTTACCCCACCCATTGAGAACATATATTCCTTATTAATAAGATTAACAGTTATGCTAAGTTTTCAAAAGATATATTAGCTCTTTTTATATAATAATTATTTAATTTGTAGTATTTCTATAAAAGTTATTCCGTGCAATTATTTATTTGAAAGACCTATGAAACATTTATCAATTTCTTCGGTCTTCCATTTCCTTTCCAATGCTTAAATAATGAGATATATAGCTGTACTTAAAAACAATGTATTTATCCTGATAAATTGTGTCCTCCAATAATGACTGTGAATGCTTCATTACAGGGTGACAACTTTATACTGTTAACAAAATTGTACTGCTTTTAACTGGTTTAATTCATGTCCACCACATTTTATGAAAATTTCATTTGCTTAAGAGATCTTAATGCTAGTAAAACAAATAAGTAGCTTCTATTTCCTTGTTTTAAATAATATGCCAAACAAACGACGGCGATTAAAGCAAATTCAGATTATGGGAATGTGGCCCCTATTTACTTGATTTAAACCCAATGGACTATAGTGTTTGGTCTATTCTGCAATCAAGAGTATGCTCTAAATCCCATAGAAGTTTGGAATGCTTAAAGGCTATTTTTAAGAAGGATTAGGCTAAATTAATGCTTGATGAACTGCGGCCCATTGCAGAAAATTTTACGCGACGCTTAAAGCTCTGTATCGATTTCCAAGGGGGCCATTTTGAAAATACTTAAATATGTTATATCTAAGTAACAAATGGCTTCAGTAAAATAAGTTTTTGAAAATAAAACCCATGTTTTGTGTTTCATACAATTTTTTTTTTTTGTCAACGGGATAAACTTGTCACCCTGTATTATTTGATATGCTTATTTTAGATAACATATAAAAACAAATTTAGAAGAGCATACATTACAAATGGTTGTAAAGAAAAAGATAATTTAACAATTTTATCAAAATCTTTATAGATATATCAAAATGTTTATATAGATGTTAAGTCTAATAGGAGACAGTAATTTATTTTAAAGATCTCTATTACCTTAGGGAAAAATGGAATTATTTTACAATGAAAAATGAATGAGACGAATAACTATAAGTAGTTCCTTTCATTACATATTTTATCTTTAGGTATTTCACAATTTTATCTTTAGCATATTTATAAATAACATATTTTATCTTTAGGAATTTAAACTGTTGAGTAATTCCCATAAAATAACTAAATAAATTTACATGAAATTCAATCGAAATATTTAATCATGAACTTTAACTTTAATAATCTGTTTAAAACTAGATTTTGAAATTAAATTTTCATGCTGTAAACGTGTGTAAGAACGTTTAATTTCTATAGCTATTAATTTTTTAATTTTTAAATAAAAATTCCTATTAAATATTGTTATATTAGATTTATTAATTAAAATCATATGAAGTTTCAAAACTATTATATAATTGCATATAGTAATCAATGTATTTAATTTTAATAAAATCATTTCAGCAGATTATTTTATAGCAATAAAAACGAAAAATTATTTCAACTCTGCACAGTTTAAAAAAATCACAACGCAAGTAAAAGTGATTTAATTCATTTCATTTATATGATAGAGAATGTTAATTTTTTTCTATTTGAACTCTAGTATATAGGATTTATAAGTAGTTAACGAAGATCTTATAAGCTGTGTATAACTGTATACATTATATAAATCATATGAATTTAATAAATGAGAGCTAAAATGAGTTTCGGAAGATTATTTTATAGCAATAAAAACGAAAAATTATTTCAACTCTGCACAGTTTAAAAAAATCACAACGCAAGTAAAAGTGATTTAATTCATTTCATTTATATGATAGAGAATGTTAATTTTTTTCTATTTGAACTCTAGTATATAGGATTTATAAGTAGTTAACGAAGATCTTATAAGCTGTGTATAACTGTATACATTATATAAATCATATGAATTTAATAAATGAGAGCTAAAATGAGTTTCGGAAGATTATTTTATAGCAATAAAAACGAAAAATTATTTCAACTCTGCACAGTTTAAAAAAATCACAACGCAAGTAAAAGTGATTTAATTCATTTCATTTATATGATAGAGAATGTTAATTTTTTTCTATTTGAACTCTAGTATATAGGATTTATAAGTAGTTAACGAAGATCTTATAAGCTGTGTATAACTGTATACATTATATAAATCATATGAATTTAATAAATGAGAGCTAAAATGAGTTTCGGAAGATTATTTTATAGCAATAAAAACGAAAATTATTTCAACTCTGCACAGTTTAAAAAATCACAACGCAAGTAAAAGTGATTTAATTCATTTCATTTATATGATAGAGAATGTTAATTTTTTTCTATTTGAACTCTAGTATATAGGATTTATAAGTAGTTAACGAAGATCTTATAAGCTGTGTATAACTGTATACATTATATAAATCATATGAATTTAATAAATGAGAGCTAAAATGAGTTTCGGAAGATTATTTTATAGCAATGGAAACTAAAAATACTTCTAATTCTATATTATTTAAAAAATCACAAACTAAGGATTTCCTTTTAAATAACATATTTCTTATTATTTAAATATTAAATGTAAGATTGTGTGTGAAATATTTCCACGCTTTGTGTATTTCATCATATTTTGTTCCATATTACTGAAAAGTATGGTTTGTTGGAAGCATAAAATACTTTTTTTTAAACTATATACGCATATATAAATTAATCAATTATTTTCCGATCCACTAATAATATGTAAGACTCTTTCCGGAGTTTTTTGCTGTCGAAGTAGGGAAAAAAAACTTATTTACTAATTTCTCTAATGAATTCGATCCTAATGATCTCTCACAATTCCGCTGGAAGCTCAGATACGCCAGAGAGGTTCAAGGAATGGTCGAGAAGCTTTCCTTTCCGTGGAGGTGCATCGAGGAAAAAGTGTTCCGGAAGAGGAGTGGTCGGGGACAATGGCGTACCAGCAACGCTAGAAGAAACAGGTTCACTTTCTCCTTCTTCACCAGCGCTGCCACAAGGTAAAAAGAAAAACAGATATCTTCTCTGTGCCGAGAAAAAAATCTGTGGGCAGTTTCTCTTGAAGGAAAAAGAGTGTGACCTCAATTCTCGATTTAAAAACTCCGATTGCCCCAAAAAATTGTTGTTATTCTTTTGAGGGGCGAAAAGAAAGCCTTGACTTCAGGTCACTGGAAATTCCATACCTTAACTCTCGTGAGACACGAGCGAGAGGAATCGGTTACAATATCTTTTCCTGAGCGTAAAAGGAGTTTTATACGCTTATGCGTTGGTATAAGCTTTATTTGAATGTGATCATACGTAATCGAATAATGTTTTTGAGCTAGTTTAAGTTAGTGTCTAACTAAAGTGTTGTTATTAACAAAATATATCATGGATATATATATATATATATATATATATATACTTACTGCGGATTACAAGGATGCTAAATATCCTGAAAATCATAAAGGAATTTATCTTTAGAAATACAAATTTTTTTTGTCTAAAAGTCATAAGAAAGTAAATACATAAAATTGTAAGCTGACAATTTTTAAATAAGATCAAAGCTTCGTAGAGTTTTCAAAATATATCAAAGCTTCATGGGGTTTTTCAAGATATATCAAATTTCGTGGGGTTTTTTAAGATAGATCAAAGATGACAGGGAGTTTTGATGTTTTTAAACAAAGATTAGTGTCGATAATATTGACATAGTACATAGATGATAAGTTGATTTCTTCGATAAAAGCTTAATTTTTACTTGAAAGGATTAGAATTTTCAAAATCGTCAAATTTATACTTTATATATTACTGACTATCTCGATAATCAACTTATGATGATTTTTTTTTCGAAATATTATATAGTTAGTTTTAAAGGAATCCTTTTCTTAAAAAAATTTCATCTCTAAAAACAATGAGTTAAAAAAAATTGTAAAATTACATAAATTGTTAAATTTTAAGTAGATTATTGTGTGAAATTTTTTAAAATACTTGTTAAAAATAACTTTTTGATTGTATTTATTGCCAAGTTATAAAATATTTTCCTAGAATCTCTAAAATACATAAAAAGTTGACTGACATTTCTAAGATTAAGTAAACTAAATTATCTTATCTAATGTTAAATATTATAGAAGTTTTCAAAAAAGTAAAATGAAGTATTCTGATACATTTTAAAGATATAATGTAATATGAAAGTTTACTCATGTTAATTTATATATATGTAACTGATAAAACTTATCAAAATGGGATTGAAGTTTGAAATGAAATTAAAAAAATGAAGAATTGGCTTTTTAGAGTATTTGTGGTCATAATTTCCAGTATGTAAATTTTTAATTTGTTTTATATACATACTTTATATTTCAGAATAAAATTTTTATTTGTGCGAAAAATTTTTGAACACCCTCTATAGTCAAAAACTTTGTTCTCGTAAGGATGTTTATGTCTATTATTACGTATAATAATAATAATAATAATATATAAAGTATTCAAGATCCCCGAGGCATGTTCTTGATTGTCTGAATTTTACAATGAACGAGGTTTTGGAAAATCCTATTTCATTTTTAGACTTTTTAATGATTTTTGGTTTTTTTGAGATACTTTAGCTTAGCTATACCATCTGGAATTAGAAACAACAACAATAACAGTATTTAAGATTATTACATACATAATTCCAAGTATTAATAATGAATAAGAAAAATTAATTCAAATTTAAGAAATCAATTAGTATACAATAAATACATATGATTATAAATCTATATGATATATATAATTGTATAATGAATATATAACACTGTAAATATGAAATTATTAATATTAAATTGTAAAAGATGAAAATCTTTATTGGAACAGGGCATAAATGAACCTAAACTTTAACAAACAGCCGGACCTTTAATGAACGATATGAAATGTAAGCTATTGCAATTTATTTAATGATAATTTGATTGATAGATAATCTAATCTGTCAGTATAGATATATTATATTTGGCTGATCAGAATTATCAATGTTAACAGGATAATTTTCTGAACAGTTTAAATATATATAATTTAAAACTTTTCATGACAATATAGTCTTTACAAGTAAGTTAAAGGCGAAATAGAGTGGTTTTTAAATTAATGAACTCTATCATTATTTTACAAATTTTTCATTAAAATATTTTTTACTCTGAATAGTATATCATAAGCTGTTTTGAAAGCTCTTTATATTTAATGAAATATTTTAGTTGATTTTATAAGCAAAATATAAAATGAAAAGGTATTCTTCCTATGTAAAATATTACAGATTTATAATTAAGTGAGAATAAAAAGTTTCTTCTAGGATTTGAAGTTTATTTATTTTTTTTCATAAATTGCTTCGTGACTTAATTTTTTGATATCAAAAATAACTTTTCATGCATTTTTAAGCTGACTTTTTTAACTTCATTCAATATCTGGCATAAATTAAATAATTCGTATTTAATATCCTGCACCAAAATAATTCCACACATTCTCAAGTGCAAAACATTTAATGGAGAAATATATATTTATCTTTCTTTATAGAACATCTGCTTGGAGAGAAGTAGCTAATTTATTAACTTTCGAAAATATATTGCATGATCTTTTACTCTATATAGAGAAATATTTTTCTAGATCGCCCTACATTTCCAAAAAAGAAGACTGAGTCACCCAGATCTCAATTCCTGTAAATTATACGACAGAAATAGATCTTCAATAGCATATTGAATCTGAAGTATTGACCTTCCACAGGTGGCATTTCTACTTTTTCCTCCTTATTTACTTTCAGTGGTCAGGGCGAACAATTTTTTTTATTCTGCTGAGTAATATTTAAACTGCAAATTTCTTATAAAATAAAAGATTTTATCGAAGTAATTTTCTGGTTAAAAATATCCGTAACAGGCTTATATTTTACTATAAATAACGATTGCCATGAATATGTATAGTCGCAGGTTTAAATATATAGTTTAAAAGAAAATAAATTTGAAAATTGGACTTGAAATATTTGAAAAACTGTATCGAGTTTTGATTCGCTAATGAAATTTATTATTGCATATTTCATCCCTAAATTTAAATAATTCTGATAGAAACACACACACACACACACACACACACACACACACACACACACACACACACACACACACACACACACACACACACACACACACACACACACACACACACACACACACACACACACACACACACACACACACACACACACACACACACACACACACACACACACACACACACACACACACACACACACACACACACACACACACACACACACACACACACACACACACACACACAAGCACACACTCAGTGTAATAATATTGTAGAATTTATTAATGTGTGTATGTGTGTGTTTATAAAAGTAAAATACTTTTCTGGGCTTTTGGTGTACTATTGTATTTGTGAAAGAAATTGTTAAATTAGATATTTTTCTTAATTTAAAGGTGTACACTTAGAGTAATATTTTGTTAATTAAAAATGAATATTTTCTGAAATTGCTAAACTTATATATAGAATTTTACAAAAAGAAAAACAAATTTCTTCCGATCAGATTATTGTTAAAATAATTTCACGATAAAGTGTGCAATGAAATGCGATTTAGAGACGTTGGTACGGTGGAGTCTGGATTGTTCAGTACGGAAGTCGTTCATTGTCCACAAGTTCGAATGCGGTAATTTTCAGATTACGGCCACAATTTCAGGCATAGAATACCATCCCTGGGAGGATTGTTCAAGGTCCCTTTTGAGTCATTACATCTTCAGAGAATCGTTATAGCCTTAATGCTCGGCACCATAGAAATGTGATTATTAGCCAGCTGTTCAAGACCTGGTTGTTGACTATGATATCAATAAGACTTAAACAGACAGCTAGTTAGCTGAGAAAGGCGGTGGCATTTGGGCATTGGTGGTATATGCTCTCCTCACATAATTTCTCTAGAAAAGCCTTTTATCTAAGAGCCTTGAATTCTTGGACAATCAAAAGTAGATGTAACCCTCAATATTGTGTCGTCATTAAGCCTAAAATACGTTTTTAATGATCTTTCTCCTGGAGGAAACATGTGAGATACTATAGTCTCGCAAAAATTAGAGAAATTGATCGTTCTCTAATTTTTGCGAGACTAATATAATGGCCCTGATAATAATTTAAGTAAGGGAATTTTCGGTGAGATGTATACCTCACCAAATCTTCTTTGCTCATATGTGATAATAGAATTTTATTGAAATAAGAGATATTCAAATCTAGTGGGATAGCAATACATTTTTTATAAACAATAAAGACCTCACAGAACTGTACACGTCAATGGTTATGAAAAAAAGTTCACCAACCATATTATGTGATCAGTGAAGACTTCTGATTAATCAATCTCAAAGCTTTCTTGTGAGTTGTTATAAGATGAGCCTTTAATTATCGACGATGCGCAGCTAAGAACCCCAGATGTTATCGTTGCACCGCATCTTTCCTGTACCTAGTTTTGAATATGAGATCTGTTAGTTTGTTGAAACAGTCAAATGGGAGTCTACATAATTTAGAAGCAGGAATCAGGCAAAAGATCCCCTTATAATTTACCTTCCACGCCCAAAGGTATCCTTTCAATTGGAGTACATTGCGACCACTACCTATTTAACATGCCCAGGAACCTTTAGCAAACATAATGCATTTTCGGTTAATCCGGGATTTGAATTCACTACCTTCCGATAAGAACTTATCAACCAGTTTACCACGGCCCTAGATATGCAAATGCTTAACTCAGCTTTTTACAAATGTTTAACTCATGTTTTTTGAAGCTATACAGTTTTCGCAGAATCATTGACTCAATCTACATTTTTTACAGAATCATTGAATTCATTCCAGAATCATGATGTTTTAGTAAAAAAGGAGAACTCGCGGTGATGCTTATATTTCTGTAAAAAGTGACCAGATCTCTAATTAGAAGCAATAAACACACAAACACACACACACACAAAAAATGGAAATCGCTTTGTACGACGCTTTATATTATTATAAATGTTGTTCTCACTTGCCTATCAGCCTATATTAAACTCTTATGAAAATGTTTTCTTACATTTTTCTGTCTTACAGCATAAGGTCTTAAAATATCAAATTTTCCTTCATTAAATCGATTTTTTATTTAAGTATCTAAATTGTTTTTTGCTTCTAATCTCACTTTTAAACACAATGCAACAGAAGATACATTCGCTTCTAATAAAATGTTTATAATGTATTTTTTTTAATGTACACATATAGTTGTACACTTATTGTTCTAAAAACGTAAATTCAATATTTAAGTATTTACATTAATTAACTTGTGTAACTAACACCATATATATGCTGTTTTTTTTATTTAACGCCTAAAGTAAGTAAATTTTTCAGAGAAAGCAACATTCAAATTTATTTATAAAGATAGTTTATTAACAAAAAATTCTTCAGAATTTTTCTAGTAAATAGATGAAGTAATTTTATTTGGAATTTCAAATTAATTCTACAGAGCAAATAGATCATATACATTCAAACATTGAAGTTTTAAATTAATTTCTAATTAATTAAAATAATAATTATAACTTCATAATGAATTTATATGTTTATGATATTTATATTTAGGATATACTCATTAAAGTAAAAGTGAATATTTTTAAATTGTTAATTTTCTGTGATAATTTTTGAAATTTAATTTGTTTTAAATTTGCTACTAGAAAAATAAATCCATGTCAAAATTTAGTATTTATTGATTAATATTATTTTATTTGATTGAAATAAAATTATTAATTAAAACAAAATTTTTTTATTACATAAAAATATTATTTATATTCAAGGAGAAATCATGAATGTAAAGGGGATCTATTCATTCTAATATAATATTATTTATACTAGCATTATCATTTAATTAATTTCAAATTTATAAGAAAAAGAATAAATTCATATGATCATTTCTCAATTTTTTTGTATAATACATAACAAATATTTTATTTAATTCATATAAAATAACAAGAAAAAATTTCAATTTATGCATGTAATTTTTGTTGCATTCTTTACTTCATGATTAATTTGGTTGATCTAGATTTTCATAGTTAATATATCAAAACGAGAGAAATGATAAAAGTAATTAAATCCTTAAATTGCAATAAGTAGCTGCTCAAAAAAGAAAAATATCACTTATTTTCCCATAAATATGACATTTTACTTTTCTAGTTATGATTTGATAGATTAGATTTTACTCTTATATTTAAATTATTGCAGACTAAAAGTTACTTGAACTGTAAATATCTGAGGATTTTTTTTAATCTTCCTCTGGAAGGAATGCAGACAATGCATTCTTTTAGGGAATTGTGGAATTTTTGTCTGTCTAGAATTTATGCTTCAAACGCGATTTATTGCGTGCTCATGGAAATCAGTGAGATCAAATTTGACTTTTTCTATCATGTTTATTATAAAGGAGTATAAGCAAGAGCTACAGCTTTTAAAAATACAAAAATGCAAGAAAATACATCCACTCAATTTTAAATCTACTAGAGATTGTATAAATTAGTTTAAAATAACACTAAATAAATTTTGATGTGTCAGCACTTCAATATTAATTATTTACGTCACATTTTTTATGGTTATATTTAACTTTATGTACAAGATAACATGGAATTTCCCATAATTTTATTTTCTATATTTGCAAAATTATATTTACGTATTACTCTCCCACTATTGTATGCAATTGGTTCATATTCAACATTTTAAAGTAGATTCCAAATACATATACGAACAATGTTTCAATACCCAAAGTAAAAATTAAATTAAAGGCTTGTTGTATTGAAAACTAAGTAAACAGCTATTCAGTTACTTGCTCACATTTTTTACTTATGTCTAAAATTCAAACTAGAAAGTATTTTGCCTAGATATAAAAAATTTGAGTAGTTTAATTTCGTTAAATTAACATATACAAAAAAATAATTTATATTCTTCTTCTTATTATTCTTATATTAAATTTGGTTTACTTAATTTCGTTAAAAATAATATAAAACTGAAACTTAAAATGGGAAAATATTCCTATATCAAATCTGAGGCTACTTTTTTTTAAGTCAAGCAAAAAACGTATAAAATGAAAAAAAATTTCTACCTACACCAAATTTAGGCTAATTAATTTCATTTCAATAACAAAAATTTCTTAATATCTCAAAATTGCGCAAATTAATTTTGTTCGAAATTACGTAAAAACAAAAAAAGTAAATTAAAAATACAAAAATTTTCTTGATATACCAACTTTACGCAATTAAATTTTATTTGAAATAACATAAAGATTTTTTGACATTTGTCTTTTACTTATACTTTTAATAGTTTGTAAAAATTTTTATACTTATAAAGACTTAAATATTTTTTTCAGACTGTTCTTATTTTATTTCATTAAATTTATTTCAAAACTGATTCATCGGTCAAAAATTTCTGATACCTACCACTAAATTGCTATTTATAAATAGGATTTTTTTGCTAATTTTTTCTCCTGATACCTACAATATCTTTAAATTTTGATACAAAATTAGCTGGTAGAAGAAGTGTTCTTAGAAAAATTCCTTTTCAAATTTTCCTTGATGAAAAATGAAATTTATTGATTTAAAAAAAATAAAAAAATAAACCCTGCCCACTAATTAATTGTAAAGCTAAAATATACTCATTTTAAATGCAGGTGAATAACAAAAGAGTATTATCTTAACACTCTTTTGTGATGATTAATTCCATTAAAATAAAGGAACTCGAGAGTGGCCTACTTTTATGACCTTTTTAAATAATGGGAAACATCCGGATCTCGTCACTTCACTTTCAAAAGAATTTTTATCAATCCCTTTCGGAAGTAATATTTAAATAAAAGATCAGAGAAATATTATTGTGATTTGTATACATTTTATTCCACTCAGTGGCATCATTATGTGCATTAAAGATTATCCGTGGTTGTCAGTTTTATTAATATTTTGGTGTCACAATCTTAATGAATACAGGTTTGTTTTTTATTGGTTTATATATTTCTGTAAGCAAAGTTGGATGTTAGAATGGTAAAGGGTGTTGATTTCTATTATTCGTAAACTATTAAGACTTTAAATTATATTTTACCTGAAATATTCGTTTTCATTTTTGTAATAAAATAAAATTCATGTTTTATACTAATAAGCAAAATAACTTAAAATCATACATTTTTGTTTTTCATCCAGCTCTGAAAATAATGGTACTGATACTGGAACTTTTTATTATTGTCCATAAATACTTTGACCATAATTATCTTTTTATGTGAATAGCAGTTCAATCTCATAATTTAATTTTGTATTAATTTTATATTTTGCAACTATATGCATCCTCAAGTAATAAGTTGCAAATTCATCAAAATTTGGTTATTTCTATAACTGTTATTTACATAACTGACGTTAATTATTTTAAAATATTTAATAATAGAATTTATATATCATGTGATATTTGGAAGCATTGATACAAGGAAAATAAGATTAAAATATATTTTACTTTAAAAAAATCAAGATTTGTTTAAAAATTTTTTTTATATAAGAGAATATCGATCATTTTTCACTTGAAAAATGCGTATAAACTTAAGTTTATTATTTATGAATGATTCAAGAAAATATTGAATCATTAATCTAGAGTCAATTAAAATAATAATTTAAATAAAATAATAAAACTATAAATAATGCTGTAAAAATAATCCCTAAATAAAAAATAACATTATGTATAAGATGTTTTTAAAACATTAAGCATCAAATTTTAGGTTTCCACATAAGTGTTTTTTTTTCTATTTTTCTTGTTTTGTTAGTTAAATTCTATTGATCACAACTCTGTTTAGCCTTGTACGAAAATATCATTTCGGCGCATAGTTTTTTGATGCACAATATTTTCCATTTATAATAGACTGGTTTGTTTATGCATTAGATGTTATCCATCCTTAAATTTTAAAATACTTTTACTTTTTAAGCCTTCTTTTGCTTTAAAAGAGAACTTATCGCTCATCATTTATAAGAGTTTTAAATTCATATCATTTAGTTAAATATATTAAGAAATATTGATTTGTCTGGGTTATATAATTTTTTTGAACTTCATGAAGACAGAAAACAATTTTAAATCTTTTCTAAACAAATAAAAAAATATTCATTTGCATGATAGGGGAAAAAAAATGTAAAAAGGAGCGAAATAATGAGAAGAGAAATGTAATTGAAAAATCAATTAGCCTTACAAAAGTAATTAATTCTATGAAAAAGAATTTAAATTCTGTAACAAATCAATGCAGTCTTTCTACTATGAAAAATTATATAAAATAATTTAAAGTGATTTATGAAATAAATTTAGAAATACCATGAAAAAGCACAAAACATTATAGTTTAAACATTATACATTCCAATAAAGAGGTAGATTTTTTTATTCCCATTTCAGCGATATCAAAAAATTTGACATGAAAGTTCCTCATAAGGCCTAATTTCAAAACAAATAATCAAGCTTTATAATTAGTATTCAAAACATAAAGAAAAATTTAAGTATGAAAGACAAAATTTTATCGGACGAATTATAGTTACTGGAATGTTTGAAATGCAAAATTCTGTGATTTTAATGTGATGATAGAAAGATTGTCATGTGGCAAAATATAATGAGAATATATGAATTCACCTGCTATTACAGTAAGAGATTTCAATCACTAACGGCTTTATCAAAATTAGTTTCCTATTTAGGACATTGTTTGAAATGAAATCTTATATTGATTCTCTGTTTGTTATGCAATGTTTTAGTAATGTTATTGCTACCACATGTATGAAGATTTTTTGAGAAATTTTGAAAAAAGATTTTATAATTTTATAGATGTTGTGTTCATATAACATATGTAAACGTCGTTGTTGTTTTCATGTATTTAATCTTGTAACCCTTCTGTAAAAACATAATCCTAATGCATGAGCAGAAATAAATTTAAATGAAACCATAAGTTGTTCACTTTTTGTGAAAAAAAGTGTCTTCTGTGTGTCTGTCTTCTGTGAAAAAAAGGACGATTCATCTTATTTACTGAATTTTGATTTGAATCAGTTAAATACTATCATGAATGAAGTTTTTCAATTTTCATATCATAAGAAACTAAGACATTATGATGAATGCAAACATAGTTATGAATAAAATATTTCAGTATCATATAATTTAAATATATTCATGTAATACAAATGTTTTTTACTTATTTATTCAACCAATTTAGATTTTCAACTTTCTATAAAAATGTAATGGAATTTTTAAATAAAAATTTAACGTGCTTGCTTCTTAAGAACTTCTTTAGTTAAAATATAATTAATACATAACTAGCTTGAAAAAGATGAAAGAAATAAGTATAAAAATCAATATAGAGAAATAATAGTTCAGAATGTAATTCTTTGAACTTTCCCTGTTTCATAAACAATTTAAATTAACAAAATCTTTATTTTCTTGTGGTCAATAATGTATGTCTTGAGGAAATAAAGAAAAGAATAAAAATAACTTGAATGATTATTATAAAGTTTCTCTTAATCTATGATTCTTAAATTAATTCTTATCGAGGAATAAATATTTAAAATTATCCCAGTTAAGATTAAAACTGCTGTTTACTGAGAGGAAATAGAGAGATGAGCGAATTTTAATTGAAATATTTTAAATGAATCCATGATATTGGTTTTTGTCTTATTACTCTTATGTAATTAATTTAAAAAATCATTGAAATTTATATAAAAATTATTTAATTTTTACTCCATACTTTGATTATAACCCTGCATATTATATTTATAAATTAAAAATGTTTTTTTTTTTTTAAATTATAAGGAAATAACATAAATTTAATATGAAAACTTACAATTTGGTTTTTCCTAATATAGCAAATTTTACTATAAATTCTTTTATTAATATAACATACAATTTTTTTGTCTTGTGCCAGCTAGGCTGACAATATGGGGTGCGCAGCTTCACTTTTCCATAGTAAATCATATTTGGTGTGGAGTCCAACTGCTTCAGTACACACATGCCATCGGGACCCGTTTATAGGGTAGGCAACCATTCACACCTCATTCATACACAGAAAAGACAAAGACAGGATAGATAGAGAAAGAAAGTACATCCATGACCGAACCAGGATTCGAATCCAGGACCTCCCTATCCGCATTCAGGCACTCTGACCACTAGACAGGGCGGTCGACATAACATATAATATAACTATAATTTCTTTCCCCATAGGAGATATGAGAGGCAGATACGTTCGTTTGATTAGCGCCATTTGTATATGGTACAGAACATGACACAGGGTAGTTGTTTATTTTATATGCTAAAATATCGCGAGCGCATGACCATTATTAAGTATCGTGCACATACGTAGCAACATCAGAAGAACATTATAAATTTTTTCACTGATGTGAATTTCTCATGGAAAATTGACCGTATTCATATTTTCCTAAAGACTCTACTCAACCTGAAATATGAATACAAATATTTACACATTTTCTATGATAAATAATTACTTAATTAAAAAATAAAGAGTGTTATAACTTGCAGGACTTATAATCAATTTTTAGATTTTTGAAAGAATCAGAAACCGAATCAGCTAAATCATGGGCATAAGAGTGATATTTGTCTTTAGAAGAATACAAGCGGTTCCATCGTTGAACATCAGATTTTAATATTAACAACAAAAATATAAATTTCGTTCCTAACCAACATTTACTGCTTGATAATATTAAACTGTATAGCAATGAGCAATTATTTGGACTTGAATTACTCATAAATTACGAACTACAAATTTAAACATTGGCATTAAAAGGATAATCAAGTCATCCATTATGCAAATGTTTGTGGAGCAAATTATGAGAATTCGTAATTTTCTGAATATTTAAACGCAGTAGTTTACATTGTATTACATAAATGTTTTGATTTTGGACCGACGTATTGGAAAGTCTGCCATAGACTTTTAAAAGACTTTTCGACTAACATCATCGAGACAAAGCTCTGTTATGAAAAATTACGAAGAGTACGAGAGCAAGCATCAAAGTAATGAAACATATTTTTAATATTCCTTTTTCTACCTTATGAGCATATTGAAGAAGATATGTCATACATTCTTACTACACTCAAAAAGTGTATATTGGACTGAATCCTTTATTTTAATAAAGTTGCTTATAACTGTGAAGCACGAAATCGATTCGCTGTTTTAGGTTTATTTATATTTTGTCCATTAGGTTAATGTAGTTCTGCAATCGTGGTTTTTGGACATAATTTATTGTACAAAATTTGTTTGTAATTGATTTAATAGACCCATATGTAAAGTTAATTTTTTACAACATTATTTTGTTGAAATTTGATAGTTTATATGATGTTTGATTTTTAAATAAAATCATTGAGAATTTTAGAAGGATTAAAAAATTAAATCTTTTAAATATTTATTCTATGATCCAATAAATATAATTTTAATGTGCAAATAAACCTAATAATCAGCAAATCAAAAAATATAATATTACCTATTATATATTACTTAGAAGGTCATTTTTTGAACTTTGATTCAATTTTTCCTTTCATGTAGAAAAATATGAAGATTGTATAACTTTTAATCATAATTTTATTACTTTTATCAAATTATGTTGATTTTAATATTTTAGGAATTCTTATAATGATTTGATTGGGTTTGCAGTGGGACATTTTTGGATGAGTTTGATTTTTAAATAAAATACATTACTATTGATTAAAATGAGAGTTATAATGTTTCTTTCTGAACAATAATTATTATGATTAAAAAGAAGAACTATCGTATTTAAATCCATTAGTTTTAAGATTTTAATATCGTAATTCTTATGTTTTAAGTTAAATAAAAATGTTATAAAGTAAAAAAAGAAATTAACAGAAAATAAGAGCAATTGAAATATGCATAAGATATTTACTTGTTTAAATTACTCAAAAATCACATTTATTTAAGAAGAAATTTATTTATTAAACAACAATTATGTACAGTAAAAACAATAGTAAATATAATTATGTTGTAAAAATTAAGTAAGGTATACTTCAAGGTTTAAAGAATTTAGTTTCGGTAATGTATCTAACTTTATTAAAATACTTTTTATCTTAAAAAAAAATTCTCATTCATGCAAATGGAAGTTCCTTAAAAACATTCAACAAGCTATGAAAAAAAAGTCACAATCAACAAGTTGGGTATCAGTTGTATTTAACACCAAACTAAAAATGGAATACATTTCACCATTGTTAGTTTTACTAGGGCACAAGATTCTAAACTGCTTGAAATTTATTAGTATACATAAAAAGTGCTTTTTACTGTGGCTTATCTCCAGGAAAACGGTTTAAAGGCAAATTGTTCGGGTAGGCAACTTCTCAAGTGAAAGCGACATGCACCAGATAAAGAAAATCGGAAAGAATAGATACATTGGAGAAAAGCATGTCCCAATTCTAGTGCGTCCTATCTTCAACTTCATCTGGAGCACAATTTATATACTCCAAAAGGAAACAAGCAAATCTCTAACCAGAGGACGGAAGGAGCCAGAGTTACTCACTGATTTAATTTGTTAAATAATTTCCATATCACCACCATCGATGCTTCAGCTTGTCAAATTTTGAATGAAAGATGATTTAGAGAAGAAAGTGGTTTTTCCGCTTCGTCCGCCAACCTTTCGGCATATAAGCATAACAAAATACATGAATAAGTCCATTCTTTCTTTCCGGCATGGCCATTTCTTTGGAAGAGGTCAAATAGAAGTAAAACTCACCTTCCCTTCCGCCTGACCCCACGTTTTTCAGATTCATGCTAAGATGCGAGAAGCGGAAAGAGAAGCGTAATAATTGCGAGTGACCCCAGGTCACGGTTTTTTGGAAATAATGTACTGACGCATTAAAACTCGTACACCTTGTAATAATGAAAGCGCTTTTTATACCTTTTAAGTGCTAAATAGATGAGTTATATAGTTTAATCTGGTGGATACACATGTATATAAACTGATATTTGTGAGGATAACAATTAAAAAAGTTTATTACATTGCGTAGGAAGTAATTATTAGTAGAGATCTACTAAATTCAATTTTATGTAAATATATAAATTCCATGTAGAAACAAATCTAGTTCATGATACACTGGCAAAATGATACAAATCGTAAGATTTATATTCATAAATTGTTACATTATTTTATCCGATAACCTAATTTTAAAGATAATTTGAAGAAAGCTGGTTTTTATTTCCACCATTTAACAAAGAAATACATGATACAAGTTAAATCATAAATTTTATTATTACCAATCACAAAATTTTGATTAAACTAATTCTTACATAACAATTGATACATATATAGTTAAGTAATTCTTACATTAACTATACATGTATCAAATACGTAATAAAACTCATACAATTAATGAAAGAAATTAAATTTTTTTTGTTAAATAATTTCCATGAAAGAAAAAACATTTAAATATATTATGCATTAACAAATACTGTACACATGTTGTAGTTTTTAAACATTTCATACTGAAAATTAAAATAAATACCAGACCAGTAAAGCTTGGAAATAAAAAAATGAGAAGGGAAAATTCACACATTTAAAATATTTTTAAATAATAATTTTTCTTACAAAATGAATTCAGCGAAATTAAATTTTTGAAATAGTTTTGCTAATTTGTTGTATAATACCATATAATATGTGATGCAGAGATTTTAGCACACAATTTTTTTAAAATTTATTCTATTACTACAATAAGGAATATTTTTTATTTTCGGTAATTATAATGAAGTATTACAATATGTATAGAGTTTGCTTTTTGTAAGTAATTTATTACTATTATAGTACTATAATAGTATTATATATATATATATATATATATATATATATATAATCAGTTTTATATTATTATAGTATTATAATATATATACTCTCCGTAGAAGCATATTTCATTAAAATATCCACAATTATTTATTTTTTGAATTGCTTATTTTTCAGGAAATGCTTGATACTTCCTACTATAAAAGTCCTGCAATAAAAAAAATAAAAAAAAAAAAAAACTCGATTTCTACAGTCATCTTTTCGAGGTTGCTCGACGCCAATTGGCGAGGTCAATCATGATGTACATTCATTTGATGTGGGAAAAAATTGTAGTATGGAAAATAGTTGGTGTGGATTCTGAGTATTCAGAGTTTTGGGGTGGGAGGTCAGAGGTATCGGAATCAACAATCACATTGAGAAAAAGGTTATAATTTGAACCAAAAATACCGGATGGGATTCACTATCCTTGACACAGATGCGGAATTGTGAAAATATCAATTGACTGGAAATGTAAGGAGAAAAAACAAATCGGAAAGAAATAGAAACGGGATTTTTTAGAAAGAAATCTTATTCCGATTTTTAGAAGTCACTTACCTTGAAGTGTTTTTTTGGATTGCATACGTGGAAATGGAATTTCCCACATCAATTTTGCGAGGTCATTATGCGGTTAAAATGAATCTCACACGAAAGTAATGAAAATGTGTATAATTTAAAAGTTCTGTTAATTTCTTAGATGAGAGAGAGAAAAATAAAGTGATTGAACACTGAGAAATGGATTCTCATCAGATTTTGTTTTAGGAAATTTATCCAGAGAAAAATGTTTTCTATGCTAATAATTAAGATTAGGTAAATATATATATATATATATATATATATATATATATATATATATATATATATATATATATATATATATATATATATATAAATTTAAATCTTTTAATGTTAAAATTTATCTTATTAATGTTCATTTTTATGAGAAATTTACTTTGAGAAACGTATTTGATTTTAACTAAAATTTAAGGTTATTCATACGCATACTTATATTGTCAAATTATTAAGACGTTATTTGATGGATATATGACCAATATACTCCATAATAAACTCAAATTTTATGTGCACCAGGAAGACAGATTGTACAAAATAATTTAATTGTAATAAAGCGTTGCATAATTTAAAATTTCATAATTCTTTATACAATTTATAATTTAGTTTAGTGTTAGTCAAACTTATGCAGCATGATTATTGATAGAGATTTCTCTTAAATGATTTTTATAAAACGAATATTTCATGTTTGTAAAAAGGAATAGCTTCGTTTTGGAAAAAAATTATAAAAATATTATGATATTTACTTATCTTGTTTTTATTATAATTATCTTTAAAACGAAGCAAATTATTTTACATCTGTATTACTAATTTATATAACATTCCAATAATGATAAAAATTTGATTAAAACTTTAAATTATACTGATACTAATTTAAGATTTTAAATTATATATCAATTTGCACATTTAGTATACCATCAAAAAATTCCCTTTTGCGCTTATTACTTTTGTGTTTAGTTTTTTCTCTATATACAATGTTGACTATAAAAATTACTACATCAACAAATTAAGAACTACATATTTGAAATTTCTATAACATGAACGAGGTGCTATAATCTTGATATTAGTTGACAAGAGAAGCTTTTTAACAGTTTATATAAAATTCGAGGTATTATCTACGCAAACAACATGTTTAAAGGAAGAAATTTTAAAGCATGTTTTTCACTCACAACTTGAGTTTGAATGTTGTTCATGGTGAAGCTTTATTGTGATGCCTCATTTAGGAAAGAAAAATGCTTACCAACATGTATCTGATTTTGACAGAAGTCGAATTATAGAATATCTAGGTTATGGCTTAGCGTATGACACTGTTGCTGCTCCTATCGGTTGAGATCCCGTGGCTATTAATGGAGTGAGGAATTGATGGGCTTAAGATGATTATACGGAACATTTTGCTGGATACAAGCCTATATTCAACACCATATATTCTACATTGTCACACTAGACTATCACTTTGATGGTATGGATGGCAATGGATACACATTTCGATTAGCCCTTTGATTAATGACCATTCGATTTATAGTGTGTTAAAGCCCATGTCTATATTTATGTATTTGTGCTCTACGAAATGCTATGTTGTAGTAAGATTATGACTTTCCATATAATGGATTTACTATATGGACTTCTGTTGATGCTGAATGATGTTTGACTGTTGCTCTGACCAGCAGGTTTTTCTGATCTCTCATCAATAGGATAAGTTGCAGATTGCTTGGCTCGTCGCCATATCCTAATCACTATGATTGGTGTATTGCGATTAAAGCGGCATGGCATCAATATCTGCACATGCCATCCAACGTCTGTTTGCTTCAATGTTCCGTTGCACATGTGCTGCTATTGTTGGCTGTTCTCTGATTGCTGAATTCTCTGCAGTTGTGCTGTAAAATTTCTTTTAAACTTAATTACTTATTATTTCTAAAAGAATGTACTTTTCAAATTGTCATCATTTTTTTATTCCCATTTATACTTGTAACAATTTTAATGGACAATAATGTATTTTCCTAAATATAAATTGCGATTATAAAATGTCTAAAATTTTATTCAAATAAATTTTAAAATTCAATATTTTGCTTGAAATTATGCTATAATTCAAAACACACAAATGTATGTTTCAAAATTATTAAATTAGAAAAATTATAAATAAGATAAATATTTTGTAACAATTCTAGTATTCTAGTTGTTTCTTATCTTCCCTCTGCTCTGACGGTGTCAGACCAGATCAATAAAATTGTTGACATTAATGAAGTCTGATACAAGAAGTGGATAATTATTGATATCCTCCCAATCCAGTCCAAGGCAGTCCAAAATGTACTTAGGAGATGCATGTTCTTGATGGCCTTTGGGGTAAAGATTAAACTTCTTGCTAACCCCAGAATAAACTTTTTAAGTATCTTCTAGAAAATTAGGACAGACATGTGTTGCTTGTCACAAGGAAGAGATAAGGAAAGTTTTGGGTTTTGTCTAGTATTTTTAAATGTTATTAATTTTACTAATTATAGAAAATTGAATTTTAACTAAAACTGTTACTCAGTTGTAATTTTTAGTATAACATCCAAGCATCTAAAGTCGCTTGGATGATGTTTAGAAACAACATTCATTGATAGTGTAAATGAAATGCATAAAATGATAAGAATTATTGTAATACTATAACTTGTGTTCATAATCAATATTCGTATAAAAATTGTTCCATATTAGTGATAAAAAGAGTTAAAAAAATTATCAAAAAATATTCATTGTATTCAATAAATTAGAAAGAAGTATAAATACAACTGATCAGCGTTTTCTATCCCTCAGTAACTGTCTAGAAACCAGAGTCATTAATTTGAAATTTAAATTAAAATAACAGTTGCATATCGTGTATTCATTGTTATCGATTTTTATTTGTTGAGAAATTGATTGAATATTATTGTTACATAAATTACGTAATCACACAATTCAGACATGTAAACTTCGGAAAATATTTTATAAGCATGAATTTAAAACATTTCTGATTGATCTTTAGTGACCTTGTGGTACTTAAGTAAAGAAATAAGAAAGGCTTCATTTCTAATGAATTACATTTTATTTCTCTTACTGCAACTATTTTAATATCGATTTACCTTTTAAGTAGGAAACAATTGTCTTCAAATTATGAGACCTTGATCCATTCCGGTTCATTGATTGAAACAATGTTGCTTTAAATTCAACTGCTTGGAGATAAATTGTATTAATACGAGGACAAAATTCCTTTTTGTTTAATCATATGATGGAATTTTTTTATTTCCAATGACATTAAATTTTAATTTTAAATCACATAAATTTTTTTCCCATTAAGTACTGATTGTAATGTAAATCGTTTTACACATGTTTGAAAAATAAAATCCATCAATTTATGAAAGCATGTTAATGCAAATTTATTATTCTTGCTTTTTTCATCTGTCTGATAATAACTTGATCTTAAGTAATATTCTCTTAAAGATCAGATTACTGGAAAAATATTGCAATATATTTGAAGTAATATCTGATCTTAAAAGATTATTCAAATAAATTCATGAAATACAATGATTAATATTGATATACATTGTGTTCACCAAATATTAATCCGTAATTTTATCTCATTTAAGACATACATTAACATTTTAAATGGGAGCTTAAAGGCAAAATCTAACATTATTAATTGTCTAAACTTGATAGATCATTCTTATAGTATATGTATATAAATATACAATTAAATGCGTATATACATAGATATATGCCTTATAGTTATGTACATTCCAATGTATGTATAACACGTATACAAAAGTCTTCATTTATAATAATCTAGCAGTTACATTAATAATTTATCAAAAATAGTTTGGGAATTATATTATTTAAAATAGTTAATTTTTATTTAGTTCCTGAAAATATAGCTTACAGTTAAAGAAGATAAGCATTATTAAACAAGAATTTTCTATTGAAAAGGAAATTGAAGATATCAAGGACCTTTAACTAGTAAAATACTGTGTTTATGTATTTGTAAATTTAAAAGCAGTATTTAGAGTGTTAGTAATATGTGTTTTATTAAATAAGAAAATTATGAGATTGTATATCCAGGGATAAGCTTTATTTAATAATTTTCCAGCTTGTTCTATTAATTCAGCTAGTTAAAATGTGGCACTATCATCATATACTATTGAATTAAATTGTTAGGGCCATTAAGGCTTACATTTGAGATAGATATACATGTATTCAGTGTTTGATAAATATAATGTAGTAATAATGAACCAATTTGTCTTCTTTCATGGTTTTATTATTAAAATCATTAACTATAGTTTATGGATAAAATAAAAATTTTTTTAGCAAATCATACTAAAAAGATTATGAAAGTAGATTTCAATTTTGGGAATTATGAAATTCATTTTATTTTAAAATTTTATAATAAGTACATAAAACAAAACTAATCTCTCGCATTTTTAAATCAATAATAGATAATAATCATTCAAAAACTATGACATTATAAAATTAATTATAAAAATTTAATAAAATATTAAAATAAAATAAATAAAAAAAGTAATTTCATCTTTACTCATTGAAACGTAATCGAAAGTATTACATATTATGATTAGATTTAGAAGGTTTTTTTTAAGTGGATGTAATACAATAAGATTTCTTGCTCTTCAGAAAATATCTTTCTCTAAATAATTCTAGAATGAATATTTTGACATTGATGAAAAGGAGTAATTAAATCTTGAATTCACTTCTTTATAATCAGAAATCGGCAATACATTTTATTAAGGCATTATTTCTAGTAATATTTTTGGCAACATAATTCATACCCTGTTCAATCAAACGTTACTTTTCCACATAGACTTATGATAAGTATTTTGGCTCTCTTTTTTTAAAATTGTTTTTGTTACCTTGTTTAGACACCTCTTCCTAGGTCTCCAACATTTTCATTTTCCTTTGAAAGCATTATTCTGTTTCATATGTTTTGCCTTTTTAAAATTTAAATTTCTAATTTAGTCAACAAAACTGAAAGACATTTCTTAGCTTTCCCTTGATATAGTTGTTTTTCTTGTTTCTCTCAACAATCATCTAAATTTTTTTTTGTAAATATTTTAAATTTTTCTTGTCGTTTAATTTTATGTCATTTCCTTGCAGTTTAAACTTAATCATTTATATTTTCAAAGCTTACCATTTTTTTTTCTATTCTCACAAAAATTATTTCTTCAGTTATCTCCTTAAATATTCTTATCTTAAATTTTTACTTTTATTCTTTGCAATGATTAGAATTCATATAATTTTCAGAAATTGGATGGAATATTATTTTAAGAAGACAGTGTGATGATTTATATAATTATGAGATTTTTCTTCAAGGTAGTCTATAAATATTTTTTCCTAGGTATGTTATATACTGCCCTGGACCGAATTCCTCATCCCACTTACTCTACAAAGATTCCTGATCTTTTGAAATTAATGAAAAATTAACACAAAAACTCTCACAGTATATTGATATTAGGAATTATTTTTCAAATTATTTATTCTCTTTAACTCACAGAAACAATACTTTTTAGCAACGATTTGTAAATAAATATAAGCATTGAAAAATTTATGCTAATATATATTTACGCATCAAAAAAATCCCTTTCATAAAAGGATTCTCATTGTTTTCGAATTGATAGTAAATAATTGAATTCAAAATCCTTTGTTCATTTTAACCAATTTTAAACTTAAAAATTTTCCACTGAGAATTATTATCACACATACATTATTGAATTGGATTATTTATTATAGGAATTATAGCATGAATTATTGAATTGAAAATAAATAATAATTGCTCTAAATATATACATATTTTTCTCTTCAACTTTATTTGCAGTAAGAAATGTCTGTTTCCCATTATTTATCCTTTTAACCAATACTTCTTTTTCTGCCTTAATCAGTTCAATAAAAATAATAAAAAAAAATTTTTTTTTGTTAGTTTGGATGTAAATTTCACTTGATGATGATTTTTATCATTTTGGATGTTTCTGTTAATTTTAAAATATTCATTTAATTTTTTTTTAAATTTTAAATGTTTCTTTCATATTATTTGTGAAATGAAACATTAATTTGTTTTGATCTCTTAAATGAGATAAATATCCAATAATGACTAAAGTCATTTTTAATTTAAAGGAATTTTGTTCATACTGAATAACATAATATGTTAATTCGAATCAAAAAGAAGTTGATACAATACGGCTTTATTTTACATTTCGAATCAAGTTATTTAAATTTAACAAGAAAGATTATTTTTTGAATTTTATTTCTAGTAAAATAATTAATGTCCATTAAAATAATGTAGATAATAATAATTAGATTATTTTTTTAAAATAGTCGTCGTAACTTCCCTTTAAGATCAACAAAATGAAGCATCATTTACCACGAACAGTGAGTGGGAAGGTGACCACGTTCTCCCTCACTGGGTACCTAGATCTCTATGGGTGGGAAACGTGTCCTCGTTTATCCGTAAGGTCCAAATTCTTTTCGTTGGTGTAGTCAGGATGTAGAAGGGAAAGTGCTAGTTGAAGTGTGTCCTCGTCATTTGATTGTGGTTTAAAATTGCGAGACATTTTGTGATAATAGGAGAGTATTCCAAACCATTAACCTTAGGAAACAGTCCTGTGCCTTAACTGCACCGCTATGGATGTATGCCTCTATTATCGTAAAAGATCATTTTAAAATAAAAAACTATATATATATATATAGATATATATGTATGTATACATTTTCATTTGAATGGTTTGCATTAACTGTTAGTTAAACCATTTAAAATCTTGCAATTATTTACAGAAAGGACTACAAATTATGAAAAGTAAAGGAATGTTAATGTATTTTATTAAAAACTCATCTTTATAAGACAAGTAAAGAACAAGTTACATTAGCTCGTAACAAGTGATATAATTTCTTATAATCAATAAAATTCTGTCATATAATGAAGCAGCTTTTGTAAATTTCTGTTTCCTTTCCTTTAAAAATGAGAAATTAATGGAGAAGCACACATTTATCAAGCATTAAATTATTTTTCTTAATAATTCAGCGTAATTAAATATTTAATAAAATTTGAGATAACTTTTTAATCACTATCAATTAATCTATTTCAGTATTTCATTTGTTGAAACTATATTCAAATAATTTAAATTTTTCTGTTAAATGACTTTGTTTATAAGTTAATGAAGCCTAATTAAGCTAGTAAAATTCTTATTTTGTCTCAGTTCAGTTGTCTTTTCATTAGCATAAATGAAAAAAATGCCTGAAGTAAAATAATTATTTTCCCAAGGAAAAAAGTATGATATTTTACAATAAGGATAAAGCATGTCAAAATTACAGTTTCATGATATGATTGTTTTTGAATTTTATGATTAAAAATTTTTTCATGTTAATTATAAATTAATTTTTTCCTTTACATTTCAACGAAATAGTCATGTACTTCGAAGCGTATTGACTCTACCATACTTTTTTGCCCTTCAATATTTCTAATTAGTAATATCTCAAAAGTATTTAAATTATGTAATTTTTGTTATTCTTGTGACTTGATTTTAAACTACAGCGATCCATAGAGAGTAATTTAAAGTTATGGTAAACAAATTCTTTCGTTATTTACAATTTGTCAATAAAGTAGAAATGAAAACTAATTGCTTAATTATATCAACAAATATTGAAATATGTTAAAAAATAAAGCGAACAGATGATGAAATTAAATGGAAGGGATAAAAAATTAAATAGAGCTGATGAAGAGAACAAATTCCGATTGAAGTTGAAAGTTTTAAGACTAATTAAACTAAAACAATATTTTTATTTTTCTAAATTTAATATATTTACAGTTAGGAAAACAACATATGAACAAATGTACAAACGATCATCAGTGATTACCAGTATCGATGATCTATCTATCTATCTTCTATCTATCTATGTATCTATATACATATACATACATATATATATATATATATATATATATATATATATATATATATATGTATATATATATATATATATATATATATATATGTATATATATATATATGTATATATATATATAGATATATATATGTATATATATATATATATATCATATGAAATGGCTAATATTTCATATCAATAAAAGCAGAAGAGATTTGAAGAAAGCCTCTTTTACTCATGGAAAAGGAGGAAAAGGAGATCGTAAAATAATTAGTAATCTAATTGCTTATAATTTAATTAGAAAAGATGCAAAAATAAAAAAAAATTTATTTTTCATTTTTGAAACGAAAATGTAATACTATCATTACATTCGATGCATAATTTATTAAATACATTTTTTCATTTTGACTTTAATTGATATAAGAAATTCTATCTATCAGCTTATACTCCTAAATTGTAAAGATTTTGATTCTGGAGGAAGGAAATGTAAAGTTTATTTCAATGCCTTAAAAAAAATTGTTTGAAAGACAGCGAATACATTTTGAATTTCAAAAATTATATTAGGTTTCAACGCTTTCTAAAAATTACCAAGCATTTTCAAGCAATTTATTCTTATTCATCCAATTATGCTTTGAAATTAATTAATTGCAAGAAAAGATATCTCATGTAAATTGTCTCTTCATCAGGTTCATTTGCTCGCCTGCCAAATAAAGGAAAAATTTTTTATTTGATTTCGAAATCTTTCAGCTATACTTTTCTTTTTTTAACACTTTACTCTAAGTGGAATTCAGATTTAAGTAAACTTATAGCTTTGAATGGCTTTGTGTGTTCTGAAGACTATCATAAAAGGTTGCGTAATGCCTCAAGTGCCCCTTTGTTCTCTTTCGCTGTCGCGCCTTTTCTGCGCAGTAGCTGATAAAATGCGATTTCCTGTGATTTTACGGGAAAGATAAATATCCGTTTCTTTTATTGTTATTATTATTATTGCTATTATAGGAATAAGCAGGTATATATTAATGTTTTTTTTTAAGTCTCAGTTCCCATCACCAGCATGAGGAATGTGTACATAACTCTTTTCTTGTGCTATACAGTATATGTATATAACAGAAAATGCGTTACTTTTTCAATGCCCGAGCTTATCGAAGAGGGATTAGACACTAGTCATGCAGGTGATATTTTTATCATTATTTTTAAATAAGTGTATTGCCCATTTTCCTCGTATTTATCACATTATTTAAAATGAATGTGACTAATCTCTTAATTTGTGAACAAATTATACGTTTCATGAACTTATAAAACGATATTTCATTTGTTAATTATTAATTCTAACAAATTCTGATTCTAATTTATTGTATTAATTCTGATTTCAATTTATTGTTAGTTTCCGATATAAATTTTAATTTTGATGTGATAGAGGCAAAACATAAGAAGTATTACGTATATAAAAAGTATGTAAAAATTATTTTTAAAAGGAAAATATTAAAGTTAAGAAGTGTTTCGTTTAATGAATAATCTTTTATACACATGAAGTCATAATTTGAATTCATAAATGATAGGTTCCATTTTATATTTTTAATCAAATTATACATTATTTACATATAACATTGCTGCCGATTGCAATGGTATAAATTTTGAGCAGGCAATTTTTATTAGATATCTTTAATAGTTTTTTTTTTATAAAAGGATACATTTAATGACATTATAAATTATTTTCATTGTTATAGCGCTTCAAAATACTGTGTTTATTTTCTTTTAAATATTTTATGTTTATTTTATTAGCATTTATTTTTTTTAAAAGAAATTTTTTATTATTTGCTCGCATTAAAAATAAAAATTAAGTTTCTTTGTTCGATAAGTAATAAATTAACATATAAAAATTAATTTAGTCAAAAAATACTGACAATCTATAATATAGTCAAATTAAGATAAAAATATAAAAATTGAACATGCTTTACTTATTTTTTCAAGAGTTCCATTAGTTATCTGTAACACATGTGATTATAGCAATAGATAAGATAAAGAAATATTATGAAATATGAAGTATTATTTTCATCAACATTAGATAGATAATTTATTTTCTATTAAGTGTTTAATATTAATTCCTCGGCTCTTGTGTTATATTATTAAAATGAGAAAACTGCAATATAGTACTTTTAACCATTATAAGTGCCGCTTTTATAAATTTTTAAATTATGTTTCAACTTGATCCAATGAACTGGCTCTATTGAGCTATGCCGAAAAAACTGATTCTGAAACATTACATTGAAAGCAATTACTGAGATGACACTACAACAAGTACAATATTCTGCTTCATAACCTGAAGTTCTTCCACTTCTTTTCCTCATTTGATGTGCTAGAAGGCTATACTTTTGTACCCTGAAGACTGGGTCTTTGATACCTTAGCCAGATTAATATCGATTGACTGATAAGATTATGAATATTAATATTTTGCAGTCTAATATTCCTCCACTAGTGTGGTAAGGAAGTTTGCAAAAGGAAAATGACAATTCAGGGCACCTTAATGTTTTCGCAATCTTGTAATTTTGATGATGGCTCAAAACTACTAAGCATCTGGTTGAAAACTTCGATTGGCGGAAGGAGGCTGTCGGAAAGTTGCAATAAAAGAAAGAACTTAGTAGAATTGTTTTTATTTTATGAAGGAACAAATTTTATTGAATTGATATCTTTCAAAACATCAATTAGTACTAAATTGCCAACGTCTTTTTTTTTTTTTATGAAAAGCGGACATTCACTTTAATAGAAATGATGTTTTGCATAAAAAGAATATAAATATACAAAATGGCGATGTCATTGATTTGTTCTGTTTTACAAAATTAACATCCTCCAAATTCTTTTTATCCATGTTAGTAACACTCGAAAAAATTACGATTTATCCCCCGAGATTGCAAGTAGTACTGCATGTTTGGAAATCTATGCAGACAGATATTTTTATTCCTAAACAGAAGAATGTCCGAATGAATATTGATACATGAGGTTTCTAAAAACTTTTATTTCAGACTTCAGACTGAAAAAATATTCGTAATAGATATTCTTTCGCAAAAAAGTTCTTTTATTTATTAGATTAATTGCATGTATTTTTTATATACTTTTGTTCTACTGTTAATTTTACTAACCAGGTTCGCTTAGTTGAAAACAAATGTTAAGCGCAATTACTTTTCTGCGAGGATAATAAAAAGTAAATATTAAGCAGAAATTAACACTTTATTTTAAAGAAGGAAAAATAAAAACCTATTGGATTAGATATTTTTCAGGAAAATTTATTCATTTATAATTTAGAATCTTTATAATTTTTAATATTGGTAACTTTTTCTTTACCTACTTTCTTAAAAAGTGTATGAATAGTCATATGAGAATCTACACAGAAAAATTTTTTTATAAAGGAAAATTCCAAGTAACCGGAGATTTATAATCTTAAGTGCCATGCCATGACGATTGAATCTCAGGAAATAGTTGTTGGTATTATCAATCGAATTGTTTATTGTTAGATATTTCTGTAATTTAGATAATTAACTTATTAATTATGATATTAGTTCAGAAATTATTGTTGATATAGATTTGAAGTGGTTGTCTTTAATACAAATCTTTAATTCAGGGCAAACTTTTGACTCTAAATGAGCAGAACTTATATAGAAAGAAATAGACTTAAAAAGAATAAAACTCGTTTATTATTTTCTTGACATCAATCTGTTGTGTGTTGCTATGTATAAAAACACAATATATATATATATATATATATATATATATATATATATATATATATATATATATATATATATATATATATATATATATATATATATATATATATATATATATATATATATACATAATTTTTTTCTGGTAAACAAAAACTACTGTTGTCATATCAAGAAAACTAAAAAGTACAGAAATAAAAAATAAGATGAAGAGGAAACATAGAGGTCTTTACAGATTAATCTGAAAAATAGAGTTATAATTAGCTCAATGATTTAGTAATTTTTAATATACATTACTTAAAAAATATTAATTATGTTAGATTTTATTATGGAAGGAAATCATATAACGTAACAGAATGTGATTCAGATGTAGCTATAGGTTGCAGTTCTTTAAAAAGCAATATTCTTAATTTCTAGAGAATACCACCGTATTTTCGTTACAATAGCGATTTTATGAGAAACCAATCTGTGCAAAAAATAAAGTTACATTTAAAACTTGGTAACCATTAATGTATTCTCCATATGATATCCTACTTAAAATATTTCTTCTGCTAATTTTGAAATCCTTTTATGGTGCAGAATGTTAAGTAAATTAGTTTTGAGAAATGTTAAAATTATCATAATTAAAAAAAAGTGATCATTATATTTAACAAGACAAAAAATATGGATTTTTCTTCAGTCAGTTACGGTAAAACAAATATTCAAAAATATTTGTTTGAGTGAAAGATATGATCATCTCATACAAATACTATTTATTTTAAAAATAATATTTTTTTTTCAATTTCTTACGTCGGGTTGGTTTCTATAATTGGAAATTTGTTGTTACAATTGTATTACAGGGATATTCTCCCACTTTCTATTTCGAAATGGCAATTCGTTAGTAACTGAGTTTAGCGTAGGTCTTGGAGAAAAAAAAATCACAACAATAATACAGAGGTTAATTTTAATTTATTTTTAAGCCTCGCAAAGCAAAACACATCCAGAATCAAATATGGTTTGAGAAGCCCATAGATATATTTATAAGAGATTGGCGTTTCAAACATTCAATACTTACGCGTTAAACTGGCTTAAGAAGTCCAAACAAATAACTTGTCATTAATTTTGATACCGATGTCTCCAATTACAAAAACCTCATTCATAAAATGGCTTAAGAAGTCCACCTAACTATTTAATTATTTAAAATGAGACTGGTGTCTCCATTAGTATAAAAATCCTGTAAAAATAGGCTTAGCAAGCTCTTAACAGAAAATTTCGTTACAGGACGAGGTGCTTTCTGTACCGCTACCCCGACTAAAGTAAAATATTTTTTTTACTTTCCTTGTTTTTCTATTACCTTTTCTCCGCAGTTGTGAAGAGTGGTGGAGTAGAGGAAGTAATGATCGGATGTTGTCTCAAGGTGCTTCCCATATTCACAATAGCTATGCCATTTAATTTTCAAAATATGTTCAAAATAATTATTTTAACTCTATTGTCAAGTAGTTGCTTATATTATATTTTTATTGTTGAGCCTTTTGCTGTATTTCATTTGATTTATATATACATAAATATGCATAGATCATCATGTGTTTCATGCATATATATATATATATAATACAAATTACTCATAAAAACACATTGATTTGTAAATTATCCCACTTATTTTATGTTGATTAACTGCTAAAATTACATTTTAAAAAGGAACTTCTATATTTGATTTCTTTTTACTCACTCTGTGAATGCTTATTTAGGTCTCATTATTAGCTGTCAGCAAATGGCGCTGTCCGGCAGTAAACTTATTTTTGGTATGCTGTCGGACAAAGTTAAGCCCAGTTACTTGTTTTCCGTGGGACTTTTGCTCAGTGGATTGACGGCTATTCTCTTCTCATCAGTTACGTCTGTGTTCGCCTTCTGCTTTTTCTGGTTCTTAAATGGCTTGGCCCAGGGTTGCGGTTGGCCTGCTTGTGCCAAAATTCTCAGACAGGTATGTTGATTGGATGATTGAGTGACGATTCATCGAATCTTTATTTTTAGTTTTACATATAATTATTATTCAGTCACATTTTGCAGTGTAAATGTGTCCCATTTTATAAAAGTTTTAAAATAAATTAAACATTTTTATGCAATTTAGTAGCAATTATTTGCATCTGAAAGTCTTAACTGAATCAATTCCTACAAAAAATTACCTGTTTGATACTTAATCAGGAAGGATTTAACTTAGTTTCTAATCAAAACATCTTTAGTGACATTTAAATTATTATCTTTGAATAAACACTCGAGCATTATGAAGATATTTCAACAAAACAGATGAAATATTTTCCGACTGACAGTATGTTGAAAAAACAATATATTTTTATTATATGAATTGTTAGGAATTGTCTACGCATTTATTTCAGTCAAAACTTGAAGAAATTTTAATTTCAGTACTTTTTTAATATGAAAGCACTATTTAAAATGTAATTTAAAAATATTTTTTATGATATTAAATTATATAAAAATAATTTATGAGGAGCATTTTTAGTTTTTTCTATTTCAATAATAAAAATTAATACATGTTTAACTCTTCCCTTGAAAAATGTTTGAAATTTCAGTCCATTAAATGTTAGAGAAATTTCTTGCAACAAATATTTTCGGAGGAAATTATTTCGCAGTTTTCCTTATTTCTCTATATTTGCTTTATTTACATAATCCAAGTCCTTCCTTATATATAGCCTCTGCCATTGAAGCTCAGATAAACGTTAAAACTATTTGAAATTATTTTATTTGAACTTAATATTTTGTGGATTTGACACTAATATCTGCACTTTAAGGAATTTTCGTCCATGTTTGCTAATGTTGTTGAGGTATGAATTTGATTTAAAAGAAATAAAAGACGTGTTATTCATTTCAGAAGTTTTAAAAATTACGAAATATAGCGAAGTTTTTCTGAAAATTTCGATATTTTTGAAATCTCAGCATTTAAATATGCCCTTTATAATTGGCAGTACTTTTTACCTTATACCAACATTTCATCTAATGGCTGTTTAATATAGACTACACGTGCTTAGGTGTGACGTTATATGTTTAGATTTGCTAAACTTTGTAAATTCATTATACTAAAATCTTTGTATATTAAGTTCAGTTAACATTACTCCAGATACTTCACTGTTATTCTGAACCATATTATATACAAAGGAATAACGGTACCTTTTTAAAGGTAAAATGACTATCTAGCAAATCTGTTGAATGCTGGCGAAAGAATTTACAAAATTCTCAATGAATTATTATAGTTGAAATTATTTAAAATTCATTTAACTTTTAAATGATATTGAAGTATATCATCAAACTACCACTAATTCTCAAAGATTTAAATGGAAAATTAAAATCCATGGAAAAACTTCCCTTTATTTTTTAAATAATGATTTAACAAAATATTTATAATTCAATTGAATTAAATTTGTAAATACTATTGAAGTGTTCCCTTCCCAATACTTGTTAAGGACTTGTCCTTTATTAAGCAGGAACCTTTTCTGTGAATAGAGAGCTGACCCTTATAAATTTGGAATCCTATGGAGTATTTTGTCTTCAAGTTACAACGTGTCCGGCTTCATTGCCCCCCTCTTGGTGACGTATTCAATCATCAACTACGGATGGAGATACGGCATATTTGCAACAGGTATACTACACGATTTTTGTATCGATTCATACACTAATTCACTGATATATTTCTACTACACTAATAAATTAGATGATATGGAGACATCATTAATCAAGAGAAAATTAATTTTTTCAATTATTTTGCTTGTTCAATTAGTTAATTTCTTAAGGATTCAAAGTGTTTGAAAATTTGCACATTTATTATTCACCTATTCTAATATTTTGCACGTGAAAAAACTCAGAAAATTTGCGAAATTGAACGTTCAAAGATGCTCGCTGTTTCCAAGGCCACATTCATATTGAATTCATTGAAACTATTAAGCCATATCAAATGGATCTATATAATTTTGAATTTACTTAAGACTTGTGTATTTCTTAAATAAGATGAAAGATAATCACTCTTAATATAATTCTTTTTACTTGTGTATGTACTTCTGCGGGAAATGACTTATAATATATATTGTAAAATCATACTCTTCCATGAAAAGTAAATTCCCGTCATCTCATCTGAATATTTAGAACCAACATAGAATTTTGAAATCAAAATAAAAATTACGCATTTTGTGATCAGTATATTAGTATAAATCAATGCTGCTCTGTCGTAGTTGATTTCATATGAATCTTATCACTCTGTGTTTGGCATTCATTACAAAAAATTGAAATTTAGATCTTATTCCATTTAATGAAATGTCCATTGGAAAATCCTGATGATACAAGATATTGTTTTGAAATTCGGTCTTATTTTATGAAGTGTTGCTAAAGTAAAATATTTGCAATGATGAACGTCACCTGTTGTAATATAATCATATACGACCTGATCTTGATGAAATAAATAATGTGAGTTTTATTTTACTAAGAATTCAGTAACCATTATTTATACATAACACTGGAATAATCATATATGGAAAAAAATTTGTTTGAATTTTTAAGAAAAATGCTGTTTAAAGTTTGTTTAAACGTAGTTTAAGAAATGATCGATGGAATTTCCATACCATGCTTAGTAACTCGTTAATATCACTTTTTAGATTAAGAATATTATGTTAGAAATATTATTTTTTTCATATTAATCAATAAAAACATTTAGCAAAGCATTTTGCATTACGGCAACATTTTTCAATTATGTAACCTATTATTGTTGTGACATATGACACTTGGACGAGCCAAGCTCGTTAGCTGAAGCCAATGAAATTAAGTCAGAAGTGTAGGTCATTCAATAAATCAGAGCACTATTAAGGTGAATGTACAACCTTGCTTTAAGATTCCTCCGATAGACGGCACCACCACGTAATTTCTGACACCATTTACTAATAGTTATAAATGCAGTCTATTGCACAGAAAAAAGTCTCTGCAACTATTTCCAAATTTGTATCTTTTTTTAGTAAAGCTTTAATTTAATAAATAAAGTTTTTTCATTTAATTTTAATAATATTAAGAAAAATATTTAAAAAACGCAGATATTTTATTTTTGATTTTTTAAAAATATTTTTCGAGTATAAAATTAAATACTTACAGGCGTAACATCAATGGCATTAAGTTTATTGGCCTTACTTCTATTGAACTCATCGTCCGATGGAACACGTTCCACTTCTAACCCTAAGAGCTCCTCCTCTAAGCGCCAAGAAGGTAAATATTTAAATGCAATTTAAGAATTAAATGAGGATTTAGTTTAAACTTTCTAGTTAGGAACTTTTCCTATCATATGTGTACTTTTAAAAATTTTTCGCAAAATAAATAGAAAAGTAAAGTATTTAAAAATGCCTAAATTAAATTTTTTTTAAAAAAAGTTTTTTAATGAGAGCAAAATAAATTATTTAGAAAACAAAATAAATCAATTAGAGGAATAAAAATATTACTTAAAAATAGAAAAATTGAGAAAGAAGTGTAAGAATAAAAAGAAAAATATTGAGAAAAAGATTGAAATGAAAACATGTCATTTCTCATCAGGGGAATAGTGAACAAGGAGACGGTTTTTAAATTTTAATCATATAATGTTTGTAAAGAATAAACAATACACAAATGAACTAATTCTTTACAATATTTGCTGAAATGAATTAGAAATGTTTTGTTGCCTTCTGTTTTAATGAGTAATGACAAATTTTCATTTCGATTTTTTCTCAAAATTTTTATTTTTATGATTACTTTTTTTTGCAATTTTCCTGTTTTTAATTCCAATATTTGTTTATTTTATATTTATGCTCTTATTTGTTTTACTTTGTTTTCTAAATAAAATTCATTTTGTTTTTGTTGTTGGTCATGTCAATTTTTCTATTATATTACTAATCAAATGTAAACATTGTTATGCTTTTATAAAATTATTTATAAATTTAATTTGTAAAGGTGGTAACTTATTTATTTTATTTCAACTTCAGATTTTTTGGAATAAATGTTGGGGAAATATTTTAATAACGTGAGCTGGAAAAATATCAAACATTTTAGTCTACTTGATTTTGGCTATATTTGGTTTTTATTATACTTGAATTTTGCGACTAAAAATTTGAAAATTATATCTTTTATACATATTCTTAAATGTGACACTTATGAAAACAGAGCATTTCATTAAAGGAAAAAATTTATGTATGCATGTGTGACTATAAAATAGGAAAAATCGATCTATAACTTTTTAGTCTCATATGAGGTAACCACAGATTTAAAGTTTTAAATTTGAGCAAATTATCAAAATTTATGAGTAAAAATACATTAAATAAAATTGTTCTGAAATGCCATAGTAGAGTAAATGTTTACACTGTTATTTTACAGAGTATATAATGTTGTCATCATTCAATTCTTCGAAACATATAAGTTGTAAATATGTTTCGAAGAATTGAATGATCATAGAAAAATATATGCCTTCCTTTTACTTGGTGAACTTTATAACGAATACCACGATGATTCAATTGTTTGTTATCTTTCATTTTACAAGCTCGAACTTAAACTTTTCTTTTCTTCCATCTTCAGCCCACATTTAAAAAATCTGAGCTTGGATCCTATCGCATGAGGAAAACTCAGTATACGAGTTGGTATGCTATTTCCCAGTGGAGAGAGATGTCATATAAAATCAGACATATTACTTCATACTACCTTTATTATTAGCTCAGTTTCCATAAAAACGTTTAGAGTTCAAAGAAATCTATAGCATTAACTAATCAAATTTGTATGTTGCAAGTTATTTTTAAGTCAAATTCTTACAAATAAAACGTTAGCTATAAAAATTTTCCTTTCGTTTTAATAATTATACATTCACCTAATAAAGTTACTTGAAAGGGAATTTACTTCATGTTTAAAAAGGAAATTGTACAATTGCACTTTTATTTTTTTCCCTTTTAGCAGGTACTTCATCACTTGAATCCCAGACTTTTTATTCCCTGTTGATGAAGCCATTTGTTTGGTTGTTAATCATATGCCAAATGATAGTACTCTGTGCCAGAAGCTGTCTAGTTGATTGGGGCCAGCTGTATTTGAAAAATGAATGTGGAATTTCGATTGCTGTCGGTATGGTAATTGTTTCAAATGAGTTTTTCTTTTTATGGAAATTTCTTGTTGACTGTGATTTATCATATCTTCATCAATTTATTCAACTTTCATTAATGAAACTTTAAATGCAGAAGTTAACTTGATCCAAAACAATTAAAGCTTTTATTATTATAGTTTTCCAAATTAAATTTTTATATATATTTAAAAAAAATTATTTCATGAACAAAACCAGGACAAGACAGCCTCTGGTTTTGTTGATGCCTAATAAATCATTTTTAATAAAAAGATTTGAGCGCCGTGGGCCAAGGCCTACAGCACCAATATCTGTTTTCCTAATCATTATTAAACACTAAAAAAGCCAAATTTTTATTTAATAAACTATAATGTGACAGAAAATATTTAAAAAATTAAACTTATGCTATTTTTAAAAAACACCTAGTTATCTACTCCAATTAACTTTCTAAACTGAAAATTAATGTATTTAAATTATTTAGCACGATTTTTTAATATACGAAATTAGTGATCTTTTCTTTTAGTTATTTTTTAGAGATTTTGCAATATGCAGATAAAACTACATATTCTTGCAAATATTAGGAAAAATAAGAGAAGAATACCGTATTATGCAAATATAACTTTACATAAGGAAGAAATCTTGGTACTTTTTCATGATATCCCTTTTTATATGATCCTAAAGAAATAGCATGTTTCTTACAGAGAAGCGGAAACGTTATAACCCAGATATAATGATTTTAATGACTCAAAATTAAATTTAAATCAAATTATATCCCAATCGAATTGTCTTTTTGAGCAAAAATTGAATAAAGAGTGATGATAAACAAAGCAAAAGATAAAATAGTGTAAAAGATAGCTTAGTGGTAATTTAATTTACGGTCACAAATCGGCAAAAGCAATACAGCCAAATTTAATTTTGTTTCATTGATGAAAGATACTATTACATTATACATATGCAATCGATCATCGATGCAACTGCTAAACTGTTTCCGCCAGAAATAAGCAATTGCGTTTAAATAATTTTTATCAAGATGTGATAGTTATTTAGATTATAAAAAACAAATATAAAATATTTGTATTACATTTTAGTAGTTTTTAAAAAACGTTAACCTTTTGAAACAATACGCTATGAAAAGAGAATATTTACGATGGTAATTTATGATTTTTTTTTCCTTTACGACTATTATCGTACGCGTTCCACACATTACCATAGTAAAAAGTAATGAAATATTCTCTGACTTCAATAAATTAACAGGTAAGTGAAATCAAGAATACGTCAATAAGAAATTGCCATTTTTGGCGAAATGTGAGGAGGGTTTTAACTAGACTTTTAAAATGCTGGTAAAATGAAAAATGCATTTGAAGGAAGGAGGTTTTTCTAAAAACATTTTCTTGATATCTAAGTGAATTTTAACCTATTGTACTAGAAGAAAATTTGTAAAATTAAACCCAAAAATCATTTTATTTGCTCAATTCCACTTAATTTTTTTATTTGGTTTCAAGTTATATATATACATATACATATATATATATATATATATATATATATATATATATATATATATATATATATATATATATATATATATATATATATATATATATATATATATATATATATATATATATATATATATATATATATATATATATATATATATATATATATATATATATATATATATATATATATATATATATAATTTGAAACAAATAAAAAAATTAAGTGGAATATATATAAATATCTATATCTATCTATATATATATATAACTTGTAACCAAATAAAAAAATTAGGTGGATAAGTGGAATATATATATATATATATATATATATATATATATTAGTGAGAAAATACAAAACAGTTGAATCTTTAGAAGGACGATATAAATCAGCAACACAGAAGGGTAAGGAAAAATGAAAGCATGATTAGAATGATTTGCGAGGGATCACTTGTAATTGATTGCTCTGCCTCAATGCATGTCACACCACTCAGAAATTCTATTTTTCTTCTGCAAGGTACAGAAAAGTCATTGGGATCGAAATTAAAATCACTGTAAGCATGATGACAGAATAAGTCATTGTGGAGTAAAGTTCTATTCTAAATGAATGATGTATGGTAAGAAAACTGACTCTATCGAATTTTAAATATACCTATATTTAATTGTGCTACGTTTTAGTACATAATACCGTTGCGGGAAACGCGACTGCATAGTTAACTTGAGCTTAAGACTAAATAATAGTATAAAGAACAGTGATCATATACTAATTATTATTTTTAATTAATATATGGTGCAAGAAACACTGTGAAAGGATATAAATGCTTATATTTACCTCTAAGTAAAATGAACAATTGTATACTTGATGAAACACTATATATATATTAGATGAAGTTTTGGAATATAGGCTTACTTTGGAGTAGACTAAATAATAGCTGTTTTCAACATAATTTTTGTTCATAAAAAAGCTAATTATAAACGTTGATATCTATTCGTTCTTGGTTTTAATGTTAATAAATATCCCCGCATATGAGAGAGAGAGAGCTATGTAAAAACAATAATCAGAATTATATTTAGAAGCATGAAAAAGTTTGCTATCTATAAATATATGGAAATTTCCAATAATATGAGTACATCAACAATATTTGGAATTTTAGAGTGCAAATGTTCGGCCTGATATCAAATTTATGATGATATCAACCAATTACTTTTTTTTATATATATTGGTAAATAACAAATCATTCATTCTTTAAGAGAAGATTTATTCAAAACTTTCGCATGCTTGTCCTTAATATAACTACTCTATACAAGTTTCTTCATAATGTACGTCCCTAAAAGAAATTAATTTTTAATGCTTCTTGTAAATTATCTCATTCAATGTTGAGAGAGAATAGTTTTAAAATTTACATATTTATGTAAATATATTTTGAATATCTTCAATTTTTAATATGGAATAAAATATTTTATCAATTGCAATTTATTTTTTGAAGCAACAATAACCGATTATTACATTTCTTATTATCCTAAGCATTATTTCAAATATTTATGTTAATGACTATCTTGCTATGATATCTTGGAATGTTAATACCTCTCTTTCATTGTCTTTTTTCAATATTATTAGTAAACCCTCATTACTATTTCTAATGGAATAATGAAAAAGTTAACTTTTAATACGAAGTTATTTTTATTTTAAGATGTTTTATAGTTTAAACTATTTAATTTTATTACAGCTAGCACTTTTGCAAGCAGTTTGGAGGTCGGGGGTTTTGTTGGGAGACTTTTAGCTGGTTATTTAACAGACTTATATGTAAAGCGAGTTCTTATATCCAAAGTAAGACTGTTCAGTTAGTCTTTAAAAATATTTAATGCATTTTTAGAAATTGATAAAATCATTGATGTCTAAATAATACTCCATAATGCACTCGATAAGGATATTTAAATTTTAAATGTAAATTTTTAAATGTAAGAAAATAAGATTTGAGCGAAATTTAAATTATATTTTTTCCATATAAAAATTTTTAAAATTTATAATATTTTTTAAATATAATGATTACTATAATAAATAGTTACAATATATGTCAATATAAAAATCTAAAAAATTACTCATTTTTATGTAGTTTTTAAGGTGTATGATTTCGAGTTGAATATCTTTAATGTCTTATTTCAGCAATAGATGGCAGACCTACATTTATACATATTTGATATTCGTTTATATACACAATATGCCTAATATGCATTACTTTCTTAGATTTGGATACATCTACAGCTGTCATGATAAGTAAGGTGTCAAGGTTGAAAAAAAGTGACTATGTGTTGCAAGAAAAATCTGTTTTTAGAACACAATAGTAAAATTTTAAAAATAACAATCCTATCTAGAAAATGAGATGAGAGATCTGGAAAAATTCATTAACAAAATTGTAGATACTCAGAATTAAATAGCTACCACGTGAGTCGGCAGGTGTTAGGTTGTCGAACGTCTTTTTTCATTTTTGGAAAGGACAGCTTTGTAAGAAATCGCGAATTCCCTACTGTATATTTGGCATTATAAAACCCGTGCAAAAAACCAATGATACTGAAGTTGTAATGTCCTAACGAAGTCCTAACTATACCTGGTTGATTGATGAGGTATCTGACTTTTCTCAGTGGCACATCATATTGTATATCAATGTGATGTGCTTTTGCCCTTTCTCGACTGACTACTTTAAGGCTTTTGGTACTAAATAAGAATAAGGCTTCATCACTGCAAAGCGTCTTCCTGAACTCTTAAAAAATGGATCTCCTAATTTTCATTTTGCACCAAGTTCCAAATCCAAAATAACCTAACTCTATGGAGTTAGGCTATTTGGGATTTAGAACTAGGGGCAAATTGCGTTTAGTAAAGCTGCATTGACAGTCGAATCCAATTTAGATCTTGGAAATCTGGAATAATTTAGTATGGAACTATACCATACAAATAAAGGAATTTGAAGAAAGTTTGTGTATAAACTCCAAAGCAGTTACTTCATGAAACGTGCCGAAAAAGAAAAACTATCTTTCAAATAAAACTGTTCATACGGTTAACGACTCTTTGGAAGGGGACAAACTGAGAATCGGGAGAAAATAAATCTTAATATTCATTGTTTATTACTTCCTGCACGTTTCGTGATGGAGCTGTGTCGGAATTCTTGATAAATATATACGCAATGCTTTTTTTGTTTTACGTTGTTTTTGTTTTCATTCATGATATCAAATCAAATGAAATCTACTGCGATTGGCTTATTGGTTATCACCAGAAAAGAAAACAATGTAATTAATTATGGAAATCCAGAATTCTTGATATCTAAAGTTCGGGAAGGAATGGGAAAAACAATTTGATACTCATCATTATTTTGACACACCTCAAAATCACTGGAATATCGAAATTAATGGAGTTTAGATTTTAAAGTATTAAAAATATAAACAAGTAAACAAAGAATTATTAAAATTAGATCTGCATTTTTCTAAATTTTATTGAAAACTATGATTAAAACTAGTGATTATTTTTGAATAGGAAATTACAAAAACAACAACAAAAAAAAAGCTTTTTATTTATTTGAGCATTAATTTTTATTAATATAAATGTTGTAAAAGGTAAATTGTTTTCAATCATAAATATTAATTGAAATAATTTTATATCATAAATATATGTTCTATAATAAATACTTTAGCTAAATTTCGTTGGTAACTAAAACATACGTGGCATTAAAGAGTCATATAATATTTTACTTCTTCTATTGAATTTCGTATATGTATAAATTAAAACAAATTTCAATCTCTTCATTCTTGTCGTACTTAAGATAGTATAAACTATTTGGATGAAGGACATCTTTTGAAAATTTCCTCCAATCAAAATTAGTTTGCAATTGGAGGGTATATTTGCAATGCAACTGTTAAGGATAATGTTTAGAGCCTATTTTAAGAGGATTACGTGAAAAATTTTCCATTAGAGTGCCTTTGACATTTGTCTTGTGTTTCGAGCTTATGATTTGTTCTAAGACTTCTAATATTTTTCAAAGAACGCTATATCTTTGAATTTCTTTAGCTTTAAGAGTTTTTCAAAGAACACTACATTTAAAAATCTTGATCAATAATTATCAAGAAAATTCAAATTTCGTTTTTAATCCAAGAAACAGTAACAGGTAGACTAAATTACAAGCAGTTATATGGTTAAAACTCAAATATGAAATATTTAAGCATATTTTTGGAAAACGATGGGAAATGATTTTTACTAAGCTATACAGAAAAACGTTGTTAATTAAGAAAAACGAAAATATTAACATTAAGTATAACAATAATCAATTTTCAAATTACAGTTACAATTAAAACAGCAAATTTAGAAATGAGAAATGCAGTCTAACCAGAGAATTTTCAATTTAATTAGATAGGGAGAGAGAGAGGTTTTTCTAAGAGGTCGTGCCTATTCTTTTTCTAGAATTTTTCTAAAACTTTTCGATGTTGTGATCATTCTCAGAAAGAAGCGCAAATGGTGAAGAGGAAGGGATAAAAAATTGTCAGAACTTTGATTCATAATATATCAAAATTCTTATTCTATATGAAAAATTCCTCATGAAACATTTTTTAAAAATTTACATTTAGTTTGTAATAAAGTTACTGTATATTATTTTAAAATCAATATTAAACTATAAATATTTGTTATAATGACAGGTAATTGATAAACATTAAATAAGATGAATAATATCATTAAAATTTTTTCACTTCCGTCCCTGTTTTTTGTTATTATTTTCCGATCATGATTATTGATGATCATATTCATCGTAAATTTATTTTGTAACAGAATTTGACATCAAACAGTTATTTATATCACAACATATGATTATAAAAACAAAATATTCATTGATAAAAAACAAGATTATATTAATAAATATCTTATTTTGCTTATAAATCTAATCTCTTCACCATTTGCGCTTCATAAATACCCTTCGAAAATATTTTTTTCTCAATTATACTAAAAATTTTGGCTGTTTTTTATTTTTTATTTATTTATTTATTCTTTTCTTATAAAAAAAGCTATTTTAATTTTTTTTTACTTAAATTTTAAGCCTACGTCTAGTTTTAAATAAGCTGATAAAAAATTTGAATCTGATTTGTGAATTTAAGTAACTTAATAGTAAATTTAAACTTTAAATTTTTAAACAGCTATCAAAAAATTATTTTTTAGAAAAGAATTTGCAAATTTAGTTGGTGCTGCCATCTTTTGCTAAAGTAGGATATTAAAAGTATTTTAACTTGAATTAACATGATTTTATTTACATCTGCATGAAATATTATATAAATTTTTAAAACAATTCATGCTGTGACTATTTAATGCAGTCACTTTTTGCATTGAAAATATATTAAATATGAAGAAACATCAATGTCAATAATATAAATAAAAAGTTTGTTAAAATCTTATGTGTTAATAATTCGAACATTTTTCAAAGAATAAAAAAATTGTATCTCGATTAGTTTATTGCGAATGCATTTTACTATCAAATATGTGTATTAAGTATTCCGTATTTTACTTGTTACATAAACGTAGATTATTTTTATTTATATTGCCAAATTCCTAATTAAAAACAAGAAAATCAGCAAATAAATTCCATGATTATTAAGTATTTATTTTCCCTCTAAGATTCTTTTTGAAGAAAAATATATACTCTATCCTTTATTAAAATTAAAATTTTAGTAATTTGATAGAAATGTATTAATTATTTTTAACAGATTAAAAATAAAAATTTTTCTTTTAATTTTTATTATGGAAGTTAATGTCTAATACGGAAATTTATCCCATTAAAAATTATGTTAACAGTTATTTCTTCGTTTTACGTATAAATTTAATATTTACATAGCTGTTTTAAATTTTTTCATTGTTACTATCATTTATGTTTAATTTAATAATGCATTTAATCCCGAATAAAAAGCTAAGTTCAATGCGAGAGAATATTATTGACTAAAAAGAACAATGAAAATATATTTGTACAAAATATATATAGTTTTGTGATTAATATTCAGCTTTGCATTAGTGTAGTAAAAACAGATATTAGTTGCAATTGGCGCTCCTGAGTTAGTGAGGTTCTAAATATATAATACTTTCAGAATTAATATAAGAAATAAGTAATCATATCAAATGATTTTAAAATTAACATCATAACTCTGAAATTATTTTTCCATGACTACTATATTGTTTGGTATGAAAATTTTAGCAAGTACCTATGGAAATATTGTTCACATTTTTATAAAAAATGTTTTTTTCTTCGATCTTGATAATGTTATAAAATAATGTTGAGAAATTAAGAAAGAAATTTAAAATTAAAAAAAAAATCTAAATTATTTTATGAACTTAAAAAAGAAAATGAAATTACCTGAGTAAGATTTAATTACTTTTATGAAATTGAAAATCTATCTTTTGTATCTATAAATAATGAAACAAAAAAACTGTCCAGTAAAAATGAAATCATTCAAAACATTTCTCTATAACGTATTTAAAGTATTTTTATATATTAACACATATTCCTGTAAATATGAATCTATTTCAGAAAACAATATTAAAATGCACCTAATTAGATTTGATATTCAATTTAAATTAAAATACCACTGATAAAAACTGAAAAAATATATGCAACATAAAGTTATAATAATTTATGCTTTATGCTGATGTTTTTCAATAACTATCGATAATTTTACCGAAATATCCAAAATATCGTGAAAGATTAACAGAAAATTTTAGTACCGTTTCTTAATTAAGATTATCAGAGTAAGTCACAAATGCATTTGCCTTGTGATGCTCCCGTGTTGCTGATAGATGCCGTGTTATTTATTTCTTATATAAACTTTGAAATGAAATAATTATTTTGCCATGTCAGAGCAATCAAAATATTTGATTACTTTAATTATAAATTATGAGGATCTCCATCCTTCGTCTGCTTGCACAATTTACTCGCACCCATGGCATACATGGCATAAGGCATACATTTGCAATGGATTCCCCTTTTATATCGATATTAGTGGAATAGAAAGGCGGATGTCCTGGCTACTGGTCCATCCCCAACTGATGTTGCTCTTACCCACACTGAGTTGCATTCTATCCGAAAAACAGCTATCTGGAGTATCTGGTGTTAGGAGTCTGGGACTAGCTATTTGGAGCATTCCATCTGCTCATGATTGGTATTTCGGTGATGGTCCTGGTAATTCCATTTATTTCTAGGGTTCTAGAGATGAACGGGCTGCGTATTCTTGGTTAAACTAGTGTCCTTCTTCTTGGCATTAAATTTGATGGCAAATGTAAACTCTATCCTATTTTTTATAAATGCAGTGTAATCCATGTTAACTTCAACACCTTCCCTTATGTCTGAGATTTTATTAAGATGGATTTATTTGAGAATCTCCTGCTGATTCTTGATTCTATGAGGATTGAGGGATTCGTGGATCTGGTGTAACAATGCTACACCAGATGGCATCAAAAACGATAACAAATTATAAATTTGAAATTACAAATGATATTTCAGTTATTCACTTCATTCTTAATGACAATTTATGTGTCTTTACAGAAATATATAGTTATTTATAAAATTAGACATATCCATCTATAGTTATATTTTAAGATACTTCAGTTTTGTGTAAAAAATATTCCATGACATCAAAATAGAGTTTGTTATTTATCTAACTAAGTATATTAATAAACGGTAAGCTTTTTTGATTGCAGGAAATATCGCCACCTCAAGCACGGATGAAAATAGGAGCCTGCTTTATGTTTGGATGTATTTTAAGCCTTCATGCATTCAGAATATTTATAACAGGAAATTCGTCTTTGGTAATGTATATTTGACAGTTGTTTTGAAGATTTTTACTACATAAAAGTATTTATATTTTTATCGTTATTTCAGTGAATTTGTAAGAAAGTTTAAAATAAAAATTATAATGTCTAAAATTTTCGTACATCAAATTAACTTTATTATTTCGTTTAATTTATGTTCTAAGACTAATTAGAAACCATTCCTATTTATAAAATTATGTATTTGAAAAAGACCCTTTAATGCTATTAGCAAACAATTTGTAACTCCATAAAATTAAAAGTTGCTACTGTATATAATTTAATAATGTATATAATGTTTCTTTATTGAATTATTATTACTTTCTGTTGACGAATCTAATGCGAATTGTGTAAAAAAATGAACATTAAGATAAATCAAAATTAAGCATTTACATGTAACAAAAGTTGTATAAGAGAAATGATTATACATTTCTCTTAGGAATAAAATTTCGATATTTAAAGCATTCATAATTGTAATAGATAAAATAATTAATTAAAATAAAACAGCTAACTTTGATATTTATAAATTAATGTCTTATTTGGGGTAAATTTGAAATCTCGAAAATGAATAATTTTTCACACTTATAGTTTTTTCAAATTTCTTTATTATATTTTTAAAGCTTATACGATTAAAAATTTTATGCTTAGATAACTATCAAAATTGATTTTATTCAAGAAGTTTGTTTTCATAACTTACAAATAATTCAACATTTGCATTATCTTTATACTTCAAATTTTAAATTGTTTTTTATTAATCCAGGTTATTTTAAAATTTTGACTTTAACATGAACTATAACAGGCTTCTTCTCAAAAGAAAAATACGAGAGCATGTATACATGTATGTTTGTATGTATATTGAGTGACAATCTAAGATCCACCTCAAAATCTTTTTTAAACCATTAGATTAAGTTGTACCATGCTTTTTTCAGTAGTCTATTTATACCGATGGAATTCATTAAATATAGCTAATGGATTTCTTCCCATGTAAATATTAGTGGCAATGAGACCTCAGATTGACTGGCCAAAGAGGGCAGTGAGGAAGATACGCCCACTGGTTCATCGCTTAAATATCAGGAACTTTACTCTAATGAGAAATCTAGACTTCATTCAATCAGGAAAATCTACCAACACACCAATGGTACTGTGGAATATCTCCTGGAAAGTTTCAAGAAATAAAATGTGACTGAAAATCTCAAAAGCCTTAGCCAGATTCTCAAGTAGACACCTAAAATGTTTATTGTTTGAACGTGGTATAAAAATTTATTTCGCTTGTAAAAAATGCCATGACCATCCAGCCTAACCAAAACTTATTCTGAATTGCGTCGGACAACCCCCGGATGGATTTATCCTCAGATCCCCTGCTAATCATTGACTTTCGGACTGTCAACAATTTAATGAAGTTGATCTGACATATGTCAGATTTTTAAAGAGGATAAGCCAACAACAACAAATATAACCCACCACCTCGTATTTTCTAATGACGATCAAGTGATTCACTCCTGGCTCAGCTCCTCTTTTTCAAATGGTGCGTGACAATGAAGATATGACAGATCATGTAGTAATTTCAACATGCGTAAGCTCTATTTGGGTTATTTATAAAACTGGATCTGCGCTAATACATTGCAACCATTTTAGGAAGTTAAAATCTTTTCTCATTAAATTGTCACCTCTTCTTAGCTATTATATTACTTGTATGTTGTCCTTTCATGATTTCAACCTTAATATTTTTGAGAGTACATACAGTCGTATGTCATAAAACTGATATCCTTGAATATGGAAAATACCCATTCCATACTGGTGGCTCTCATTATAAACAATGTATTATCTTTTTTATGAAAATTTACGTTCAATTTTCAATTTCTTATATATATTAGAAAACACTATCATTGTTTTTTTTTAACGAAAAAGGGTAAAAGTTAATGAACTTGTTGACCAACAATATTTCCCACTTTTGTTATTGTCCAGCTTTAAATTTCTAATATTTTAAATAGATTCTGTAAGATTAAAACATTTTGAATAAACAATTGGCCATCAACCATTTTTAAAACTTTTATCGTTTTTGAAATTTGCATGACCTTTTAAGTGTTGTTAATTTAAAATTTCCTTAACTAGAAATATCTTCTTCTTAATATAAAAATATCTTCTGAAGCTATATTACTCAAGTAGACACTAGTTTTTTTGCTTCCACTGGATCAATAAGCAACTTTTATTTTTAACAGATGTGGATAATGTGTCTGGGATTCGTGCTAGGGGCATGCCTTTATGGAATTATTGTCATTTGTAATATTACTTCTTCCGAGTCGGCTCCTTCTCATCTTAGCGGAAGTGCTTATTCATTAGTATCAGCAGGTGGCAACAGTAAGCAAAAATCGATCTCTTCTTTAATGAATAAAAATTTAATGTTTTATCGTTATATTTGATAGTATTCTTTTTAGTGACTGAAGCTCTTATATAATTATAGAATTTTATTTAGTAAATATTTCATTCATTAAAATAAAAGAATTATATTATAAATATTAAAATTTCTAGACAATGCACTAATATTAAATTTCTGTGCAAAATCTCATGAAATATTTAAACTAATAAACTGATTATGAGGAACTTATAAAATTTCAGAAACGTTAACAATTTGATGTAATTTATAAAATTTATCGTCTGTAGAACTATTTCAGGTTCACATAAAAATAGACACGCATTTTTGTTATAGCCGTTATAGTATCACATAGTTCGTATGAATGAGTTATTTACAAAATTGGCGACGATTACGTGTTTTTAAGAAATAACTTTTTTTACCGATGAATAGTAAATTATTTTTGAAGAAACCTTTGAAATATATGAACTTTTTGAAGAGCCTGTAAAAAGAGTCTGAATGCTTAGAGCCTTAACAACATAATATTCTTTTACTACTATGATTTTTAATTTGGAAAAATGTGTGATAGTTCACTTTTTATGCATATAATGAAATGAAAGTTGAATTTTCATTAAAATTTCAGAAAATTTTTATAGAAATTGATGAAATCGTTATTTTTGTGACAGACAAATTATGGTAAATTCCTGCTTATTCACAAGCTATTTATCTACATTCCGGATTATCTGCGATACGTCTAACTTTAAATAATTTTCAATCCTCAATAAAAACACATAATCATTGCTATGTTAATGAACAGTAACCGAAGTAAATTAAATTAGGGAGAGGTAATTTAATTATACCTCAAGTAAGAATTATATTTATATTTTACATGTGCCGTGTACGTACAATTTTTAAATGTATATTTGTCTTGGTATATTAGCTTATTTCATACTTTTGTAGATTATCTACAAAAACATATTAAATGCGACAGCCACGCCACTGGTTTTAGACAATTAGAAGATTCTTAATTTAATGTTAAATGGTATTATATGTAAGTTATACAAAAACATTTTTGTAGGATTGTGAAGTACACTGATTTCGCATTCAAAGTTATTGCTTTGTTAAAATTAGAAGTATTTTAACTTACTTTATTTACGAAATTAATTAAAACTATTTTTAAAATAAATGAATTTTCAAATTTAGGAATTATTTTACTTAGCGAATGAAGTTATTAAGAATATTGTTTAATTCAAATTTTTTCTTTCTATTATCATATTTGCTTTAAATTAGATTATGAAAATTTATTAAAATTTTTTTTCCACAGTTGGTTCAACTATTTCTGGTTTCCCTATGTGTTATCTGGCTTCACTCTATACTTGGTCAAAAGTGTTCATGTTGCTAGAAATTGCAGTTGGAATAGCATTAATCCTTGTTGTTTATTTCAACAAATTGCTAAATAAATCTTTCAAATCTAAAAAAGATTAAGGATATGAATATATTTCAGTCTATAATGATATAATGATATTAAATATTTATTTATATTATAGTAAATAATTTTTTTGATATTAATTATGAAAATAAATTTTTATTTGTCATTTGTGTAGTTTATATTTCGGCATTAAATTTTTCCAATAATTTCAATAAATTGCTTCATGTAAATCAAGACGTATATCATAATCAACATGCAATGTTATTTTAGTCACATAATTCTATAAGGATAAAAATGAAACAAAATTTATTAAATTCATTGTATAAATAAATATATATATAAATTAATTTTCCACTTGAAATATTTTTTAAATTCTATACGTTATGGTATTATGGTATGAGGTTTGTGACATAGGTTTTGACCATTCCCAATTGATTTCAGAATTCAAGTGTACTTGGCATTTATATTGCAAGCACCATTCAGAAGCAAATCTATAGACAATTCTTTCTTAAGGAATACATAAATGGTTTATTTAAAAAAAATCACCAATATTTTTGAAAGTGCTATTTGAAATTTTATAAAAAGAGAAATATAGTTAATTTTATAATTTCCTTTTATATTCCTTTATCATTCAATACTTTTAAAATTCAACCTATAATGTATGACGTATAAACGTGCTTGCAATACTTCATGATTCTATTTCTTTAAAAATATGAGAATCGAAACCAAAAGGGAATTTTTATTTGTATTTTAGCATTTTTGAAATTTCCGTGACAGAAACATCCTTGTAGAATATTAAAACAAGCACTGCGTGGTTGGAATTTGTTTTTATACGAAAATTTTTATATTGTTTTTATACTGAATACTAGAATAGTTTTTGCAAATTTGAATTTCATTTGAAAGACTTAGATTTATAATTTTTCTGACATTGTAAAATTAATTACAAAATATTGTAAATACATTTAGGCATTAAAGTTTTTAATTTAAACGAATTCAAATTAAAGAAGTTATTAAAATTTAATTTTAATTATTATATAAATGAATTAAGTGAAAATTTTCTTATTAAGTTAAATCATTATGAAGTTTAATGAGAACGGATGATAAATTTAGTAACAACTGAAATTTAAGTAAAATTTTTGTTTTTCTTCTTGATGATGATGTAATATTTTGTTTTATTTTAGTAAGTAATTTATATTCAATAGAAATTTTTTTTATGAAAATATTGCCTCTATTATTCATGGACAATGGACACATTATATATATATATATATATATATATATATATATATATACATACATATATATATATATATATATATATATATATATATATATATATATATATATATATATATATATATATATATATATATATATATATATATATATATATATATATATATATATATATATATATATATATATATATATATATATATATATAAGTACTTTAAGAGATCACGAACACTTGAGTTTCTAGTCTTGAAATTGGCCACATAATAAGGGATAAAATGGGAAATATCCATCCATGAATTTATTGCTGCATTAAAAATGTACTATTTAACAAAAGAACTTATTCAATTATTAAATTTACCTTAATAATGCAAACACATGTGCTTATTTGATATTAAATATAATAAGTTATTTCTAATATTGATACTTCAATTTATAAGGTCTAACAAAATAAATCGCAGAAAGTTATTGCATTTTCATTTAAGTTTATAACATTCATTATTGTTAAATTTGTTTTTATTGGCTTCTTTTCTTAATTAAATAAATGCTATCAATTTTTTAGCTGAAAATAAGAGTGCTTAAAAGTTAAAAATAATATTGCATTCATACCACTTACATAAAATTTATTAAAATGTAAAATAAAAGTGAATAAATATAACAGAGAAAATTTTCGTATTTATTATGAACTTCAATTAATTTTATTAGTTACATAAGCAATTTACAATCACATTACAGGAAACATACATTGTCAGCCACACGAATAATATTAAACTTTATGAATCCACTCTATAAGAGTTCATTAATATCATTACATAATGCTAAGAATATTTTGCTGCAATTGTCATAAAGATTCGAAGTTAGAACTTTAACTGAAATCATCTTCTTTCGAAAATTCATTTTTTTTTCGTGTCCATGAGAGTCAAACTATATATGCCTGTGAATTTTGAAAATTTCCTTTGCGACTTGCTTGATGTTGTCTCCATACGGATCCATCATAGTTTGCAGCACTCCAATCTTGGTAAATCCTTGAAGAGTTCATGTGTACATTTTTTTTAATATTTAAAAGCAGCGAGTACATTTTCCACATTTTTTGTTTTATTTTATAAAGAAAATTTTTATATTTATTTTTATATGAATATTTGTCTCTGTTCTAATCTCAGATGAGGACTTATCTTTATTAAATAGGTTAATATATTTTAGCAGATAACTTTAAGGGAAAATGAATAAAAAGAAATGTATTGGGGAACTATGTAAACTATTCTGGCTTTAACTAAAAACTTTGGTGTTTGTAATAGTTAAATATATAATTTTTAAAAGTTAAGATATTCTTTCAAGTGGAACAAGTGTTATACTATTTTCCCTTTTTGCTGAACACGAAATTCTTAACTTAAATATGATTATCTTAAACTAGCTACTAAAATGTTAATCTTAACATTTAAAAGAATACTTTAAAATAATTTCTTAAAATTTAATGTCTTTATATAAATTTAGGATGAATTGGAAATATTTAAATTCGTTTTAATATAAATTAAGTTTTCCTGTGTTTGCTATAATATCTTTATTATCTAAAATATTAAACAGGTATAAGTATTTTTTTGGTAATAAAATAAACATAAAAATAAACATAAAAATTATTATTTCATTAGTTGATGTACACGAAATTAAGAATATTTTATGCGTCTGAACCTAAAAAGGATATTAGATGTAGTAAAAATTCTTTTTTTCAATATAAATTTTAGAAAAAGAAACAAACACTTATAACAAGAGATATAACAAATTCAACTTGCTTCATTATTAAAATTTTATCTATTTTAGTTAGTGTTCTTTCAAAATTAAAACATTATTTTTAAATCTTAAGAATAGGATACATTTTTCATCATTATTTTCATATTATTTTTTAGCAGATACTGAGTATCTTTCGATCTTAATGTTAAAAAATTTAATATTTTATTTTCATCTTTTTCCCCAATACAGTTTTAATTATAAATTATTTAGCCCATTAAAGTTTTTAACATTTATTGAATAAAAATATCTGGAACTGTTATAAAAATAAGAAAATTTTAAAAAAATATTATAATTTAAAATAATGTTATCCTAAATTATGTACGCCAAAAAATAAATAATTGAACTTTAATTTAAAATTTCAAAATCCTATATTTTATTAACTCAAATAGACACAGATAATTAATTAAGAACAAAGGGCTCCTCATTTTTTAATAGAATTTATATAAAGGAACATCTTTTAATGTTAATCTTATGTTTTGTTAAGTTTCGCATATGTTAAATTTCACATCTATCAAAGCATATGCATATTTTTGTCATTTGCTGGAATCATGTAGTATTGATGGTATTGTAGGTAAAAATGAATTGTCATGTAATTATATAAAATAAAGATATTTTCATATAATGGTAATATTTAAATTATTATTTATAGATACTATGAATATACATATGTGAAAATTTATAGAATGCTTAATATTTAATATATTTTCTTCCAAAAATTGTTTGAAAGGAGTCTTAATCCTTTACTACCCATAAATTTTTAACAGCTGTTATGGAATGTTTATTTCATAAACAAAGGAAATTAAAGATATGCGTATTGAAATCAACAACATTCCTTCAAATTATTTTAAATCATATATTTTCAATAAATATTTGATTACGAACACGTTAAATAAATTAAATACTTTATGAATTAGACATTATCACTTCATTAATGAATTCTGATTTTCAGAATTTACAACAAGAATTACTTTAAAAAATATACTTACATTAAACATTAAAAGGCAAAACTAAAAATATGTAGAATTCAGAATTATTTAAGTCAATCAGGAAATTTGTTATTTTAAATTTTAACCAAAGAAAAAAATGAAACTTGGGAGTTTCTTATAAAGAATATTTTATTTTATTCTGGCTGTGAGTTTTGCAATAATATTCAAATTAAAAAAGGCAATAAAAGTTATTAATTGTGAAATTTATAACTTTTATTAATTATAAAAGCACTAATTGATGAGCTAGTTTCTAAAATCGCAATACAGTAGGGAAAATTAGTTAACAATATAATTTACATTAAGGTATACGAATTTTTGTTATATAATCTAAATTTATATTCCTGAAACAATATATATTAATGGAAGTTGGCAATTTTTCTTTAATATACCGCAATAAATATAAAAAATATGGAGAATGCAATAAAAAAATTAAAAACAAAGTTTTATATTCCAAATATACACTTACCATATCCTGATATACACATGCGTATGTGCATATAAAAAAGACACATGTAACATCTGTCTTATGTGCACATTTTCTCTGAAGTAAAAGTTATGTATAATGACGTTATTAAGAATTTACAAATTTACAAGAAAATTATGAGAAAAAGAAAGTACTACCTCCAGGACTGCGTGTATTCATGTATATTTCTCAATATCGGAGTAATTTTTTAATAGAAGTCCCATCTTATAAAATTGAATTATATGTTCAAAATTTTTCTACAATCTGAATGTTTGCCTTTCTTTCCGTCTCTTAATAAAATGAATCTATTCATAGGACTAAGCAAGAATTAAAAAATTCATAATATTTAGTTTATTTAAAAATTCAGTGAATGTTTAGGATTGTTATAAGAAAAAAAAATCTATTCTAAATATTTCAAACAAGCATTTTTTATATCATCTTTTTTGCAGTATTCATCTGTTGAACTATTCTTTGTAAAATATGTACAATTAATCTCATTAAATATTTTAAATCATTTAAACCATACACAACTAAAAATTCTATTAATTTTTCTGTAGTGTTATTCAATTTTACAATATTTAAAAAAATCAAGATGAATTCAAATGAAAGCAGTTAACTTTCTTTTGATCAATAAGGAGAAACATTTTTAATTATTGCAATAAAAAAGTCTTTAAAATGGCCAAAAATCGATTCTGGAAAAAAAAAATAATAATAATTTTTTTTCGGGAAAAAAAAACATTGACTCTAGTGAATGAAAAAATCTTTTTAACACAGAATATTTAAAAACACTAAGCTGTAAGATTTTGGAGGATTTCAACTACTAATTAGTTAAATTATCAAATCAAGCTAAAAAATTTAAAATCTTTGGTTTTATACTTAACTGAAATATTCGAAAAGTAACGATAAAATCTAAGTGCTTTATTGCATAGTCATTGTTTTATTTTCATGAAATTTATATATTTTGTGGTTAAAAAATATTTATTGCATAAAATACTAACTTAATTTGAAATTAAAAAAAATGTATTTAAGTAAGACTGTCTTTAAATTAAATTCAAAGTTTTTCTGATTAAAAAATACTTTTAAATTTATACTTTTTAATAAAATAGCTTAATAAAAATAATTAAAAAAATGATTTTTTACTGAATCTTTTTTATTAACTAGATTATTTAAAACAGTCCTCAGTATTTTAAATTTGAGAAATAAAACTAGAAAGTAAATACAATTTGTACTTTAATTTTGTATTTCTAGAAATAACAAACTGACAGATTTTATTAATACATTATGGAAGTCAAATTTTATAAATTATGCTTTAAATTTTAGCGCAATTAATGTAATTTTTATTTTTTATTTTATTAAACTAATTTTTCTTTTATTTTCAGTGAATGCGTTTTATTTACCACTAAGAAAATATTATAAATTAGTTCTCAAGAATACTTGGTCTGTGAAAAAAATAGAAAGACACCTGCAAAAATATTTTCATTTTGGAATCTGTAGCAGTTTAATATGGTGAAAAAATTGTTATTTTAAACTGTCTTTCTTTCAAAAGATATATTTTGGTCAAAAAATCCCCAATTTTGTAAAGTTAAAATGCCTAGGGGGAAACCTTTAAGTGAATTTCTAATAAGTCGAATTGTGGCGTATAAGGATGTGGGCAAACGTCTGAGAGAAGTTTCAAAGCATCTACTCATCAGTCCAAACGCTGTTTCTAGCTTATTAAAAAATCTAAAGAGTCAAAAGAAAATAAAGGTTGGCAGACTTAAGAAATTGACTCTACATAATCAAGGAAAAATCTTTAAAGAATTTAAAAAACGCGTGGAAGCTTTGGAAAAGCAGAAGACCCATCTGATTTTACACATGTAATGAGAAGAACACTTTAGAATTACATAAAAAAATAGGACATGTTCTTATTCAAGAAAATAAATCACCATCCTAAATGGAACTCAAGGCACCCGTAGCACCCACTGCAGTGGGTCAAAGAACTCATGTCTTAAATCTCCGAATGGACTTCAGTTATTTTTTCTGATAAAAAATTCAATTTAGATGACTCAGAAGGTAGTCAATATTATTGATATTGTCTGGATACACAAGAACAAACGAAACCTGACAGATAGAAGGAGGTAGTTTAATGGTTTGGATATCAGCAGTTGGCTACATTGGAAAGTACAATCTATTGTCCCTTGAAGAAGCATATAGATTACATTGAAATTTTAAATTCAGAGAGCTTCTTCCTTATGGCCCTGAGATAAGAGGAGAAAATAGATTATTTCAGCAATATAGAGCATCAATTCACACGGCCAATGGCGTTAAAAATCGGTTTGAAACAAATAATGTTCGGATTTTGGCATAGCCTGCTAAAAGTACCGATCTCAATACTGTTTAAATATATGTTAAGTAGCTGTTCGGTGTGTTTACGCCAGAGGCAAGTAATATGAATCTTTGATCGAACTTCGAGAAGTTTGAATTGTGTTTTGGACAATTTTAGTCAAACCAAAATTCAAGACTTATATGATTCAATGGCAAATAGAGTCTTTGAAGTAATTAAAGTAAATGGCAGAAGAATTCCTAAGAATAATAATACTTTTACATTCATTATTTAGAACTGACCTTCTACTTTTTTCACACATTATGAAGTGAATGAAATTAATTTGTAATTATAATATGCAAATAGTTTTTTTTATTTTATGTTATATATAATGTTATCTAATTGTAAAGAAGCTTTTAAAAGTGCTGTAATGAAATTATTTTGTAAGTATTCAAAGTTCTTCGCCTTTTCAAAAATATCAAGTGTCCTTCTTCTTTTTTCGAGCAGTGTATTTATTACCAGGGATAAGAGATAAGGACCGATATGTGAACAATGAATATAAATAAAAATATTGATTGATTACTGTAACTGCTTATTTGTCAAATAATATTTATTTTTTGGAAAGAAATATTATTCATAATAATCATTGATTAAATGTAAATAATTTATCAATTACTATAAGCGTTTAGTATTTAACTAATAACCGTTTAAAGTAAAATATATTTTCAAAATCATTTTTTTAAATCTAGTAAATCTGACAACTATATTTTAAGAAATTCAATACATAAATAAAGATTGTGTTTAAGTATCAATAAAAATATTTTGAAATATGTGTAATTAAAGGAAGCTTATAAATAAAGGAAGAATTTAATTTATCAAATCTCTCTCTGTGTACACACACACACACACACACACACACACACACACACGCACGCACGCTACTAAATATTATTTAGTATGCATTATATAAGAAACAAATACTCAAAATAAAATTTTTACATAAAAATATCTCAATTATATCATCATCACCAAAAATATCATCTCTTTCATTTTGCTAATAAAAAAGCATGCAAAATAAAAAATAATATATTTTTTTCGGTTTCTGTATCCATATTTTTAAAAAGCATTTTTCAACTTTCTTATAGTAAAAAGCATTTTCCTTTGTTGTTTTCTTTAAAAAAATACTTCAATTTTGTTAGTTATTTATTCCTATTTTGCAGAAATTGTAGGAAATTACTTTATGTTAGACTCACACCCTAACTTAATTTTCTTCTTTGATATCTGAAAGTTCCTTTTAATTCCTATGCATTATTGTTCTCAATAATGTATAAAAATTAAAAGGAGCTTTCACATATCAAAGAAGAAGAAATCATCTGATAATTTTTACGTCAAATAATTCATATTTGGGAAATTCCTGAAAAAATTTCGACAATAATAGATTTCTTTTCAGAAGTTCATATGAATGAGTAACTCAATTTCATTCAAGTCATCATGTAAACTAGTCATTAATTTCCCAGTTATGGTTTTAATAAAGGTAATAAGTCAAAATATCCTAGACATTGTTTTTTCTTCAACGTCATTCTAAGTATAGACTGACAATTACTTTGCACCAATGGAACGTCAATTTCATAAAGTGATTGCAAGCCATGACTATTCATTTAAAATTACTTGACAATATTTGCACTTGAAACTATTGTCTATATATTCTGTTCAATGGGTTATAATACGGGAGTCAGATGAGGTGGTTGTAATTCCACACGAATTAGTTTAAAATCTGGTTTGTTATGATTCACATTCTGAAGGGCTTAAGATTTTCCAATGAAAACGTTGATGAAAGTTTCACAACCATGAAATAAAAATTAAAAAAAATGAGATGAAAAAAATATATTAAAAATAAGCATAAGAAAAAGACACAAAATAAACACATATGACAAAGGTTCACAAAAAGAGATATAGAATAATTTTAATTCGTAATTGAAAATAAAAATTATGTTCGTGTCTATGGGATGAACTGTTAGTTCATAAATAGTATAATTCATGAGTCTTCATAAATTACAGGGTGAAAAAGAAAGCGGAAGTCTATTGTGTATGTGTGTGTATATATATATATATATATATATATATATATATATATATATATATATATATTATTTGTTTTCTCTAATTAATAAGAAAGGGTATGGTTCTAAATTTAATAATAAATTGTTATTTTGAAATAAGAATGTCTACAAAACAGCCAAGTATGCATGAAACTCTTAAGAGACGTTTTATTTATATTTTTCACCAATAAAAGTATAAATAAATTTTCAAGATATGTATATATTTTGCTAATATAATTCCATCTCAATAAATCAAAATGCATAGTTTAAATAAAATTTGATAATTCATGAAAATAATATTATTTCATTTACGAAGTAAAATTAATAAAATTTAATAATTTAAGATAAGGTAAAACGAGGAAAAATTTTCTGTGTTTAGATTTTTTTTTTCGAAATTTGTTATTTTTAAAATGAAATAAAAAGTGTAAATTTTACTATTTTTCCTAAATTAAATAATAACAGTTCTAAGAATCTGGTAATATTAAGAACACATTTACAAATGTAATACACTTTATAGTAACAAAAATTACTTTTATTTTAATTATACTGTATATTTGAAATAAGTATATTATATTAAACCAGAAATAGAGGAATGTTGTTTTCATTAAGAATTAGTTGATATAAGTTTAATTCTAAACGCAAAATAAATATTTTCTCAGTAACATAAAATTTTAAAATGTATCAGTATAAAACAGAAGTATTTTAGATTTCTTGCTCTTCTGTCTTTTGCAAATTATGAAACCTTTTCAGTAATTTTTGTGAATTTGCTTTTAGTGGCGTCATCTACCGGGAAAGAATGGCACTATCATTTAAATAATTGAATAATTTTTAAAACATTTTTTTCTACTAAGAAAATATAGGGTCAGAGATTCCTTGAAATATGTGTATTTTATAGATTTAAATTATTAGATTTAGAGTCAGAAATTAAATAAAAAATATGAGCTAAATTGTGTAGTTAAAAATATGTACAATATAAAAGAATAATTAGAAAGTAAAGCAATACTAACCACGTTGCTATGAGCAAATATAAAGTTCAACAAATTATAGAAAATATAAAAATTGAATTAACATTTATTGAATTAACACTTAAATCTGGATTTGTTTGCCATAAAATACATTATTTTTGAGAATGATTTTATATTAATACTAAAATCATTTCAAATAAATTTGAAACCCAATGAATTAATAAAATAAAATAGCGAACATATCCGTCAGTGAGTAAATTATCTATTTTTCCTGTAGATAATATTATAAGGTACTATCTATTAGCAAATAGATAATATTATTACCTATTGGTAAATGGATAATGCTTTATTATATTAAGTCGTGTTTTTTGGTGTAAATGACTAGAAAATTGATTTTTCTATTCTTAAGTACAAAAAAGGTTAACATGTTTCTGTTTACGTATAGAACATCTGCTTGAATGATTATTTGGATGTTTTTGGAAATACTGGGTAAAAATATGAGTTTTGTTTATTTTTAATTCAAATTGATTACTTAAATAACAGAAAGAACCTGTGCTTCTTACAATGCGAAATATAAGAATTCTTCTGAAATAAGATGTGTGGTATAACCTAATTTAAAAATTATTTAACTGCTGATGATAAATCAATTATTATTGTCCTGTTATTTTAATTATTAACAAATATATTGTCGATCTTAAGCAATTTCATTTTAAATTTTTAATAATGAACAAATTCGCAATATTTCAAAATGTATTTTAATTTAATGCTGTAATTTTATAGCAGACTATTATTTCAGTTTTTATTGCTATGTTATTCAAAGGAAAGAATACATTTACTATTCTTTTCAAATATGATTATTAAAATAATAAATATTTCATTTATAAAACGTTTACTATTAATTTATGGCCTTTACCAAAAATTTTCTTATCATAAATCATTATAAAATCATGTAACATTTGAAATGAATTTATATGTAATTTATGATTACAATCTAGAAGTATTTGTAAACTATTTTTGATAAATCTTAAAGATATATAAATAAAATTTAAAAATGTTTAAAATATAAGTATTAAAAAAAGTAGAAATTATCAGCTTATTCTCATAAATTATAGATATTTTTTATTTTTAATTTGATTGTATATTTAAAATAGTCTAAAATTTTTAAAGATTACTATAAGAAAAATTTCATTAAAAGATTATAGGCATACTTTGAATTGAATGTAAATCTTTTATTACCTTTTTTGGCGAAAAGAAAGAAAGTGCAGCATTTTTTATACTTTATTTTATAAAATACGATTCTCTGTTTCATGAAATCCGAGTTGTTTTCACTTGCTTTTAAGCAGACAAACAATATGCGTAGGGCTAACAGTATTTTAAGCTACCAACGCGCGCGTCAAATATTTTACAAGGCATAGTATATATATTTAAATATCTGAAATGTTTAAGATCCTTCAAGTAACACAGTAAACATTTTATTCAACTGGAATTCAAAACAGTTTGAAATATATTCGCTGAAATTTACATTCCTATGAAAAATTTCACGTTTTACTCCGTATAATATTTTTTTTGATATAAAAACTATTACTGTAGAGTTTTATTGAAAAAAATTCAGTAAAATATTTAATAACTAATTTATATGTAGTAAGAAGAGCAAAAGTGAATTTAGAAAAATTTCATTTTTGTGATAAATATTAATTGATTTTCTATGATATTTTTAAATTATATTAAAGGAAATTTATTCTAGTTTGAAGAGCTATGTGAATCTATGAGTGATTAAGATTAAGGAAGCAATATAAATTCAATTATGGTATTATTTTAATGAAAGAATCCCTGTAGTATCTGATAGCTAATTTATTATTGGTCAAAAGAGGACGTGGGAAATCCAAGTAAATTTACTTTTGTGTTCACTGATTTCATTTGTTTTGAATTTTTATTAGTATTTAAAAAAATAGGATCTTTAATTCCATTATAGAAGTAAGAATTGTTGCAATCGTAAACATGTGACTTAGTACCAAAGTAAATAGTACACACTGCAAAAAGAAATACTGAACCCTAGTTCCAATAAGGATGCAATAAAAATCTGAAGAAAAAAAATAATTAATTTTAGACTAGTTATAGATGTATGCGAACAGTAAATGCAAAATACTTCTTTAGATCATGGTAGTCAAAATTGCTTTGAGAGGCAGTTTAGAGACCAGTTTTCAATTGTAGGGGAAAATTATTCTGAAATAAATTGTTTCGCATTGAAGCAAGAGTAAAACAATATTTATTGAATGTATTAACCTGCATTTAAGTCAAGTGCATTCTTGACCTGCATTCTGTCAAGTGCATTAACCTGCATTCTTGTCAAGTGGTCAGCGCTCCTGACTTCAGATAGGGAGTTCCCGGTTCAGGCATGGATGTACTTTCTCTCTTTATTTTGTCTTTGTCCTTTCCTTGTATGAATGTGTTGTGAATGGTTGTCTACTCTATAAACAAAATATAGAGTAAATTATCGATAAAGGTACCTATGACATGTGTATACTGAGGAAGTCGGACTTCACACCTAAATGTGCTACAGATAGAAAAGTGGAGCAGCACACCCCATAATGCCGGCCTAGGTGGCACACAACTACAATCTTAGATTTAAGTATAAAAATTTGTACGCATGATAAGTATATTTTCAGAAGATTTATGATTAAACATAAATCATTATTTTAAAGTTATTAATTATTTTTATGAGACATGTTACTTGAATTGCAACTTTTCTAATTTTACGCAGTTAACAGAGTAATTATAAAGAATCATAGGAGGTACAGAATAATTATAAATATGTTTTTAGCACTATTTCTCAATTACAATGTTTTTTCAAAGAGACGAATATGGTTTATGTATATGCAGTCTTACCTACCTATACTTTTACCCCCGTTATATTGTGTATAACGGATTAAACACCTAAGAACAGTAGGAAATGTTGGTTCCTTTATCTATAATTTACTCTTTTTTTCATTGTTTTCTTTTAATTTTTCATTACCTAGTATTTCAGAAAATGTTTTGAGTGTTAGAAAAACCAATTACATGTAAATGTTAATAGTAAGAAGAAAAAAAAATATTAGTCATCTTCAATTTTCTCAAAGTAATTAAAAGATACTACTTTGCATGTATTCTTGAGGCTGAATTTAGCCTACATCAAAATTAATTTGTATCGACTTGTAAACATTTCATCTTGCTTAATTATTGTGCGTTGATAAAAGTGAATGTAATTACTTTAGAAACTCTCAAGGTAAATTGTTTTTAAGAGTGTGAGTAGAATGTATTTAAATTATGAAATAAAAGCACAGACAATATGCAAGCTAAGATACTTTAAAGCCATATTTCATTAAAAATTTATAATCAGGCAATAATTGCTTTTTATGAACGAAAATATTCAATCTTTTGTTCAAATGAAAATTATTTTTCATACATAAATTTAATAACGCAAACATGTCGATTTGAATTTTTTTAAATGAGCTTAAAAATTGTTTTTTTATTTAAAAATAAATTGTTAAAAATAAATTAATCCTTCTAGAATAAATCAATTATTTCACAAAAATTGTTGATTTGAGCAATTTTCAATACGTTTGTTAAGTGTATTTTTAGTATTTATGTTGATTAACTGAGATAATCTTTTCTTGGTAAAACAATTTTTCTTTAGAAATGTAACAATAGAAGTATATTTTATTGATATAAAAATAGTGAAATTATAATTTTTGGGTAAAAAATTGGTGTACATAGAAATAGTATCCAGAACTGGACAAATATCTCAACTTTCTTAAAGAAAATAGTTTGAATCAATTAAAATTTCAATATCATAATACTATCAAATTTGTCTTCAATAATATTTAATGTAAATTAACTTATTTAAAACTTGTCGGCAAAAAGTACTTAATCTATAAATATTATTTCCCTAAATAATTTTTGAGTAAGCATGTTTTGTAAGGGTTTTTTTTATTTTTTATTTTTTTTTATTGAAAAACGATATTTAGTATTTATGAGTTCTAAAAATAATCATACTTTTATCGAATTTTTTAAAAATATTGATAAAATATAATCATTAGTAAATTGAAGAGATAAAGATGTAAATTTTCCACAAAATCTTTTTTTAGAACTTGTAAAAAGCAAGAGAATTAACTATTAAAATCATAAAATAATGTAATAAGTTTTGTGATTTTAGAATGTGAATTCTAACCATTTTTGCACATAAAATAATATTTATTAGCTTTATGATTTATTACTTAAGATTATTTAACTTTATTATGCGATCCTTAAAAGATAATATGTGAATTATTAAAATGTATTATTTTTTAAATACTCTGTACTAAGCTTTCTTTAAAAACTCATGTTTTTTAAACTCATGTTCAAAACTCATGTTTTTTTCTTTAAAACTCATGTTTCATGTTTTACTCTAAAACAATTAACTATCGAAAGTAAGTAAATAAATATGTTTTAAAGTAAATGGGTATTTATTTTTTTTTAGTATATTAACTATTGCATACACATTTAAAATTCCTTTTATTAATATCATTGTATAAATATTTATTAGATTTACCATAATACCAAGTGATATTTAAAAATTATTTATATGTTATTGAATTATTAAATGGGGCTTTAGATTCAAATTGATGAAATCTGTTTGCTTATACTTGCTTTGTTTACACGAAAGCTCATTAAATCAAAACAAACAATTTATAGGGTATTTCAAAACATAGGAAATTTTTCGAGTGATGATTGAAATTGAAACATGCGACTCATAAAATTAAATAAAATAATAAAGTTAAAATTATGAACCATTTATTTCTAAAACTCCAAGCCAGCAATGCGAGTATCAGTAGAAAAGAACTCATAACTCTCTCTTCATTCGATCCCTAATAGTGGTCAATAAAATATTTGAAAGTAAGTGTAAGCCATTTTAGCATACTATTTGTACTGCTTTTCGCAATGGATTTTCATAGATTGTATGTTGTATTTGCTTATAGTAAGAGAAGAAATCTGGAAAACTCCCAAGCACTCACTCCGAAAGGCAGAAAGAAGATAAATAACACTGACCTCCAATTGCTTAAATGTAACTGGGGATCGAATCGGGGACTTATAAATATTATAAACTAAAAATAGGGAATATTCTTAAGGAAATTTATTATAAACTAAAAGTAGAGAATATTCTTAAGGAATATGATTATATGAAAATAATTAATTTTTAAAGATTTGTGTGGATTGAGATTTTTCCATGTACTATCTGTGAATTATTTCACATAAGAATCACACAAGACTAACTACATGTAAAATCAAAGATTCATTAGAAACTCAAGAGGGCGAATATTTGCAAAATTATTCGAAAATCTATTTTTGAAGTCATGCAAAGATATCTTGAAATATTTCCCATATGCTATTATGTGAATTTTTCCTTTGAGAAATATTGCAGAATATGAAAGATTTTTTTTTACATACAATCTATTCGTACATAAGCTTTTAAGTCTGTATCCCTTTTTGAAAAAGTCTTATAAAGTGTAGAGAAATCAGTTTTTTTGCTTGTTTGAACAGTTCTCCTGATGCCACCGGATGGTGAGAAAGTTTTCCGGTGCTGCTCAAGTAGACTTATCACAGCTTGGACCAAAAAGAAGATATTCGATTAAAGATATGGAAGGCAGTTAACTTTCAATATCAATCTTGGTGTATTTGAAAATGAGGTTTTGGAAGGGAATAAAATGTAAAAATTTTTTTCCACAGCAGTGCAAATTTATTCTAATATGATTTTATAAACCAGTTTTGTTATGCGACTATATATTCTATTCGCAATTCTCTTATTTTTATTCCCATATTCGAATGTATACAAAAATTTGATTTCCTTAAACAAACATTTGATATACCAGACTATGTGGTTGTATTAGTATCTATGATGCATCTAGGCGGTTGTACTAGAGGGATAAACTTTCAGATAAATGAGAAGGGATTTTAATGAGTAAGAGGAACATTACTGTAAGATATCATAAACGAGTACTTCATCCAATCTTCAAAAGTGGGTTTGTGTATATTATGTTAAAGAAGGAATTTTCAAATTCAGATTTTACACAATTGCGTAAATTAATTTTTAGTCTCATTTTATGTATAACGCATTTATATTTTAAGGAAATAATATGTGCCGTTTTACAATTAACTTTTATAATAAAATATATCAATTTGGTAAAAATGATTTCTTAAGCTCATGCTTTTATAAGACTTTTGCAAATGATTTCAATGCAAAATTCCTTTTTAATGACGTATCTTTTGCGGAATTTATTTAAAATGAATTATTTTTTTACTATGTTTAGTTTATTATGATTCCTAGTTTCAGCTGACAGATTCTCTTGAGGGTAACACATTTTCATTATATTTAACGTCTTTTCAGCATTTAAAATAAGTATTTTCATTTTGAGTAAAAAAAAAAAGAAGTTTGAACTATGCAATAAATACATAATTTTATTTTGTTAATATATTTAATATAAAGTCATAATAATATATTAAGTAAAATAATATAATATTAGTAATCATAATATTGTCAATAACAGATTAATAATCTATAACAAGGGTGGCCAACCTGCAGCTTGCGAGCCACATGCGGCTCTTTGAAGGATTATTTGTGACTTTCGATAAATGTATCCGAGTTTCCTTTTTATTTTTGAGTTATTATATTATAAAATATTATAATCGTTTCGTATTTGTTTCAAAATATCTTTTAAATTACTGACAACAAATATGAAATACCAAGTGCAACGTTATAGCAAATTCTCTTTTTGTCTAAATTAAGAATAATATGACTCATCGATAACAGCGCGAGTGAACATGAACAGTAATGTAATCGGCCGACTAAAGACCGATTTTGAATTTGTAAACTTTTATTGCAACGGACATTTGACATTGTGCTCTGAAGGAAACAATTTATATCACCCTTGTTATGAATATAATTTGTAATCTGTGATTTTTGATAAGTTAACTATAATTTGTTTCGTAGTGTGTAAAACGTATTGTTATTATTTTAATGACACAAAAATTATAAAGCAAACAATTAACGTCGACATTATGAAACCAGTCATCCTCAGTTTTCTAACACAAAATTACAAATTAAGATAAGATTCTATCCACAAAACTACAAATTAAGATAAGATAAACTTGCTTCTTTAAAATCAAATTTAAATAAACGACAGTCAGTTTTGATGACACTTAGTAATTAAGCTAATAATGTGCCTGAATCTAGTTTTGTTATTGCTTGGAATATTGCTAGTGCAAAATGCCAATTTGAAGAGGGAAAGTTCAGTAAAAAACTTGGAAGGTGTACTTAAGGTTTTAGATCGAAATAATGCAGCATTGCACAGCATTTTTTTTGCAAATTCATATCTCGAGATACATAACCGAATCACGCATAACTGCAGTTAATGAACATCTTGTGAATATAATTTAAAAATGATTTAAAGAACTGTATTGCATTCAACTTAACCCTTGACAAATATCACAGATCTTCCGCAATTGGCAATTTTCATACATTTTTTTGCACCTGATTCAAGAGTCAACTCGTGGTGTCGATATTAAAAATGCATTAGATCCCATAATGAAATCTTTCGATGTATCTCTTAATAAACTTGTAAGCATTTTAACTTATAGAACTCCGACAATATTGAGAAAAAAAAAAAAAAAAAAAAAAAAAAAAAAAACCGGTCTTATTCATTTTTTAAGAGATGATTCTCAAATTCCACATTTCATACAAATGCACTGATAACTCACTGAGAACATCTCAACAATCGAAGTGTTTTGAATTAAAAAGCTTGCTTGTCAAATTATTTAATTATTAGGAACAACATACTTATGTAATTCATTTTATTCCATTTTAAAATTCATGAAATCTAAACACTGGTCAGTATTAATTAACCAGCATCTCAAAGAATTACTGAAAAAGCTGTCACCAATTATTCACCAAATTTCAAAGAATCATCAACAGAAGTAAATCTGTGTGTGTTTAATCTTTAATATTTAAATTAAATACACATATTTTGTACTTTTATTTATATGTTTTTAATAAATATAATTCTGTGAAGAATTTTAATACCCTTTTTGTATACCTTTTGATTGTGACGTATTCGACTGTGGCTCGCGAACAATTTCAAATATTGGAAAATGGCTCAGATTATCAAGCAGCTTGGCCACCACTGCTATATAATTTATATTTTATTGTAATGAATAAAAATTATCATTACATGTTGTTTACGTGATCATTATGTGTTGATTCCATTTTTGCTTTTAATTTAATTGACGTATTTTGTGTTTTGATGTTATTTTTGCTAAGCACAAAAAATATATTAACAGTGATGAACAAAGGATTAATAATTGAGATGTTGTTTTGATGTTATTTTTGCTAAGTGCAAAAAATATATTAACATCATAATGACGAGGAGGAACAAAGAATAGAGATTATTTTTTGCTTAAGAAAGTAAATTTTGTCCAAATTATTTAAACAATACAAGCAGAAATGTTTTGAGCGTCCAATAAATATTACTTATCATTCAATTTATACTAAAATTCCTACACTGTAGGTTCACAGCTGAATGAATCCGTGATAGGCAAAAGAAGTTTTAAAAAGCAAATATTTGAATTCCAAAACTTGTCTTCTTCAAACAGGATGAACTTTAATATGCTTGCATTCTTCTCTGAAACTTTTGAAATGAATCTGTTTTATCAAAAGTATAGCCTTTCAGACATACAAAAAATATGTTGCTTAAAGCATTTCGTGCATGTGTCATTAATATAAGCTAAAATAAATCTGAATGATTTAATTAAATATTTTTAAACTAAATAAAATATATCACTTATATTTTGTGGCAACATATAGCTTTAGTCTTTATTTTGAAGAAAAAAATATTTAAACATACATTTGCATATGTGTTTTAAGTTATATTATCATATAGCTCTAAATAAAAAATATATAATAAACCTTATTTGTTATAATACTTCAATACTTTGAACCTTTTATGTAAGAATTAGAATAAATGCTTTTTAGTTTAAATAATTAATATCCCTCTTAACGTAGTTTAACCACCTAATTCTGAAAGTTTGAAAATAAATTTCAGACAAATAATGTCTGCAATAAACTTTATTTGTTTTCACCATTATTTATAAAAAGTTAATGTAAAACTTGCATCAAAATAATTATTTAATTAAATTAAAACAATTCGTTAGCATAGGTAAAATAGATTGTGCTTAAAAAATTTGGGTATTTTTAAATTTTTAAGAAAAAATAACTATTTTTTAGTTTACTTTTTTATATATAATTAATAAAAAATGTTGATCTTACATCATTTTGAGTTTTCATTCATGTATTGTTTATCTGTTATTATTAGAAAATTCATATCTTCTTCATATTTTTATTTAAATATGCTTTAAAAAGAATTTTTATAAAATTGTTTGACACAGTTAAACTGACTAAGTATTTTCTTCGTTTTGAAATATCAGCAACGTAATTATTCTTAACAAAAAATTTATAATTTTCTCAATGATTAAATATTAAAAACTAACTAATCTAAAATTTAAATGAAAAAAAAAATGATTCAGCTAAAATTTTAAAGGAATAAAATATGTCCCAATTCAAACATTATTATTAATATATTCTTATGATGTCTTTGTCCTACTTATGTTTACTATTACTGACATCATATTATGATTACAATTAATTTGATGAAACGAAAATAAACTACAAACAAAACAAAATAAATGTATTCAAAATACAATACTAAAAGGACACTCGCATGATATTTTTAACATTAATTTTAGATGAGGCATTTTACCACAAAATTATCTTCAATTCGTTTGTTTAAAATAGAAGCATACAAATAATTAAAAGGAAATTAAATGTTTAATGAAAATATATTCAGTAAACATTATAATTTCTAAATAGAAACAATTATTTAAGGGAATACAAGGATGTAAAGCATCAAGTATAATGTTATTGTCCATTGTGTGTTATCAGACAAAAGCAGTGGTTCTTTGAATCTTATCTCTTAACACAGAGAAATTCAGTCTTTGTTTATTTCACAATATTAAGAGCTTGAAACACAGTATATTCGTGACAATTTGTAGATGAATTTGAATTCCTCATTTATTTATTACAAAATAAATAATTAAAAACGAAATTCATTACTTTTAATGTTGTTAATAAAGTTAACTTTCTATAATTATGCTTTAAATCAAAGACTGCATTCTAGATTACAATTATTACTTTATTTTATAAAAACCACTCTGGTAATACAAACTCAATGAGAGCAACATGATATGTTGCACTTACTAGTATAGAAATAAATAATTTAAACATATCAAGATATACAAAAAGAAATTGAAAATTAATTTACATTTTCAACATCCGTGAGAAAAACTAAAAATATTTCCTTAGTAATTACAAATAAATTACTACATCATTTATTCTAAGAAAGTATAGAATAATTTTTTGAATGTTACTACGTTAATATGTGAATAGATTTTTTTTTTAAAAAAAGTAATAATAATTATTTTTAAAATCTTACTGTCGAAAAATGTAGTATTGAAAAAGGAATGCATGGTTTTATTAATTGGATCTATGTTATTTATTTTATGAAATTATTTTAAAAAGCACTCAAAGAAGAGATTTTATTTAAACTTTGATCATTTTAATACAAAAAAGCTCATTATTTTACGGATTGTGTATGGATATATTAATTATTAAAATGTTACTCTTTAACATGTTTATTTAACTAGAAAAGATTATCTAATATTAATAAATTTAGTCCCATTAAATTTATTAATATATATATATATATACATATATATATATATAATACATATATATATATATATTATATATATATATATATATATATATATATTATATATATATATAATATATATATATATATATATATATATATATATATATATATATATATATATATATATATATTCATCCATTAATCCATTGATTTGTATCTAGCAAATTCTTAAATTCTTTTCTTGAGTAAATTATTTCTTTTATTTCATTCAAAGAAAGGAAAACAAATGTCTGGCCAACCATTTCAAATAAGCCTACACAGCTATGTTTTATTTTAAACAAAATTGATTAGTGAACCAAGCTTATAGAAGGAAAAGTTTTTGTACGAATATCGTTGAAAGTTTTGTTTCTTCAACCGAAATACGTTTTTATATCAAGATTTTTTTTATATTTTTGGGAAAGAATTTTACGAAACTATCGTACCGTGTATTCGTCAGAGGGTAAAGTACATTATTATTTAGACATTGTAACAGCTTTAACTTTATTTTACTCAATTTACAAAATTTGAAGACATTTAATTATGTAATTTATGGATAAAGAAAAAAAAATCATTATATTTATTGATTATTAATGATTTATTTCTTAAAGAATTATTTTTTTGTCAATAAAGAGTTTTTTATTCAATTAAAATAGGAATTATATTGAGCTGAATTCTAAACTTTAGAACGAAAAATATTAAACTATTCTTATTTCAATTAAATGTGTAATAAACTTAAATAAATATAGAAGTGTTTTATATTTCATGAAGTTTTGTCTCAACTATAATAAACCTCTATTTTAAGGAAAGATATTCTATCTTCAATAAAATATCGGTTACTAAGTTCTTATAAAGACTTCATTATTAAATATACATTTATAAGAATACACAGAAATTTTCTTTAAAAAATGAAATGAAAGAATTATATGTAAAAGGGAGAGGATAACCAATGGAATTTTTTAGTGTTAGTAAAATTTTAGCTTAATATATTTGTTCCAGAGGAAAATAAATATATTTAGCTATCCAGAGGAAAATAAATTCAAAATGATAGTTAAATATCATTGAAAAATTCTTTATGCGTTTCGTAACTGCTCAGAAATATATATGTATATATATTCGGATATGTGTTAAATATAAAGACTACGTTTACATTATTTGACAAGGATATGGTACAAAAAAAAAGACACGTGATTCCATTTATTGAACACAATAATTTGAAGGTTTTAAATTCATTTTAGCATTTAATCTTTGGAAAATTTACTAACGATTGGATTCTAAAATGAGTAACTTATATGAGAGTTGCATTATAGAAGACTGTGGAAAGGAAATTATATTATTCAAATGATTTCTCAATCAGGAATGGATTTATTATTCATTATCTAATGCAAAAATTTATTATTTTAAAGAATAAATTTATTTTTAAAATTTATTAATATAAATTTGCAATCTTTGAACATCTTAATAATAACGATGAATTACTTATTAATTTGTGAATAATATTTTTTTATTCTAAAACTCGTTCATTTTTGAAGTATTAAACTTTTTAGCACTACAAGAGGTGGGGTTGATGGTATCTCGCACAGTCAAGTATAATTAAAAACTATTGAAGTGTTCAATCAAAAGTTTTTGAAGTATTATCTTAATAGCTAATTCTGCAAAAGCAGTTCCAATGATAGAATAAATGTTTCAAATAAATACTAAAGTACCCCCACACCGACATTTGATGTATCAAATGAATGTGATCTATCAATAAGAATTGTTTGTCATTCAGATTTTGGATATTCAAATTAAAGATTCACCAGCGTTTAACAACAGAAAATTCCAGGAGTATGTTCTATTTTTATACATTCGGCTATAAGTTCCAAATAAATAGTTATAGATTAAGAATTACAAAACATATCAGATTTTTCCAGATACAACATCATCCCATCCAAATTGATAACGCTGTTTTAGGATTTTTGAGCAAACTAAATTGAATTTTTAAATTCCAATGAATAACTGCTTTTTTCTTTAGCAAGATCTCAAGATGTTTAATCTTTGTCAAAAGTAGCTATGAAGAACTGGTAAGGAGTAACTATACCAGTTGTCAGGTGATATTCCTGATCCTTTAAAATCTTTAACTTTCTCCTAAATTATATAGATACGAGAATCAATATCTCACAGCAAAACATCTATATAAATAATTTTTTTAAAATTTAGCTTTGAAGTGAGCAACATATAGACAAAGATAACGTATATCTACTTCCAAGAGGTCTCTCGGGACAAAGAATTTGAAGGCAAATTATTATATAATTTAGGGCATGCATCAGATACAAATCTATTTTACACCGATAATTAAGCGAAATTTCACTATTTTGATGGCTTATGATAAAAATAATATAAGTTACTGAACAATGATAATAAATTAATGATTAAATTTATTTAAAAATAAAAGTTTGAAAAATTAACCAAACAACTTTAAAACAAATATATTGAAAAATACAGAAAAACGATAATGACCTTAAGGGGATAATTTTATACTCTTAATCTTCAGGTATTAAGATTGAAATAAGCGTCAACGAAGCAATTTTACGTTTAAATATCTATACATATGTAAATAAAAAATAAATAACATTTATTTTGACAATTTTTAGAATGATAGTGCTTCTCTCTTTTCAACTTTATATAGTCCCCGTTTCCGATACTTAGAATCTAGATCAGGCCGAATATTTTAAAACAGAAAAACTAATTTTAGCTCTGAAAAACTTATCATCACTTGATAATGAAAGAATTAATTTTTTTCTCAAACATAAATAATCTCAAAGGCTTTTATAACATTTCAATAATTTTATTGCTACATTTTAAATGAACAACATACCATACCAATAATTATTTCATTTTGCTCGGACTTTTCAAAATAAATTGCAGGTCTTTCTTAAAACATACATTTTTCTAATGATATAATTTATAAGAGACATTGACTTTAGAGAAGTGTTGTGTAGCTAATCTTTAATTCTATATTTATGAAGAAATAATGAGTTTTAGTATGTAAAAAAAAATAAAAAATTCGAGTGATTCTTACTGAAATTTTGGATATTTTTCACGCATAAAGTCTATCAACTAAATATATAACTTATTCATGATGCACAAAAAATTTATATGTCAATTTTAGATTTGTATACTTACCACAAATTAAAAATGAAGAATTTTAAAGTGATTGAATGCAACATATGTAATGATAATTGGCATGGGTATAAAATACTTAAATAAGTTTTAAAGTTTTTCAGATAAAGAAGCGATTTTAAATAAGAATAATAAGGGATAAAATACAGGTTTTATATGAAAAAGAGGATGCGATAATAGAAAAAAATTATGTTAGTATAGTTACTGGCTCTAATGTGTAGTTTTTAGAGTTTACAGTGGACGCTGAAACCTCGCATTTCGGTCTATTTTATTTATAAGACTAGTCTATTCTTCTTCTTAAAATTTGGTTTGTATGTCGTTGGGCACATCTTCTTTTACCAGCATTTTGTACTGTTAACCTCAAACCCAATGTAGTTCCAGTTGTGTGCTCTTGTCACCTACTTTATTAATAAAGTCTGACAACCCTTTAATGGAGTCTAAGTGCAGCTCTCTAGTATGGATGATGCCTAAAGAAGTTAATCTAGGGAGGGCAAGGACCTCGCATTCGTAAATGATACGCCTGGCCGTTCCCCCTTGCATTTGATATTTCCTGCAGATAAGGACTTGCAGAAACAGTCCCATTTTATGGAGATGTTTTCTAAAATAGTAGTGCCCAGTATTAAGCCTACGATTAAACGTATCTTCTGCCTAGAGAGTTTTGAGGTCATTTTTACCTCCTGTGAAGGATTCATTGCTGCCCCTTCACTAGATTGCCTCTGGGTTCCCTTGTCTTTTTCAGCAAGGTCTACCTCAGAGGTTTCACCTGCAAATGCAGAAAGGATTGTTATTACTTTTATCTTTTCAGCCACAAGATAACAATTAATAGCCTCATGTAATACAACAGTCCACTCAGCATTGCCTGAGTTACTTGGGCAAGGCAAAAAAGCTCTTGAAGTTCAACAGGCAACTAGAGGCTCCATTAAGACACTATTACCGTGTTGCCAAATAGCCTTAGGCACGGGTCGCTTAACACCAGGGTTTCGGGAGTTGGTTCGCGGCCTTTGACTCTGCGTTCAAGGCTATCCTGTCATTCCTACAGGACGTTCGGCTATCCACCACCTGACGACGCGCCTGGTAGCTACTCAGGCCCCTGAAGACAAGTCTATTATCATCTGCCGATTTTGAAAGATACTTACTAATTAACTTTGGGGATAAAATATTTCCAAAGTTTGAGAAGCTGCTGGGGCATTGATGGAAATATGCTGTTCTCTCTTATGGACATGAAAGTGAGGAGATGCCTGATTTTCTTTGAAGGTTGGAATAACAGTAGTTTAATGGTTCCAACTTACTTTTTCCTTTTCAATATTCAAATATTCATAAATTTAATTTGCACTTCGCTTTCAACGGCATATGTTGGCAGACTGCTACGACAGCTGGATGATAGAATTATACTGCATAGAATAATATTATATAGTTATATTATATTATATATATAGAGAGTTATAATATGTATTAGTTAATATTCAGTTTTATTTTAAATAACTTTTCACTTTTGAAGACAAAATATTCTATATTCATGACAAAAAATAAATAGAAATAATGAATTATATTGTTACTTCTTAACGTATCGTTTTAAAAATATTATTGAATAAAAAATTTTTTTTATCTAAAATGAAATTGTAGAAACATTTCAAAACGAGAAAAATAAAAATAAAATTCTATCAAAAAAATCGAGGTTGAAAATGACCGATGAATCATTATTTCAACTTTTGAAATGAAAATAAACAAAGTCGTAACAAAAGTACATAATACAAAATAAATAAAATTAGTATTTCAAAGAAATTCATTGCTGTTTAAGAATAACTTTACGTTTGGTTATATAAATAATAAAGTCTTTTAAACTGTAGTTGTAAAATTTCACTTTAAAAATATCAGGTTAATTTCCAAATTAAAATTGAAAAATCAGTTAAATTATAGTTTTTTATTATTTTATCATGAGTAATGTCCTAAATTTAGTGCTATTTATAATAAAATATTTTTCTTGAAATGATGTTTATAAACATATTAATAAAACTGATAAACACACATTTATGAATTTATAAATTCAGCTAACACAGAGCTCTGTTCCCGACCAAAGTAAATTTTATAATGTTTATTTCATAATTTATTTATAAAAATAACTCTTTTGATGGTATAGAAATATGAAAGTTATGACCAGCAATTAAATTGTAATCTTAATTATTAATATACTAAAAAATTTGTAATATATAAGTATCGTTTTGTTGTTATTTTCCATTTTATAGCCCATATTTAACTAGTGTTTTAAATAACATTTCGGATGCTTTGTTGAAAAATTGAAAGAATTAAGCAAGTAAGTATATAGACTGTTGAAAAGAAAATATTCCAATTAATTTACGCATTCCTCCATCATTGGTTTATATATATATAATATATATATATACATAATACATATATATATATGTATGTATGTACGCGCGCGCGCGCGCCCGCGTATATATATTCGAATATAAATATAGATAGCTAATGAATTATAATTCTATACAGAGTATATTAACACATTTTTAGAATGATTTCGCAACCGTTTAATTAATGTTTAAAATATAAAGATTATTTTTTTAAATGTTCGATCTGATAGCCTTTTTCTAGACTATAAGTCTGCATCGTGACTTCCATGATAGAAGAGCTTTTCGCAATATTTCCAGGGGTATTGTTTTCCAATCCTCTTCCACAAGTTTCCAGAGTTCATCTATCGTGTTGAGTTAGCGTTTAGAAAGAGCCTTTTTTAACAGATCAAAGGCACAATAGTCCATAGGTGAAACGCCAGGAAACTTCTCAGGGATATGTTGAAAATGTATACATGCAATACCTGTATTAGTCAATATTTTTTCAAGGAATGCAGTGGTACTTTTTGAAGAATGACTTTTAGCTTTGTCTTGATGAAGTTTCTCTCTTTGAAAGTCATTGGGATAGAGAAGTGTAATTTCTTTTGCAAGTATTGGGCGTAAAACCTTCTCCTGATAGTACGATGAGTTGATTTTAACTTTTCTTTCCACTTCTTATTTTTAATTTCCCATTGTAGGAGAAACCTGCAACAAACAAGCTTTTTACTGAAACTTTCTTTACATTGACGGAAACGGGTTTGTACATTTTTTCACCTCATTTTCTATAGAAAAAAGACCTTTTCTTGTTACAGTCATTTAGGTAAAACCATGCTTCATCTTAGGGCACAATGTTTTCCCATTTCTCTCCTGCTAAGCGGTTTAAATACAGGATTCTACAAAATGTTTTGCGTTGAGCCACATGTCTCTACAAAAGCTGGTGAACAAAATGTTTTTTAGCATTTTTAAGTTGTAAATAACAGTTTATTTTATTTATTGTTACTACAGATGTATCTTATGACTTTGCAATTGATTGCAGTGTTGGCGGATTTTTTCTTGTTACCAGTGATATCATTTTAGAAACATTTGAAACAGTAGGTATATTTTACGAATATTCGTTTGGAGTCTTCTTTCTATGTAGAAATAATGATTGACAGTTTTAACCTGTCCGATTAATAATATTACTTATTTTCCAGTTAGAAATTTTAATACCATGCATTTCAAAACGTTTTTGAATTCTGGAATCTTCGGAAAGCACAAGAACATATCCTTCAGTTCACTGCATATTTATATGTGACATTTTGAAAGAAGAATAAATTTTAAAGTAGCAGACGATATTTTTCATTTCAAATTATAAGCTGTTGCCATTCACTTTTTTAATTCTTTATCGAAATCGTTCTAAAAATGTGTTAATACCCTCTGTATTTCTACTATTTTACATATTATGTTTTTAGAAATAAGCGGTTATTTTCTAATATATATATATATATATATATATATATATATATATATATATATATATATATATATATATATTCCATTTACCGCCTGCTGCGATATTAAATTACGATCATTTAAATTTCAATAATTTATTTTGATCATTGCAGATAATTCTTATAGAGTTTAATGCATTATTCTGTTATTTTGTAGGAAAATTTGTGTTTTCAGCTATCATAAAGAATATAATTATATTATTCAAGAAGAATTTCTATATTAAACAATTGATTATAAATTGAAAAAAATGGTGTAAAAGATGTTAGGATTTTATATTGCTGATTTAATTAGCTTCTGACACAAAGATTTGAAGAAGAAAAAATGTGAAGAAAACCGGAATTAACTTTTTCACGCTTGATGATTTCACTTAGTTTCTTTCTGTGCCATCTTGTAGGAGAAAAAATATGAACTCTAGAGAGTTTGAACGGATTATATTGTCGTAACTTTCTTCTTATTTTTATCAACATTTTTATAGATTTGTTTGGAAGTAACTGAAAATCATTGTAACTGCGAACAGTAGAGGTTTATTGTTAATGAATATAAAAATTAATAAATACCAGACATATTAATAACATTCAGCTCTTTTAAGAAGAACTATTTGCATAGTTTTGTTTGGAATACGATGCACACAGTTACTGTTTTCAAATGAGAGTTAATTGGAAAAGAATCTGCTATTTGAAATGATTTCCTTACATCTATAAGTATTATGCTGACAATAGAAATTAAATTCATGAAAGGCGAATAAATGGTCGAACTGTTCAGTTGACTGTATGACAGCTGTAGTAATTGATCTTGATGCGCTTTCATTGAAAAGTATTGAAATTCCAAATATTCTACAATATTTATTTATTGTAATAAAAATTAATTTTCTTAAATTATCATTGAAAGGAAAATGTAACGCAATCACATAGATTACATTTAATGGTTATATTTCAAATTTTCTCGAGCAATTTCAGAAGCAGCATTCAACGTTTTTTGTAGTCAGAGACTGTTCAATGCTTTCAATTAGAAAAAATGTCAATTATTTTGAATATTAATAGTTGCTCAATAACATTTCCTGTAACGTTAAAAATCCAAGGATACTTTGTTCAGTTTCAAATTACCTGGAGTCTAGTAGTTAGTACCTAGAAGTTAAATAATATACTTGATTTAGAAAATGATAATTTTATTACGAATATTTGTATAATTTGAAAATTAAGTTATTAAAGACTCATATTTTATAATTTTAAGGCAGAGCAGTAATCATCATGAATTAACACAGAAAAAAAATTCTACAATGATGCGTATTTTAACTAAGAGGACCAAAGGCATTTTAGTTATTCAACAGAAATAAGCCATTTTCTTCTAATTAATTAACATGCATTAGTCTTCTTTCTTAAAAGAATGATATATTAACAGAGAAAAAAAAATTGTTTCTACTTCTTGGATGAAAAATAGACTATTTTCTTTAAAATACATGAATGCATACTTTTAATATATGATCTTACAGAATTAAAATGTACACCAAATATAAATTTTATGGTTTTAAGCTAATGATTATGTTTTTAGAATAGCCAGGTGTGCGTAGACTGAGCAGCACCCTCTAAACTGTTGCTAAAAATGTGTAAATAAATTGTGAAAGATAATTAAAAATTGATTTCCGTTATTTGTTGCCAGTATATGCTCTTCTATGAAAAGACCGAAAAAAGTATTAATAAAAGAAAATTATCGCCCTTTATAATAGAGGATTTTTCTGTTATAGAATAGCAAGTATTATGCAGAGTAACAGAAATGCAATGATGTGAGTTAGTATGTAGTGGATGGATGAAATTTGGAAAATTCGGTCAAAAATAACATCACATTATCCTCATAAAGCCAGTAGACCATAAATCTTCATCTAAGCAGTTGACAAGGTATTGGTCTCTTGCTATAGGTGTATAACTTTCGTCAATTCATCAATATCTACTACATAGTGACTGCATACAAGAAATCGTTCCTGAAGGATATCTTTGATTCAAAATTATCTATGTCTGGGGCTGTTGTGAGTTCATTTACATGAAGATAAGCTAGTAGATAGACAACTAAAGGGTTTATCCAGATGGATTCCATTTTAAACTGTGGCTTCATGATGGCAGTTTTTATAACTTCATGAAGATAACGTTTACCGCTATATCGATGAACGTTATTTTCAGAAGTGCCTTCATGTTGGACGAACAGCTAGAGTTATGGTCTGGATTGTGATCTTGTAACATCTCTACGCTTTTTAATCGCTACGGATTTTGAGTAGTCTTAATATCAGTAACAAGTATATCAGTAACAAGTATATTAGTAACAAGTATATCAGTAACAAGTATATCCGGAAGTTGTTCCTTTTTTTCGAATCACTGCCAATAGGATATTGTTCCCTCACACATCACATGAAACATTCGAAATTCTTTTTCAGCAGATAACTTACATCTTTTTCTTTGCTTTAATTAATCGCTAAATATGTCATTTGTTGTAAAGTCGGAAAGTGGTTTTCGTGTCACTCATAGACCTTGTTTTACAGCTTAAACAGATAAACAAAGGACACATAAAAAAAACAATATGCTATGGTCTTTACCATATCATGTTGTTATTGAACGGAGTCAAACGGTTTTGAATATATAGCATTCAAAATTTATTTTATTCCATACCACATTACACAGTCGCATTTATAGGAGCTCATTATGAAAGAATACTCAGGAAGCATCAAATACTGATCTGGGACACATAATATTTTTAATAATAAGTATCTCAAACCAGTATTTAATTTGAATTAGGCACTTAATAATATATTTTGTTCAGAAAATTTAACATTTTATTTATACATATAGTTGGTATGCTAGATTGAATTTTATCCCACAGTTTGTATTACGGTGTTGAATTTTTTAAGCACTTTTAGGTAAAGTTATAAGAATTGAGTTTCATAAAGTAAAACAAAATGTAGATGGTATGAAATTTTACAGATGTTGAGAATATAAGTCATACATATATACTATAACTTCTTTTTTATAATGTATTAGAGCAAATTATAACAGAGAAATAATAAGGAAGAATAAATATTTATTGAAAGATAAGAAGAAATTAAGCTTAAATAAACCGGATATAATTGTTGATTGGGAAATGAATAAATGTTATGATTAAATATACGATAAACAAGAAAGTTCTTGCCATTTTTAATGACTCTAGAGAACATTAAGTACAGAAAATGTAAACTATTGTTAGTCCTCGAAGTAATCATCATCGACATCCAGCACCTTCTACCAACATGTCTTCTGCCTACCAACAATCCCCTTGCGATAAATATCGATGGTTTTGGACGCAGTTAGGTATGTAACAAGTGCTGGCTCCTTCTGTTTCAATGCATGTTGCACGTGCTATATTTGCTATGAGTACAAATTTTCAAAGACCTTTTGGCCCGTTGGTAGCAGCTAATAGTGAAACACTAGATGATTAGTTCCCAAGAAATCAGTTTCATCACAGAGGAATAAATCTCTCAACCTGAATGCTTTGGCTTACGTTCATGTACAGAAGTATCCCCAAACGCTTAACATTTTCTGCAACTTGATGCAGCATCTGATAAGCTTACTTTGAAATCATAAGGCAAACAACATCAAAGGAGCTCCTTCTACACATTTTTTTCTTTTCGCTGCTCAACGGGTTACTATTGATAGATGTGTGTGAGGTGGATCTGCTTTTATAACTACTGATATTCCCACTCTGGATTGACCGGTGTCTCAACCACTTCGTACTCTAATTTGTATTCTTATTCTGTTATTCATTAAATAGCAACGTGAAAATGGGAAAAACTTTCATATTTACATTATATTTTGCTAAAAATCAAAAATACTAATTCATTATCTAACTATTGTAGAAAATGAACTAAAATACGAAAAAGCAAATTGATGAGTTTTCGATTTAGAATATTATTTTCTGATAAAAATGCACTGAAGTATAAATCAAGAGAGTAAAAATTATAAAATTTTTAAATGAAAATCAATTCTAAATCCTAAAAAAAGCAATCTTTAATGGGGTATGATAATAAAAAATATTAATTTGTTATATAAGATAAAGATGCATTAATTATATTTTAATTATATGCATTAAACAATTTACATAATATACAAGGTATGTTGGAAAAACATTAAAATATAAAACATTATTATAGAATTATATTTTTTAAAATTCTGATATCTGCTTTACATATGGGGCATTTCCTTATATTTGTGGAAATATGCTTAGTGTTCTCAGCAAAAACAGATCAATAAGACATTTTTTAAATTTACAAAATATATTTCTGCCCTTTGTACTTTACTAGAAAATAAATGAATCTGGTAAGAAATAATATTGAGATAATGTCTTGAAATTCTGTGGATTTGTTGACGTGTTGCCAGGTGTTTTAAAACGCTCCATATATCTAAATCTAATGGAAAATGAAATTTTTAAAGATTACTATTAGTTACGCAGATAGTTTATAAAAATCAATTCAATGTATAGTTTGAAAATTCATAAAATATGGCATACTCAAAAAATCTTTCTGATATACTTGAATAGTAAAGAAATTCAGATTTTTCTTGAAAATAATTTCATATATATTCATATTTGTTTTTTATATTGTTCAATTCTTACTCACTTTAAGATTTTGAAAAATAAACATTTGGTTAACATAATACTTTTCAATCATTTATGTATATATCTTTTTGAAACTCACTTTACCTTTGATATAACTGGCGTCATCAGTTAAGTACAAAAAAATCAATGAATTCCTAGATACTAGCAATTGCATTGTATTTTATGAGAGGTTATTTAATAAAGAGTAATATATAAAATTGGCATTTTTCCATTTCCATATTTTTCATGTTAAGGAAATTTGTTATTGCTTAAATAAAATGGTATAAAAAATATAAATGTCATTATAAAATTTAAAAAAAATCTTAATGTAAGACAAAATGGATGTGATATATTTGAAAATAAATTTGATAAATTATTCTTTTAATAATGTCATTGAATGACTGAAAACTAAGATTATATTCTCAAGATGCTATATAATGTTAATATAGCTAATATCAGCGTTTTTCCCTATACCCATTTCTTAGAATTATTATGTAATATACTTTGTAATTCAATAAGCACAAAAACAACTTGTTATTTTAGAAATTAAAAAGTAATTTTATCTTATCTCTATTGAAATTTTTATTCGAAGAAATGAATCTCAATCACTCTCTTTAATCTTTAGTTAATATTAGAACTATTTATAACAGTTAAAATTAGAAGATTAAAAGAATAAGCCATGAAGAAGATTTAAAGAATAAGGATTATTTTATATTAGAACGATAAAATAAGACTCACGTGTAGTAAATATTAAATCACACTAACTTAAGTGACTAAATATGATAATGAAAAATTTGCTATGGTCATTAAAAAGGATTATTTTGAATAATTAGAATAATTGGGAATGTTACACAATGTAACTCATTCATCTTGATAGATAGTATTTTAACAAAATTCGGAACATATGCTTCTTATTATTTCTAAAAAGCAATCTAGGTATAAATTTTTATTGTTAATTTTCAAATGGAAGTATATATTTGAAATAAAATGTGGACATTTTGGAATTTTACTTATTTTACAGAATTAGAGTGATTGTAACATCAATTTTTGTTGTTCTGTTGAAGGATTATCTACTATATAGAAAAATTGTTTGTCCAATTTATAGCGAATGAAAGAAATTATCCCTTGGATTTTCAGAATTTTACATTTATACTAGGTTATGTTTATGGAAGCTGATAAACTGCAAAAATTTGAATAAATTACTAATTTAAAATAAAGTTCAAAGTAATATTTCCCCCTTATGTCTTGAATGATTTTAGCAAGAAAAGAATTTACCCATATTTTCATTTTTACTCCTTGAAGTGAAACAAAACATTTTCATTATAAGCATACTTATACAATGAAATATTATAAATATTTTTTTCATAATATGTTTAAATTTTAAGAGTATTGATTATTTTATTAATTTATATTTTATGCTTTTAAAACACATTAAATAGAAATTTAAAAATTTTTAAAATATATTTAAGTATTTGTACTTATTAGATAAACTAGGTTATTTTTAAAATTTTCAAATGCTAAAATAATATATTGAATAATGTTTATATGTTAAAATAAAAATTTTATAAATCAACTCATACAGACAGCATTATTGAACGAATAATCATATCTTGTTTTGGTGATTTACCTTAAATATTATGCACGATTTAGAAACTGAAAACATTTAACTCTAAGCAAAACTACTTGAACAGAATTATACGATTATTAGTTCATAATAATTAAGGAAAGTAACCTATTATGACTTATTGGCTGTCAAAATGTACATTGTTTATATTTATCCAAGGCTGTAAATGAAAGGAATTATATAGTCTTAGTAAAATGATAGTAATAATAGATATTTTAAATATTCAAGTTTTATGATTTAAGACTGTTAGACACATAAAACTATTATTTTCAACATATTTTGTTTTTTCAATTAAATTATGTGTGATAGCACAAACAAGAAATGTATGCGTTTTTTTTTTTTTTTTTTTTTTTAAAAGCAACAGAAAATGCCAGTTTCTAGGAGGAAATTATGATAATGTGAGAGAATATCTAGCGTGTGTTCATTGTCTTCCCTGGAATTAAAAAAAATTCATTTTAAATGGTATTTTCTGCCAACTCTTTCGAATTGTTAAATTCAAAGAATTAAGAAATTACCTGACCCAAATACACATATAGACCTTATACTTTAGAATTCTTATAACATTACGGCATGTCTTCTGTTTTAATCTCCTTTCTTTGGGACAATTCGGGAATTAAATTTAGTGAATAGAGTTTTGAACTTGTAATTTCTTTGTATTTCTTGAAAATGTAGCTGTTAAATTTGAAGGCATGACGCAAAGTGCTGCATATATCTAAAGTTTAATTACTTAATAATTTTTAAAAAATTGAGGCAATAATATTTTAAATATATTACTTTAAAGCAAGAAAATATTATTCCGTTATATAAAATGCAAATAATGATTTTAAAATTATAATAAGTATAACCAATAGACTAAAATTTTTGTAGAATGTTTTTATATTTATAAGAACTTATAAATAAAAAAGCTGAATTTTTTATTTTTAAAGAACTTAATACATTCCTATTAAATATATAAAAAAATGCAAAAAGAAAGAAAAAAAATTTAAAATTATTAAGTTTATAATGCAATGAAATTGATTTCATTTTATATGCAATTTTAGAAAAAGGGAACAAAATCAAACTACGTAGATTTATAGAGAATAATTATAAAGAAGAAACCATTTACTTGATGAATTTTTGTTTTTATTATGGGAAAAAATACATACTTAGTTAAATTTTTTTTTTAGTATTAGTCAAGAAATTGTGGTTATACATGATTAATGATTAAAATTCAAATTATTTAATGCAGAATTAAAATTTCTGTGGGTGTGATTTTAGGAAATTTCATTTTGCCACATTTAGGAAGAATAAAGTTAAACATATAAGGAAAGTCTACCAACCCGTTTGAAATAGTATAATATATATATATTATTGGCAATGGCCAATAATATATGCACCAGAAAAAATATAAATAATAATATCATGCATTACTGGATCATCTGGAAATAATATATAATATAATTTTCAAGTAGTTTGGAAAAAAGTATTGAAAAACCAGTATCTAAAAAATACCTGCAGGAGCAATAACACACTTATACGTCTGATTGTTGAATTTAACACATAAATTATGACATGCTAGTAGGTTATTGTCGTGTCTATAGGGAGAACTAAATATGCCCATGAGTATGCAGAAAGCAGCTGGTTATCTTCTTAATGTTTTCAGAGTACAAACACCTAGAACGTGCTTCCCCAGGCTGCAGATAGGATAATGCTTCCATTGGATTATTATTTGGGTAATAGAAGAGAAATGAAATATTTCTGGTAGCAATAATACACTGGGTATTAAGTTAAACAGGGATACAACATACTGCTGAATATGCAGCTTCAATAAATTCTTCAACTGAAATATATTGATGAGCAAGTCATTCGGCAACGATGGAAAATACGTGTTCTACAAGAAATATAGAAAATATGTTAGCCAAGGCAATTTATGTAGCAATGATGTATAATAAAAATAAAATTCAGTTTTTCATAGTGATTAAATGATTGGCAGAACCACGGACCTTAATACAGCAGAAAGCTCATTGCCGTTATTCAAAATGCCATCAACGCGGATAAGAAGAGACTGAAACGTGTATCCGATTATATCATCATTTAGATGACGGGATGTAGTAAAGATATCGAGTATATACTGAATATACATTTTCGAAGATCTTATCCATAATGATGCTATCATAATAAGTATGTAAGAAGAACAAGATATTGCTTGAAAATAAGAAGTCACATATCATTGCACAATTAATATTTTCTTTTTCAAGAATGATTTATATATATATATATATATATATATATATATATATATATATATATGTATATATATATATACGCTTTTATCAGAAAGCATCCTTTAAATTTATGAATGTAAAATATTTTATATTTAAAAATAAACGAGAAATTTACATCACTAAATTAATAAAGATTAAAAAAATGAGCCTTGCATTTATATTTAATTCACCGATTCCTCTAACGTATCTGATGTTATGTTATAAGAATGAAATAAAAAAATATAGGAATAAAAGAAAATGCCTCATAAAATAAATTTTTAATGAATAATCTAGATGCCAAAATGTTTTCTTTAAATCTATTCAGATGAATCTGGAAAAGTAGAATAAGGAAAGAAAACATTCAAAATCGAAAAGAATTTGCAAATAGAATATTCTCAAGTGAGACGTCTCTAAAATGAATCGTTTTCTGAAATTAAGTCTTGAATCAATGGAATGATAAATATGGGATCCAATGATAAATGCTCGTTCCGGAATATATTTCTTATTTATAAAGAAGTTTTGTTTCCTTCGCAACATTTTAAGAAATTTGGAGAAAGTTTCTATCTTTATTTTTTAAACTTGTGTCTCGGATAACTATTAATTATTAATATATTTAAATTTTTGAAACAAGTTTTGCGTTTATAATTTGAACTGAAAAATATTATTTTATTCTAATATTTTATAGTTTTTGAAATAAATTATTTTAAGAAAACATTATATTACACAGATAATATTTTTTTAACAAGTTGTTAAAGAAGTATTAATTAACATATTCTATAGAAATATCTTACAGATAAAAATTTGAAATAAGTTTTAAAAAATGACTTTTTATCATTTTCTAAAATAATAAATTATTTTATATAAATTTTATTCCCTTTATTATTAATATCAATTTATTTAAAAAAAAGAAGTACACTGCCTGACACTGAAAATATTACAAACACCAAAAAGGAAAGGCCAGAAAAGTATGCACATTTAAAGGTCGATGTACCTTACCAAGTTATACAAATGATATGAAATGCGCAGCTCTTCAGCGCACGTAGGATAAAATATAAAGTGAGGAAATGGAAGAACATGCAATCTTTGGGTTGTTATTGTGCTTGGGAAATAATTGTTGAAAGTTTGTTCTTGTCGCAAAGGAAGCATGTAAATGCAGAGAATGGCAGGTCACAGTCGACGGAGTCAGTTCCAGCAGACTAGTTTACGACAATCATGGTGATCGAAATGAAAAGAGCAGGCTGGTTGTTACAGAAAATGAAGGCTGATAAACACTTGGACTCATTCACATGGTTAGAACAAGGAACTGTGTAACGTTTGCTGGATACTGGTGCAGTCAGAATGAGGATAGCACGCATGGATCGATGCGTCCGAAGGGAGGCTGTGCTGGCCCCGCAAACAACGTCTACTTGTACATACACGTCTGCACATATGTAAGTCACTCTGCAAGCTCCCATATCGAGCAGAACCATTTGCCATGGATTGGTTGCTAGTAGCCTGGACACATGATTTTCCCTTAAGAAAACTGCCACTGATACCACAGAATAGACACTAACGTCTGGAATAGTGCCGTATTAGAGCTAAATGGATGACGGTGGGGCACAGGATCGTCTGCTCAGATGAGTCTAGCTTCTGTTCCTTGAGTAGTACGAGTGTGGCGTGGAGGCAGATCTAAACCCGAAGCAATTGAATAACGCGGCATCACCATATTTTAGGGAGACAATATATACGATTCCAGATCTAGTTCGTATTCACGGCACAATGACAGCCCAACGTTACTGATGTGCCGAGCCCGGTAACACTGTCCTACCTTCAGGTCTTCCACTGTCCTTTATCAGCAGGATAATGCCTGGCCGCACATCCTTTCAAATTCAGCCAATATGCCCTGCAAGATGTTCAGTTGCTTCTCTAGCCATCATGCTCATCAGATTTTTCACCAATCGATAGCGTTTAGAATATTGATTGGCCAACCCTGCCTTCTTCAGAAGACGCACTTTGGCAAATAGTTGACAGGAAATGGAGAGCCATTATTCAGGACGTGTAATGTACTCTTATTGACTCTGTGCGTATTGATTAGTTTTCACAGTGGTCCTACAACCTACTGACCAGACTCTGTTCTCGTTCTGTATTATACATATCATTTTGAAGTACAGATCATTAATTGCTCGTTGCTGTCTCTCTCTCTTTGCTGAGTTTCATCACTTTCTGGCAACTCATTCTGGAAGTTACAATTTCAAAGTCGGGATGTGTATATTATAATTGTATAATTGATCTCCTAAAATAAAATTGTATTTCTATCTTAAAATTAGTTCATGGTAAAATTTGAGTAAGAAATTTATTATTAACTTCGTTTTTTTAAGAAATGAAATTTGCTTCAATATTAATAAAATTATCATAGTTTAAATAAAAAATTAATATATGAATTGACACTAATGTGTTATCACAAATTACTGTTATGGAAAAAAAATAATTATTTAACTTTATTATGTGTTGCAATTATTTTGATTATAACTTCTGTAAGCTTAGAAGAAAAGTCCCTCACAAATATAAGTACATTTTGAGCATTTGAAAAATTAGCATCACATATTATTTTTCTTCTAATAAATAGATAAAATTCAGAAACAATTAAATCGTTAAGTTCATTCATAATCCCTGTTAATTGAAATAATATTAATTTAACAAATACGTCGAATATATTAAGAAATATTCAACATAAACATCATTAGCACTAGATGGATACCTTCATCTAATTTATAAATTAAATATAACTTAAATAAAACTAATTAAAATATTAAAAATTATCTAATATAATATTAAAAATTATCTAATATTAAAAATTATCTAATAAGTATTATCTAATATAAAGTACAAATTAGCTTGGAAAATGCTTTCTTTTTTTCTGCAAAAAATATTTTATGCTGTTTTACTTCTAAATATTTAGTCATAATTACATATATAGGGCAATAAAAATGAAAATTAATAACTAGTTATGAAGTGAAAGTCAGACTATATTAATATATGAAAGATAAAGATTAAAAAATGAGATAGAATTTTACCTTAAGGAAATGTCCTCATGTCTTATGATCATATGTATGCAAGATAACTAATAAACTTATTGCCATTTCTGTTTTGACATTGAATATAAATAGGTATGCAATATTTGAAGCGATGGTATGTATAGTGATAATTATATCACTATACAAGCCGTCGCTATACATACCGATAATTGTTGCTCTTGTATGTATAGTGATAATAACTATGGTAGTTATAAAAAAATTATAATGCATGCTTCTTAAAAACCTAAGGTCGACAGTATTGATACCTGATGTTATAAAAGTAGGCCAATCAAGCTTTTTCACCTACCAAAAATCATGAAATAGAGAGGACATTCAAGTGCTTTCATGGGGTCGGTTATTTTACGACTTTATCTGTTGATGCAGCAAGTCCCCACATATGTCAAGTATTTGATGATAGTGCAGTGAATAAACGAACAACAAGGTACTAATTTTAAAAATTCAATTTCTTAGTGTCTCACGAAATGTTTTGCGTCTAAAACCTCAGAGTTTTACCATAAAGGTATTGTACGGTTGGAAACATGTAGGCAGAAGATTCCTAACACGTGAGAAAAAATCTTTCCTGGTTGGTTTTAAGGCTGCCAACGATGGATTGATAAGGCGGTTAGTACAGCTGGAAAACATCTCATCTAAATTATTGTACGGTTGGAAACATGTAGGCAGAAGATTCCTAAAAGAAATTTATCACATGTGAGAAAAAACCTTTCCTGGTTGGTTTTAAGGCTGCCAACGATGGATTGATTGATAAGGTGGTTAGTACAGCTGGAAAACATCTCATCTAAATTAAAATGTCTCTCAATTTATTACCCTGTAAATTATAAACTGTTGAAAAATAGTTCCAATGTTGCGCTGCCTGTCATTTGAAGACTAAATTGGGAAGGCTGGAGGTCAGCTTCATTTTTAAGCATTTGTTTGATCATTATTTATATTTTTTTTTATCAGAAACAGAACGTTGTTGTCACTATAAACAGATTTTATTTAAATTGACGCTGGTAACAGAGAATGCTCTAGGTCATTCCTCTGCAACTTTAACTATTTTGACCCACGTGTATAAGTAGAATTTTTGTCATCCAATTCAACTAGGTTTCTTGGTAGAGTTTAACTCAAAACTAGGCATAAGGAAGTATTCTGGCGCAACAATAACAACCAGTTTGCAAAGCATTTAAAATTTACTATAAGGAACCATCATATGTGTGTGCACATCAATCTGAAGTAATGAGACAAAACAACGAACGATTTATTACAGATTTTTGAAAAGAATTCAAGGGTTTAGATAAAGTGAGAATCATCGTAATCTCTTGGAATAAAGCTTCATAAAAAACTTCAAATGTCATCTGAGAAAAAAGCTGCATCTTTTTTCATCACTTAAGCTCAGGGAAAATCATTGACAAAGCATGATGAAACTGTTAATGTGAATGATTTAGTTGACAATCTTGACAGCAAGTAAATTTAATTGTGGATAGTGAAGACGCTTAAAAACTGCTGGACTCCCACAATCAGGAGGTCACAACAAATGATCTCAAAGAAATGCATGAGCAAGAATAAGACATTGAAGAATTTGGGTCATTAGACTTTATTGAATCAGAAGATGGAATGGACGTTAGGAATTTAATCAAAAGCCTCCATTCAATGGAAAAATATTACAAATTTTTGAAAATATACATGAATTATAACGAAAAGTACATTTTTTTAACAAAACAAGAAAGGAAAATGTTAGCATACTTCGAGGAAACCCTACGAGAGATTGTATTAATAAATGTTTCTAAAATATTATATTCTTTTGTCTTAAACCTAGATAAAAATAATTTTCATGCCAATTTATTCCATGACCTTTGTTACATTTTATGGATTTTTCATATTTTCCTAGAGCATTAAGAAAAAGCATAGAAATAGTTAGAGTTGCAGCTTAATGTAATATTCCAAATTTAAATCTCTGAGTATTTTCAGTGAGTTAATTTTCTATTGAGGTCATTCATTTATTATCTTTACTTAAAAACGAATTTCTTTTACTTAATCTGTACTTGGAAATTATTTATTTCGTTTTTATTTAAATGAAATATCTAGCGTACTGAAAAATAAAATGAAAATATAAACCGAAATGCATCTTGTAAAGATATTTCTTCAGAAGGTTAATCAGAAGAATTGCATAAAAATCGAATAAATTACAATTTTTACAGATGCAAAATTTTAAAATGTAATATATTTCTTATGTCTCTTGAAAAACATTTTCAGAAGAAAACAACATTAAACTATTACTATTTATTATTATACACTAAGAAATATTTTATATAAACATTTTTATTTCATTTATGTTTTAATATTTATTTTTCTCACATCTCGAAAAATAAAAGAATAACCAATATAAAAATGTTAAACTTGACATGAAATAAATTATGTAGAAACAGAAAATATTTATTCATATAAAATACTTTATACTAACTTAATAAAATTTTATTTACTATGAATAAATATCATTTTTGAGAATCATTCAAGAAATTTATTACCTGATTTTCTCTATAAAAATAATTTTTCAGCGGAATTTAAAATAAAAGTTTTAAAAATTAAATAAAAGCATAATTTTTGTATTCAAGCTCACAGAGTTTTTTAAACTTTATTCATAAAAATGTTAGTCTTAAAATCCACAATTCCTGTAAAAATAAGATAAATAGCAAAATTATATTTCTTACACATTAACAATAAAACTTTAAGCTGCACTTTACTTTTATATAAATTAAAAGAATTAGGCATTTATTTCCATAATTCAAAATTATTATTTAAAATGCATAAATTAAAAAGTGCAATAATTTAAAATAGTTTATTTATATGTAATTCATTTATATAAACATATTTATTAGTAATTATGTAAATAAATTTATTTTCCTGCTTTAAAATTATTATTTTAAAATTTTGTATTTTTTGGATTATTATTTATTATTAACTTTGACTATTATGTGATTATGCTTTTAATTTACAAGAATGAGTAAAGAAATTGATTTTTAATTCATTAGCAGTCTTCAAAAATAAATTATTTCAATTCTTTTACTAAATTAAGTACACACTTAAGATGCTTAACAAAATAGGAACAAATGAAGTGAAAAATTAGATTAGAAGTTTCAATAAGAGTACACATAGGTTATCATTCAGATTAATAAAGAAAATTGATAGAAATTTAAAATAAAGTAGATGGCTAGATTTTAAAAATTAAATCAAATTTTAAGAGCTATAAAAAAGTATTAAACGTGTTTCTTAGAGTAGAGAATGTAATTCTTCAATGTAACACAAAACATACATAATAGTTATGCGAGTAAGTTTATGGAAGTTTTAATTTCCATAAAAGCTTTGCAACACTTACAGCAAATTAACGTAATAGACATTTCAAATTAAATAATTCTATCAATTCATTAAATCTTCATATATAATTAAAAACTTCAGCAAAAATGCATCCTGAGAGATGAAATAATAACAGTAGAAATGAATTGAATTAATATTAACATTTTGCAATATATTTCAGTTTACTGGGTTACATTGATTGGTTTTGATTTTTTTAAATCTTTTTTGAATACATTAGTTAGCTTAGAATGAAAATAATTTGACTTTGGTTAATAAATTTTTCTCATACTTCACTTTGTATAAACAAAATTGCTTACGACTAAATTATTGGATAAATATGTAAATAATATCGTATAATACTTTAAATCAAATGAAGTGTATAATTTTATACAATTTTTTCATAACAGAAGAAAAATACATTCATCTAGATTTTTGAAACTTTTGATATATTCATTTATAGTTTTTTAAATAAATATTTATCATTTTTATGAATTTTAAATAAAATACTTTTAATTAAATTTTATCGAAGCATGTTAATTAAAATTACAAAAAAGTTAAATTTAAATAGGTATCAAGTTATAAAAGTTTTATGTATCAACTGATAATGTTGATACATAAAACACTAGAATATTAAGCATCCACTTTATATTATTTTTAAACATAATATATTAAAAATGATAATTAAACATTTTAAAGAGGGTTAAGATTTAACTGATTAAGCATTTCCTTGATCAAACCAAACAAAATTCAGCAGTTTCCATTATTAAATTTAAAAAGAGGTATTATTTATAAAGCAAACTACTACCCTGACAATTTTTAAATTGAAACATATTTTACTGAAATTAGCTACATTTTTTGATTACTAATCAAGAAGTTGTTTATAATATTATGATTAACATTAAAATATATTATTTATAAAAATTAAAAATTATAAATTTTACAGAAATGTGTTAATTAATCACGTAAATTGTAAAAAGCGTATGTTTTCAAAGTTTATTTACTTAATATTCCACAAAACCTCTGTTTTTAGTTTAATGAATAAATCTTATTTACATTATATGCAAAAAAACACAAATTTAAATTATAGCTGTTATAAAATAGAAAATTAAATAATAAATTTAATGCCAATTGCAAAAGGGATTAATATACTTAAAAATAAATACATTTTTTGTTTAATTTAACTGACTGTATTTAAAAGAAGAGATATATTTTAAATTATGAATTAAATATTTATATTATATACAACGATGATATTTTTAATGTTACTATTTACACTCTGAGATAATTTTTCATGAGGCTTTGAGTTTTTATAAGAGATGATTTATTTCCACAAAAGGTGACAAAAATGTAAGTAATGCAATTAAATATGCATTTGAATAATTGATATCAAATATTTAATAACTAATTTATGAAAAAAAATTTCTCACTGAAAGATATGAAATCTTATCTGGAAGAATGTAAATAATACAGTTAAAAATGCTTGTGATTAATTGAACTCAAACATTTGATGATGCATTCTAAAAAATTACCAAAGAAGTAATCTTGTCGTTTCTTAAATAATTGAATTAGATAATTAAGTTTTCCATTATTAGCAGAAATTAAATTATTAACTTCAATCTATTAATTTGTATTTAACATTTCCGTGAAGAATGTAAAATTTTTAAAAGGTTTAAGAAACATATGAATGCTTTAACTTTACATTTCTTTTTAATAAAAACAAAATGCTTCTTAAAAAGAAATGTAAAGTTAAAGCATTCATATGTTCTTAAAAGTGGAAGATTAAATATTTTCCAAAAGCAATTTTAATGAAAATTTAATGTTTAAATATGAAAAAAAATGGAAAATATTTGAAAGAAATGTGAGAGAAATTGCTGTAATAGTCTGTTAGAAAAATTAAATATCAATATGTATTAATTTTAAAAAAATGCAATTTTTCAGAATTGATTTATTTTCTAAATATGCACTGTACATACGTATTTACGACCAATTTTATTTTAACTTAGAGTATTTCCTAAAATTATTTGTTTTCATTCTGTGAAAGAGACCATGTAATGTTGTCACATTTAAGTTTTTCAACTCTTTTGTTTTCATTAGATTATTCTTTGGAAAATTCTGTTTGCAACAATTTAAAATTAGAAAAATTTCATTCAGGGTTGCACAAAATTTATTCCATGCTCATAATTTTTATTCTAATACCATTCTCATTCTATTTTCTTTTGCTGATAAAAATGAAACATGCAATTATTTGTCAAATATAAATATAAGTTGTAAAAAGGTTTATTATATTGTATTTATATGACTAAACATAATTCCTTTTATAAAATTTTATATATTTATAAATATATACAATAACATTAGTGATGATAACACAGTGAATTTATTAAGCGTATTAAAGCATTCAGTCAAATTCATTAACAAAATTTTATTAAAAAGATACATAAAATGAAAAACTCTGATGACTGAAATAAATATATTTGAAATATTACATAATCGTCAATAAGCTGTTGCTAGATGAAATTTATATAAAAAATGAATGACAAATCTGAATTTACTATAATTTACCTGAATTATTTCAGAAAATAATTATATTTTTGATTACTATTAAATATAAATAAAATACCATCTTGAATGTTTTGTAATAAAAGTATCATTTCCTAACTGATAAATAGTATCTCTTCGAGGATTCAGTAAGCTTTTATCTTTAAAAGTTCTGTATTAATTTCCTTAAGAATTATATTCCCGCTAAAAATAAAGTTTCAATAAAAATGTTGCAATTTTAGAGGATTTTTGTAGTGCATAAGAATATATTTGACTTAATATATCACATGAATTTTAAGCCAAATTCTTAATATATCACTAGACTTAATACATGAATATGAAAAAAATGTTGCATTTTTTACAGTTTATGCCTAAACTTATAACATTTCTTTTTCTAATGTTCGATTGAAAGAAACAGTAGTCAGAATAAGAAACACTAAATCAAATCATTATTAAATCAAAGCTTTTAAAGATAAATTTGAAATTTGTTATACTAAAGTTCATCAATATTTAAAAGCATATTATAGCATAAGGAACTGAAATTCCAATATTTCTAGTAATGTTTTTCAGAAAAGGGATATGTTTTGTAAAATTATTTAATCTAATTTAATTCTAGAATTTTAAAATTTTATAAAGTTTAAATTGTATTAGAAAACTTTAAGCAGAGCTAATAAATCTGATGAAAATATTAAGTTTTATTCATTATTCCTTTGAACACTTTAAAGTATAATGCTGCTAACTTAAGAATTTAAATATGACACAAGATAACGGAATATAAATATACAAGAATACACAAGATATATGCCAACATCTAAGGATTTTTACGGATTTTGTGTATCACAGTAAAACATTGCAAAAATGTATTGTCAGTCAGTCTCGCGGGAGTACAAAAATCTTTGAGACAAATCCTCAGGAAATAGAGGAGGAAGCTTTTATAAGTACTGTGAGTGAGAAAAAATCCCCAAACGATATCCTTTTCAAATCTGTTTTTGTTGTAAATAATATTCAAATTTTCCAGAAATGTTGGAACACCTCAAATACATTTAACTTCTCAGGAGACATATCATTTTAAAGGAAATAGATATTTTGCTTGTTACATCTTTTATATGAATGGTCAAATATATTTTAAGCACTTCTAAATATAATTTTCATTTAACATTGTTGTTCAAAATATTCGCAGTTGATGTGTAATTCATACATAGCATTTTTAATATTCTCAAACTTCATTCAAGTTCAAATATAAATGGGAAAAATTTATAAATTCAACGTCTAAAATTTATTATATAATGTAACTACTGCAAAAAATAACAAAGTGTAAATAATCAAAAAAACTTGAATAGAACACCTTTAAATTGATCATATTGTGTATTTCAAACTAATTATTTTCAGCTGAAAGTACACGCTTAATCTTCATTATTACTTCACTATAAAGAAAATTATAAATTGATAATTTTTCAAGTAAATACAAAAATATATAAGTATTCTTGTTTAAAGAAATTCAAATAATTAGTTTTATAGTTAGTCTTAAAATCATTTTTCCTAGAAAAATATAATTGAAGAATAATATTGCTTAAGTAGCGTAAAACGTTATCGGTTTCGTTAAAAATTCTGTTATATAGGAGGAATCGAGTTCTTTGATAATAAAATTGAAACAAAAATATGATTCATTATAGTAAAGAAAAAATATTAAAAAATTATAAGAATTTATGATAAAATTATTTTTATTTCGCGAAGTTGAACCAAATATATGTGATAATTAAATACAGTTAAAATTTGAAGCCAATTAATTAAGAACAATGGTACAGAAAATGAAATAGAATAATTCTGTAAATAGTATGCAATATTTGTAATAAATACTTCATTTTCAAATATTGCATTAAAGTAATTTCCATCAATTCTTCAAATTTTCAAATAGGATTTATATATTTTCAAAACTTGTGTTTTGAATTCAAACTAAGCATTTTAAGCCACTTGAGAGTAAATTTACATTGTTAAACATGAAGTGAAAAGCTTTGGTTTGATAATGGAGGGAAAATGCTGGTTTCAAATGATATTAAATTACTAATGAGCTCTATTTAATTGTCTTTCAATAGATTGTGTGGGTGTTGAATATTTAAACTAAGTTATAACTCCCACATGTACTTTAAGTTCCCCATCTGTGCTTTATTAGTTAGAGAATTTGTTTCTTGACTTATGTGAGAAATAAAACTATTAAAGTAATTTAAGTTTACACATTATATATTTACAGATAATTAGTTTTACATCTTTTATAAAGATTTAGAGAGGTTTTTAAAAGTCTTATTAATTTAAGATGATTGCCTTTCCATAATTTATTTTTAATTATAAAATAGATTTTTGTTTGATTTGAACACTGATGAAATATATTGTTTAGAATTGAATGTTAAATGAAGTCCTAAATGAATAGTAGTTTTATTTAAAATTTAATATTCAGCAAAGTTTAAAGATGCTTTGTTTCGAGGGAATTGTACAAGTGATGCATAGAGTTGAAGGTATATATTTATTCTCAAATTACATAGAGATTGTAACATTGAAAAACTACTTTAAAAAGCATTTGATATATTATTTATAATAATATCATTATTACTCCACATTACAAACCAAATTGAGAATGAAAATATCGGGCCACTGTAAATGACTTTATTAAGAATAAAATAAAATTTAAAGTGTTTTATTTCAGATCTCATCTACATTTTCTTAAGAAATTATACAAGTTGGTATGTGAAAGAAAAGGAATTTAGATAGTGTCATGAAGGTTGTGTTATAAAGTCAATTTAAATTAAATAATGGAACGTCCAGATGTTTATTTTCTTGTATTAGATGTCGGTGTGTAAAACGACATAACCAAAGCCTGAGAAAATTGATGTGTGTATTTTTATTGCACTTTAAACTTTAGAGTTTCCTCTTTTCCTTTCAAACTAAGTTGTTATAATATAAAGGAAAGAATGTAATAAAAATTGACACAATGAGACAAATGCAATAAAAGAGCAAATTCTTCCTTTTAGAATGGATGGATTACCTTGAGAAAATTGCAAGAAAAGTTTATGTTTTATGATATGTTTTATTTGTAAAATTGACTAGTCAGGATTGAGGGGAAGAGATTTCTATCCTATCCCATAGAAGTATAGGAGTATTGTGGAACTTTTAAAAACCAATGGTGTAAAGAAGAGGAACTAAGACGAGAATTTTGAAGAGTTAAAAACTGTATCTGAGAATGGAGAACATACAGAAGCCACAGAGAAGCCCGAATTAGAAAAGGAGTCCACAATTGAGGACTGGGTCCTTATTGAGCATAATAAGAAGCTAAAAAGATGTTAGTTGTAAACGGAGTATAACTGCCCTGTCTAGTAGGAGCCCTGCCTCGACTTTTCTGAATGGAGTTGCAGATGTCCGACAAATAGATGAGTACAAGAAGAGACGATAAAGTCTGATGAGAGATAGCAGAGAAAAGGGGGAAAGCTCATGAGGAACGAGCGAGGCAAGCGAGATCCTGAGCCGGTAAGACAATGATGATAGGAGACACCACACTGCTACTTCGAAAAGGGATGAGTCTGATCTCTCGTTCCTTGTCCGTCTGGTTATAATATATTAATGTGTAATTGTCATAAAACAAATAATAATGTTAGAATTTCATTTATTTAATTCGGAATATTTTAATAGTAAATGTAAATTCCTCTTGTAATTAAGTTAATGAAATAAATTATTAAGTTTTATTGTATTTTTGTTTTGAATTTATCTCTGTCATTCAGTTATTCAAAAAAACAAATCTGGGTTTCCTCGGAATTTTTCTAAAATTTCCGAATCTCACCACAACAATAGAAACTGATACTATATTTGAAAAATCTTAAAATTATTACAAATTGTATAAAATATGTAATCAACTCGACAAAAATTTATGAAGATTAATAGCTGCAATCAAATAAATATAAGAGTAAGGACTTCATTTTCAAATATTGCATTAAAGTAATTTCCATCAATTCTTCAAATTTTCAAATAGGATTTATATATTTTCAAAACTTGTGTTTTGAATTCAAGCTAAGCATTTTAAGCCACTTGAGAGTAAATTTACATTGTTAAACATGAAGTGAAAAGCTTTGGTTTGATAATGGAGGGAAAATGCTGGTTTCAAATGATATTAAATTACTAATGAGCACTATTTAATTGTCTTTCAATAGATTGTGTGGGTGTTGAATATTTAAACTAAGTTATAACTCCCACATGTACTTTAAGTTCCCCATCTGTGCTTTATTAGTTAGAGAATTTGTTTCTTGACTTATGTGAGAAATAAAACTATTAAAGTAATTTAAGTTTACACATTATATATTTACAGATAATTAGTTTTACATCTTTTATAAAGATTTAGAGAGGTTTTTAAAAGTCTTATTAATTTAAGATGATTGCCTTTCCATACTTTATTTTTAATTATAAAATAGATTTTTGTTTGATTTGAACACTGATGAAATATATTGTTTAGAATTGAATGTTAAATGAAGTCCTAAATGAATAGTAGTTTTATTTAAAATTTAATATTCAGCAAAGTTTAAAGATGCTTTGTTTCTGAGGGAATTGTACAAGTGATGCATAGAGTTGAAGGTATATATTTATTCTCAAATTACATAGAGATTGTAACATTGAAAAACTACTTTAAAAGCATTTGATATATTATTTATAATAATATCATTATTACTCCACATTACAAACCAAATTGAGAATGAAAATATCAGGCCACTGTAAATGACTTTATTAAGAATAAAATAAAATTTAAAGTGTTTTATTTCAGATCTCATCTACATTTTCTTAAGAAATTATACAAGTTGGTATGTGAAAGAAAAGGAATTTAGATAGTGTCATGAAGGTTGTGTTATAAAGTCAATTTAAATTAAATAATGGAACGTCCAGATGTTTATTTTCTTGTATTAGATGTCGGTGTGTAAAACGACATAACCAAAGCCTGAGAAAATTGATGTGTGTATTTTTATTGCACTTTAAACTTTAGAGTTTCCTCTTTTCCTTTCAAACTAAGTTGTTATAATATAAAGGAAAGAATGTAATAAAAATTGACACAATGAGACAAATGCAATAAAAGAGCAAATTCTTCCTTTTAGAATGGATGGATTACCTTGAGAAAATTGCAAGAAAAGTTTATGTTTTATGATATGTTTTATTTGTAAAATTGACTAGTCAGGATTGAGGGGAAGAGATTTCTATCCTATCCCATAGAAGTATAGGAGTATTGTGGAACTTTTAAAAACCAATGGTGTAAAGAAGAGGAACTAAGACGAGAATTTTGAAGAGTTAAAAACTGTATCTGAGAATGGAGAACATACAGAAGCCACAGAGAAGCCCGAATTAGAAAAGGAGTCCACAATTGAGGACTGGGTCCTTATTGAGCATAATAAGAAGCTAAAAAGATGTTAGTTGTAAACGGAGTATAACTGCCCTGTCTAGTAGGAGCCCTGCCTCGACTTTTCTGAATGGAGTTGCAGATGTCCGACAAATAGATGAGTACAAGAAGAGACGATAAAGTCTGATGAGAGATAGCAGAGAAAAGGGGGAAAGCTCATGAGGAACGAGCGAGGCAAGCGAGATCCTGAGCCGGTAAAGACAATGATGATAGGAGACACCACACTGCTACTTCGAAAAGGGATGAGTCTGATCTCTCGTTCCTTGTCCGTCTGGTTATAATATATTAATGTGTAATTGTCATAAAACAAATAATAATGTTAGAATTTCATTTATTTAATTCGGAATATTTTAATAGTAAATGTAAATTCCTCTTGTAATTAAGTTAATGAAATAAATTATTAAGTTTTATTGTATTTTTGTTTTGAATTTATCTCTGTCATTCAGTTATTCAAAAAAACAAATCTGGGTTTCCTCGGAATTTTTCTAAAATTTCCGAATCTCACCACAACAATAGAAACTGATACTATATTTGAAAAATCTTAAAATTATTACAAATTGTATAAAATATGTAATCAACTCGACAAAAATTTATGAAGATTAATAGCTGCAATCAAATAAATATAAGAGTAAGGACTTAAGTTTAATTTTAAGGAGTAATTACGAAAGGCAGAAATATCTCTTTATAAAATTAAAATTTGAGCTATTATAAGTCTCTCCTATTTTTTTTTGGAGTTTTAGAGAATACATATGAAGTTTTTAGAATTGGATTAATTGTGATTGCGTACATGAATTTGATATGTGAACTTTTTATACACTGTGGCTGGCCACCCAAAGTGCAATAGCAGAGAAATCTGTTCAAAATTTATTTGGCAAATAATGTTATACTAAGATCAAATGTTTGGAATTGCAGTTTCCTGTCAAGTTTAGAAGTGACAAAATCAGTAATAGATATAGCTATAACCACTTCCTAACACATCAGCTTTGAATCCAAGAGTATTTGTATACATCCTTAAGGTATAGTAGTTGCTTCTAAGTATTGCCAAAGTTGAAATAATGTAACAGTGGAGGGTATATCCTGGCCTAGTTGTCGTAAAATCATAGATCACAATTTTTTAATTGGGAAATGATCAGGAGAACAAACATACCAAGGAAGCAATACAGTTATACTGGTAAATAAGAACTCTACAACAATACAAGTCATTTATAGCCATGCATAATCCTGTTGTAATCTGGTTGATTGCAAGCACAGGATGCATGTGGAGGGGAGGGGGGTTAAGAGGTCAACAGCTGGTTGTTCAGTGTATCATCAATACTTAGTAGTGGGATGCGAGAGTATAGTCTGATACTCCACCCCTAAATCCTGATACCGGGTGTAGGATAGCGATGCATAACGTAATAGGTCAACAGTCTTCAATAATGGCGTCACAAGACTCGAATTTGTCTATAAGGTGTTAATGGAAGAAGTGGGATTAGCTAATAAAGACAAAAAGCTGCAGTAGCCTGGTTAGTTATGTCGTTGTTCTCATTATCGGATGGTTGTGAATTCTATCTTAACAGTAGATACCTCTTTTTTACTAAAGGCGGCTGAGGCATGTTAAAACTGGGAAGGGGTTCTCAATGTTCTCCAAGTGAAATGATACATCTGGTGGTGGTAGGCCAAATATTGGGGGGCTTCTGTTTGGTCCATGCTTCAAAATCACGAATACTGTACGCAAATAATTTTATTTAGCTAGTACAGCCCAACTCAGGGCTAAGTACAAGGAAGCATGCTGATGCAACTACTGGTAAAGGCAATGTCGTTCTACTCCATTGGCCTTTCCAATCATCCATGGCATTCGTAGTAACCAGTGGTTTTGAGTGAAGACTCAACGAACCAATGGAAACCTTTTGGACATTCCATTCGGCTGCATATGATGTCGAATAGTGTGAGAAAATACCTACTGATGCATAATAGACTGGATACGTTGTGCTATTGTTGAGCAATCCATTATTTCTATGTCTGGATCACAATATATCTGTCATCAAGTGCAGTGATGCAATCATTTAGGTTTGATCAGTCCTAATCCTCCTGATTCCAGCATTTATACACCCACATCACAGTAGCTTTGTTTCATAAAATACAACCACTGAGTTCTTTGAAGGTTGATCTGAAATCTATATAGGCTATTATTACTCTTCAGTCGAATTCAGAAACTTGCAGCAAAAGCGCGAAATGTTTTCTAGGAGGCATAGTTAAATAGCTTAGTTAAATAAGAACAATTTACGCACTTTTGACTGGCAATCCATTCTCCTTTCATGAAGAGCTTGCTATTAGGTTGTTTGTAAGTGGCAATACTCGTGGTTTACATATTTCATAGACGCAAAAAGCAAGCTAAATATAATTTTTACATTATTTGCGTATTTGCTTCAGAAGGTTTCACTTTGTGTGGCCATCAATGAGATATTAGAGTAATAAGAATATAAATAAGAAAATAAAATATGTGTTCTTCATTTTTTGTGCTTTACATATATTTAATAGCAAATATAATAAATGTTCCTTGATTATATAAAAATTAAATCCCGATATTTTTTATGAACGTTTACCACATTTGTTATTTTCTCAGAAATCGAGTTTTAAATTTACATCTCCTATTGCTAATAATGTCATTAATTAATAAATATGTCTTTTAAATCCTTATGAATACAATGGATACTTTATTTAACAGAAGATAAAGTTTAATTAATGATGTAATTTTAAAATTAAATAAATAGAAAAATCATTTTCTTTCTTTTTTTATGGTGTTTTATTAAGATAATTTAATAAAAGATTTTAATTTCTTTTCTAATAGCAATGCAAATTTTTGTGCTTATATTTCCATTTATAGTGAAGTATTTTTAAAATCTAATCAATAGGCTTTCAAGTATTTTGTATTCTAGATGTTATTCTAAAAATAAAAGCAAATATATGATTTATTGTCATTATAATTAATAAATTTCATTTTAACGTTTTTTAATTTCTCGAAACATCAAACTTCCAGAAGATGTGACACGATGCCAGGTATTGCATTTAATTCATTTGCCTATAAGTCAAATGGATCTAGTTACAAAACAAATAACGTGCAATTTGAACTATTTATAATTAATAATATTTATTAGTTTTCTTCTATCTTTTGAGATATCATGCAATTTTAAAATATACATTTTAAAAATTATATTATTAAAAGCTTTATATGTTATAAACTCTAGGTAAAATAAGAAACAAAATTAAACTATATTATGGAAAACGAGTTAAGTTTTAAAATTTTCTGTTTTTATGTGGTGAAATAAATTAATGTTTCTAAGTATTAAAAATTAAGTAATATTTGCTGTAATTGTTTCACTTGAAAATAAATTTCTAGATACTCACAATTAATATTTTTGAAACTTAAACTAGCAATTTGAAATCCTCAATATAAGAAAGAAAATATTTTGTATAAATATAAATAGATTTTATTGAATAACAATCTTAATTATCATACCTATTGATTTTTATCTTCAAATTGTATCTAAAGATTTGAATAATAATTATTTGCTAACAGTTTTAAAGCAAATTAATTAAGGAAATTTTTTTTTTATTAATAGCAATAATCATAACATTTCAAATTACAAGCAAAGAAAATAATTTATTAACCCTTAAAAGAGAATAAATTTATTTATATCATTTATCTTCTTTTATTTGTTTCTGATTTGTAGGGGAAATTTCTTTTGTATTTTCAGTTGCTTATGCCTTGTGTTTATGTAGATTTCTATTTTCAGTTACAGTTAAGTTTTTGAAATTTCCTGTTTAAATAATTTATGAGTTTCTATGTAACTGAAACTACGATGTGTTGTTTTGCCTTCATTTGTTGTAAACTTCCGTGAAACACTTTGAAATTATAAATGGACTAGCAAATTTATTAAGTTAAATGCTTTTTGTTTAAATTTTTCTTCAAATTTTTCTTTCCAAAAACTTTTATGCATATTGAAAATAACATTTGTAATGAAGAATAACATTATTTGTTATTCCTAAAATAAATTTTTATAGATTCTGCTTAACTTTAATAGAGATTAGAAATAAAAACAGACAATGTCTATTTTTCACGTTGAGAAAAAATTGTTTAGATTTGTTTTAAAATTCAATAAAAATGTAGTAGGATAATTGCTTGAATGTGGCAAATTATAAATTGGAAAATTGTCAAGCTCAGTTTAACCGGTAAAGTCTTTTTATTAAAGAAATACAAAAAGTTAATACTATCATGCTTAAAAATTTAAAAGAGAAAACTGTTGTCACATTTTCGTGATTCTATGTAAATAAATTAGTCATCTCTACTTCACGGAAAAACTTTTTTGGAAATTTTTTAAATGATCATTTAATTAAAAAAAATTACAAAACATTTTCAAAAGAATAAAAAATTATCATTAAAAATTATGGGAGTTATATTTCAAATATCGTTTCTGCAATATGCTGTTAATGCTGTATTAATTTATTTATGTCATTAAAATCCAGATTGTCAAAAAGTTATACAGTTAAAGTTATGTTTCACAGTTTTAAAGTCCAATATATTGTAGTGTATTAAATTATTTTATAAATATATATATATTTCAATGTAGTAAAAAACACACACATACCCAATGCAATTCTAAAATTTCTAAATTTTATTCAAATAAATAAATTTTTAACAATCAATAATTTATCTATAAAATTATGCTACAATTCAAAATATAAAAAATGCATGCTTTAAAATTAATTTATTAGATAAGAAAATTATAAATAAAATAAGTATTTTGTAACATTTCTAGTATTTTTAAGCGTTATTAATTTTACTGATTGGGTTTTAACTTAAACTGCAACACAGTTCTATTTTTCACTGTAACAACTGAGCATCGAAAGTCACTTGGGTAAAAAAGTTTTTGGTCAATAGTGTAAATGAAATGCATAAAACTATAAGAACTATAGTAATACTATAACATGTTTATCATCAATATTCACATAAAAATTGTTTCATTTCAATGATAAAAACAGTTTAAAAAAATTATTAAAAAATTCATATTAAATAAACTATAAACAAGAAAGCTTAAAATTTAAATTAAAATAACAGTTGTATATCGTATATTCATTGTTATCGATTTTTATTTGTTGAGAAATTGATTGAATATTATTGTTACATAAATTACGTAATCACACAATTCAGACATGTAAACTTCGGAAAATATTTTATAAGCATGAATTTAAAACATTTCTGATTGATCTGTATTGACCTTGTGTCACTTAAGTAAAGAAATAAGAAAGGTTTCATTTCTAAGGAATTACATTTCATTTCTCTTCTGCAACTACTTTGTTTCTGCAGAAAAGGTACTCTTACCTTTCTGTATATATTATATATATATATATATATATATATATATATATATATATATATAATAAAGAATATTCTTCTGTACTTTATATATCCTAGTGGAAGTAAGTTGGAAGGAAACCTGATCTGAAAGTGAGAGATGCTTAAGGAAAAATTTGCAGTTTGGTCATTAATCTATTGGAAGAGATTTGGTAAAGCAAGAATTTAAATAAATTAATGAAGTAAAAAAGAAGTATAGTAAAAAGAATTGCCTTTTATATTTATTTATTGCCAAATGATGTTTGAACATTTGAAAGCTGCTCAACAAAGTTCTTAGCTACCAAAAGTGACACAATGTAAGCTGATACGGCATATAATCTTAAGGCAACTCTGAAATATATGTCTGAATTTATACAGCAATAAACTAAAAATTAGTAACTGTAAGCAAAATAGTCTATAACACCCAAGACGAAGAAATTTGTATGGAGTTTGACAGTGCTTCTGAAATAAAGCATTAGAGATAGAAATGGACTCATTCCATTTTCTGGTATATTAATCAAATTTCTATTTATATCTTCAATAGTAAACATTTTATGCAAAATTTAGGAGTAAGAGAGTATAAATATTTATAGTATTTAAAGTAAATTTACATTTGAATTCTATGAATAATAGATTTAAAGTACTAATACAGTTGTGTTTAAATATTTACATAATGTGGTTTTGTACATACATTAAATATTGACGAAAGTTTGCATTAAATAAGTTATTTTAAAATTTAGCTATTATATTTTATAGTCTCCAAAAGGTTTATTTTCACTGCGCTTCAATATCTCACGAAACCTGGCTATTCATAAGCATAAATATTTATGCTTATTTTGCATCATAAAATAAAAAAAAAAAAATCTATCGATTTTTTCCATTGATCTCACTGAAAACCTCCACTCCTGAAATTGTTTATTTTTTTAAAATTTAAATTTGGAGTTCTTTTGTACAAATTGGGATATTAATATAGTCTATTACATAGTTATTACTTATAAATCATTTTCATTACTTACACAAAATTTTTATATTTATTTTCCATTATTATAAATGATAAATTGTCAGAATTTTAAAATTAAATACTATTATTTATGTTTTTTTGCTTAATGCTTCTTAAGTTTTCACGTTTAAAAAATTATTATGTGAAATCATTATTTGTATTAACCCAAATATAATTATCTGTTTCTCTGCAGAATGATTTAAGCGACTTATGCAAATAACGAAATTTAATTCTCTCTCATTCTATTGCTCACAAAAATAAAATATCAGTGATTTTAACTTTTATACTGTAAAGCGTATTGCAAAATAAACATTATTTATATAAATAATTTAAATTTATGTGTGTGTGCAAATCATTGTGCAAACTTTTCTAAAAACGATTTTTTTTTTGCAAAATGGAAATTAATATCACTCTATTCTATACATTTACATAAGTCTAAAGTGTGTTTTCTTTAATAACTCTTCAACTTTTGAGAAATATTTATGAAAAGAACTATGCAGAGTCATATACTTGCCACAATTTCTTCATTTAAAATTTGTTCCGTAAAAAAAGTGAAGCTTTTCTTAGAACTTAATTTAATACTTATGAATAAAATATTCAAAGAGAAATGAAGAGTAAGAGTAAAATAAAATAATGCACAAAAGTTTCATGAAAAAGCTATTCAGATAAATATAATTCATTCTGAGTGTATTTTTCTTAAATCAAATTTACGTGTATTCTCCTAAAAACGATCGATTTGTTTGTTCTGAAATTTATTTTCATTTTAAAGCTGAAAATATTCAGAACTATTATTTAAGGTAATTTTTTCATTTTTTAAGCACTTAAATTACTGTAATATTTTTCATGAATTTTGATTTAATAGAATTACAAAATTACGAACATTAAAATCATAGAATACACTGTAAAACTTATTACTAAAATTAAAAAATCTTTTTTTTTTATCATAGGGTACATTTGATAAAATTAATATAAATAAATTTGTTTGATTTATCATCGTAAGTAAGTTAATTTTTACGTGTTATTTTTTTTCGTGTGATTTATGTTTTAAGTAGCATAAAAAGAGCCGTGAATCAAATTGAATGTTAAATGATAAATGTAAACCAAATCATGATTTAATTGCACCATAATTTAATAAAATTTATTTGTGATTTTTTGTAATCTTAGTAAATAATAAAAAATATAATAAAAGAAAATAAAACTTTTGTGCTATCGATTATTTATGTCTACATAAAAATTATATTTATCGAAATGAGATTTAAAAAAGGAGATTTCAACATATGAAGTAAAAATTTTAAGACAATAACTAATTTGAAAACATTTTATACTTTGTACCAAAAACTATTTCTATATTGTTTCTGATAATTTTGATAGAAATTATCCTTTATTTCAGACCATCAATACGATTATTCGTTACTTTTAAACATCCTAATACAAACTGAACTGAAATGATAATTCAAGATACTTAATGAAGCCTATTTCCTAATTATTTCAAAAGCACTAAAATTTCATTAATGCTTTTTTATTATTCAGGCTTAAATGTAATGCTTCAATTATTTTTCAGTAGTGAGAGACAAATAATTAGTTCTGGTGATTGCTAGACTAAATAAAATAAAAAATATTTCGATAATCTTTCGAAATATAGAACACTTGTTTATAAATCAAAGAATTGACTCTATGTTAGCTAAAAATTTACACTAAATCACATTAGTTAAATAAATTATAAGACCTGTGAGATAAGTTCAATTCTGCTAGATATAAAATTAAACACATGCCACTACACATTGTGTGTAGTAAATTAAAAAAGATAAATATTCAATCAAAATGTCCCAAATTGTCCTGTGCTTAGTGGCGCACTAAAATACTAATTACAATAACAATGACACAATTTTCAAAACCCAGAGTACAACCATAAGAACTATATTATTTGATCATAGCTTTGAATTTAAGCAAATCAAATATTATTTTTTTAAAAATAAAGGTGTGCTATAGAAATTTTATTCTATAAAAATGAAAAATACAAAAAGATTTAATTGCACAATTGTTAGAGATGTCATGAAATATTTTATTCATTTTATATATGTAACATTCATAATCATGTGAAACAATATGCGTTATTATACTGTACACAGTATACTGTGTATAAATACTGTGCACAGTATACTGTGTATAAATACTGTGCACAGTATACTGTGTATAAATACTGTGCACAGTATAACGTTATTATACTGTGCACAGTATTTATACACAGTATACTGTGCACAGTATTTATACACAGTATAACGTTATTTATACTGTGTATAATTTTTTTAAGTTTTACAATATCACTTATGCCTTTAATGAAAATATCATATGACTCACCAGGAAGCTGGGTTCGAACAGCTTTGGATCTTTATAGCGATGAAAACGGTACCTGAATTCAGTTTAATTTTTCAAACTTCAAGGTGACGCAAGGAAAATGCTATTAAATAAATCTTTAATATGAAGTTTTTCCATGTCTCAAGTGCTGAATGTATAAAATGATACTAAATCCTCTTGATAAATTGGATTGTTTATTATTCAGAAAAAAATTAGGACTCAAAATATTTTAAATTTTTAATAAAAGTTTGAATCCATATAAAAAAGTACATAGATGTTGTTTTTATCTATAATATTTAAAGCTTTTATACTGTGTTTTTAGATTACTCCTCTGACACTAATTGTTTTTACTGCTGCATTAATTAATTTTGAAAAATGCCCAATTTTTATCAATTTTACATACTTAACAATAGAAATTGAGTTGTATTTATAATAAGTTGCAATTTTAACTGAGTGAACTGATAGGAATGTGAAAAGAATCTAATTAGGTGGGAAATAGCATGAATAGAATCAATTTTAGTTGATTTTATACAAAACTTAGTAATGGTTAACATTCTACTTGTGATGTTTTATAGAAGTAAAAATGATAAAATAAAAATAATCTAATAAAAAGTGAAATGTTGACATTCATTTAATTTCTATGAAATACGTCAAAAATACCCTTGATGTATTTTAATCCCATTCATCATTAATAATCAACCACCCAATGCTACATTCATATGCAAAAATTGTGCAACTTAATAAATATTTTTTGATTGTAACTATCCTAAAATGAGTTTCGTAAAGGTATGTATATTCTGCTAATTCTTATTAACAGAAATTGCATTTTTAAAGGATATTACTAGTTGATTTAAGACTTTTTAATTTCCTTAAAAACTCAGATTTATCTTACAATTACCAAAATTCAATTAAAAATTCAATACGGTGAGGTATAACAATGAGCTGGCCAACTTGTCTAGTTGTCAGCGTGCTTGTCTACGGATAGGAAGGTCCTGGGTTTGAATCCCGGCTCAGGCTTGAACGTACTTTCTCTCTCTCTATCCTCTCTTTGTCCTTTCCTTGTGTGTGTGAATGAAGTATGAATGGTGTCTACCCTATAAAACGGGTCCTTATGGCATGTGTGAGGGTGCCATGATGGCCTGCCCCCTTTGGTGCACCCGGGGCAAGCCTCGGCGGCTAAGAAGTCGCTGTTTCTGGCTGGTTCCTTGGGTATCAGGGAACAATAGATTAATAGACTCTATTGCAGTTGTAACTGTCTACAATCTGCCATTGGAAGAAAATGGCATAATAATGAATAATATGCATTACAATATAATAAAAATATGTTTTACTGATGATTAATCAAATTTGCTTAGTTATAATATAAAAGTATAATTCCTTTGAATAAATATTTGTTTTATCATGTGAGGGAATACTATCATGAATTTTTTATTATTTTATTAAATTGTTGTTTGATTCAGTCCTTTATAAATAAATGAAATTTATTTTTATTTAAATATAAAATCATTAAATGCAATCGCAAAATGTAAATGAAATAATTTTGTACTTTTGGTCTAAGGTTTATTTTATGAAATATGTATACATTAGCACCATAAAAAGTACAATGGTACAAATGTGTACATATTTAATAAAGCACATAAAAATATCTTTCTGATATTTTTAAAGCAGTATTTTATAGAAATAAAATTTATAAATCCTAAAGTATCGTGACAAAATTAATATGCTTTTTCATCACAAAAATTTTCTTCAGAGTAAATATTCAGTTTTATTTTGGGATAAAAGTCAATTTATTTTCTTATATTTGTGCACCAAATAGAACAGAATAATTTCTGGTAATATGAATAACATTTTGTTTCTAGAAATAGTTTCTTTGAGAGAGAGGAAAAGAAAATAAACTAGGTTAAAGGAATGTGTATGGCAATAAATTTTCTTCCTTTAACCATTATGAAAGACAAAGACGTTGGAAAATGAATTCTCACGAATTACAATAGGTATTTACATTCCCCAGTCAGCGTCGTTAAATGAAGAAGGAAAATCTGAAGGAATAAATATTTTATGTATAAAGAGTTATTTTCTAAGCTCCGAATTTTTCCGTTTTAATAAATTTCTGACTCAATGATTTGTAAAAGAAATAATATATTTTGCATTTCTTAAGACACCATAAAAATTCAGTCTTTTGAATAGTAAAGAAAGTGTAGAGTTGAGATTTTCGTTAAAGTATTTAATAAAATATTTTTAATTTATACTCTTTTTTTTAAAAAAATTTATCATTTGACAATATGTTATCTTTTTAAAAAATTTAAAAACGTAGACTGCTTTTATAAAAATTTTGAGAAATGTATTTTTAAAGCCACTTTATATAAGCAGTTTAATTAAAAAGTTAAACTTTTCAATTTAAAATTGCCTCTATAAACTTGCTTTAATAGGCCTTTAATTTAACTGCCTATTATACTGGTTTTGCCTAACAATTTAGCTTTTAGGCAAAAGTTGTTGATGTTATATAATATACGTAAAACGGATAAGCCAAATATAACAGAATTAATATATTTAGGCCAACCCTAATATATGAATACGTATATTTGATTGTTTTCTCAATATAAAACAGTCATTTTAATTAGAGTTTAAATAGAACATTGGAAATTAAATTAAAACACATGTAAACCAGCATATTAAATTTAAAAGAGTTTAAAACTACGGTAACAGGAGTTTTTGAAAAATTTGAAGTATTAAGATATAAATGTAGCCACACACTTTCTAAATTTACAATGAACAAAATACCTTTGCTTTTATATTCTTTGTATAAATGCAACAAAAATTAAGTTTAATATCTTACGACAAATAAATGTATAATAATATATACATATATAGAACAATATATAAATATATAATAAAATATACAATACACATTCTGAAGCCAGATTATTCCTCATATGCTTTTTTAAAATTAGATTTCCCAGAAAAATGATACATGATGGAATAAACTTGAAATAAATTAATTTCTTTTCAGTCCTGCAAAATTTTGAATACTCTTTTTAACTTTGTATTATTTATTCATACTGCACTTTTTTGAAAACACTTTTTTTCTTCAAAAATTAAATATAAATTTTACTTAAAGTTCCAGCATTCCTTGTATTAAAACCAATTTATTGGTACTTCCATCACACTGATTCACATTATGTTTTGTGTTAGAAATAATTTCACAGAAAATTTTATTTTCATATAGAATAAATGGAAATAAGGTAATAATTAAGGAAAATAGAATTCACAAATTAAATAGAGCTCTTTTTGGAAATATGAATAAGAATTCACAAAAATACTAAACTTTATTTCAATTTTTGGCTACATAAATAATTTATATAAAATGGACAAACACATTCATATTTACTACCTGAAATAATTATTTAGGTAGATTGATACATAAAAATTGATATATACTTTTCTACCTTTAAACATTAAAATTTAAGATTTTTTTAAATTTTATAATAAGTTTATTAAATATATACATTTAAATAAAACTAAACTGTTTTTTTGAAAGCCCGCTGGTTTAGTGGTACGATTCACTCTCCAAAGGCACGGGTAAGAGGTTCGATGCTCGGGCTGGGCAAGGTTATCTTCGCCTTTCATTCCTTCAGAGGGTCGAAAAATTGAATACCAAGCATGCTTGGGAACTAAACACTGGGAGTTTTCACGTCAGGCCGACCACCTAACCAGAACATATGCATCGCACCCCAAGGGCTCTTGGTCACGGAAACAGAGATGAGCACTGTAGACCTTGTGGTCCTCATGGGCTGTCATACAACAGGGTTCAGTTTAAATTGCTTTTTTAAGAAATATTAACTTCACTCATGATTATGAGTATTTAAAAAACATTCTATTAGAATGTATATTGAGATGCAATGTTAATAATCTGATTATAAATCACAGAAATTAATTAAATTAAGATGTTTTATTAAGCTAATTTTAAAATTTTTTATTTGATATTTCATTATTTGTGCCTTTACATTCCTTGTGAAATATTCTTGTAAAGTATAACATATTGTGTTTAATGTTTGGTGTAACCTCAATTAAAGGCTAAGTAGTGACAAATAATTTTATGCAATCAAATATTGTGTACCTGAAAATTGATATAACAAAGCTAAAAGATTATCAACGAAGTTGATTGTCTAGAAAACGGAAGACCTTATAGTTTGATGGTACAAGATCAGGTGAATAAAGAGGATGCATAAAATTTCCCAGTTAAATTGCTGTACGATATTCTTGGCCATTCGCGTGCCACGTGGCCTCGAGTTATTGGTCAAAACATCTATGCGATTAACCAGTGCTGGTTTTTTCTGTTCCAATGTCTGTTGCACACATAACTGTTACAGCGACTGCAGCGATTTTTTGGCTCGTTAGTAACAACTCATACTGAATCACTTGACGGTTAGTACATCAAACGCCAGCTTCATCATAGATGGATAAATCTCTTTACATGAACTTGTGAAACCAATGTCCATTCACAGCACTATTCGTAAACACTTGACATATTCGTTGATTTGATGCAGCAGCTAATAAGCCCATCTTGAAGTCGTGAAGCAAACAACACATACAAGTTCCTTCGATTCGTATATTTATTTTCATACGAGATATGATTCATAAATATACGCCATGGAGCTGTTTCATAACAATTGATACTCCTACATTGAATTGAACAAGGTCTCAATCAAATCATACGCTAATTTGCTTACTTATTCTCACTTCATTCAATGGAAAGACGAAAATAGTTAGAGCTTTATTATTTACGTTATTGTTAATTGTGAAATTTTCACCCCATTCCTCTTTCTGGATTCTCTCTCTCTTCAATAAATCTTTTTATTATGCACATAATTAAACATAGTCTGTTCTAAAAAATTAATTTTGACATTGATTTCATAAATATAAATTTAACTCCTATTATCGACATTTATAGCCATTTTAGATATAAAACCACTTTTAGAATAAACATCCATCAGTGAAATTCCAATTTGACATTAATTATAAAACAGTTTTCTTCGTAAAAGTGTGCTTGTTATATGTTATATAAATTACTTAAATTATTTGGATATTCTTATCTAAATAATTTTAATACTCTCATTTTTGGAACTAAAACGGCTGAGCATTCTGTATTCAAAAGGTGACAAGAAATACAAATTATTATTTTATTTATCATTTCACTTTCTCTTTTTCTTTATATACTCTAATTATTTAACCTTAAAAATGGTGAATTCCATTTATTTATTTTATAAAAAAAATGTACCAAAATTACAAGTAGACAACTTTTTCATTAAATAAATTTCCATTTATAAAGTTATTTTATTATTTTTTAGAAATAAGATAATAAAAATGCAATAATAAAAATGTCCTTTGAGTTACATAATGTGAAAAAATTCGTTGCTTATAGCATCTAAAATAGGTTTATTTTGCTTCTGTCTCTTTCTTTATCTGAACTTATATTATCCTTTATTTATGGACACGAGTGTGTGAAAATTAACACTATGATCAATATATAATATTATCATCCATTGTTTATCTAACAATAGAAGTACAAAAACAAATGTATTTTAAATCTGTATTATCATAATATATTTCGAAATCACATAATATATTTAAAATTTTATACACATGATATATCTATTGTTATGAAAAATAAAAATTATATATAGGTTTAAAGCTATCTTCAGTTATTTGTAATATAAGTAAATCAAATTAGTTTAAAGGATAAAACTTAAACTTTACCAAACAAACAAAGTGATTAACTATATATTCATAAAAAATTATATTGAAAAATATTTCAGAATAAATTATTTGATAAATCCTTCTTATTATAATTTAACTATATATTCAAATCTGGAACTATATAAACGATAAATTAAATGCTTTTTAAACACTTTTAATCTATTCAAAATTGATTCTAATGTCATTTATTTAAGCTTAAAGAATAAATAAATTTTGTGATGCTGTCAGAAATTTTGGTTTTGATAAATTACATTGGAAATTTATGTTAAATACAGAGATATGTAAATCAGTTTTATTCCTCAGCACATAGTTTAATTCTTTAGCATATGAAACACAGAAAGTTTGAGTAAAACAATTTCCAATGTGATGATATATCCTTTATGATTTAAAAACAACTTACTTCGGGGAAGGGGTAAAATAAACTAGAGGATGGATTTTATTGAGTGTTGAAGTTTGCAGAAAAGAATATAAGTAAACATATTGGAAGGAAAATATGAAATAATGCTTGTTATTCTTGCATATGACAAGTTAATATAGTTAAATGATTAATATTGCTGTTTATATAGTTATGCTAATTGAAATTGATAAAAATGTTCAGGTATTATTTTGAAATGATTGATATTGTATAGTCAATATTAACTTCATTTTATGATTTATGAGTAAAAAATTTATGAATAAAAAATATGATTTATGAATAAAAAATTTAATCAGTGCAAAAATACTTTAAAAAAACTGAAGCAGGAGATTTGATTATAAGTTATGGCCACTTTACTTAAATTAATGTTGATTTCTTACTATTTGACATTGATAAAATGATCGGATAAAATAATCATGTATCTTGCATGATGTATAAAAAAAGATAACTTCTTATAACATTTTTCATTTGTTTTATTTCAGTTCATAAAAAATCAGATATGCTGGATTTTTTTAAAAAAAATATTTATTATAATTTCGATATTTTATTCCTAAAATAAGTTTTTTTATAAAGTAATTTTATATGTAAATAATTTTTTACTTTCAGTAATACTCATTAATTTCCTTTAAATTTATAAACATTTCTATACTTAAAATTTCAGTTCTTAATAACCTGAAGTATCATTAAAGACTCATCATTTTTTGAAAATTTTTTATCGTAAATATGTATTTTAAAAATTTGCTTGGTTTTTGTTAAAAATTATAGACTGAAAATAATGAAACTTTTATATTTTAAATATATGCACATTTAAAAAACAGTGAAGTACCTGGGAGAATGTGATTTTTTTTACCTGGAATTAATACCTATACTTATACAAGTGAAGTTAATAAAACTTTATATAAGTACAGATAATAAAATTGTAAATTTTGAAGGCCATATAACTCATTAAAGGCAAAAAATGGTATATTGAATGTTCAAATTAGTTGATGAAATGGCCATTCACAATTCCGCATGTTTCTATAAATGTATATGGAAGAATTCATAATGTAGATAGGAAATATTCGTAAGTGTCGAGTGCGATACAATCTGTCAGATACTTATCAATTTTTGTTCTAGAACTGCAACTTCTTTGGTGTTTAAATCTGATGGCTTTCCATTTCTCAGATAATTTTGGTTGTTGTAAGATCTGTTAACTTTACTGAATAATACAGAGTATTAATCACACAGAAACAGTCTAAAAAGATACGAGAGCTCTACGAAGCTTAACATTTTCTTGTTGTAAACTTGTGATGATTTTCCATATCAATGGGACAATCCGTCACGCGATGTATACAGCACACCGTTGCACAACTAATCTTAATATAAATAAAGGCAAAGTGCTGTCATAGAAGATTGAATCACTCTTTATAATATCAGGAGTAATCGCTGCAACATATGTTAAGCTAAAGAAACCGCGGGAACTGTATACACGATTACGAAGATCATCTGGTAATGAAAGAAATGGATTCATCTCGAACGAATATGTGTTGTCAGTTTGCTCGCAACTGCTGATGATAGGACAGACAGAAATGCAAATGTATCGTTCGATACAGGTTTAAGCGATGATGTCTTAATGTTTAATCAGAGCATAAATTTTAAAATTAATTTTTATGAAGCAACTTTCTTTTATATACAAAGAAATATTATAAGAAAAATTTGCATACTTAGTACGCATTACGCATAAGAAATACACAATAAAATGAAGTATAGAGTAGAAAGTCGGGACTTTTTCTGGCTCTTTCCTGTGAAAGGAAATCCAGCACTTGCCTTGCACGTCTAGCCTCTGGCCTCCTGAAATGCCTCACTTTTGTAGCGGGTAACAAGACCTTCCCCCCTCTGTCCTAAATGTCATGGACACCCAGCTTCTCCTGAGCATATCCTGAATTGTATGAATATACTATGGGACGAAACTTACACTTCTCCCCTCCTTGTCAACGATTTCCTCTCATTCAATTGATTCCTAGATTTGGTTTGACTCCGTCAGACCCTTGGAGATAAGCAAAAAAATTTTTAATTAAAATGCAGATACCATCAAGTAAAAAAGGAACAATTTTTCTCGTAATAATTTTTTCCACTGCTTTCTAAATGTCAAAAAAGTAGCTTTTATGGAGTTATATTTATATGTTTTGATTTCTGCTTAAATAATAATAATAATGTATAAGAGTAATTATTACATTTATGCAATTTTATCAAAATTTTTTCTATATTACGAAATAAAAGTGTGATTTATTAATGGATTGATTATGACACACATCTTGGTTCGATTAGTTAAATTGTAAATTCTTTGAATTTGTACAATAAACTTTGCTTCATTTTTATTTAATCATTAGAAAAGTTATGTCACAATTTCTCAATAGTTCTGCATGAGAAAGGACTAATATCATGTATGATTGACATTGCCATAAAAATTTATTAATTTAAGTAAAAGCAACTTATATCTAGGAAAAATTATACTAAAATTTTTAGATTAAGCTTGAAATTCAATAAGAGCAACAAATTAAAATAAATTCAATACTTTTTAGATATAGAATGAAAAGATATTATTGGAATATATATGTTTTTACAGCAACTTCATTGTACCAATTATCTTGCTGTTTCCGAAATTGCTTAAGGCTATTGTTATCTTGATAGAAACTGTTCTATTGTACGAATTAATTTTTTAAAAAGTTTCGTTACTTAAGTTCATAAACATTGTTTAAATTATTGCAGGAATCATGGAAAGAGACAAGCTGTAGATAAATTAACTGTAGAACATGAATGCTTCACATACTGTAAATATTTGAATATTCAACTCTTCTTTCATTCATTATCAATAAATCTGAATCAATTTGCATACCTCATTGATTTCCTTCAGAGAGTTAAAAAATGATAAAATAGTAAAATTTATACTTAGTATTAACTAAATTAATTTTATATTCTTATTACAAGAGCATTTCAAAATTTTGTGATTTTAAAACAACTGATAAAATATAATTGATGCAGGAAAGTCTATATTTTTAACAAATTAAAAATTTACTTTTTGATATTTTAATACAGTTATCTCAAAGAATTGCTTTATTACTTTTTTTATGAGATGAATAAGAGTATCATATATTCGAAATAGTCTGCAATGTCAAATTAAAGACTAAGACTGATTTACAATAAAGAAATTGCTGTGAAAATACTAAATATATTTATATAAATACAAAAGATCAATAGATATTAATTCTTTTTTTTAATTTTATTAAATGGAATTTCAATCTTTAGGTAAAAATAGTTTACAAATAATTAAATTGAAAATAGTCAAATTGTTTCAGAGAATTAAATTGTTTAATCAAATTGATAAATTGTTTTAAAGAATTTTTTCAACATTAATGTGAAATTTTATCAGATTATAAATTCCACATTATGGACTAATATTTTGGTTCAATTGAATTACATCTGAATATCTGAGCAGTATCACTTTGAAGTTCTTGAACATGATATAACAAAGAAAATGCCTAATTCTGCCATTAATATTCTTAATTTTTATGAACTTGCAATTAAAGTCAGCATTAAGAAATTCGTTTTCTGCAGTAAATACTTCTTTCGGAGAATGAAATCATTCACAAACGTCTATTGCATTAATTATAACAACTGAAGACATTGCAATCATAACAAATGATTTTAATTGATTACAGTGTGTTTTTTTAAAGTAATTATTTTTATTTGAATGAAACCATCACAATAATTTCTTCTGCTAAATTACACTTTTATATAAATTTGTGTTTGAGAAGATTTTTCAATTTTACTTTAGGAAATTTCTGTATCACTTTATATGTGTCAATTAAAAGCGAAGAATTTATGTAGAGTCAATTTTATATCTTAAAGGGTATTTTTTAAAGAAAAAACCCTTTTTATTTGTTATGAAAATTTCAACTTGCAAACATTATTGAAAGAAAATTATAGTGAAACACAAATATTTATGACAATGAGCACAAACCATTGCCAATAATACAGGCACCCACTATTATTATCTTTAACCATTTTATATAAAAATCTAGGACACACACACATTTTCTAATTCTTAAAAAAAGATATTTCTGAGGTTTTGAAAGAAATTATGTTGTAAAGTTGGCACATACATTAAGAAAAATTAAACACAATCATCTTTTTCTTATACTAGTTTTATTCGATGTTGTGATTTAGATACAATACACACACACACACACACACACACACACACACACACACACACACACACACACACACACACACACACACACACACACACACACACACACACACACACACACACGCACACGCACACGCACGCGCACGCACGCGCACGCACACGCACGCGCACGCACACGCACACAAACACACACACAAAGTACGAAGAAATGAGAAACCATCGAAATATTTCAATCAAATTTTACTATTTAATACTTTTATTATTTACATATTTATGGTAATAATTCATTGTTTTTAAAAATGATTTTTGATTATATAAAATAATTATGAGCTAAAAATAATCTTAAAAAATTCTTTTTTGATATGAAACTTTTTTAATCCAAAGTCTATAGATTAATCATAAGACAAAAATTTTATGACAAAGAATGACTGCTATTGAATAACTCTCTTGAATTTGAAATATTTATCCGTTATTAAAAATAACTTTTAATGAATTTATATTTTAATGATCATTCTTTAATGATTATTAATTTTAATAATAATTTTAATTATTTTTAATAATTATTAAGACAGTAGATCGCAAAAAATTCTTATTTTCTACAAAAATAACTCATATTCAGCAATCTTCAAGATGATTATTATAAACCATATGTCTTATGTGTATGAAAAAAATTAATATATTTATTCAACTGAAAAATTAATTAGTATTTATATTAACATGTTATAATGTCTGATTATATTCACAAATAAACTTCTTTGGCAATATATTTCCTTATTTACATTAAAAATTATATTAAATATGTTAATTTAGTTTTCCCACATCTTTATTTAACAAATTATATACTTTTATATGTAATTTTGCAGTTTGATTAACTATATATTTTTATATAAATTCTTGATTGTTTCTTGTTTTTAAATTGGAAGTACGTCTACATTAATTAGATATTTTTTTGATTAAAATTATATAAAATCTCCATTTATGTTAAAATATTTTTTTAACATGCTTAGAAAGTTATATGGCTCATTTTTGCATGGTAAACACATTTTTTTAAAATTATTTATTAATTTCAAATTTATAGTTACATATAGTATAACTTTCAATATATTATTTTAACAGTTTGCTGACTAATATTGATTTTTGATAAAAATTATACCAAAGAATAAGTAAAGAACTTACAAGAAAGGAAATTTTAATAAAAGACAATAAAAAATAATAATTTATATAGGGTAATCCAATATTATGTTAATTTTATCTTTTAGTAAAAATAATGTTACTTTTAAAATCTTTTTTCAGAACTTGCAAGAAAAATTATTAATATAAACATATATATCATATTAACCATTAATTTTTGTTTTAAATAGTTTTAAAATAATCAAATAAAGTACATAACATCTTGAAAAAATAAAAGTTATGTCATAAATTCAATAACCTCAATTCATAACTTGTCCTACAGCCTAATATACTCATAAAAGTCAACATTTATTGAAAGCTCCAATTTTAACAATATATTTTCAATAGCGATAAGTACTTCAGAGCTGTTGAAGAGAATTTAGTGTTCTGAAACTTTCACGTGGATCCTTAGAAGAATAAACACTACTTTTACGGCATCAAATTTTTAAAGTGATTAACAGAATAATAGGCCATTATTTTCTTTTTCTCATCTTCTATCATATTAATTTTGTTTGGAAAACTAATTAATTAAGACGTATCGTTGTACTTTGTGACTATGAAAGCCATAGAACTTATAATTTATTTAAAAATATTGTGTAAAAGTTTTATTTGGTTAGAAGAAGCTGAATTAAAGTTTCATAAGATAATAAATAAAATAAGGAAACAGCATTTAATTCTTACATTGAAAAGAAAAAAAGAAATTTATTGTAAATATTAAAAATGCATATTATATTCAATTTATAATTAACCACACACACACACACACACACACACACACACACACACACACACACACACACACACACACACACACACACACACACACACACACACACACACACACACACACACACACACACACACACACACACACACACACACACACACACACAATTAAACAAATATTAAGTTGTTTTATTGCATGTTATATATAAAGTACATGTAATTTGTTTTTTAAAGAGTTGTATTTTACTTTAAAAGTTTAATTTAATGCTATACCTCTAAAAAAATTCGTTTGGAAAATAATTAATATTTGTATAATTTACAACAACTGTAATTTTTAAATTGAATATTTTGATAAAAATTTAAAATCTGTTATGCTATGTTTTGACATGGATGCATAAGATATTCATATAAAATGATGACAGAGAAAATAAAGTAATTTTGCAAATGCATCATTTATAATTGTTTGCACAAATTCACTAAGTAAAACTATATTATGCACTTATAAAAATATCTATATAATAAAATATCTACAAAATATCCTTTATAGATTTTAAAGTAATGAGACATTTCACACAGAGATTTAAATTTTTATTTAATATTCTAAAGAAAATTTTTTTCTTAAATACAGTAAAAATATGCGAACACTTTAACTTGACACTATCATTCTTTTAACATTCTCCCTTTAATGTGAAGAAAGCAGTTAATTTGTGAAACATGTGCATGTGTTTAGTATTTTATCTTATTTTCAGAAACGTTTTAATAAAATAAGATTTAATCTCATGTTTTCTACACTCACAGTTAAATAATGATCAATTGACATTATATGAAGCATACGTAGAGCTAAATAGAAAAAAAATGTTGACCAAAGTCATTGATTTAATTTTTATAGTTCTATACAAATATGCAAAAATTTAAGTTAATACAATTTTTTCTAATTCTTTGAAATAAGATAAAATACTATATCAAATAGCATATTTAATATTTACACGTAGCTAATAAAATATCATACAAAAAAGTTCATATTATTTTAGGCAATTCAAGCGAAATTTCACTCAGAGAAGATTAACTCTTTATCATTAAATAAAATTTTTTTAGACTTTTCTCCATTAATTTCTTTTAATTATTTTTTGTAATATCAAATAAGTATAAAATAATAAATTCTCATTTTGAAAAATTGTATATTTTTTACACTTCTCTATATAGTTAGTAGATTAATTGTTTTAGTTTGAAATTTTTCTTCATGCATAGCCAATACCATCAAATTTGTATATATTAATTACTATGTTAACTATATATCTAAGAGCTTACACTAATTAGATATAGGTATAGTACCCATTGATTTTTTTTGAATAAACTGTCAGGAAAAGTCTTTGAAATATAATAAAATACATTTTATAATTATAAGTGAAAAATTTTGCTATACTTCAAAATATTAATAACAGCAGGTAATGACACCAATGAAAATTACTTAGAAGAAATTAAAAATATTTATAAATCTTGATTATATATAGATTATTTTAACCAAATGAGAATTAAACTTAATAAATAAGTAATTAACGTATTCATAAAATAACTTGATTATACAGAATATCTTAAATGCATTAACATTTAGCTTAGCATGAAAAACATGAAAAATACATATTAACATGTTTGATATACACATTAACATGAAAAATACATATTTTCCTCAATATAAATCATAATTCCTCAATGTTTGAAATAATAATTTACAATAGATTTATACAATTAAAGAAGTATTTATTAGTTACTTTTATATTATACAAGTATTGTAGAACAAAAACCAATGAAAATTTTTCTTGAAAGTTCCATGTTTGTTTCCTTAATAACAAGTGACCTCCTCACAAGATTATGGCATCGTAAAATATTTTTGGCTTTTCCTTTAAAAAGTACGCTGTTCTCTGCACGAATGTAAAACATTTATAACAGAGTGTATGACATGCAAACTATTGATTTTCAAAGAAAGGATGCATCTTGGTATAGAGGCAGCACCATGATCTTGAGAGTAATGATCCCTAGTTTGTTTCTGGCCATTGTTGAAAAGAGAGATGGGTGTTACGTTCATGCCAATTTCTTCCCTTGCAACACATAAATATGGCTCATTATATTTAAACTGTTCTAGATAGTAATATCCAGATATTAATGTAAAAAAAGTCTCCACACTAGCTTTCAGGCAATAGAGGGTCCGCAATTCAGTGTAAAGTAACAAAATTTCCAAATAGGTCAAATGGTAATTAATAAATGAACGATATTATTTCCGAAATAAGATAGATTATGGTGATTTTTTTGTTTTTCAAAAGAAATGTTTTCAGAAACGAAGAATATCAACATTTCATATACTGTTTTCGGATTCAGTTTTGACAATATTTTCCGTATTTATTACTTTCATTATTTCCCTCATATCAGTTTATACTCGTCGCTAGCATTTTTAAGAATCAATCCATAAATTTTTAAATAGTATGATAAAATGTATCATACATTAGGTATTAAAATAAACACTGCTCCACGCTGAAAATGCAACACGAAGAAAGAGTTACCAGAAAGTGACCAAACATGGCAAACCGATAAAAACAGCAACGAAAAATAAGTGATCTGTATTTCGAAGTGATATGCACAATAGAGAGCGAGAATAGGATTGGGTCAGTAGGCTAACATAGTGAAGTGGCAGGACCCCGGACTTTACCAACTGGTTATCGCGTTATGCCTCACCATCTCCGAGAGACTTCCGTAACATTTACGGGGGACCACTTATGTAATTGCTTGCTTGTGCTTATGTGCTTATTTAAAATTATATTGTGCTTATTTAAAATGATAGTCACATTGGTAGGGCTTGAAAGCTTGCAGACATCCTAGCGCAGTAGGTGTCTGCATCACAGTTCAGTTACATGATTGAAATTAGTTATTATAAAATTTAGTAAACGTGTAGGTCAGTAGTTTATAGTGCTACCGTGGATGGCAATGTACTAATCAATACGTCTAGGTACAGAGTCAATGAGAGTACGAATGACGCCTTGAGGAATACTTTAAATTCTCTGTCAACCATTTTCCAGAGTGAGTCTTCTGAAGGAGGCAACGGCAGGATCTGAAAATGGAGTCCAATCATATCCCAAACGTGTTCAATTGAGGAGAGATACGGTGAGCACGGTGCCCAGGGCAACATCCGTACACCTTGCAGCGCAAGTTGGTTGATACAAGGAATGTGCAGCCGGGCATTATCTTGTTGATAAATGTCATTGCGAACCCTGAAGGTAGGACAGCATCACCGGCCTCAGCTCATCATCCACGTAGCATTGGACTCTCATAATGCCATGAATACAAATTAGAAGTGACCTGGAAACATATGCAATGACTCTCAAACATTGATGAAGTGTTGTCCCATGGTAGGGCGTTGCACAACTACCTGTCTACCCGTCAATGCCAAAGTTATACTCGACGACTATCACTGAAGAAACAGAGGCGTGACTCATTTGAGAAGATGATCATGTGCCACTCCGTCCTCTACATCACTTTCATTCAGCACCTTTCTAGACGTTGGCATCTATGCTGTGGGGTCAATGGTAGTTTTCTTAACGTGCGCCATGAGTGCAGGCCACTAGCAACCAATCAATGGAAAATGGTTCTGATTGATATGGAATCATCCAGGGTATCTTACTTATGCAGCAGAATTTCGGTAAGCGTGCGTTGCAAGGCCACGACCACCTCCCGACGGACGAATGCATACACGCGGGTTACTATTACGCTATCTGCACCGGCGTCCTGCAAATTTTCAACAGTTCCTTGTTCCAGCCATCTTCGGCACAATCGGTGCACTGTAAACGTATCTAGGTGTGTGTCAACTGTGATTTGCTATAAAAGCCAACCTGCTCTACTTAGTCCAATCACAATGTTCTTGTAAACTGATCTGTTTGCTAGAACTGACTCCATCGACAATAGCTTAGCAATTACAACGTCCTTAACTACAAGAACAAACTTTCAACGATTATTTTCCAAACAGCTATAACGACACGAATTTTGATCACTCTGCCAGTTCCTTATGCTATATCTTATCCTATGTGCTCTTGGGGGCTACTCATCCTATGTGCTCTTGGGAGCTACTCATCCTATGTGCTCTGGAGAGCTACTCATTTGACATCATTTGCATTACTCGGTAAGGTGCATCTACGATAAAATTTGTATAATTTTCTGAACACTTCTTCTTAATGTGTCATTTTTACTGGCGGGCAGTATAAAATTTTCAATAGAATTCAAATATATTCGAAAGTATTTCATAATTTGCAGGTCATACAACTAAAACATGTGAAGCAAATAATTAAGATATGCCATAAGAAGCTTGTATTTTAAAAAAAATTTAATAAACTTGTTTTAAAAAACCATTTATCATAAAACTTAAAAAATATTTATTGCTAACTGAGGATAAACATATTTTTTGCATTAATTTTAATTTGACTGTTTGTTTTCGTTATCGGAATGTAAACCAAAGACCCTTCATGTTAGCTAATGACCGATAGGGCACATTGACTATATTATCCATGTGAAATGATATCTCTTGTGTTGGTAAGCCACGCTTAGGAGTCTCCCAATTGGTTTCTGCTTCTATATTACGAAGTTCCGGAGCTATGATGATACACCCACTGAACGCTTCACTATATAAGGTGCCATCACTTCCACCCTTTGAAATCATGAAATCCTAGATGGCAGGCATTATACAACAACACACAGCAACAACATATTCCCTTATGAGTAACACTTTGTATTTTATCTTCCTAAACCATCACAAAAATACATTGGTTGCTTACATAAAAAATATATATATTTTGAGAACTTTATATAAACTGATGGATGAAAAATTCAAAGTATTCGATTAATCAAATTTCTATTAAGTCTTCCATTTGGTTAAAATTTGTAATTGAATAGAGAAATGTGTCTACAGAATACTTATGATGCACAGAAATACATTCCCTCTTTCTTAAAAATTTCTTTTCACATCAAAATTTTTTGGACTTCCAAAAATTGAACATAAAATTAATGACTTATCATAAAAATTCATTTGTATTAGTTTCGAAAATGTTGCTTTAGTTTTTCTTATGTTCCATTATCTGGCAACACATTTCAAAATATATTTTATTTAAAATCCTTATTTGCTGTGAACTCCTTAATGAAATGTGATTTTACATTTCTTTTAAGCCAAGTTTAATGATCGCATTTTTCACTAGACCTATTCCATTCAGGTTCTTGAAAGTAATTTTCGCTTTGTGTTTCCAAAGTAATTACATTTACTTTCATACAACATAATACGGAACAACTAAAAATGCCTGATTGTAACGTGACTGAAAATTAATTTTGATATGGACGAAACCTATTACAAAACTAATATTACATTGATAGAAAACCTTTTTATTTTAATGAAAAAATGATGACTTCAACATTTTCCGTTAATAGGATTAAAATTCGCATATAATTGAAGAGCTAATAATTCAGTAGAAAAATGTTTCAATACATTTTAGAAGGCTAAATTTTTTTTATGCAAGTTAATAAATAACTTAACTAAAAATTAGATACATTAATATTAAATAACATGATTATTGATGGACGCATATTTTTGTTTCAAATCAAATAATGTAACAAGTGAACAACGTAATATAGTTAATATAACAACAATTAACGTAATATAGTTTTGAATTAAATATTTTTAGCATTATATATTTAAATTTATATCTCTATGTACACTACTGGCCATTAAAATTGCTACACCAAGAAGAAATGCAGATAACGAAATGATATTTGTTGGACAAATATATTATACTAGAAATAACAAGTGATTAAATTTTCAAAAAATTTGGCTGGATAGATCCTGAGAAATTAGTACCCAGAACAACCACCTCTGGCAGTAATAACAGCAGTTATACGCTTGGGCATTGAGTCAAAAATAGATTGGATTGCATGTACAGGTACAGATGCCCATGCGGCTTCAACACGATGCCACAGTTCATCAATCGTAGTGACTGGCGTTTGGTGACGAGCCAGTGGCTCGGCAACCATTGACCAGACGTTTCTTATTGGTGAAAGATCTGGAGAACGTGCTGGCCAGGGCAACAGCCGAACACGTTCCGTATCAAGGCGTACAATACCGGCAACATGCGGTCCGGCATTATCCTGCTGAAACGTAGGGTTTCTCAGAGCTCGAGTAAAGGGTAAAGCCACGGGTCGTAGCACACCAGAAATGTAACGTGCACTGTTCAAAGTACCGTCAATGCGAACTAGAGCTGACCGAGACGTGTATCCAATGGCACCCCATACCATCACGCCAGGTGATGGGCCAGTACAACGATGACGAATGCATGCTGCCAGTGTGCGTTCACCACGATGCCGCCAAACACGGATGCGACCATCATGATGCTGTACACAGAACCTGGATTCATCTGAAAAGATGACGCTCGCCATTCATGCGTCCAGGTTCGTCGTTGATCACACCATTGAAGGCGCTTTTGTCTATGATGCAGCGTCAAGGGAAGCCGCAGCCATGGTCTCCGAGCTGAGTCTTGTTGTCTTCCAAACGACCCCGTTTCTTGACTCACGGCTCGTGACGTGGTTGCACGATCCACTACGCTCATGCGGATAATATGCCTGTCTTCTCGGCTGCTAGTGATAGGTGGCCGTTGAGATCCCGCATGGCGTTCCGTATTACCGTCCTGAACCCATCGATTCCATATTCTGCTAACAGCCATTGGATCTCGACCGACGCGAGCAGCAATACTGCGATAATATAAATCGCAATCCTGGTACGCTACAATTAGACCTTTATCAAAGTCAGAAACGTGCTGGTACACATTTCTCCTTCTTACTCGAGGCATCACAACAACTTTTCACCAGGCAACAACGTTCAAACGCAATTTGTGTATGAGGAACCGGCTGAACAATTTCCTCATTTAAACACAATTAAGGTGTTGCTACTGGCGTCTGCTTTGTCTGAATGCGCTGAAAAGCTAATCATTTGCTTATCACAGCACCTTCTTCCTTTCGTATAAATTTCACGTCTGTAGCATGTCGCCTTCTTGGTGTAGCAATTTTAATGGCCAGTAATGTACTATAAGAAGCATATAGAAACACAGACATACATATATGAGTGAGTGCGTATAGTATTACTATTATATATATATATATATATGTATGTGTATGTATGTATGTATTAGCAGCAGTTAATGAAAATTGGTGAGTGAATATGATTACTTACCATAATATTAAAATATTTAGTTTTTTTAACTGCATTTATTATTTTAAAATTAAAAGTATGTATCTCTTAAAAAATTTGAGTTTGGTGTTGATTAGTAAGGCAAATTAATTATTGTTTTTCTAACACAAATGCATTTAAGGCGATTTGTGATACAAGATTAATGATTTATTTCATGATATTTGTAAAAAATCACATTTTTGAAAGTATATATTAATTAATTATAAAATTGTACAATACTATAAAAGCAATACTGATTAAATTGTTATTAGTTTTAAGTATATGATTTATTTTATGAAATTATTTTTATTTTATTCTTTTTTTGTTTCTGGACTATTTTACTATTTAGGAAAATTTCTCCTCCGTAGATTAAGTGAATGTTCAAATGTCTCATAATAGTTTTTAAATATATAGCTAGTCATAAAATGCCAACGTATTATAAATTGAGTAAAATGTAAAAATAACTTGGATTAATGAATTATCCTTTTAATTTCTGAAAAAAAATTATATTGTTTTCGGCTTACATCAATTCTGACTATTTTGCTACTGAAAACAATTAGCCATTAAGCTTTACATCTTATAAATGATTGCCAAAACATCAACTATTTATTTCATAATTAAAAATTAATAATAAAAATTATGACTAATTTTCCGATAAAAATGTCTTCTAAAGACATAATATTATTGAACAAAAGTTTCGCGATTAAATTACTTTACCTTCTTTTAAGTTACTTTACTAGTAGTTTGCATCATGGATAACTGAAACTTAGGAAAATATTATAATATATATATATATATATATATATATATATATATATATATATATATATATATATATATATATATATATATATATATATATATATATATATATATATATATATATATATATATATATATATATGTATATATATATATTAAGTATATAAATTTACTTTACTTAATATTATATCATTTCCTAAGTTTCAGTTTTCCATGATGCAAACTATAAGGATACCAATCTTTACATTATTGTCTTAATACTAATAACTGTAAAATATGTTTTTTAAAACCTATTTTTCTCAAGTACTTAGCCTTTTATATTTTCAAATTTTTGGAATTGGATCTATTGAATTAGGCAACTAAATCTTGCGTGAAAAGAATACTCAAATAATTAAATGCAATATAAAAAAACCAATTTAAAATGTATAATAACAGGTCATCGATTAATCAACAAAAACTGCCACAAGAATTGCTCAATATCTGAATCGTTCGTTAACCGATCATAGATTTACCATATATTTTTGGTGAAATCGGTTCATTCCTTTTGGAGACCCTAAAAATGAAATTTATGAAAATGATGTATAATTTCTAATTAAGTTTATAAGAAGTATACATACACACAGTCTTGCATATTCATCAGTCCTTTTCATTTTTCGTTTATAGGGGTTATGTCCATTGATGGCTGCTTTTCCCTTTTTCAAGATTTTCTGGAAATAACTAGTACCATTGTCGTTATAAAGTGATTAATAGCATTGTTATTGTTGCCGTGGGGAATTTGCTTTTCAAGACTACGTATAAGATAGTAAATAAGCAAGGAGCTCAAAATGTAATCAGTTTCAGTTTTGAATAAAATCAAAACCGATACTGGCATACTACTTTGGCTACAAATATATTATTCGAAAATGTTTTTACCAATATAGAACTTTTAAATTCAATGGGCAAGCAACATAAATCATGGGAGATGAAAACGAATTTTGGTCCTTTGGGTAAAACAAACCTACACATTATGCACCGAGAACCAAGAAGTGTTCGTTAGGATTCGTTTTAGCTCGTTATCCAAATATGAGTTCGTTTTCTGAATACAAAAATCTTTCTTGAAAGTATCCATTGTCCGATTTGTTCGCTGTCCGAATTCGTTAACCTTTCACCTACTGTGTAATTACTGCAGGAAATTTAAAGTAAAAGGAATATATTACATTTAAAGTAACTTTGGATTTAAAATTAAAGTTTCTATTTTGATTCGCAAACTTTATAAACGGCCATTATCTTATGCATTAATTATTAAAAAGAGTTTGATTAATGTAAATATTTCTCCATAAATTTGGGAAACATTAATGAAATATATTACAAAATAAAAGTCCTAGCAAAGTTGCATAAATATAATCTCAGTATATGATGAGTTCGATAATGTTTTATTTTTTGAAGTGGTTGGAAAGGAATTGAAGAAGATATTTATATGAAAACAAATAATAATAGGAAATAATAATATTTTTACAATAATGCTCTTAATAGTTTTTTATGCAATTATCAAATATGCATTATTTATGTTTTGCAATAATGCTTTTAGAAATGTGTGTTTTATTTAATGATTTATTCGTAAGTACCTTTTATCATAAATTATTAAGCACTAAGTTTAGAGCCACTTAAGCAACCTTTTTACTAAGTATAAATTTACTCAGGCAAAATAAACAGGTAAAAATAACTGTTATCATAAATTTAAAAAATTGAACTTAGTTATTTAAGATAACTTTGCGTTAATATAATTTATATTATTTAAAAACAATATGTGTAAGAGAGAGATTTTTTAATAATTTTAAATATTTACTTCATAAAAACATTATATAACTAAATGATAAATAATTTCATTGCAAATTATTCAAGGATCTGAAAATATTTGCCTTATAACTTGCAACTAATTCATTAATCTATAACAACGTAATAAGTAAGTAAAGAACCACGACTTTTAATTTTGTAATTGAAAAACATAGAAATGCAGTGTACAGAGGAATGTTTAATTATTAGTGCGTCAAATCTATTACTACATTTTATTAAATGTACAAAAACTTGCTAAGAGAAAGTTAGGAAAATCATAAATAATGTAAAACAGAAAATAAGCCTTTCCGTAATTATCTTCCTATCTTTATAAATATATAATCATAAGATCAACGTAAATAAGTAAATATTAATTTGATTTCCTAAATGGATAAATGCAAACTAAGTCAACAAAAATCTGTGTTGACTAATAGTGAATAAAATAAAAAAGTATAAATAATTTATTCACAAAGCTTTTCATCCCTATACTGGAAATAAAAAATAAATCCTTAATTGCAACATCTAAAACAATATGAAGAATTATTTATGATATTATTTGTAACGCGCGTGTAATAAAGATTTAAAAGATGTACATAGAGAAAAAATTTACTAATAAACCCTGAGAGAAAACTTATAAAAATAAAACACTTATAATATGCAAAAAGAAAAAAAATTAAGAAGCAATTTCACGATGTATAATGCTATTAAACTATTCAATAATTCATTATTTAGATCCATTCATGATAAAATAGAATTGTAGGAATCATACTCACATGATTTTATATTTTTAATAAACGAAGTTTATTATATCAAACCTACTTTTATTAAAAATATAATAATGACATTTATCTTTTCAAAATTATGTTATATTCTGAGAGCAATAAACAAAAAAAAATTTCAAAGATTTTGTTTTTAATAGAAGTCACCGATAAATTCTGAATATGCAAACATTAAAAAAGTAAAACATAATAAAAGTCAAAAATATATTTAAAATAATTATTTTAAATATATTTGACTAAACCCCGCTTTTATATATGTAAAAATAAATTCAGTAGTGAATGATGTAGCGTAATTTAATAATATTAATAATCAATAATATTATGTGAGTTTGCATTTCTTTCATCAAAGCAATAAACAGTTTTTTGATTTTATTCAGATTTAAATTTTATGCAAAAAATAATAATTGTTTGAAATGTGACTGTCATTATTTTCTAATACAAAATTATTTTTACAGACATTCTATAACGAAAAAATTTGCAAAAGTGGATTTACAGTCATTTTGCTAAAATTATGAAATTTTATTTTATCGTCTTATGCATGCAATAACTTGTAGACATTTATGATTTTTATTACATTTATTTTGTCAAAATATTTACAAGAAGGTTTAGTTTTCTTCACAAAGTTATCTAAAACATGTGCTTTTTAAACTATGAATAATTCATTCGTTATATTTAATACAAACCTTTTTCAACTATTTTATACAAACCCACGGCAATGCTGCAAATCAGTTGTCCTAAAAGAATAAGTTTATTTGAATACTACTTTTTATGTTCTGAAAATTTAATTTCTTTCTTCTATCTGGAAATATAGATGAACAAGCAAATATTTTTCATAAATGAACATATTCTTAAAAGAAAAAAATATAACCATGTGTCTCTTGAAGTTCGATTTTCTTCACTTTAGAAACAAATGTGTCTCATGTTTCTTATTATTTCTTTCATTTTTTTATCCCAAGTGAACTGAATCTTTCTTGACATATGTGAAAGTTTTTTATTTGCTCATATTTGTATATAGAAAGTGAATCATTTATGTAATTTTTTTCATGCTACTCGTAAATGTTAATGGAAATGTACTCGTTAAATGAGCTCGTAAGTGCTTATATAGAGATAAAGAACCAATAGGATTTAATTAGCGCTTCTTGTACAGCTTCTAGTTTCCTGGGAATAATAAATTCACGAATTGTTTTCTAAATAAAAGTGAATCATTCAAGATGAATATTGCCCATTTCTGGTTTCTAAAATGTTTTTGTAATTTTATGTCCAATAAGTGCACATATAATGTAATTAATAATCTGTGTGAATAACGATAAAAACGCCAAAATATATACTCATTTCAAAGAAACATTTGTACCTATATATAATTTAAATCAATTTAATATTACATTTTAAGCAAGTTTAATCATATGATTTTCTTTTAGGTTATAAGTAAACATTCAAGAATTGTTTTCTCAAGCTACGTCATGTTTTGGAAATGATAATTTATTTATGAATATTTATTTTATTTACGAAAAAGATAAGAAATAACTAACAATAAATTTATAAACAACATTGAAAAATATTGATGATAATATCAATTTAAGCAACCATATTTAATATTACTCCAAATTTTAAAAGATTATATAAAGACAATCAATTATTTTTGAAATAAATTTTTTTATACATAGAATGAAAAATACATTTTTGAAATTATATAAAAGCAACAATTACAAGGATTGCATAGCTAAAGATCTATAGATATAGAAAAGGAACTTATAAAATTTTAATACAAAGCTTTAAATTCGAAAATGCTTTACTTCGCTTTATAACCATATGAACTAATCTATGTTTTAATTCACATCATTATACGACATGAATGATTTTTATTTTACATTTAAGTAATGATTACATTTAAGTAATACATTTAAGTAATGATAAATAAAACATTTAATGCTTGTAACAGTATAAAAATTTATATTATTTCTCTAGCTCATAATCTTCGAAATAATCTATTTTTGTAAAAAAAATATTTAACAAGAAGACATGAAATAAATTAAAGAACTTTAATTCAAATAACATAATGGTTATATTTGTTTTAACACAAAATGGTAACATTCAAAATTATAAGACCACTGTGCCTTTTTGTGATTTTTATCATCAATAATGTAAACAATTTAAAACTAATTAATTCGATGTAAATAAATGAAACATATATATAAAATATATACAGAAATATATTAAATACATACACGATATTCTGAAAAGTTATTTAACCCACTCTAAATATTTTATTTATATGTTTTTTCATTCAAGTAACCGTCACAAAATTATAAAACCAGAACTTAAAACAAATTTTTATTACAAAATTAAAAAGAAGTTGATCCATTATTTTACTAGGTAACATCATGCATTTATTCTTCATTGAATTAATCACATTTGAGTAAAACCTGGTTTTATTAAATTAATAGGGTATGGGATAAATCTGGATTCATTGAATGAATCTGGTTTGTGAATAGTCTGGTTTCCTTTAATTAATTGGATTTATGAGTAATTAATTAGTTTCATAGAATTGATCAGGTTTATGAATATTCTGGTTTCAAGGAATTTATTGGCACTTTTATTCTATTAATTGATATCTATTTTCTTGTACACGAAATCAAATTGAAAGTTATCCTTATTAAATTGGCAATTCCCCATACTCCAGCATTTTTATGTTATTCCAGTTTGCAGTATGTATCGGCTAGAATAAGACTTTGATTATCCCTTTTGTAAAGAAAATTTTAATAAATTTTAATACATGATATGGATCACTATTGTACTAAACTTTTCAGTTTCACCCTTTTAAAAGTCAATTTATAAATAAAAAAAGTGTTGCAAAGCTTGATAATAACTTGGTCTATTTTTTTCAGAAAATCCTTGCAATTTTTATTTCCCATGATATGAAGAAACTTCCTTCACTATTACAGACCTTGCACTTCTATAGTAAATACTATACTCAAGAAGTCCTGAATTTTTGTTCGTAAATCATGCCAGTTAAGAAATTAATCGTTATATGGCAACAAGTATATTGTTCTTGTTATTGCAGTTTATAATCAATACTAAATTAATATAAACTATGGTGTTTTTTCTAATTTTTAAATTTTATATTGATTAAATTAATGTACGTGCAAAAGTTTTTCATAACCAAAAATATTAGTGTCTTCTTTTTAAGTTATTTTTATATTATATGTATAAAACCACTTTTATACATATAATATAAAAATTTCCAATTTCTTTTCTCACTTAGAGACAAAAGAAATTTGAAATGATTATATTAAAGAATGATATTTTCTAAAATCTTTATCATTATATGTGTGAGAATTTAATCTCTTGTAATGGGTAAAAAAGATTCAAATTTAAAGATTTCTTATCTGTTTTCCTATAAAGTCAATAAAATTTTTAAATACCATTAGTTTCATGCATTTTCAATAATTCCTTTGCAATTTTCCTATCTTGTGAACAAATGTATTGCAAAAAAAATATATATATTTGTAATAATTTAAATATGTGTATGGTATTTTTGGAAACAAAATTACTGTTGCAAAAATTAATTTATTAATCGCTCTATAAGAATTAGCATTGATTTCGGTAATTAATTCATTGATTTAGGTTTCTAGAATTAAATTGTTTTGTAATATTACAATATTTTTGTGTTGCACCATATTTCCTGTACTGTAACTTTAAGCACTAAAATAGTCATAACATGCTAAATTGAAGCTTTTATTCAATGCATGTATTGAAGCCTTATCTTTACCATATGCTATATACTAAACGAAAGGAAAATTTTTTTATATATATATATAGATAAAAATATAAATGTATTTATCGAGATAATCACTTAAATATATGAAAATATGATTGATTTTTATAATCGTTTCTGTAGTTAAAATATGATTAAAATAGCATTAAAAATATGGTAATTTATATCAAGAACTCGTGGTAGAGCAATATATATTCTAGGTTTATTATCATGATTTATAAAATTGTTTTTACACATAAATTTGTTATTTTTTCCTTTTAATTTGACTTCAAATTAATCACTGGATTGATATTTCACATTAAAGATCAAATCATTAGAATTAAAAATTAATATTAGGAATATTTATGCATGTGAGTAAATATGCTGAGTAAGTAAATTTTCCTCAGTTTATATTTTCTACAATTTTTGTTGTTTAAAGGAGAGGTAATCCTATGCAATAGAAAACAAAATTTGAAATTCAATTTTTTCTTGCTATCAATATTTTAATTTTAATTTGAAAAGAATTTTAATGAATATTTAATTGAAAATTTCTTTCAAGAATCTAATAAAAAGAGTTGAATACTATTAGTTTATTATAATTTACATATGCTAATCTTGAGTGCATGCAAATAAATTGGCCTTAGGGAAGTAATAAAATATGATTCTAACTGAAGAAATTACTATATTAAAATTTCTTTCACATTCACAAGATTGATAAAGTTTTTAATTAGACATAATGACTCTTTGCTATAATGTGATCTTTAGAAGATTTATGTCAACATAAATTTTTATCACCAATCTAACAAAAGTTCTTAAAACAGTGATTTATATCCAATTATGATGAGTATTATATATTTTTTGAGTTTCTTTTAGTACAAAAATTAATATATTAAAAAAGTACTTCTGAAATTTTCGAGTCTTTTGCATACCAAAGTACAAATTACTCTAAAAAAGTACATAAATCTTTAAAGAAAGATTGTATTAGGAATGCAATAAAACTGGAGCACACATTCCTTTTTTATAATAGCAACTATAATGATATGGAAGTAGTTAATTAAAATAATATTATTTGAATCACTAGCAAAATTATCAGAGCTTAAGAGTATTATATTTATAATCTTATATTTATTCTGAATTGATAATTTACTAAGATTTCGCAATGAAAAACATATCAAAATTCCTTTTTCGATTGAATTATTTATATCAGGTATTTGAATATTTATCTTATATTCAAATAAATTAAAAAGTAAAAATTTAATGCTATGTTAAAGAATATCTTGGCTATAAAATGATGTGAAATTATAGGGAATTCTCCTAGAAAGAAGACAAAAACTTCTGTCAGCATGAAATAAATAAATTTAATTTTCACACTCATCATTTTGCAATAACTATTTTTCTTAAAATAAGAGCATTCTTTCTATTTTGAAATTTTGAGGAATTCATTAGAAGTAATTAAATATCATTCGAGTTTGGCTTTCCCTGTCATGATATCATCTATTAATAAGTTAATATTAAATTGAATGGTAAAGATTTAGTTATTTGCTATGTGGATGCTATTTATGTGATGTAACCTGTTCAAAATAATAATTGATTGAAATGTTTACGCACAAGCATAATTAAAATCCAAAAATTCATTTTATTCTAATGAAAGCTATTCTGTCTTCACAATTTATGTATATATACATACATACATACATACATACATATATATATATATATATATATATATATATATATATATATATATATATATATATATATATATATATATATATATATATATATATATATATATATATATATATACGATTTATTAGTTTTAACTACTTGAGATAACATAATAATTTTGACATCCTTAATAATTTTACATGAATATAAAATTAGATACATCTTTTAAAATAGTTGAAGATGATAGTTTATTGTATGCATTAATTTTTATAATTTCAGCAGGAAATGGAATTTTTGTGTTTGCGTGGAATTTTGGAGATGATTTAAAATATGTCCTGAAACTCGTCAGAATACACTAACCTTACTGATCACAATATATCTTTTAGTTAAAATAAATAATCTGTTAATTCTTAAGCCTTGATCAAATTGAAGTCAGAACTTCATATTAAACAAATGAAGATACATTATATTTCATGACTTTAGCTTACAAAAACTGACGACCAGATCAGCATGATGGATTTTAATTGGATAGTAAATAATCCATCATATTTTTGCCATGAGAGTAGACATTTCACTAACTTTGGAATAGTAAACATTAAGAAGAAGAAAAAAAAATCTTTGCAAAATCCATAATCAGAACACTCTATTACCTGTAAAAAAGAATACCGAAGTGTATTGAAAAATGTATTATAATACTCAAAAAGGAAATGATATTTTATAAAACAAGACCTTTGTTGTTTTTCTGATTTAAGAATTCAATTTTTAAATTCTAACTTAAATTAAAATTGTAAAATAAATTTTTTAAAAAATCTCGCAAATGCATATTTTAAGAGAATAGTAAGTTGAGTTTATTTCAGAATCCATTTCCTCTACATCTTTCAAGTATTTAAAAAGTTCTTGAAGAGTTCTGTTTAATTCACCGTTAAAATATATTTTATTATAAAAATATGATTAAATGGCTGCCAAATAGTTTTTTATTTTTAATTTGTTAAAAGGAAATGACATTGGGCTTCTTGAAAAATTTGAAAACATTTTAATTAAATTTTTCTTTACACCGTTTTATCAAGATTAGTAATTTTATATTGATAATAAAAAATTTCATAAATAAACTTTTAGTAGTAATTATATCTGAGTTAAGAAAAATAATAAATTACTTAAGGTTTTCTTTGATAATTCCAATTAATAAACTTTTGAAAAGGAAATTATTATTGTTTTTAAAAATTAATTGTTAATTTTTATTTGATATATGTTTTCGAAAACATAAAATTCCTTATGTAAACTCCAAATACCTTAAGTTATAAATTAAATTCTTATCTTTATTCAAAGTAATATCTTAAATTATAATAGAATATTGATGATTGTTCAAACTTCATGCTATTGTAAGAAATTACGCATATCACTTTTAATAAATATGTGCTAAATTTTTAATTACAAGAAATATATATTATGGATTTAATAGAAGAAATTGAATTAACATTTAGTGTTTTGCATTTCTATGCATACATATTTGCGCAAAGGTTAGATTATATACATAATTTAATCATTGTGTTGATCGGGAAGTAATTTCATTTTTCCTACATGGATCAACTTTTTGCTAGTAAAAACCAATCGCTTTATGACTGTGGAATCGTGCTGCTACCAGAAAGATGGTAAAAGCTGTTGGACTAGAATAAACGACGTACAATATTTATTTGCTGCACGTTTTTCATTTTCATGAAAAACGAAATGATTTTCCAAACAACCCAATAATTTAATATATTTTTTATATCTCACTTTATTAAGTTCGTGTTGTTATAGATTATCTCAAGAAATGACAAGTAATTGAAAGTTCAAAGTGGGTTGTTTTTCTGAAATGGATATTGACAAATTATATTGTACATATTGTTTCTGTTAATGTTTTACAATTTTCTATGTTTTTTTGCTTCTGAATGTTTTCTTCTGTTTCAAATTATTAAATTAAAATTCAAAAAGAGATTTCCAGAAAAATATATCTTCGTAACACAATATTGTACAAAATGTATTAAAAATCAAGCAAATGCATTAAAAAGAGCAGCAAGAAATATCGCTTAAAAATTGACAAAATGAAAAAAAATTACAATAAAATAGAAAATATCCTGAAAAAAGAAAAAAAATAATAATAAAAAAATGAAAATATTTATGAATGTACAAAGTTGAAGTTTTCCCTGTGAGTTGATAAACGAATCTTCATAAGATCAATTTTTGTACATTTTTTGATTATTTTGATATTGAAAATGTAAATTTGATACTTTTCCTTAGTTGACAATACGCAGAAAACTGGAAAAAGTTTTTAAAATATTCTCATGCCTTAAAAGACTATTTGTAAGAATGAAGGCAAGAAATATTTGAAATTGTTTATTTTATTAAATCGATTAAAATTTACTGTGAGATTAAAAAAAAATTAAAAGAAAATAAGATCGTTTTGGATCTAAAGTAAAAAAAAATATATGGTAAACTTAATTTTGTAAAAATATCTTATTTCCGATTTAAAATGATATTCGGAAAAAAAACCTACAATATTTTGGTCACATTGTCAGATTTAAATTAAAATCTTAAATTCCAAATATATATATATATATAATAAGGAATTATTTTTGCTATTTGACATACATTTTTTTTATCTCTGTAATATTAAATTTTATGCGTATGTTCACGAATTAAAGGTGCAAAATTTTGAACTAAAACTTGATTTAGAAACTAAACTATGGTCAAATTTTGTTAATATTGGCAAATGTCTGGTTCAAATTCTATTCACATTTGAAAGAAATTTAAAAACGATTAAAAATGTAGACTGAAAAATTACCTGTAAAATATATAATAAGGTTATTCGAACACTGAAGATTTTACACATTTTTAATCTTACAAAAATGTGTAGTTGCAGATAGAAATGGAAACCCCTTTGCTTTTATAATGGGGGATTTAAAATTTATAAACTTAATTAAAAGTAAGGTTTAAGCTATTTTTTAATCCAAACAGCATGATACTATTAGTTCAAATGTTTTGTATTACGCAAATGTACTTCATTTCATGTCTAGACAAAAAGCCTGAAATTTGATGCATAATGTCAGTATATTCAATAATTATTCATATTATTTAGAAATTATGAAAAATACTTTAGAAGTACGAATATTTCTATTAATTACGTGTTCTAACAAATTCTCTCTTCTCGCTTTTACCTTCTATCTTGAAAACTTTCTATTGAATTTTCGAAAGCAAGCATTCCGATTTCTTTTCTGCATCATATAAATAATTTTATATTCTTCGAAGGATACATTTTCGCAGAATGAGTATCGTCTTCTTTTTAAATATAAAACTTTTTCCAAATTATTTTAGTTACTCACACACTAATTAACGAGGGTACAATAACTTATTTTTTAAATTCAAGATTCAATGCTCTTTAAATAATATAACAAACAACAAAGTTATTTACTGTCCTATTTTCTTATCTGCTTTAGTTTCTGTACGTGTTGCATGGTTTGGCGCAAAAGGATTGAAAATTTTGGCGGGTTGCAGAAACGCCAAAATAGTTGTAAATTAGTTTACGTAAGAGCAATAAATACTTGTTGCTTTTTCTTTTTACACAGTGGCTCTTTTGCATAACACCTCATTAAATATTTAGTTATTCATTTTTAAATAAAAATATATTCGTTTTTTTTTTATCAATAATTCAATTTTGTTTTTGCATAGAACTTTCGATTATTTTTGGTTTCTTTTATTAGATAACTATGTCTTCAAAATGCGCAGTTTTTTTGAAAAATTAGCAAATTTTTTTTCCGGCGATTAGATTTCTTATTTATTTTTCCAATTTTTTTTTCGTACTTTATTTCAGATTTTTTTTTTGGATCATCTTTTTCATACTTTTGAACTTGACATTTTTACGACTTTAAATTTTTTATACTTATTTCTTTTTCTTGGATTGTTTTACCACCCATTTCAATTTAGCAACTTGTGTACCTTCGGTATATATATTTTTATTAAATTACAGTCTTAATCATAACATTAACTGTAAAGAAATATACTCAGTGGTTATTCTTTAGGTATAATTTCATTACGACTATTTAAACCTTCTTGCATAAGAATGTATTTTATGTATTAATATATATTTTGAAGTGTGTGTGTGTGTGTGTTAAATGTATTAAAATGCTTCCTAATATTTTCTTTTGCACTGCTGAGTATAGAAATTTAATGTGGTTTTTACCTGCGTGAATCGTTATTATGTATTGTTAAGCAAGTATTTCAAACACATACCGAACAAGTTCGGTAGTGGGACAAAGAGAATTCTTACCCTGCAAACAACTCTGTTTTCATTTGCTTGTTTAAAGTTGCTAAAAGGCTGTGAATATAGATTCTAATATTTTCAGACTACAATTAGTTCAGTTTGATCAAATGATCAAGAACATGACATAAGAAATGATTGATTATGAAACAGAAACAGCTTGCATTGCCACTTAGTGACACTTCGAGTTTGTGGCATATTATAGGGGGCATATGCCATATGGGAAATATTTCAAATACTTCTCCATGATTTTTGCTTGACAATATGACCTTTTCTAAGACTACAATTATCAAAGATAGTGTTGATATATTTTATATTATAAATAATAAGTCCTGTTGTTTAATGGTGTAATTACAGCAATGTAACATCAGAAAACATTTTGTTTTTTTTAAATAATTTCTGTAGCACAAAATTTTCTATGCACTGAATTCACAGATACTTTTGCCATTTTTCTTTCATTTATTATTATTGTTTGGACCAGCGATGTTTGTCTGTTGATATTGATAACGCTACTCACATTCCAAATTGTTATCTGTGTATTAAAAATGGTGGTTAGTATCTACATTATTTGTCGAGGCAAGTATTTATGGGGGAAATTATATATTCTACACAAATTCTTGATTTTGTGTATCATCGACTGTTGAATCAATTAACGATTTTTGAAAAGAAAAAATTCACATGAGCTTAGCAACGATTAAGATTCTATGTTCAATTACTGTTAATTTCTTTTATGCAGTTATAATGATATCAAACAATATTTTGCATGATTCACTCTAATAAAAATGTGATAATCCTAACATTTATTTAATTATTTTGCTTTTTCACTTTGGGGGATTTTTTTTCCTTAGAAACTTTCTTATTAATGTGTATGTACTTTATTCACTTTATCATACAAATGATGTGTATATAGAATCTGATAAAGGTTATTCAAATTTCTATGTCAAAAAGCTACGTGGAATATTTGAATACAAAAATGATTATGAAATTTTTCAAAAAATAATAAAAAATTAAGCATGATAGCATTTAAAATCCTTTTTTTAAATAAGAAATAATTTAGGGAAGTACGTCTTTTAGTATATGCATACTATATTTGCGTGAATTGAAGAATTGTGTCAATTTAGAATATATATTTCTTACTTATGAATATATTAATTCAATGTAAGAATTTTTATGACTTTTCTCAAACTGAAATTCATACATCTGTATTTATATGGCTATATTTAAAATTTGATATAAACAACCAATTTTTTTTCACTAAAGATATTTGAATATTTTTAAAAACTGCTTATTTTAAGCATTTAAAAATAATTAAAATTATTAATAAAATTTATTTTTCATAGCTAAATGTAACTACACATAGATATAGAGACTAAGTTTGAATAATTGTCTCACTTACAATAATGATGTATATTTTCAAATTTTAAAATAATCCAAGTATTTATCCCTGAAAATTTTTTGAATTTATTTTACAATGAAACTATTATATAATTTGACACGTAATAAGTTTTAAAATATTTGCTATTTATATACTACCCAAATTTGTTAAAATCGTAAGATGTTTCTTATTTATATCTAAAGTTTGCTTATTTTAAAATTATGTTACCATAAAAATGATGAATATTACAAAAAGTAATTCCTTATTCATTTGATACAAAACTCGCATAACTTTTTCTATCAAAAAATGTAATTGAAAAAACATATGAAGGTACACAGAAGTTAATTGGGAAAAATTGAGAGGGGAATTTCAACAGTTTATTGACATTAGTGGTTAAGATTGTCCTAACTAAATTGATAAAATTAACATATGTAGTTAAAACTCCTAACTTAGTTTGTAAAATGGAAAATATGTAAAGACACATTAACTTTAAATTTCTTTAATGCACTACTTATATATTCATTTGCAATTAGCTTGAAAAAACCTATTTAATAATTTATGCAGAAATATATGAATATTTTACAGAATCAATAACATGAGTACATTTATCTGAAAAAACATAAAATTATCAATGGTGTTTAGATTTTATTCTGTAGAAAATTATTAAAACTTTCCAATTCTTTGAATGAAAACAATTTTTTTTAAGAAGAATTTAATTTCGTGAAAATTAGACAGCATGGTTTATCTGCAAAACAAATTTTTATTGTTATTATTAATCCTTCATGATTTAGCAATAGATATATTTGGTCCATAAATCCATGTATTCTAGCAAATTCAATCACTAGAAATGGAAATGATATTAGGTCCTATAAACTTTGAACCAGTCAGTCTAGTAAATACTCCAGGGAAGCTGGTTTTAATCCTACTTGTTGCAAGTTGGGAAAATGTTTTTAGCCTGAGATAAAATTTAATCCTTTAAGATGTTCACATTCAACAGATATATCATGGGGTAATCAAGATTTAATTGTATTTCTTACTTCCTATTCAAGCATGTTCCTTATTTATTTTAATAAAATTCATAAAATAAAAAACTTTTACGAAAATAAAAGTACTTTAAATTACAATACTTTAACTTACTCATAAAAATATACTATTTGAAAATTAAATAGTAAAACGAGTTAAGCAAATCAAGGAAAATTTATTTTAGCAAACAATCTTCCTCTTGTTCATGTTAGCACAAGTAAAGCAACGAAACAGTTGCTTTACTTGTGCTAACATGAACAAGAGGATACATGAAACTAACATGAACATTTAGGATTAATAGATTTGATTTATATTTCTTGTGCGTTACTGTAAGTTTTAAAATATTAATAAAATTAATGCCTAAAGATCTGTAAATAAATATATTTTAAAATGGATTAAGCTTAAAAATTTACTATATTTTCATAATTTTATATAAAAATTTTTAAATTTTCAAAAATATTTAATACGTGAAGAAGAAGAATTATTGTCAATAAATAGGTAATGTTTATTTATACTCTTTGTGTATATACTTCAGAATAAATATTTATATTTGAATATATTTAAGAATAATGCTTTTCTCTAACATATTTCTAACATATAGTAATTATAGCTGTTTGTAGCTAATTGGAATATCAAGCAGTTTAAAATGAAAAACTTTAGAAAAAGGAAGAACTTGAGAATTATTTTGAATTTTTTGAAGGCTTTTATGTTCTATAAAAAAGGGCATTTAAAAATAACTATAAGCAGAATTTGAGCAAGCCTTCTATTTTTCAACGATATAAGTTTATCATTAATTAAAAAGCTATTTTAATTAGTGTTAGCTAATTCAATTAGGAAACTTTATTGAAATGTAATTTCTTTTTATAGTTAAAGAGAAAAAGTTTTTAATTTATAAAGAGAAAGATATTATCGTATATGATAACTAAATAGGAATTTTAATTAATTAAAATTATTATCAAATAAACTGATTAATAAGTTTGGCAACAATGGAAAATTCCATTGCAATACTTTCTTTTAACACCCACTCTCAAAAGGGCTTTTGATACCAAGTATCAGTAATTAAATACGTTAATAACAAAAACGATATTTTTTCAGTGCCTTTAACTATTAGATTAAATTAAGCACTATTTTTAATTATTTGTTTCTAAGTTATTTTAAACATCTCTTTATATTCAAAATTGAATGTTAATAGAGTATTTACAGCTGCGCTGATCATTTATAACTAATTTTATTAATGAGTAAAATTGAAAACAAATAACCATAAATTCTTTTCATTAAATAGTTTACAAAAAGGAAATTTTTGTTACAAATTAAAAGGAAAAACGTTTTCTAAGTTAAAAACAGAGTAATATTAAAATAATATTTGTGCTAACATATATTAATGCATGTATCTAATATATTTAATTGAAATTAAACTCTGAAATTATGAATATAAGCATAAAAATGATGTTATATTGCAATTTATTTAAAAATATGAAATAAAAAATATATTAATATTGTCAAAAAAAAAGTAATTTTTATACCTTGACAGATTATTTTGTTAAATCTTGCTTGATGATTTATGAAGAATAAATGTTAAAATCAAGAATTAAACAGTTCATACTATTTTATACGTAATGAATTGTGTACTTATAAACATAATTTTGTATAAAATTGGGCTCTTTTTTTTCTAAAATAGTTTTTATTAGGAGGCCGTGTTAAATTGTAAAATCTCCATCTGCAATGATTCTATGTTTAAATAGTCACCTCAAACGTGAATATTTGTAGTGATTTAGATATTATTATAAGATCCAAACAAATTAGATTTATTGTGTTAAAAAACAATTGTGGAGTCAAAAAAGTTACCTTGTTAATTACTTCTTTCTAGAGACATAATACAAAGTTTGATAACTGATTTTTGAAAATTATTTTATGATTTTAAAGTAATTAGAAAAATGTATATAAAACATCGATCGTGATATGAAATGCCTGTTAGATTCATTTAAATATTCAATACATCGATAATTAGTTGTTTCAAAGTGCCAAGATTATTGTGTATTTTGAATAGAATAATACATGAATACTTACATTTCTTAGATAGTATACTTCCAAAAGCGGATTCCACAAACATATTGAATAGTCACATGGTATTATGTTATACATGACACGATATCAAAATAAAGTACTTTGTATATAGATATATCAAGGATTTGTATAATTCAAATTCTGAATAAATGTATACTAGATTAATTTTTATTTGATACGTGCATCTAAACAAAGAAAACTACTAATAATGAAAATGATCCAGATTTATCAACAATGAATAAAATACATGACATATCTTTATTTTAGAGACTTTTTTTCACTTGATGAGATCTGTTAATCTTGTGAATAAATCAAAAGTAACAAAATAAATGAGTAATCGATTTCAGTCTTGCGATTCGATGTTAGATGTAAAGATGAGTGATAGAAATGTCCAAAACTGAGCAGCAAAAGGAAATGTTCGGAAAAAGTGTTGAAAGCATTGTAATGACAAGGCATTTATATTATTCTTCCGGCATGAAATATATACAGCTGATTATTTTTCTAGAATTTTTGAAACTTATTTTTTTTAAATATATGTAATATACAAATATTAGTAACAACGCATGAAATAAATGCAGCACAAAAAATGAAGGCAGAATATATTATTATAAATAAAGTTAATATGCTCAAATGGAAAAATTTCATGCGTTAATAACATAACGCGGCTTTTTTTAAGATACATACAAATAAAAAAAAATTAAGTTTTTTTGTAATTTAATTACACAACAATTTAAAATAAGTCGTAATTTTAGATACATTAAACCTAAATTATAGTATTTAAGTAACTCTATCATGGTTAGAATAGAAGCCAGATGGTCTAATGGTAGTGCTACGCCCTCCCAAGACACAAGTCATAGGACTCGATATTCGAATTGAGATAATTAATCTTTCATCCCTTCATTGGGTTGATAAAACCGAGTACTGAACACGGGGGATTTCATGTTAGGCTGATTACCTAACCGGGACATATTCTTCTTACCGTAAGGCCTTCGGTCATGAAAATGATATGAACAATGTAGTCACTAGGCCTTTTATGCCTATGAGGGGTCATGCCCTTAAATTTAGCTTAATTTTATTATTAGAATGAATTATTCAATAATTATATGTTATAAAAGTGTTGACCAAAAATGTATTTGCTTTTCTTTTGATTGTGTGTGTGAATTGACATTTAGAAATTATTATCCTCATTTAGAATACTAAAAGTAAATAACAGCATTTTCAAAAAGATTAGTTTAATTCCACTATTTAATAAAATGTGATACAATGAATTACAATTTGTGAATTGGAAACAGTAAAATTTTTATACATTCCATTTAGTTTGTCCTTCTTAGGTCATTTTTTTTCACACGAAGACTAATATCTACTGCTTAAAGTAGATTCTATCTGACTATAAAATCCGTGATTAAAACAATTTTTAAATCAGTAAAGTTTTGAAGAGAAAGGCAAGATACTGATGATTTGACTCTTAGGAGATTTAAATGCAATTTGCTATAGATACTTAATATTCTTTATCTTTAAAAAAGATTATTATATAGTAATATAAAATAGTGTATTATAGTGTTTTCCTCCAATTTTAATTTTCCTTACATATCCAATAGATGGCTTTTGACACGAATATGCACAATGCAAATATCATCACAATTACGAAATGAGAAAATAAATCATTAGAAAATATTGTCCTATATTTTTTTAAAAAAAGTGCCTTAAAAATTTTAATTTACATTATATTCTATAATTTAATTTTTTACTGTTTCTAGAAAATAATTTTAATATTTTTTTAAAGTATGTTATGAAAAACTTAAAATTTTAGATAGTAGGTACTTTTAAAGACATTTTTAGAATAAAAAATAAGCGTAAATTAGGAAGTTTATTATTTAGCAACAACAATAAAATACACACGTATATATAAATGTAGTCTTTTAAATATATATTAACTTCATAGAAATTGCATGACAATAATAAATGATAGAAGAATAATTAAAATTTTCTGTACTATCTCAATAAGCAGTTTAATTCTTTGAGACATTTATCTGAGAAGAAAGAATATTTGATCTTACCCAAACGGCGAATACGATTTTATTGCAGGCATTGGATAATTAAAAGTTCCTGCCTTTGAAAAATTCATTATCATATCTAGAATGCATTTCTCTTGATGTAAAATTAAATTAATAAACATTTTTTGAAAAATATTTTATTTTGAAACGGAATTAAAAGTATAGTCTTCATTTTCTATATGCGTGACATGCTTTCATTTTGCCTAATGAAATTATTTTATAAAGATAATTTGTTCTCTAACATGCAACATCACTTATCCAAATTAAAATAAAAATTTAGGTAATTTAAACACAATTTGCTGTTAATTGAATAATATTGAGGCTTTGTCAACTGTAATTAAGCTTTATAATTTATTTCTTTGTTGTTTACTCAATTATGTGTTTAATAGACTCTCACGTTAGTATGGGAGGAATTCTGGTTACCGAAAGAAAATTCGATTTATGCAAACATTTTATTTGAATTATCTCATATTAGGAAAATTTATTAAATGTGTTAAATTTTTAATCTGGAAAATGTATTTTTTAAGAAATAAGAGATTGACATTTTTTACAATCCTTTTAATAGAATGGTGCTTAGATGAATATCGTTTTGTTTTTCACTGAAAATAAAAAAATTAATTTTTTATTGCTTATTTTAAAAATTGAAGAAAATAAGACAATTTGGTTTCAAAGAATTTTGAAATTAATAACAAGTTTTTTTGTTAACAATAACTATGATTCAATGTTATCATTTCAATTGCATTTGATTTACTTATAATATAGAAAATAGTAATTTTGCAATAAAATCGTAGTGAATGATTATTGGAATTAAAATTACATACACACATTAATTAAAATTTGTTAAATTTATACATTTCAGTTTTTATTTATGTTTGAAATAAAAACTGCGCACAAATTTCATTTGAAAATGTTACGGTACAGAATTTCATTTGAGAATACCTACATAGTATGATTAATTTTCTCATATGTACGAAAATTTATAATGCGATTTATTTTACTCATTTAAGTACTAAAATTGAAGCTATTTTATTGTATGAATATGGAAATTTAAATCATATTGTAACTGTAAATGATTTTAATTTGTTGCATGATTTTAAATTATTTGGCAGTTGAGTCTGTCATATGAATAGAAATCTTCTGGAAATCGCTAATATATATTTTATTATAGAACTATTTTGAGAATTTCTTATTATAATGTTATTTATATTCCTATTTTCTCATTCACTAGTTGAGAGGTATTTTTAAATTAAAAATTACAATTACATATTGAATTAAAAATTAAATTCACAAAAGATTTAATTTATTTTGGCAATTCTTATGATAAAAATTGCACATTTTACTAGAAAATAATTTTCGTTTCTTTCTAGAGATATCATGCAAAATAATTTTAATGAAATCTTTTTTATTCATATGTTACATGGTTTAATACACGTTAATAGTTAATGATGATAATTGGTTACATATACTTCAGTTTCATAACAATTATATGCTTTTATTTTCACGTTCTCATGCATATATTTCCGAATTTGTAGTTATTATTTGTCAGAATCATAATCTTCCCAAGTTTTTTCCCGTGTTAATTTTTTGCATTTCTGGTCCTTTTGAAACTTTTTTATGTGAAACCATGAATTTTTTATGCAATTATCTTAAACTAATTGAAAATTAATCATAAAATATAGATATATTCTCATTATAATTAGCTTTTGTTATTTTTACAATATGCTGTTTAGCAGAAATGTCTAATAAATAGTCGCTTTAACCCCTAATTACTAATCAGAAAGCGACACATTGTTCTTGAAAATATTCTGAATGCTTTTCATTCTACATCATTTAAAAATTTAAGATCGCAGAAACTAATGTTGAAATTTGATCAAATTAAAAATGTTATTTTTAAAATTTTAATAATATTAGAATTACATTCATACTTATTCATGTGCAGCCTAAAAGTTTTTACACAAAAATTAAAAAAAAGAGTCCCCCCCAAAAAAAACTTCATAAATTAAATAGTCTTTTTTGGACTTTTTCTAAATGGAAGGAACATTTAGAACAGATAAATACTTACATTTCTAAATAACAGCAGATCTGACACAATAATTAAATTTATAGTATATGTAACTTTTGGTTGTTATAATTATAGAGTTATTGAATTTAAGTCCTTAATTATATTCATTCATAAATATTGATCACTTTCATACTTAGATTATTTAAACCACATAAAATCTATGAATATTTTTAGCTTTATATAAACACGTTCCTTTTTATAATAGCTTAATTTCTTCACAATGAGTTCTAAATATAAATGGGAAAAACTATACACCAAATGAAATACCTAGAAATAAATGATAATAGAAGCAAAAAATCTAAAAAAAATTAATCTTCAAGCTTAAGATTTATAATTGTGAATTTAAAACAATTAACACTGTTCCATTTTTAATTTTGTTTTTTTCCTTAATATATAATTAATTGAAATCAAATGAATTCACAGTTTGAGTTATTTATTTAGAAATACATCCTCTGTTCATAATAAGGAAATTGTAGTTTCTTAAAATAAATTAAATTTATTAAAATGTTTCTGTTACTAAACAAAGTAACCTTTAAGTTAAAAAAAACTTAAAAATACGCGCATATTCTGAAGAAATTTATATTTTATTTAATAAGCATTGTTTGTCCACAAAACTATTCACTTCAAAACATTTTAATTGAAATAAAAATAATTTAATTTATGTCTAAGTAATAATATTGAAGATTAATATTTAAAAAAAAAAATCGAGTAAAATAATGTATTTAAAAAAAAAACTAATGTTGTTTCTTTTTGTAAGATTGCAGGTATTTTGATATTTTAATAGATTGTGGTCTTAGGTTTTATTTAGAGATACAGTAAATAATAATTAAAATATACGTAACATTTATACAGTAAATAATATTTTAAATAAGCATAATATCTCGTATAATAGTACATAATACCTTGTAAGCAATAAAATAAAGCAAAAGCAACTTAACATGATTATATTACTTTTTTTAGATAATTATGTTAGTGAAGTTACAGTTCATGTAACAGGCTCAAAACGTAGAAACTGAAGATGCTTAAAAAATTACTTTTTAATTCTGAAAATAATAAAAGCATTGCTTCCTTAAAAGATTTTATAAAAAGTTATTTATTACAATACAATGGGGTTTTCCATGCTTTTTTTTGTATATTAGTTTACATATTAGTTGGTAAAACATTAGTTGAAAAAATTGGTTGGATATTGCAAAACATATTAGTTGGAAAAATTATAAACTGGAAGCAAGTATAGATAATGCAGTCTAAAATCATGCTAAAAAGAAATGAATTCTCAAAATATCTTTTAATGACTATAAAATATGTTTATTCATATATGAACATATTAATGAAAATTAGCAGAGAATTTCAATATAGAATTTTCTTATCAGATTATTAAGATGATTCATTCAAGGAAAAAAGCAAAAATTGTATCTGGTATATGTGTATATATATATTTGCCATTAATGCATACATATATATATATATATATATATATAATATCTATATGCATTAATGGAAAATAGGTTTCAATCACAAATTTTAATTATAAGCGGAACAATTATTGAAATTTCTCTACCCTTTAAGTCTGTCAAAGCAGCATTTCGTTTTACTATTTAGTTTAAACTTCATTCACAATCCACATATTTAAGTATGCTTCGTGAATATTTAATAATTTTCAAAAATCGCTATGTTTCTAAATAGTCAGCAATGTGAACAAAAATAGGATATTTAAAATGCATTAAATGAGAACAATCACAACTGTTGAACATAGTAATGGCTCTAATATTACAAAAAAAAATTATCTTGTTTTTCTGTAAATTTTGTGTCACATAAGATAGAAAGAACTTTTCTGCCACTTTTAACCAATCAAGTGAATTATAATGGGCAAAAATTGATTTTATTATGAAATAAAATTTTATGCAATGAAATCAATGCATAGACCATTCACATTTTCAAATGCGATTCAAAGAATTTGGAAGTAAGGACAAATTTTATTTCTGAATTTGGCATATCAATATATATTAACGATTTACATTGCATAATTGAATCCACAGTTACAATTCCCATGCAAGATAACACTTAGAAAAACAATTAATATGTTATTAATACACATCATTGATCCTTTTTTAATTTATAAATTTTTCATTTAAACAAATTTCCTTAATTCTGCTTAAATAATCGCTTAAATATATCCTAATTATTAAACCGTTTTTGATAAATATTTGATGAATCTTCTAATATGCTAGAAAATGTAAATTAATTTTTTGAAAGTGTTGTGACGAACTAAAATCACATAAAATAAATAACCTCTCAAAAAAGATTTTAAAATTTGTTTTAAAATATTTAACAAATGTCTAGTCACGAAAGCAAGAAAATTAGATTTTAAAAAGGATCATAGAAAAGTTGAAGTGAAGAGTATAGAATGAAGATGGGATTATGAATCATTAAAATACTAAGCATATATTGGGAATAATATTTGTACTCTCCTATTTCTTTAATTTGCATTTAATACAAAAAAGTCTTAAATTTGGGTAGAATCTTTAACACATTTTATAATATACATTTTTTGGTCTATTTTACGTGTTTTAAATTACGTCAAGCAATCATAAAATGCCAAATAGCATACCAAAATACGATAATAATCTGGGTTTTTCCAATGTAGATTTAGAAAAATTGGATTTTTTCATACGCAAAAATAATTATTGTGCTTGTAAAATAGCTAACGGAAGTTGGCATAGTTAAATTAGCAAAGTTAAAGAACTGAGCAGTTTATGTGCAAATATTAATTTAATCATCGTGAAAAATATGATCAATAAAATATCATGATACGTATAGAAATTTCATTTGGTACTCGTAGTTTGTTATCATTACTAGATCAAGCACTTTGATGTCACACTATTTTTACCCCACCTTTAAAATTATTTGTCGGTCACGTTGCGAAATATAATAGTAGTAAAACGAACAATGCAAATTTAGTAATTCTCCTTTACATAATAAAAAGCTTCTTTTGTTGTAAGAAGTCTAGACAATGCCAGAGCTCAAATAATGATTTTGAATTCTGAAAATTTTACGGTACCTTGAGAAAAGGGTTAGAAACCATGAAATTATCTGCCAACATCAATAAATGTGTGTGTCTAAATTTTTAAGAAAAATTTTAACATTAGAAAATGTGTTTCCGGATGACTTTACTCCTGAAGCAGAAAATAAGCAGCACTGAACTGTCTATGAAATAGAACCTTTACTTTTATTAAAAGGACACATAAGTGTCTTGCAAAATGTCAATAAGACTTTGGTAGCTTATTCATCTATTTGCTGAAGTCACCGGATAAAAATGTAGTTATTTAAAAGCAGTTCATTGTTTTAATATAAAATGACATGTTTTTTCTTGGAGTTTTATTTCTTTTAATATAAAATGATATGTCCTTCCTCTTAAAGATTTATTTAGTTGAGAGACATAAATGTATAAATTTACCATCTAAAAGTACCTCTAAAGGAATTTATTGTTTTATATTTATCTTGTTTTTATAGTACTGTACAGTACTGACTTGAGAAATTATAGCAATATATTTAATATAAAAGCAGGGGTATATATTATGCTTACTTGTTGCATTGCAAAGGAAAACATTACAGTTACGAATGTAAATTATTAGATAAGAATTACCTAAGTACAGCTACACGATTGATCCTTGGAAGTGGTCTCACAGGAAAATCATTCAAAAGTCTCACAAAATATTTATTTAACCATTATAGGAAAATTACTTGGTTCAAAATCTATGATATTCCATTTGAATTGGCATTAGACTTACAAGATGGTAAGCAGAAGACAAATTAAAGAATCTCCGGAGTAAAAATATAAATTTGAAACAAGTAAATCACTTAGTGCATGCGTTTTCTATGCTAAATTACTTCTGTATCAAAAAAATAAATTACTTTAAAATCATTTATCAGATCTATGTACATAATCATCAATATAAATATTGACAAATAAACACATAATGGTTGGAATTCATAAATTAAATGATTAAGACTAAACACACAGGACCACAATTAGAAAGGGTCAATATTTGTTATAATGAGAAGATTTTATTATTGTTTTCACATATTTGTAAAACCCATATTAAATAAATTTCACTGGCAAAATTGTTATTCATAATTTAAATTTTGCCTTTATTTGATGACATGAACCTCTGACGAGAATTAAACTGCAAGCTAAATCTCGACTGTTTGGAAAATATAGTACAAGCTCACGAAATCATCCACATTGGTTTGAATTTTATTCCAGGTTGAGCGCTGCAGAAAGTGAGTTGCAGTGAGGGAAACAGGTTTGACACTGCGATCATAAAAGCCATACTGCCTCAAACGCGGTTTGCCTTAAAACGGTCGTACCCGTGGTTGACGATAGGTGTCGTAACAGAAGTTCGCTACCATGATTTTTCTATTTCTTTTGGAATTTCCTGACAAATACCAGTCATCATTCGGCGTTTTCACTTGGTACTACTTATCCTGTAATCGATCATTTTACCACGTAAACTATCATCGCCATGCGTCCTCTGTGCTATACCTCATGGCTCTGAGCACCTTACGGAACGCTTGTTAATACGCTTCATCATTTGACACAGGTTCTCATATATCCCTCCCTTACGCTCATGTCATTGTGCAGTGTACGCTTTGTGTCTTTAAGTCTGTAATTTCTGCAATTAACCATGTATGTGATATTCAACAAGTGTCCTTTTCACTTTCACATTCAACTTTCGTATATTTCGGGATTATCTTTAATTCAGGTCCATTATTTGAATGCGAGTCTTTTGAATGATTATATGGTGTTTTTAATTTTATATTATGACAGAACTTTCTGTTATCCAGATGGCAGACGTTAAGCAAATATCAAAGCCACTGGAAAACTTAATCGAACTTTTTGCAATCTGTATATATACAAATGATTGAAATTATAGAATCTTGATTATAGGCGATATTACATGGATAGTTTATCACATCTGATTCGTTTCAGATGCACTTTAATGCCTTGAAGATATGGCAGAAAAATATTACCATTAGTTTCATTATTTAACATTAATATAAAGGATAAGATATATCTTATGGTTCTGTAAAAAATGTTGAAAATTCTTTATTATTTGAAAAAGGATTTCCTTGTTATACAGGCTTTAGAAGTTTTCCTATCACTTGGTTGATTTATTTAGGATTATATTGCTTAAATGTCTTCATATCATGTATAAGTATTCACTATTCTCTTCCCTAGGATATCATTTTCAAAGCGTTTTTAATTTTCAGTTTGAGATAGAAATGTATTCCTCCTTAAAATACAATTTTGCTTTAAAAATATAATGCTCTATATGATAAGTAATGTTTTCCGTTAAATCAATTTTCCTTAAAAAACATATGATAACATTCCCTTTTACTCTATCTATAGCAACATAATTTGCATTTTCTTTCATAGTGTTTCATCTTCTATCTCATGAAGCACATACATTTAATATTTTAAACATTTAGTTTACTTAATCTTTAAATCTAAGAAGTTGCTAATTTCTTTAAATTTTCAGAAATTAAAAGAGAGTTTTAAGTAGAATAAAAATGAAAGAATATGCATTTTTAAAGGTTTTTAATATATTTTTGATATACATTAAATTCTTTTACATATTTAAAATAGTTCCATTTAAATGCTAAGAAAATATTTAGTTTCTAACTGCTCAGATATTTAGTTTTAAATTCAATATTGTAAGCTGCGTCTCTATATTAATGTTAAAATATGCTACCATACATTTGATAATTTTCTGATATTTTGGAATCAAACTATAAATTTAAATCTTTTAAATTTAAAATTTAGGGAAAGCATATTTAATTCCATTTTAAAGATCATTTTTATTTTGGTTAGTTTTACATAATACATTTTTCAAGAAGTTTTTGTACATGTTTATTTATTAACAAAGCTTTTCAATAATAAATTTGTTTTTTTATACAGTTTATAATTAAGACCAAAATCTGATTTAATTCTCTTTAACTTTTACATTTGCTCATGAAATAAACATCTTTCTCTTAAGTAGCTATTTTTATCAGTTCCACAAAAAAAGAAGATGTTGTTTTCAGGAAAATAATTCGGAAAATCACATAATAATACTTTTCATTGTTCTTAAATAAAGTTTTGACAGCAAAAATGTTATACCAAATAAAAGTTCCATGACGTCAGTTAGTTAATTAGATTTTTCGTGAAAGCATTTCAATTCAATGAGAAACTTATGTTTTGATTGTTGTTTTTCAAACAATACTTCAATAGAAAGATAGGAGAACTTCCTGTATCTAAATGATTAATCACATTTAATGATGAATTTTTGTTTATTTTATTTATGCAATTAAGTGAATAAAGTATTTAATTTTAAATTAATATTTTTTATTCTTTTTACCATATGTTATTTAATAGTGAATAAGTTTAACTAAGTGCTGTAAATTGAATGATTCACAAATATTTTAAAAGCAATAATAGTAAATTCGTAGATGTATTTTAGTACACACATAAAATAAATAATACTGTTTCTCTCTCTCTCTCTCAGCGATTCAAATTTATAAATAATTTATGCTTCTTTCAATAGAGTGTGAATTTACTTCTTACAATCGAAGTCATTACTGAAAATACTATAAAATAGAGGGAGATAAAAGAGATTATAATAAAAAAAATTTCTGATGAGTAACAAAGTGTAATTTTTAAATACTGATTAAAATGATCAAACAGAAATCAAATGTATAAAAATAATTAAATTTCATAAAAGTAGGAAGTAGGTTTCTTTTTACCATGAAAATTATGCATAACTTTCAAAGTGAGATAATGTGTAATTAATATCACTAGTGATTGTTAAAATGGGTAGATTTAAAGAAATAACAAACTTGAATTTTATGCTTTCTTTGTATATTTTGTTACCAAACAGATTATTTATACGCAGTTTTTAAATATTCTTTTACCCTTTGTACATAATAAAAATGTAGAATAATTAAAAATAAAAAAAAATCCATGACAAACTTAGTTTCAGAATAAATGCATTGTGTTACGTTGATATCCATATTTATTACTATGACAGCAAATGAGAAACTTACGTATTACAATTTGTTGTATTGTTTTATTTTAAAATAGTTTCTTTAAAAAATAGTGTAAACAAAATATTGAAGAAAATCCATAAAAATGTCCTGGATCAGTATAAAATTGTAAATTCATATATCGAAACATTATTTACAAAGAACAAAAAATTTACAAAGATTTTAAATAGAGTGAAATGTAGAAAGACATGTTTCAGTGAAGTCGTTTTGCTTATGGCAAAAGAATAAAAAGTACTCCTGAAACGTTATTAGAATTTTTAATTCCTTTTTAAATTTCTGATCAATTAACATTCGCATCTCTTTGATGATACAGTAATTGGAAAATTGCAATAGAATATTTTAATTACGTTGCATAAAATTAATGCTAGTTTTTCAAAAATTATATATCAAAAAACATAGAGTATGGATGATATATGCATTACTGAACTTCAAGAATAGATCTGAAAGAGATCTTCCCCATGAAAACAATGTAATCTGTTTCAAAAGAATTATTTTTTGAGCTGAATTATGATTTATGTCACATCTAACAATCTGTAGTAGTAATCAGTTACAACTACAAAGTAACGTGTATTAGAAACTTGAGCTTGTATAAGACCAACATTCTGAGAAAGTCTGTGTATTCTAAAAAAATATCAAAGACACCAATGCTGTCATCCAAATGCTTAAGTCACCTGTTTTTGGCTGTATTTTTCATGACTTTTATTATCACCTTGGGTGTCAATGTTTAGAATGGCTAGCATTCTTTTAAAACTGTCAGTCCTGGCCTGAGCAGACTTTGTATAAAAAAACAATGTAATGAGGCAAACAAAGCCAAGAAAATTCTCTACAGGTTTGGAGTGAATCAATTCAAGTGTAGACTGTTGTTGAAAACTACAAGTTGGTTGACTGTGTTCACGATTTTTTTGCAGTCATGGAATTGTAGTGGCTTTTACTATTTATTCCTTCTAATATTAATAATATATTATAATATATCTCTTGTAACATTAATAGTTATTATTAATCAAATGTATTTGAATTTAGTGTTACTGGTCTCTGGTATAGGAAATTGGAAATGTATTTCACTTCTCAAGCTACTCCGTTACTTTAATCAAAAAAATTAATCTTTATTTTACATTAAATATTCCTTATTTTATTTCCACCCCCATAGAAATGAAGGAAGGAGGTTGCTTAAGAAAATATTATGTTTCCGAACATCGATTAAAGACTCCCTTGATGGGAAGGTATTACAGAAAATTTTTTATATTTAGTAAATCTAGAATATTAAGATTACTTACACCAAGGATGTTACTGAAATTTTAATATTTAAGGCAAAAAACTTATTTTAAATGTTATTTTAATATTACTAATATTGACAACATCTACCGCAAAGCACCTAAATTATTAATTTTAAAATATTAAGACTAATAAAATTTTAAGACTAATTTATTAATTTTATAATATTAAGACTAATAAAATTTTAAGACTAATTTATTAATTTTAAGTTAAAATTAGAAAATAATATAGTCTTAAAAATCATAACAGCCATAAGCCATATGTTAGCCCATAAGCGTTAGTTAGATATAAACTTTATATTATTTACTATAAAATCACAAATCATCAATCCTTTCACTAACTTTATTAATAATGAAAAAATTGATTGCAAAAGTTGCTGATTACTATAGTTGGTAATCAAAAAGAGGAAAATTATAGATCAGTTGATTGAAAGAAATTTCGTTAAATTTTCTGAAGGGGAAAAAAAAAAAAAACTTTTTGCAACACCAGATTTTATTTTAAAAATTAAGAATTTTAAAACCAATATTTTTGACAAGAATCATTTAAAAAATGTACAGTTTTATTCAAGAACAGAAAACTTAATTTAGTTCTAACCAATAGAAATACATTTTATTTCATTTCATGCATCAAAATAAAAATATACCAAAACAAGTTTGTCAAATCATAGATTTTTCTAATATTTTGAAAAAAATCCTTTGTGTTGCATAAAAATGTGTGATTTTTCTTTTAAATAGTTTAATAATGTTTACAAAAATTACAAATTTAATTTTAAAGGATTCAAAATTACCAAAAATATAAAAATCTCTCAGCAGTTTCAAACAATATTAAAATTATAAAAATAACAGTTAAGTATTATTTTCTCTCATAAAAATAACACAAGAATGGCTAATAAGACATGATTGAATAAATGAAATATTGAAATGACTATCAGCTATTTTGGTTAAGAAATTAAATTTCCTATTCGTATATAATTCTTCGGTATATAATTTGTGAGATGTTTTTCGTTGTCTTATTTTATCAGCAGATATTTCTGCATAATTTTCAAATCTTCAGTAATAAATAAGGAATTAGTTAAAATAAATTTAAGAGGTGCTGAGAGGTTAATTTTAGTACAATGAAAGAATTTGTCAAAAAAATATTGACATTCTCTTACATGATTACTTTCTATCATTGGATTGTAGAACTTTCTATTTTATTTAAAATAATGCATAGAGAATTTATAATATAGTTTAAAAAATACTGTTTTGTAATTTTAATTTTAAAAATGACTCATCCATATTCATAATCATTATAATTCTTTTATATCAGCGTTTACTTTTTTATTCATATTTACTATAATTTTACGAAAATATTTCATTTTGAATAATTTCTGTAATTTTAAATGAAAGTATTTTAAACTAACAAAAATGTTTAGATATATTTGTAATGCAAATAACATAGACGTGATAAATGATATAATAAAAAGTATATTTAAATATTTATTGATCTTCACGTAATTATTATAGTAAAAATATCTAAAAATTTAAAATAAGAAAACAAATTTATTTGTCTGAAAATCTTCTAACTTTTTGTTTTCAGTTCCTTGTGTCTGATCTAAACAAAATAAAATAAAATTAAACTAAATTAAGATTATAAAATATAATAACGTATAATTGAAATTATTGAAGCACAACAAAGATTCTGGAAAAAAATTCATTTACCTTCAAGTTCCCTATTACGAACGTTTTAATTTTTTTTTAACGATTTTATTTTATTTTTTTATATAATAGCTATAACTTATTACTATATGTCATAAATATATAAATATATACTTTATGTATTCTAAAAATCAATATCATAAAGAACTTAAACGAAGTACAATAATATAATATTTACTTCATATATTTTTTAAATTATTTTAAATGAAAACATTGGAAGAGACAAAAATACAGCAATTAGTTTATTTTTCACAGAAACAAGCCATAACGTAATTTCATATAAAAACGTATTTTTCTTTTGCTACAATAAAAAAAATCTTTTTCATAATTCTTAACAATTATGATTTATTAAGATCAATTTTAAAATATTGAAATTACAGTATAAATTTTATATTATTATATTCAATTAAAACCTTTTAAAATTTTCCCATTTTGCTCACATTAATATTATTAATAAATGATATAAATTAGTTTGTTATATATATATTATATCAAATTAATTAATTCCATCATAAACGTCTTAATCATAAATTAATTTCCATAAAATTGAAAACATAATAATCTAAAAATTTTCTAGCACAGTTTTCCAAAAGTTAATGTGAATATTTATGTCATTTTTATACTATTATATTTTTTGTCTATTATATCTTCTTATACAAGTGATACGTTATACTAACAAGATGGGAATGCATTTTGATTTTCATATTTTATATAGAGTATTGTGAAATATAATAATAGTAAAACAAATAAAAATTCATAAAATGCATTAAAAATTAAATAATTTTTTGCCTAAAAATTAAATGAATATTTGAATGGAATCAAATACAGGAAAATTACAAGAACGTAGTAAAATTAGGCTTATACTGCTTCAATTTTTAGAGTGATTTTCAACTGTATAAATAAAATTAATAATAATAATAAAACATATTGCAAATACTTTAAAATTTATCATATTAAATTTTTTTTATCATAAGTTTTTATTACTGAAGAAAAAAAAAAAAAAAAAAAAAAAAAAAAAAAAAAAAAACAGTTTCGAAAGCAATTTTTTAACATCCTTTTTAATAATAATGATCGCAAATAATTGATCGATTAGATTAAATTGTATTGCCACAAAATTTAAGTTTTAGTAGAAAATTTATATGAAAAGTTTGTATAAAATAAGAAAAAATTCGCATTAAAATGTATTTCTTTCTAATACTTCAAACTCAAAAGTTTTGAATGCAAAAACACAATGATTTGATTTTCATGTTACTTATTTAAATTGTAAATTTAAATGCTTTAATGAGAAAAATCCCTCTTAAACCATTTTTTATGGAGCACTATTCTTTTTTAGAATTTCTTTGGAATGAAAGTATCCTTTAATAACAGTAAGTTAGATTTTATTCCAAAATTCCATAAAGCTTGTCTATAAAAATTTGTCATGAATATTGTGCGTATGGGTAGATATAATGTCTTTTTTAATTATATGATTATATGGGTAGATATAATGTCTTTTTTAATTACTCATAATTCCATCAAGAGAGACGGATTCATAAATCAATAAAATACTGCACAATAACTTAATAGCTGAATAAAACAATCCTTTATATGAAATAAAAATTTTGGATTCATCATAACATTTTAAAATCTATAATGTAATATTTTAAAATAAAAATTAATCATCTAATATTTATTTGACTATACCCAGTAAATTTAAAAGAATAAATTTTCCTTTCTGAAATTGCTAAATAAGGGTTATAATGTATGTGAGATAATATGGGGTTTTGGATGAATGATCATTAATTATTTTCGATAGGCATACAAATAACACTTAAATTTGGTACCCTTTGGTTAGTAATTGTACAGACTTAATGATTAATGCAGCATATTCTGAGCCAGAAAAAGCCTCTCAAGCAAAACAGTAATAGATATTTATTGAATGTATATAGATATTCTGCTATTCTGCAAGATAAGGATAGGAACACGAAATTTCCATTAGAAGCTCTACGAATGAAAGTAATCTACGAGGTTAATTGAATAAATCAATGTTATTCGACTGCAAGTTAATGGAATAGAAAAAATTATTTAAAAGTAATCATTTTACAAGAATATTTTCATTATCTTATATATTTGGGTAGTAATTACTGTAACAATGAATATCTTGCATGTCAATTATTTTAAATCTTACATTCTATATTAATGTAATTTAATGCTTAACTTTAATTTTTGTTAGTTAAAAAAATACCTTAAGTAAAATAATTATAAAAATATAGTAGTACTGAATTCTTATATATATTTTCTTGTATTTTGGATTCAAAAAATTCCTCATTATATTTGACCTTCTTAAGATATTTTTAACTGTATTCAACATTTGAACCTGATGTAAAGAGCACTTCATTTTACATTATTTTCACAGATTTCATTTTTACATTATTTTCAAAAGTTTAATTTACTTTACATTATTTTCCACTATCAAACTTAAGTTATAATTTTCTTCTTATAACTAAATACGTAATGTGTTTTATTTTTCATTAGTAATTATTATATCAAAAGTTAATTTCCACATACTAAATATTTTCATTAGAAAAGGGATAAATTTTAGAGAATTTTGTCAATAAATTATAAATAGATTAATACTTCTTAAAATCTAAAAGAGAAAAGCTTTACAAAGTGTTGTCTAAGTGCTACGAATGTGAAATGTATTATCTTACTCTTGTGTCTACAAAAAGTATAAATAAGTACTATCCTAAAAAGCTGAAATGCAAAAAGAAAAAACAGAAGCAATAGTTCTGGAAGAGACAACATAAAATTTATACGTAGTGGTAGGGCGCATTCCAATCTCAGGATTCGAATTCATCACATTCCGGATAAAGTGGGTGAATGGTTAACAAACAGTTCGGACAGCAAGAAAATTGAAAAATAATTGGAAGTTTAGAAGGGTGTGTACTTTATCTGTTGATGAAAATATGAAAATACTCTTGGAAGTTTCTCTAATGTTCATTTTATCAGATTTCAGTATATATGGAATGAATGTGCGAAGTAGTGGGAATCATTTTCATCAGTATGATATTATGAACATATATTGATGCTGATTTTAATATGAAATGAGTCTCTACAGTAACTTATGAATTCCATTATATTTCTTTAAGAAACACTGTGGTCTAGAACTACTTTTTTTTCTTATTCACCGAATCTTCTTTGAGGAGTGATAACATCTTACTGTATATATGCATTTTAATGACTCTAAGTGTGTGATTGTACATTCCACATGTTTTAGTTTCATACCTTCAATATAGAAATTGGCTTCATCCATAATTTTAAAGCAATGTGAAATAGCTTCCTATGTTACTTTACATGTGAAATTCTGTGATTTTTATTAGCAGTAATATAATCTAGATATATCTTATCCTTCCTTAGGTTTCATACTTTTCTTTAGGGTGTGGTAATGTTGGAAGTAACACAGTTTTAGAAATAGTGACATATAATGTAAACATAAAAACATAATCTATCTATCTATCTATCTATCTATCTATATATATATATATATCTTATGTTTCTGAAGTGTCATATCATATCTAGAGTCATTGATATGCATTATAATAATGTAAGAATGGACTCCATACTATAATTTTTAAGTACATTTGGATATCTGTCTGCAATACTTGTTTAAAATTTATTGTGTTTAAAATTTTCACTTTTTCACTAAGAGCTGTAGGCAAATTGTTTTACAGTTTCTTGATTTTTTGGATTTATTGAATCTGTTGTATGTTAAGAGAGGAAAAAATTGAACGACCATTGTTTATTAAAGCAATGAAGCAAATTTAACTCATCGAAAAGGAATAATGAATTTAATATTTCTTTTCATTTACGACACTTAAAGCTTCCATTCAATTATTATAGTAATGAAAGAAAATCATCCAATTAATTTTGTAAAAAAAATTCTGTCTTACAGAAAATACACACTTAAATTTCTTACATAAATGATGAAATCCCACAAACTATTATTTTGAACCTGTTAATTCCTCACTCATCCTTAGAACATTTTTAATTTGTTTATTGAGTAATTAGTCAAAATATGAACTCTTCCTGAAACTTTTTATAAAGATTTAAAAATTTGATACTTTTGTAAGCTAATGATTTTCTGAAAACACAGAGAGCAAAAATTTCTAAAAAAATATATTGAATTTAAATCTAGTGAGATTTTTTTGATCGTTAGGTAAATTATTACTATAATTTATTTTTTCAGTCATATAGTTTTTTATTTTTACACTCAAACATAAATTTACAATAAATAATAATTTCTTTGAACAATCAATTAAAAATACTTTTTAATTATAAGTAAAATTTCACCCTTTTAACAACAAGAAATAATTTCCTTTCACAAAAAGACCAGGCATTTCTTTTTCTGTCGCAGAAGTTTTTTTTATTTAAAACATGAAAAAAATTAAATGAATAATGATCAATTTTTTTCTATTTCAATACCATTTTTATAGACCCAACATACAACAAAATTAAAAGAAAAATAAGGATTGAAGTTACATGTATAAAATATTTTGAGCAGTTCATTTGTTCTTTATCTGCCTGAAATGTTATTTATGGCTTACTTTATGGCTTACGCATATATTTGTCTTTTAAAACCATTAACTAAATATTTATGTCCAAAGCTTGTTTTTTTTCATTCTTCCCTTATTAGATTTTGGCTTTTACCTTTGAATAATTTATGAATTTTGAATCTGTCAATACAGTTTATTTTCTGATTATTTTGTTGCCAGATTTTATAAAATGTATATTGTCTTTAAAAGTGGAATAATTATTCTCATTTGGAAATATATTTAATACCTGTTATTTTTTTGTTATGATCAGTTTATTTCAAAATATTTCTAGGTTTAAAAAAATATTTTTTTAGAAAAATGTGTCAAAATTAGTCCAATTGGAGCATTTTGAATTATTCCTGTTTTAATGTATATTTCAAGAACAGTAATTATCAAAGTATATTATTATTTTGGTAAAAAATGGACTTATACCTTAGTTAAAGTATGAATGCTGATATTAGTTAAAATATCAGTAACATCACATAATATTTTTGATATTTGATCCAGAAGTGACTCCAATAAATATATCTCTATTACTAACACTTCTTAGTTTAACCTATTCAGCACCCACGACGTATCTGGTACGTAGCAATAAACAGGTCAGTTAGCAGCCAGTGACGACAGGAATCCGTCACCATTTTCCAGCCTAAAAGCATCCAGCGATATAACTAGTACATCACAGCTTCAACACACAAAAACGGCATGGCGTATATTTTCGCACAGTAGAAACCACTTTGTTTTTCTCTGCTCCTAATGGGTGGATTGATGGATGGATGGACTTGAACACCCTTTGAAGCCTTTTCTAATGAAAACAAAAACTGAGACTGATTTTTACGCCAAATATCTAAATCATTGATTATTGTTGCCAAGATTCCACTCTAAAATTTAATATTCACAATTTTACAAATGAAATTTAATTTTGTGTATAGTAAGTATTTTTTTTTAATTTTAGTCTTTAATATAATTTAGTTAGGTGATTTTATTAGCACAAATATTTGAAATTTTTAAATACCTTTAAATTTGTTTCTGCTAACGCTTGCCTCCTTTCTTAAGTTTATTTTCGTCCATTTTCTTCCTTTCCTAACTACTTAAATTTATTTTAGTTAATTTAATTCAGTTTTTATTGTTTTAATGACACTCTCTTTACAAACTAATTATGATTGAAATATATATATAAACGAATAAATTTCATAAATGGTAATTATTTAATTTCCAATGAAAGAACTCTAGCCTGAATTAGTAAAAATAAGTTACATGATAATTTTACTGCATGTTACATTTTAGTTCATTATTACTTTACTTTCTTTCAATATGCATTTGAAATATTACTCATAAAATAGAAGCATCATTTTAAAGCTTAATGAAACATGTTGGTCCTCTGAGTTTGAACCAAGAATTGCATAATATTATACTTATATTTTGACTATCATTTCTTTTGAAAGGAATACAATATTTAAATTAAAGTATACCAAAAATATTAATTGATACAATAAAGTCATAATTTCGATTACATCAATATTAGTTAATAATATTAACATATCATGTGATTACAAATTTTCACTAGTAAAAAATAATCACATGAAGTTACTATATTTCTGACATTATCTTTATTCTGACTTGAAAAGTCACTTTAATTTTTATTTAATTTTTTGTATATATTTCAAGGAATTTTTTACATGGCGTAAGAATAATATTCTGGCAAATGAACATTCTATAACACAGAAATTTATAATATCTTTAAAAAAATTAAGTCCATAATTCAATCATTTTATAAACAATAAATTATTCTTCAGAAAATTCAGTTAATTTTATTTAATATTTAAATATTAATTAACATTTTTTATGTTGAAAATAGTTTTATACACTTCAGAAGGTAAATAGTGTAATAGTGATTAGTTGAAATCACATCATACTTCAGATAAAAAATTTAACTTTAAACTTACAGAAGGTAATTATTTTATTACAAAATATATTTAAGTAAATATTTTACTTTGAAATTATTTTTAAAACAAACTAATTACTAATATGTTTGTTCAACAAATAATTATCTTTAAAACAATCAATATTAGATGCAAAAAGAGATTTTTAAATTTAATAATCTTAACTTCATAAATTCTTGTGGCAAAATGGTTGTCACATCTTCCTAACTATTCTTATTTGATTAAAAAATTAATCAATCTTATATATAACTTTTAAACCTAAAATTATATATTCGATATAGGATTGATTGTGTCATTACAATCTAAAAATAATCATCAGAAAGAGAGTTACATATTTTAAACCAATTATTTTCTTAAGAATTAAAGTTATAAAAACAAAGAACATTCGCTCAGGCAGAAATATCTGAATGAAATAGTAAGTTAAAAAATACGACCAGAAATCAAGGAACATTTAAACTTGGTTTTCTTTTCTCAATCTGCATTAATTGTAAAAAAAATTCAGATAGCATAAAAATGCTTAATTTGATGAAATTATAGAGACTGATTATAGAAATTGCAAAAATAAAGTTCAGTATACATGAAATATAGGCTACCAAATAAATTAATTAGTTGTTCAAATTATGCAACAATTATTTCATATTTTTAAGAATTACACATGAATTTAAATTCGACAAATAGCTCTTCTTTAATATAAAATAAGATATTTGAATATATTAATTATGTATGGGGTGCACATTTAAAGCTAACGCAGCTGTATATTTAATAACAAAAAATATATTTTAGGAGAAAAATGTGCTTTTATATATTGTGCCCTAGTGAGACATGTGATTTCAGAATCCCGAGAATATTAATTTCAAAATTCCCCAATATCTTGAGAAATTCCCAGTTTTACAAAAAACGAGTGGGCTCGTTTAGTATTGAATCACATTTTAAAGATAATAACAGTATTTATTTTATTATAAAAATATATTTTAGGAGGAAAATGTCTTTTTGTATAATTCGTCTTGTGACTCGCGTGAACATGAAATTCAAAATTTCTCAATATTTTAAGAAATTCCTTGTCTATAGGGAAACACTTGGGTGGATTTAGTATTGAATCATATTGCAAAGCTAATTATTGCATTTATTTTGTTTTAAAAATAAAGTATATTAAAATATCCCGTCGACATAATTTCTCTATCCTTCGTCTACATTGGTCATTGACAAAGAAAGTGCGAGCAAAATAGCAACTCATTCTCCCACAAAACCCTACCCTAAGAATCAGGGTTCCATGGACGAGAAATTTTCAAAAGCGGTTCTACCTGGTTTAACATGAGACATGTTGGATCAATGAATTTCAATTATTTCTATATATGTTAAATAATATTTTTCTAGATATTAAAACCATTTTCTGTACATGTTACAAAATGAAATTTTAAAGCTATTCAAAGTATTTGTTTTAAAAGAAAAATTAATTTTGGAAGAAAAGTGTCATTTTGTTTTAAGCCTAGGGACACAAGGGACTTGTGATTCACTTGAACATTAATTTCAAAATTCACTTTACTTTATCTTGAGAAATTCGCAATTTATCCAAAAATGCATGGGCTTATGTAGTACTTATTCTAAAACTAATGATATAGTTCTTATTTTTTATTATAAAATATACATATTGGGAAGAAAGTGTTTTTTTCGTATTGCATTCCAACATAGCGAATTTCAATTACTGATTTATGTGATCAGTTGGTCAAATTAAAAAATATTTATATATATCTATTCATTATTGTCAAGTGTATATCAAAATACTTTATTTTTTAAAACTAAATAAATGCAATCATTAGCTTTAGAATAGGATTGAATATTAAATACACCGAAGCTTTTCCCGATATACAAGGAATTTCTTAAGATATTGAGGTTTTGAATTTCATTTTTACGCGAATCACAAGTTACAATACGCATTTTACAAAAAAAAAAAAAATCCTCTTAAAAATATTTTTTATAAAGAAATAAATAGACTCATTAGCTCTATAATGTGATTAAATACTAAATATGCTGTTACAGCACTGCGTGGTTCTCGTTATGTTTCTGAGCTGTAACCTACTATTGCGATATAACCTTGAACCTGTTGTCTTCATGATAAATCACTAAGCAAAATACCTGGCAACACATTTATTTCGTATTAACATAAATAAACATTAATTATTAAAACAAACATAAATTATAGATACATATATATTTTGAAATACATATATTCCTCACAGTCCGGGAGTGGGACTTTATTTACACCTCCTCACACAAATTCACCGTTCTTTCTCCTCTTTGCCCACGCTTTCGCTTGTGCGTCTGATTGGCGCCCCCTCACACGCCGCCAAGATTAAAACTTGCTTCTCAAGAGCCTTGCTTTACTTAAACAGTCTTGACATTGAATGATTTACTTGCGGGAACCCAGAGAGAAAAAAAATATCATTCGTTAATTACATATAAAAGCTGAAATTAATAAACAATTCACTTAAGTTAATATTTGCCAAAAGAAAAAAATACCAAACACCCAATAATTAGTGTGATCCAAAAATAAGACAACACATCCAACTTACTGATCGTTTACATACTTACAAATATATATATATATATAAAACATATTATATAAAATATATTACATTAAAATATATTACACACTTTCAAATATATAAAAATAATAATTGGAAAACACAATAAACATTAAAAGATGACATACAAGAAATTCTCTCATCTTTTTCTAGTCTGGATAGAACATCTGCCCAAAGATAGAAAATACCAAGTTGGTGAATTATTTTACAATTCCATCTTTGCAATGATAATTCCTACCTTGTTAATTTGGGACTCTTAGGAATGCTTTCAATTAAAATTTTCAAAGGATTGTGGTCGGTAATAATCTCCACCACTGTACGATGTAGCCATTAATCAAACTTTTTAAGAACAAACAAAACTGCATATGCTTCTTTTTCTATGATCGACCAATTTTTCTGCGTATTATTAAATTTATGACTAACAAAGGCTATAGGCTTATAATTTACCTTATCATCATCTTGCACCAGTCAACAACCAATTGCGTAATTAGATACATCCGAATGAATCTGAAAAGGTTTACTGTAGTCGGGAGTCGATAATGCAGTGACTTCCCAAAGCAAATTTTTTAAGTGCTGAAAAGATTCTTCTTTTCTTTTTCCCCAATTAATATCATTCGATTTTTTACCATTAGTTAACTCCGTTAAAGGCGATGCTAATTCTGCGAAATTTGGTATGTAACTTCGATAAAAACCCATCCTAACATTGATTTAACTTCCTTTTTGGTGGTTATCGCTCTAATTTCTTTATAGCTAAAATTTTATCAGACACCTCTTCCTATTTTATGACCTAAAAATTTTATTTCTTTAGCTGAAAAAGTACATTTTTCAAGTTCGACAGAAAATTTATAATTTTCTAATTCTGTAAGGGCATTTTTTAAATGCGTTACATTTTCATCCCAAGTTTTCGAATAAACGACTATATCAATATATGCTTGAGGATTGGAAGAATGAACCATCAACACCTGGTTCAGAAACTTCTGGAAAGTACCAGATGCGACAGACAACCCAAAAGACAACTTTCCACGGGTAAACTCCATCGTGAGAGGAAAAAGTCATCTCTTTTCAATTTTCATTCATTTTTATTTGATAATATCCCTTTTTAAATCTAGACATGTTAAATATTGAGCCACATAGCCGCAGTAAATATCATTTGTGGCATATCTTTCATAAGGAAATTCGTAACCATTGTTACTGCATTTAGAGCTCAATAGTCCCCGCACATTCTTATTGATGCATCCTTCTTCGCTACACACACAATTGGATAAGTTAACTCAGCTTCGGACTGCTCGACCAGGTTCGAATTAAGTTCTTATACTTGACTGCTTACCTCTGATCGATATGACATCGGAACACTATAACAATGTGGTTTGTGTCGGGGGGCATTGGATATAAGTTCTTTCCTATGTTCAACAACATTCACTGGTTGCAAAGGTCTTGTAAGCAGTTTCTCATGATTTCGAAGAAGCTCTAACAATTAAATTAGTTGATTAGCTGTCAAGTAAGACATCTTTTAGTCATATAGTTTTTCATGGAATAATCTTTCATTATGATTAGTTGGCATAGTTTGAACATCCCCAAATTCTTCTTCTCCTTCGAAGATAACATTGACAATGTTTGATTCAGCGATGAATTCTCTAATTTTGTTTTGATGCACATGTTTAAAATAGTAATCTGGCATCTTAACAAGAAATGAGTTTTCGTTTTTCTTTTCGAAATAGTCCATGGACCTTGCCATCGAGCTAATAACTTATGTTTAGAGTCTGGAAGAAGGACAATTGCTGTGGTGTCTCTTATCGTCAATGGCATCACTGCTTTCCGGAGTCGATGATTCTCTTTTCTCATCTACTTCTCGTTCTCTACTCGGCATCTTAGCTTTGTATTTCCATCCGTGATATCTCCGCATCTCACTTGGCTTACTTCTCAGCATTTCGCTTGCCTTGCTTATTCCTCATAAGCTTTCTTCTTCTCTCTGCAATCTCTTTTCAGACATTGCCGTCGCTTCTTATCCTCATCTATTTATTTGTCAGACATCTGCAGATCCATTCAAGAAAGTCGAAACAGGGTTCCCAGTGGACAGGGCAGTTATACTCCGTTTATCACTTAAATCTTTTTAGCTTCTCATTATGCTCAATTGCTCCAATTTCCAAACCATGACTCCGTTTCTCTTTGCGAGCAACTTCTGTGGGGCTTTTGTTTCTTCTCCTTTCATAGATGCCGTTTTTTAATTCTTCATAATTCTCGTTTTAGCTCCTCCTCTTTACACGATTGGTTTTCTAAAGTTCTAAAGTACCTCCTATACTTTTATAGGATAGGTCAAAAATCTCTACCCCTCAATCCCGACTGGTCAGATTTACATATAAAAAGTATCATAAAACACAAACGTTCCTTGCAATTTTGACAAGAACATCCATCCATTCCGAAAGGAAAAATTTATTCTTTTATTGCACTTGTCTCATTGTGCCAATTTTTATTACATCCTTTCCTTTATTTGGTAGCAGCATAGTTTGTAATGAAAAGAGGAAACTCATAATTTTAAAGAGACAATAAAAGTATAGACATCTGTTTTCTCAGGGTTTGGTTATGTCGTTTTACATTACGACATAATCCTCCCCCACTTACACAAAAAATATATTCATACAATTTTTTTAATACTATAACAGTTAACATCAAAGAAACATAATAAAAATAAGTGAAAATGAGCTCCGATTCGTTAAATAAACATACTTGTTAACTTCAGATAAATCTCTTATCTGTACATAAGTATCATGAAATATGGGATGAATTTCTTATTAATGCATTATCTGTTGACATAATAAAATAAAATGTTAGCTTAACCAAAAGCATAAATAATAGACTAAGAAAAATATTGTACTTATTTTATTTTATATCTCCAGCAGTACTTATTTTCCCAAGCCTACAGAAATTTTTTTTAAATTTATCATAAGACTTTCAGGAATATAGGTTTTGTGCACCAAACTCGAAACCATCATGATCTATAAAAAAAATCTACAAATATTGCAAATTACTTTGATGTAAGATTTTATCGATGACTTTTTTTAAATATATCAAGAAAATCTAAAACGATATAATTAATAGTCTATAAATAACATAATCTAATAATGTAAAAGAAATTAATTACATTTTATGCAAATTCACACAATCAATGTTTACCATATTTGTTTTTGTAACATAATTATAAGGATTTGTAATACCATTTTTAAGAATCAACTTTTTGTTTTTGTCCATTTCCTATTACACAAAAAGCTCACATTTGTAGTATAAATTAGTTCATAAGAGTGACGTAATCATTTAACGTCTGAAATTCCATGGAAAATAATTATATATACAAATTTATAAATAAATGTCCGTGAGTCTTCACTCTCAGTTCTTCAGATCAAATATTTTAACTAGAACACATCAATAAATTTAAAAATGAAAATTTTCCACAATAAAAAAAATATTAAATCTATATGAAACAAAAGAAACATGTCTATCCATTTTTATATTATGACATCGTAGAAATAATATTTATGATTTTTCTGAAAACAGATACATCTACTTTGTTTTTAATATTTGTGTTTGTAATTTTCAAATTTTGCAAAAATAATCTTATTCCAAAGTATCTCTTCTACTTCGTTTTTAAAACATAATTGTCCAAGAGTGAATAGGGACTATTCAGACACTATCAATCACTCAAAACGTGTAAACACACTATAGCAACCCCACTGGGCGAAATTTTTCGAAGAACCAATCTCCTCCAGGCATTCTCCTTAAAAACCCCCTTTTTTGTTTGCGCCGGCAACCGGTTTCACTTCCTCAGACGAGTGAGTGTCATATAAGGGAAGAAGGGTCACACGCCATGATGCCGACAGGAAAAATCATGACCATCCTAAGTATTGTCAAGTTTTCGTAAGTAAATTCCTTTTACTTCCATTGCTTTTTTTATTCACGCCATGTCTTATTTCAAGTCCTTCGATCCAACCCTGGAAATAGTTTGTGACTTCGTAGAAAAATTCTCGCCATGTCTTATACGGACTTCGTAGGTGCTGAATGAACTTTTGTCGAAATCCTTAAGTATTCATTTTGAATTTCTTTAACAAAACTTTTTTCACGTATTCAGTTTCCAAATTCTTCTTCTGGAATTCTAGCAATCAATTCCACAATTTCCGATCGCATAAGATGTAACAGATATGAAACCTTATCATTTTATTCATTTTTATCCTTTTGAACTGTTTTTTAAACAATGAAAGATATAACAAAATATCACATTCCTTTGAATCGAAACGAGGCATCGACTTGGTAAGTTCCATCTGTATATTATTCGGAACCTTTCTGTTTTCGGCACACTTAGACCAGCTTCTATTCGCAATTTCTCAAGTTCACATTCCATTTACTACTTTTTAGCTTCTGCTTCGGATTTCAGCATTTCTGTCTCCACTTCCTTCTCTTTCCTAACCAATTCATTTGTTTCTAACTATTTTCTGGCTCTGATGATTATATCTAACAACATTTTAGTAAATTCTACATCATATACGGTAATGAGGTCTCAAAATTTCAATATCGTGACATCAGGTTCCAACGCGATATCTAATTCTGAAGCCAAAACTTAAAGATCTGACTTTTTTCCTTATGTGAAGTAAGCCATATTTAGTGCTAAATAACACGCCTAAATGAATTTATTAAATTAAAATTTCAAAAATAGCAAATTCTGAAAAAGTTTCGTTTTCCTTTCACCCAAAATTAGATTTTCGAACTGAAAATCATCAATTGAATTACTGCGGAAATGACTTATTAAAATTGTAAAACAAACAATGAATTAATCCAAATTATTTTCCAATTAAAAAAAAAAAACATAACATAACTTTGAAATGATAATTATAAATACAGACTTTTGACTTAATTTTATATCAATATATTCCAACACACATTTATAATAATAATATTTCAATTGCAATATAGATAGTGATCAGTTAAGTTCCAAATGAACTCACAATTAGCATTAATTTATGAAGTTCTTTCTATTATTATAATATGCATATTCACATTAAACAGAATTTGCCACAATATATTCATAATTAATCATTAATTTCTTTTCAAATCTTTAATCGAAACACTTAACAGATTCTAGGGAAATGCTTTACACATGTAAATGAAAAATAATATTGCATTTATAAAATAATCATAAAGTACACAATGATCAATACAATAAAATTTATTTCACTGACGTAAAAATAATTTTAACAAGCAATAAACTTTCTAATACAATATAGCCATTTATCAACTTTGAATTTCAATTCAATACTCATGACGCAGGAAAAAAAAATTTATTTACTTTTTACTGGCGCAAAAATTTAATTTCGTTTACTAATGCGAACAATTTTATACCCCTAAATATTTATCACGGACGTGACACAATCATACTATTCAATTCGATTCTTCTGACGCAGAAATTTATTCTCATTTGCTGACGCAAAGTTTTAGTACGTATCCACAGATATGGTACACAAAATTCACAGCAGTCAAAAGCAGAACCTTATTAAATTAATAAACATACTTAAAACTTGAGCATACTTTTTTTAAATATGAAATCTTAATAGAGGATCCCAACTAATAAAAAATAAATATTTGGCAAACATCACTCACCCACTTTGAAAGATGGACATCCCTCAAAAACATCGAAGTTCATTCTTTTAGAATTTGATTTCGTTTTTGTGGCATCCCACCCCTGCCACCATTGTAACATAACGCAGCGTGGTTCTCGTTAATGTTTCTGAGCTGCACCTACTATTGTGAAATAAACATGAACCTGTTGTCTTCATAATATTTCACTAAAAAATATACTTGGCAACACATATATTTCATATTAACATAAACAAATATTAATTACTAATGCAAACATAAATTATAGATACATATATATTTTGAGATACATGCATTCTCATCGTCCGGAAATGGGACCTTTCTCACACTTCCTCATACCAATTCACCGTTCCTCCTCCCTCCTCTTTGCCAAGCTTTCGATTGGGTGTCTGACTGGCGAGCCCTCACATGAGCCCATTCATTTTTTTATAGATAGCGAATTTCTCAAGATGTTGGAAAATTTTGAAATTGATATTCACGTGAATCGCAAGTCCCTTGTGTCACTAGGCGTAAAAAACAAAAAGACACTTTTCTAATAAAATAAATTTTTTTCTTTTAAAACAAATAATTTTAAATGCTTTAAATTTTCATTTTATAACATGTACAGGTAACGGTTTTAATATTTAGAAAAATATTATTTAACATGTATAGAAATATTTGAAATTCATTGTTCCCACATATTTCAAAGATTCCAAGATGAACTGCTTTTGCCAATGTCTGTAAATTTGAACCTGATTCTTTTCTTTTAATATAATTGACTTTTTTAAGTCTGTTTGCAAAATTTTATGTGAATACTAAAATAAGTTATTGTTTTGCTCTCACGTACTCTGACAACGACCTATTGAGAAATTATGTAGCTGGGAATTTTTAAAATACTTTATTTTTAAAACAAAACAAGTACAATAATTAGCTTTATAATATGATTCAAGACTAAATCCACCCAAGCTTTCCCAGAAAGACAAGGAATTTCTTAAAACATTGAGGAAGTTTAATTTCATGCTCGCGTGCCTCAAGGTGCAATATGAGAAAACACATTTTCCCAATAAAATGTATTTTTAGTAAAACAAGCAGCCTCATTAGCTTTATAATGTAATTCAGTACTAATTGAGCTAATTTGTTTTTGGAGACACCGGAAATTTCTCAAGGTATATTGAAATTAATATTCGTGTGAATCGTAAGGCGTAATATACAAAAAGATGCTTTTAATCTAAAATTTATTCTTTCTTTTGAAACAAATACTTGGAATTTATAACATGCACAATTTAATAATCTAGAAAATATTACTTAAGATATAAAAATATTTGAAATTCATTGAACACACTAGTCTCATATCAAACAAAGTAGAACGGCTTCTGAAAATTTAGCGTCCATGGGACTTTGATTATTCCCCTTTTCTAATATATGCTTTTGTAAAAAGAGCCAATTTAAAATTCATTGCAAAATTCTAAGAGAATACTTCAATCAGAAGTATTCTCTCAGAATTTTGCAATGAATTTTGTGGCAGAATTAGTTCCTATTTTAGCTCACACGAATTCTGTCAACGACCCATGAAGACGATCTATTCAGAAATTATGTTGATTGGATTTCTTAAAATATTTTTTTATAAAACAAATTAAATGCAATCATTAGTTTTATAATAAGATTCAAAACTAAATGCGCCGAAGTATTTCTCTATAGACAAGGAATTTGATAAAATATCCAGGAATTTTGAACTTCATGCTCGCGCGTAACACGTAGTATCACAATTCTGAATAAGAAAAAACACATTTCCCCCAAAAAGGGATTTTCTAGAAATAAATATAAGTACTTTCCTAATCTTTAGAATGTCATTAAATAGTAAATGAGCCAATTCGTTTATATATAAACTTGGAATTTCTAAAGATATTAAAGAATTTTGAAATTAATGTTCAACGGAATCAGAAGTCACTCGTGTCACATGGGCCAGCAATATAACAACATATTTTTCTCCTATAATATATTTTTTATAATAAAATAATCAACTATGTTAGTTCTAAATTTGTATTTGGTATTAATTACAGCAAACCATTTTATTATACATTTCACAATAATGAAGTTATTCAGAGATTTTTAATGTGTAATCATAAATCACCTAAAGCAGTACATGAAATTTGCAATTTCGGGGTTTTTTCAATATATATATTTTTCGTAATAAAATAAATTATATTACTAGCTGTAAATTGTTATTATTTACAAAATACAACAATAGTTTCCCTACAGACAAGGAGTTTCGTAAGATATCAAGGAATATTAAATTTCATGGCAACTCATCACAAGTTCTGTCACAAGGTGAAAATAAGGTTAAGCAAATTTTCCTCCCAATATATATTTTTTATTATAATCTATGCACCTTCATTAGTTTATGCAAATCATTCAATATTCAAATAATGCCTTTATTTTTATATACATTGGGAATTTCTGAAGATATTCGGGAATATTGAAATTAATGTTCAGCGGAATCAGAAGTCACCTGTGTCACTAAGGCAAACAATATATAAACCCTTTTTCTAATACAAAATTTCTATAATAAAACAAACAACTCCATTAGCTTTAAATTTGCTTTCGTTATTTAATACAGCAAACTATTTTAATATAGATGGACTTGACGATCATGAACTTTCGTAAAATATTTTTGAAATGGTAAAAAGTAATCAAGCAAAACAAAACTTGAAATTTGCATTTTCATCGATAAAATAAACAGATGCGTTAGCTTCAAATTTACATTTGGTAGTAATTACAGCAAACTATTTTAATATACACTTGCCCCTCAGGGGTTTTACCTTCTTTAGGTAAACATGGGTGTCACAATCCCGTGGTACCCTAGTGAACTGTCCTCTTCTTTCTTTTCTTCTCTCCTCAACTCTTCTGGTAAGATATCAAGGTAATTTGGATTTCATGACCTCGCATCACATGTCCTGTCACAAGTTGCAGTAAGAAAAAAGCCAATTTTCTTAAAAAATGCATTTTTCATTATAAAATTAGCACTCTCATTACCTAAATGAAATCATTCTTTAGTAAAATAGCACATTCGTTTATGTATAGAATAGGGATTTCTTAAGATATATGGGAATTTTGAAATGAATGCTCACCGGAATCAGAAGGCACTTGTGTCACTAAGTCAAACTATATATAAATATATTTTTCTCCTAAAATAAAATTTCTATAATAAAATAAAGAGCAGCATTTGCTTTATGTGTCTTCGCTATTAACTACAGTAATATACTTTAATATAAATTGGCTTGCAGATAAGGAATTTGGTAAAGGATTTTTGAAATGGTATCAAGAAATCAAGCAAAAAAGTACTTTAAATTTGCAGCTTCATAATTTTTCTCAAAATATACATTTTATGTAATAAAATAAATTTTATTACTAGCTATAATATTTAATTATCAACTAAATCCAATCAATTGTTTCTTTATAAAATAGGAATTTCTTAAGATATCAAGGTAATTTGGATTTCATGATCGGCATCACATGTCCTGTCAAAAGTTGCAAATAGAATAAGCAAAATTTCTTTCAAAAATACATTTTTCAGTATAAAATTAACATATATAACACCAAAAGGAATTAATATATTGGAATAGGAGCACATTCGTTTTAGTATAATCTGGGGATGTCTTAAGGTATTCTGTAAGATTGAAATCATTGTCCACCGGAAACAGACGATGCTTTTGTCACTAAGGCCAACTATGTAAAATATAACAAATCTTTTCTCTTAAAATTTATATTTTATAATAAATTCAACAGCAGCATTTGCTTTTTGTTTTTTGTTTCCCTTCGTTACAATATATAGTAAAGTATTTTAATATAATTGGGCTTAATGATCATGAAATTTTTAAAAGATTTTTGAAATGTTATCAACTAATCAAGCAAAACATTCCTTGAAATTTGCTGTTTCCATGTTTATCTCAAAATATAGATTTTTTGTAATGAAATAAATTATTTTTCTACATGTAAAATTTTATTATCTACTAAATGCAATCATTTGTTTTTTATAAACTGAGAATTTCGTGAGATATCAAGGTAATTTGAATTTCATGACCGCGCATCACATGTCCTGTCAAAAGTTGCAAAAACAATAAGCCAAATTTCTTTCAAAAATACATTTTTCATTATAAAATTAACCTACTCATTACCAAAATTAAATTAATTCCTTAGTTAAATAGGACCTTCGTTTATGTATAGAATAATAATTTGTTAAGATATTTGGGAATTATGAAACCACTGCTCACCGGAATCAGAAGTCACTTGTGTCACTAAGGCAAACTATATATAAACAAATTTTTTTCCGAAAATAAAATTTCTATAATAAAATAAACAGCAGCACAGCATTTGCTTTAAATGGGCCTTCGTTACTAATTACAGCAATATATTTTAATATAAATAAGCTTGCAGATAATGAATTTCGTAAAAGATTTTTGAAATGGTGTCAACAAATCAAGCAAAGCAGTACTTTAAATTTGCGATTTCGTGGTTTTACTCAAAATGTACATTTCATGTAATAAAATAAACTTTATTACTAGCTATAATATTTAATTATCAATTAAATCCAATCAATTGTTTCTTTATAAAATAGGAATTTCTTAAGATATCAAGGTAATTTTATTTTCATGATCGCGCATCACATGTCCTGTCAAAAGTTGCAATAAGAGTAAGCCAAATTTCTTTAAAATAAGCATACTCATTACCAAAAAGAAGTCATTCCCTACTAAAATACCACATTTGTTTTAGTATAGATTGGGGATTTCTTGAGGTTTTTGTAATATTTTAATCATTGTCCAACGGAATCAGATGATACTTTTGTCACTAAGGCCAACTATATAAATAACAATTTTTTCTCTTAAAAAGGTGTTTTTTCGAGGTGTTTCTCAAAATAGGCATTTTTTGTAATAAAATGAATTACATTTGTTGATATAACATTTTATTATCAACTAAATCCAATCAATTATTTCTTTATAAAGAGGAATTTTATAAGATATCAAGGTAATTTGAATTTCATGAAAAAGCATTACATATGCTGTCACAAGTTGCAATACGATTAAGCCAATTTTCTTTCAACAATTAATTTTTATCATAAAATTAGCACTCTCATTACCTAAAAGTAGTCATTCCTTATTAATAGAGCATATTCATTTTAGTATAGAAGAGGGGATTTCTTAAGATATTTGGGAATTTTGTAATCAGTGTCCACCGGAATCAGACGATACTTTTATCACTAAGGCCTACTATGTAAAAACACATTTTATCCTATAAAGTAATTTGCGGCATTTGCTTTAAATTTGCCTTCATTACTAAATAAAGCAAATTATTTTAATATAGATTGGTTTGACGATCATGAAATTTGTAAAATATATGTGAAATGATATCAACTAGGCAATCAAACAGTGCAGCTTGAAATTTGCAGTTTCGAAGTTTTTTTTAAAATGTTCATTTTTTGTAATATATATATACAAGGAATTTCGTAAGTTATTAATTCATTTTGAATTTCACGACGGAGCATCACATATCCTGTCAGAAGTTGCAATAAGATTATGCCAATTTCCCTCCTAAAATGCACTAACTTATTAGTTCTATTATTGTGAAGCATCATCTATAGGTTTGAGATTTAAAAATATTATTGGAAGTAGCCTAAAATATTTTAAAGTCTATTTTGTTTTTTATTATGAGATAAGTTTTTTTTGCCTTATTTAATGGTCATTTAAAGTATTATTATTTCGAGAACTTTAAAAAAAGTTTGAGGTAAAGCAAGGTTATCTTTGTGGTATTTATTGTCACATTTGTAATGTCTCTTTTATGAAATTTATATTTTCCTCAACATTGAAAGGCATCCTAATAAGACTGGTAAAGACAAAATTAATAATTGTGTAATTTATGAATGAGCAAAAGCGTTTCACATAGAACAAGTACTAGTCAGAATTGTTTTTAAATTACAGTTAAGTATCAGTTGATTGCTTTTTAAATTTTTCTCTTTGGAGAAATATGTTTCTAGAAGTCATCTTATACACATTGAATGAATGATTAGCATTTAAAAGTTTACTAAATCTTATGCAACTATAAAGCTTTCCTTAGAATTACTACTCTTCTTTTCAAATTTTGCGAATTAATGTCGTTACAGTACTTATAACATTTGATAGCGGTTATCAAATTTAACATACAAATTTATTTTCCATAACTTTTTTTTATCAATTAATGCAAATATTTGGTAAATCTTAAATCCACTAGCACCTGGCAGTATATCTTGGTTTCTGAATCGAAAGAAAAATTTGTACATTTAGAAATGATTTAGATTTTTCTATACAAAGAAAGCTTTTTGAAAACTATAGAAAATAAAAATTTTAGTAATACGTGAAGTGTTGGAGTGAATTATTTTACCTTGAGTTATATATTTACCATCAAAATAATATTTGAAATAACATTTCTTTTATATATGAATAATACTTACTATTTCGCTAGAATGATATATCTGGAACATTTATATTATCCAATAAAACGATTATTTCTAATATATCTTTTATTTCATATAAAGTGTTGTAAATTATATACTTGTTGATATGAATATTATCATAATGAATGCTGAAAAATCAGTACTTTAAACTAGTTTTAATTTTTATGCCCAGGTAAATTACAGAAATACATAAATAGTATAGTTATGCTGTATAAAGATTAAAAAAATCTTTGATTTATAACATTCAAACGCAAATTAAACACAATAAAAGAAACCAAATAATACATCATGTTAAATAGTTTCTATGTTACTAATGGAATCCAAGTAAAAAATATAATATTTCAAATATATAAAGTTAAATTATGAGCGGTAGACACTTCACTAAATTATAAATTCAATTATTTTACTAAAACAAAGTTGATTAAATTTGATTTTAAGCTTCCTACTTTACTTTCGGAAAACATTTTAATGTAGAAACGCATTCTTAGACAAATTGTTTTATATTTCAGACAAAAGAGCTGAAAACTTATAAAGGGAAAAATAGCCCCATTTATGAGTTGAAATCGAAATATGTCAATGAAGTATCCAAAGAAATATTAAGTATGTGCAAATAGAAAACCAGAAAAGGTATTTTATACTCCCTTTCATTATAAAGTTTTATTTTTTCCTGTCAGACAGTGCAGATATTTTTAGAATCTGTAATTTTATCAAAAAATAAAATTTAGGTTCTTTTTTTTTTTTTGGCTGAATGATGCTAGATGCTAGTTTTGCTTTTATATATAAATCAATTAAAAACAAACTACTTTGAAAAATACTATAATAATGAATATATTTTACTGTGTAACAATAAAAGTGAAAAATTTTATTAAATAAAACTTAAGCTTTTGATGCCAATTGTCGACTTAATATCCGATGTAAAATGCTTATAAAATATACTTGATTTGGATAATTTGCTTATGTACATTAAAATTTTAAATTACTAATAAAATTCTGGAAATTTGTTTGAAAGCTGAATTTAAATTATAAGAAATTTGAAATATTGCTTTTTTAAACTTATATTCTTCTATAAAGAAACTGGTACAAATCTAAAAATTGACGTATGTTCGTAGTAAGATTTAATTAAAAAATCATGGTTAAAGACATTTTAAAAACATTTTCTATGAAAAGAGAAAAATAAAAAAATATCTACAATAAATTTGAATTTGACAAGAAATAATAAAATATGATTGTTAGTTAGTGAATAATATTTATTTAATTATTCGTGAACATGTATGTTATTTTTTGTATTGAATTATCAAATTTCTGCGAATTTTGCTATCAATTTTTTTAAAAGTGCTCAGATTCTTAATAAAGCAGAGTTAAGATATATGTTAAACCTTTATTTTCAAACGCAATAACGAACCATAAATCGTCTTTTATATGCAAGAATATTGAAGAATGTTTTTTGTCAAGTTATTGCACATAATAATTAAATAAACTAATTAATTTAGGTAAACTAATTAGTTTATTGGAAGTTTTGCTAAATAAGAAATTGTTTTTGAAATTACATATATCATACTTAATTTCGGATTATTCTTGTATGTTAAATTTGTGTAAAATAGATTTATTGATAGGAATAGTTGGATTAAAAATCTGGCAGTTAAAATTTCTCCCAATTTTAGTAACTTCTTTACTATAATAAGTATTATTATATTATTAAGTATGGATTTGTGATTTGAAGACTTATAAGTGCATGAAAGAATTTTTTTTGCAAAATACTTGATTAATTGCAGGTAGTAGATTGTAAAGGAAATTTAGAAAAACATGCAGCTGTTGATCCATGAAATAATTTAATTTTTTTTATAATTATTTATCAACTTATGATTTTATAAAATATTTAATTTTTGAAATTTTATTTATTTCATTTTGTTTGGCAAACAGAGAATTGACTGTTTAAACACCTTTGTTATTTTTTTATAATATAATTTCATACATTTCTACCTATTTTTTTATGTATCTATTTATATAGGCTCTTTTTGAATTAATTAATTTTCTTTTTTATATTAAAAATACTGATTTATCAAAAATTGTAGTTACTAAAAATGTATTTTCTAATTTTTTCAAATATTTCGTATTTTTTAAAATAGCTTTTTAAACTTCAGTTATAAACTTTTCATGACAATAGTGCCAGAAATAAATTAGCTAATGACCAAAACAATCTGCTCAAAGAAAACTTTCCAAATCGTCTCTCTAAGGAGAGTTTTTCGCCTATCTTGTCTAGTGGTCAGCGTGCCTGAATAGGAAATGAATCCTGGGTTCGAATCCCGGTTGAGCATCGATGTACTTTTTTTTCTGTCTCTCCTGTCCTTGTGTTTTGCTTGTATGAATGGGGTTTGAATGCTTGCTGGTATCTATGCATCTGTGTACTGAGAAGATCAGACTCCAGAATAAAATACGGTTCATTTGGAAAAATGGAGCAGTGAACCTTTTACTGTTAGCCTAGCTTGCACAAGATCACAACAAAAAACAACTCAAACAGTGCAGCTTGAAATTTGCAGTTTCGAAGTTTTTTTTAAAATGTTCATTTTTTGTAATATATATATACAAGGAATTTCGTAAGTTATTAATTCATTTTGAATTTCACGACGGAGCATCACATATCCTGTCAGAAGTTGCAATAAGATTATGCCAATTTCCCTCCTAAAATGCACTAACTTATTAGTTCTATTATTGTGAAGCATCATCTATAGGTTTGAGATTTAAAAATATTATTGGAAGTAGCCTAAAATATTTTAAAGTCTATTTTGTTTTTTATTATGAGATAAGTTTTTTTTGCCTTATTTAATGGTCATTTAAAGTATTAATATTTGGAGAACTTTAAAAAAAGTTTGAGGTAAAGCAAGGTTATCTTTGTGGTATTTATTGTCACATTTGTAATGTCTCTTTTATGAAATTTATATTTTCCTCAACATTGAAAGGCATCCTAATAAGACTGGTAAAGACAAAATTAATAATTGTGTAATTTATGAATGAGCAAAAGCGTTTCACATAGAACAAGTACTAGTCAGAATTGTTTTTAAATTACAGTTAAGTATCAGTTGATTGCTTTTTAAATTTTTCTCTTTGGAGAAATATGTTTCTAGAAGTCATCTTATACACATTGAATGAATGATTAGCATTTAAAAGTTTACTAAATCTTATGCAACTATAAAGCTTTCCTTAGAATTACTACTCTTCTTTTCAAATTTTGCGAATTAATGTCGTTACAGTACTTATAACATGTGTTAGCGGTTATCAAATTTAACATACAAATTTATTTTCCATAACTTTTTTTATCAATTAATGCAAATATTTGGTAAATCTTAAATCCACTAGCATCTGGGAGTATATCTTGGTTTCTGAATCAAAAGAAAAATTTGTACATTTAGAAATGATTTAGATTTTTCTATACAAAGAAAGCTTTTTGAAAACTATAGAAAATAAAAATTTTAGTAATACGTGAAGTGTTGGAGTGAATTATTTTACCTTGAGTTATATATTTACCATCAAAATAATATTTGAAATAACATTTCTTTTATATATGAATAATACTTACTATTTCGCTAGAATGATATATCTGGAACATTTATATTATCCAATAAAACGATTATTTCTAATATATCTTTTATTTCATATAAAGTGTTGTAAACTATATACTTGTTGATATGAATATTATCATAATGAATGCTGAAAAATCAGTACTTTAAACTAGTTTTAATTTTTATGCCCAGGTAAATTACAGAAATACATAAATAGTATAGTTATGCTGTATAAAGATTAAAAAAATCTTTGATTTATAACATTCAAACGCAAATTAAACACAATAAAAGAAACCAAATAATACATCATGTTAAATAGTTTCTATGTTACTAATGGAATCCAAGTAAAAAATATAATATTTCAAATATATAAAGTTAAATTATGAGCGGTAGACACTTCACTAAATTATAAATTCAATTATTTTACTAAAACAAAGTTGATTAAATTTGATTTTAAGCTTTCTACTTTACTTTCGGAAAACATTTTAATGTAGAAACGCATTCTTAGACAAATTGTTTTATATTTCAGACAAAAGAGCTGAAAACTTATAAAGGGAAAAATAGCCCCATTTATGAGTTGAAATCGAAATATGTCAATGAAGTATCCAAAGAAATATTAAGTATGTGCAAATAGAAAACCAGAAAAGGTATTTTATACTCCCTTTCATTATAAAGTTTTATTTTTTCCTGTCAGACAGTGCAGATATTTTTAGAATCTGTAATTTTATCAAAAAATAAAATTTAGGTTCTTTTTTTTTTTTTTTGGCTGAATGATGCTAGATGCTAGTTTTGCTTTTATATATAAATCAATTAAAAACAAACTACTTTGAAAAATACTATAATAATGAATATATTTTACTGTGTAACTATAAAAGTGAAAAATTTTATTAAATAAAACTTAAGCTTTTGATGCCAATTGTCGACTTAATATCCGATGTAAAATGCTTATAAAATATACTTGATTTGGATAATTTGCTTATGTACATTAAAATTTTAAATTACTAATAAAATTCTGGAAATTTGTTTGAAAGCTGAATTTAAATTATAAGAAATTTGAAATATTGCTTTTAAACTTATATTCTTCTATAAAGAAACTGGTACAAATCTAAAATTGACGTATGTTCGTAGTAAGATTTAATTAAAAAATCATGGTTAAAGACATTTTAAAAACATTTTCTATGAAAAGAAAAATAAAAAATATCTACAATAAATTTGAATTTGACAAGAAATAATAAAATATGATTGTTAGTTAGTGAATAATATTTATTTAATTATTCGTGAACATGTATGTTATTTTTTGTATTGAATTATCAAATTTCTGCGAATTTTGCTATCAATTTTTTTAAAAGTGCTCAGATTCTTAATAAAGCAGAGTTAAGATATATGTTAAACCTTTATTTTCAAACGCAATAACGAACCATAAATCGTCTTTTATATGCAAGAATATTGAAGAATGTTTTTTGTCAAGTTATTGCACATAATAATTAAATAAACTAATTAATTTAGGTAAACTAATTAGTTTATTGGAAGTTTTGCTAAATAAGAAATTGTTTTTGAAATTACATATATCATACTTAATTTCGGATTATTCTTGTATGTTAAATTTGTGTAAAATAGATTTATTGATATGAATAGTTGGATTAAAATCTGGCAGTTAAAATTTCTCCCAATTTTAGTAACTTCTTTACTATAATAAGTATTATTATATTATTAAGTATGGATTTGTGATTTGAAGACTTATAAGTGCATGAAAGAATTTTTTTTGCAAAATACTTGATTAATTGCAGGTAGTAGATTGTAAAGGAAATTTAGAAAAACATGCAGCTGTTGATCCATGAAATAATTTAATTTTTTTTATAATTATTTATCAACTTATGATTTTATAAAATATTTAATTTTTGAAATTTTATTTATTTCATTTTGTTTGGCAAACAGAGAATTGACTGTTTAAACACCTTTGTTATTTTTTTATAATATAATTTCATACATTTCTACCTATTTTTTTATGTATCTATTTATATAGGCTCTTTTTGAATTAATTAATTTTCTTTTTTATATTAAAAATACTGATTTATCAAAAATTGTAGTTACTAAAAATGTATTTTCTAATTTTTTCAAATATTTCGTATTTTTTAAAATAGCTTTTTAAACTTCAATTATAAACTTTTCATTATAAACTTTTCATGACAATAGTGCCAGAAATAAATTAGCTAATGACCAAAACAATCTGCTCAAAGAAAACTTTCCAAATCGTCTCTCTAAGGAGAGTTTTTCGCCTATCTTGTCTAGTGGTCAGCGTGCCTGAATAGGAAATGAATCCTGGGTTCGAATCCCGGTTGAGCATCGATGTACTTTTTTTTCTGTCTCTCCTGTCCTTGTGTTTTGCTTGTATGAATGGGGTTTGAATGCTTGCTGGTATCTATGCATCTGTGTACTGAGAAGATCAGACTCCAGAATAAAATACGGTTCATTTGGAAAAATGGAGCAGTGAACCTTTTACTGTTAGCCTAGCTTGCACAAGATCACAACAAAAAACAACTCAATAAAAGTGTCTTTACTCTTATAATATCATTTATTAAGAAATAATATCATAGACATTTCATTATTTTGGCTTTTAAATTAAAAAATAACAAATTTAAATGTCTGTAAGTAAAAGAGACTCATCGATATTGCTTACGAATGCATTTTATTCTGAATATCTTAAATTTATCAGAATAAATAAAGGATATAATGCTTAATTTCCATCATCAGAAAATGCATAGTACCTTTGTATATACTTAAAACATTTTTGCTTAGCTTTTCTTAGGTCTGTTTTATTTCTTTTGTATCATAATTTTAAAGTTATTTATGTGCTGAATACTTAATGTGTAGGGTAATTTATGTAGAACAGTGTGCAGCATATTATGTTTTAAATCTACGATTCGTTAAATATCTTAAATTTTTTTAATGTTTTAATGCTATTTAAATTTGGAAATTGTTTCAAAAAATATAATTCTTTCAACAGATATTTAAATCGTATTTATGTAAATACTTTAATATTATTGTTAAAGGAAAGCACACACAGAAAAATATAGTTTTATGGAAAAATAATTTCATCATCATTAAATGATACTTAAGCGATAATAAATGTAGTAAATTGCTTTTAATAAATCGTACTTTTAAAAATTTTAATGATATTATTTAATAAATGAATATTTTGATTTTATTGATGATTGTTACTTGTAATGTACACGTACTTGATGTTTATTTTGATTGAATGTTTTATATTAATTACATTTTTTATAATAATTGAACGTTTTACAATATATTGATGGCTATTTACGAAACATTAATGATAGCCATTTGTTAGATTCTCTAACCTTTTATCTAATTAACTAAATTTAAGCTAGAGTTCTTAGTTATTTTAATAATTACTTACTTTTAATTACACTATTCGTTTCATTATATTTTGTTATGATTTAAATATTTAAAATGTATATTGAGATCTATTTAAAAATCTGTAGCAATAATTCAAATAAAATATGCAAGAAAAAGGATTTAATTTATTTCATTTATTGAAATATAGATACCATGTAAGTTTAGGTAAACTTCATTGAAAGTGATTCGATTTAATTTTTTTATTTTATAAGCTGATCATAGGGCATAAAAAGAATTACTGTAAAACATTTTCCTGTGTACTAACAGCACAAAATGTAAAATAGTCTGCAGAAATTCCGAATAACTAAAGATAAAATAGAATATGATTTATGAGAAACAACTAACCATGGTTCAATCATGAATTATTAAACTTTGTAACTGTTGATCTCAAAATATAACTTTGACAACATTTATATTCTTTATATTTTGAAATTTATTTTTCATCGTACAAATCCATATTTCTTTGTTACATTAAAAATTATATTCGCAACAATAATCCGTAATTTTTTAGATTAATATATTTGCATTAAACTTAGTGTATCACCAATATAAAAAAGTGTCATCAATAAAATTGAATTAAGATATGTATGAACGGCGTAGATGTATTTATTTCTTAATTGTTTTTATAAATAATTTAAATTTCTCACTTACTAATATAAATCAAGACAAAATTTAAGAATATATAAGTAGGTATAAATTTAAGAATATATAAGGAGGTATAAATATAATAATATGAATGAATATTCATTTTACTCATGCATACATTAATTTCGTTTTGTAAACTTATTATATAAATTAGTTTTATAAAGTGATATATATTTGATTGTTGTAATTCTTATTTTATAATTTTGATTATAATTGATTTCATTCTTAGCAAAAATTTTTTAGCGTTATCAGTTATATCAAATATCTAAAAACTACTAAAATAAATTTTAAAATAGTTGTCTCCTTTTAAGCTAATGGTGATATATTTTGTGATTTAAGTTTTCTTTGTTTCCGAATGAAGTTGTTCTGTAAAACGTACATCTTTGGAGTCAAATGATATTTCTAATGTATATGAATAGGAGTCTTTTAATTACATATTAGAAAACATTATAATATTAAAATTTTGGAATTAAAAATTTTTTAATGAGGTGAAATTTATTTTTTTTTTCATTTTTAAATTATGGAATATTAAATATTGTGTTTAAGATGCTTCTTATGTAAAATAATTTTATTTACTAATTTTAATTTCGATTAAGATTAAGCATTGGAGTAATGCATTTATTCCAAATGACCTTAAATAGTGTTCAACACTGGTTACTGATCATTTTATTACAATTAATTATTAAACTAAGGCCACTAACCTTTTGAACATTTTTATTGGATGTTAAAGTAGCAACTGAAAACTATTTTAAAAGTATTCAGAATTTAAATGCAAAATTCTTCCTGTTTATAATAATATTAAATGAATTTTCTCTTAGATTATTTCTGGGTTTTTGGAATTATTTTGGAGTAGATTCACGATTGTTAAAGTGGCATTTCCATTATATATTAATCTGTTTACTTACATAACAGGCCTATGGTGTTATTGATTAATCACCATAAGACAATCATCATAATTTGAGGGAAAAACGGCACATTTTCTTATATACATTTTTAAATATATGTTAATAATATTGATATAATAGAGTTCTTATATTTAACTTGAATATCAGTCATGGTATAAATATATTTTGAAACATAGTTTCATAAAATAACTATTTCTACTCTTTTTAGTTATAAACATAAAAAAGTATTACTTGATGAAAAGAGATTAGAAGCAGTTAATGATGAATATTTATATGAATTTTTTAAATTATATAATGGAATATATTTACTACTAAAGCTGAACAGTTTTAATTCAATTATGAAATTATACTGTTTTTTTCTTTTCTTTATAAATCACATTTTTTACAGAATGTTTTTTTTTAAATGTTGGCATTCCCACAATTTACCGTTGTAATTGTCATGTTACAAAACATAACAGCACAGCTTTATTAGTATATATATTTACAAAACCATTTCATTTTATATATAAAATTCCCTATAATGTTTCAAAAATAGTCATTTCTTTAAACGAATTTTAAAAGACCCTCAAAAAATGATCCGAGTTAAATTAAAAATGATTGGAAGATTACAAAGGAGGGTTTAATTGCTTAATAAATTAACTTTAATTACATTAACACATTTCTGTTTCTTTTCTTAGAATTTCTTTACAAGCGAAGCATGTTTACGTAGCAAAAATAAAATAAAAAGTATGAAAATCGGAGATTTTATTACAGATTAAAAAAGTTAAAACTTTAAAATCTTATTTTTTAAAGCTCCCTGAATAAGCAACGTGGCCTGTTTAGATTTATTGCAAACATAATCTCATGAAAAATTCAATAATTAAAGTTTAAATAAAAAAGTTCCTTTTCATTGCAAGTAAATAAATATTTTCTTCAGTGCGTTGAAACATTCAAATATTATATAATGTTTTTCTTGTTATAAAAAGAGCAAACACCTTTGAGGCATCATAGTTTAAAGAGATTAACGGAGTATTGCCAAACTCCCTTTTATTTTCTTCCAGAATGGAAAGCATCTCTCAGAATTGTATAGAGTGACATAGTAATTAGCTAAGACATTGATACTGTAAAAATTGAGAAAAGAATAAAAATGAAGCTCAGTTTAAAATAATGTCACAAAAGATGAACGAAATATTGAGATAAATAAAGATTAACCCAAAATGTTCTCAGTTTTGCTTGGCTTGTTTTCCAACAAAAGTTGTTCATCTTTCAGTCAACAACTATAATTTTAAAAATGACAAGGTAATTTCCCTTATAATATTTCATCGTTATTCAAGAGCATGATATCTTCTGAAAAAAGTTTGATTTATTAAACACTAAAACCTTAAATTAAAAAGTAAAACTAATTTACTATAGAAGCATGTATTTTGCAACGCTAATTTAATAAACGAACAAAAAATATTGATTTCACTAGCTGGTAATGTGTGTGTTTGAATTTTGTTATTTTTATCTATGCAATATCAGTAGTCAAGCTCTAAAGAATCCATCAGAAAAACAAAAGTACTTAAAACTAATAACATATTTTTGATTTCTTTTGAAGCTCTGGATAGCACAGGAATTTATTATTTAGTATACTCTGTACATTAAAAATGTAGAAAGTATACTAAATTTATTTTATATATAGTTTATCTTATATAGATACACACACACATAAAAATTTCGTGTGACAATGTATGCTCGCGATAAATTTAAAAACTACTGAAGGAATTTTGATAAAATTTTGTAATTATTTATAATGTGGTCCAACTTAAAAGATAGAATAGTTTTTATCTTAACTATTGATCTCAATATTCATTATTGCAAGTTAAATGTTTATTATACTACATTAGTGTTTATTTATCGATTAGTTCTATAAATTCCTAATAGATGGCGGTTTAGCAGCTAAATTATACAGGTATCCCGCAGATGGCGTTGTGTTTATATTTCTAGATCATACAATCTTTGAGAATTAACGTGGGTGCGCAATCGCGTGGCTGAATATAGAATTTACATATATTTTCATGATGTATTTGACCAATCATATCACGAGCAGTTTGGGTTCACATATTTTTCATCTGAATTACAGTATTTGTTTGATTACAAGTCATTTTCGTTTATATTCTCAACATAATCATACGTCATTTTCGTTCATATTCTCAACATAATCAGACTATAACAATTTTTCGTGAATCATTTTAATAATTATATTTTGCATTGTGTTATTATTGTGAAGTGTTCAGTTTGAATATGTTTTATATAATAAATAATAAAATAAAATTTTCTTTCTTACTGTTTTTCTCTACTAATTTTCATATCACCTCAAAAACATGTATTTCTTGATAACCTTTTTTTTTTAATTTTTATTTCATAATTTGATAATTATTAATTATAATTGTTAATTTATTCATCCATACATATTGATCTAATTTATTTATTCAAATTATAAATTCTTTTAATTTTTTTTATTTTTGTATAATGTCGCGGAAAATATCTAACCGTAATAGCAAACAGTATAGTAAAAATGCACGACGCATGCGTGCTAATAGAGCTCATGAATCGGAAGAACAGACTGCAGCAAGAAACGCAGTTCAATTAGAACATCAGAAATTCACAGACAAAAGTCTCGAGAACAGCGTGATGAACGTCTACGACAAAATATATTGAGAACAAGATCGGTGCGAGAACAGCATATAGCCATATTTTGTGAATGCGACAGAAAGCGGCAACAAACCAACCGTGCATTAACACGTACATCATTCGTTTGCCTTGCGTTCGAATATGCACCAAACATCAGTTACTCTGCACATACTAAAATTATAATTTGTGCAATGTATAAATTATGCCAATATTGTTAAGTGTTAAAATTCCGCAATGAAACGATCAGTATGCATGTGCATCTGGAAAAATTGTACTGGCACCTCTTCCTATTACACCGGAACCTTTAAAATTATTTCTTGCTGGTGAATCAGATGATTTGAAATTATTTTTATGTAAGATACGCAAATTCAATTTTTGCTTTCAAATGACACCCTTTGGCTCAACTAAAATTTGCGATTTCACATCTGATGGAAATAATTTTGAAACTGCATTCAAAATCCAATTCCAAGTGTGCCACAAGATTGGGTCATTCATGCCAATACCTAATGATGATTTAAAGTTTCTTCAAATTTATTTTATGGGCAGTTGTGAGGAACTCGTGCTGCATAATTTCATCGAATTTGGTGCCTGCATAATTTCCTCGAATAAGCAGAAAAGAGAGCAATTGTGGATTATTTGGAAAACTTTTTTGAAAATTATAATCAACATATCCAATTATTTAAAAGAGTATCTCTTCAGTTAAGAAATAATAATTATCAAATCGTAATCAAAGCCGACAAAGTACCATCAGGAGAACACGCTGGCTGGTTCAATGCACCAACCGTAGATGAATTAAGTTAACAACAGACACCTCAAAATCGTACATCGAGACATCACTGTTCATATAGTTTCAGACCTTCATCTTTCGTATGACGCACTTCAGTATCCCCTAATTTTCTGGCAAGGGCAGGATGAATATCACATCAACATCAAATATCATCATCCAATCATTGGTGCGTTTAATAATCTTTACTATTTAATTCCTTATTTTGGTGATTTTAATTTCTTACTCTTAATTTTTCTAACCATTTAAGAACTCAATTTTTTAGGTAATGAAATCAATAAAAAGCTAGTTCAATGAATTACTATGCCCATCGATCCACGGAGCATGCAGAAATACATACAAGAGGCGATGACTTACGTACATCATTACGGTCGACCTGCTTTTTTATTACATTTACATGTAATCCAAATTGGGAAGAAATAAAAAAGTTTTTTATTACCAGGCCAACAATCGTTGCACGTGTGTTCAAACAAAAGTTAAAATCTTTAATTGATTTAATCTTAAAATATTTAGTTTTTGGTAACACACATTGCTGGTTGTATTCTATTGAATGGCAAAAACGAGGTTTGCCTCATTCCCATATTTTGGTTTGGCTTGAAGATAAAATCCGTCCAGAAGAAATTGACCAAATAATTTCTGCCGAAATTCCGGATCCACAAACTGACTCAGAATTGTTTGATATTTTTACTAGTCACAGGATCCACGAACCATGCGATGCTTTTAACATGACATCACCATGATGGAAGAAGGAATGTGTAAGAAACGTTTCTCGAAACCCTTTACCAATGATACTATTACTGGATATCAATGGTTTTCCATTGTATCGCCTCAGAGACCTTAAGAATGGTGGTTACACATTCACAATGTGAATGTCGAATTTTAGAAATGAAGTTGAAATTGATAATCGGTGGGTAGTTCCATACTCAACATTGCTGTCAAAAGCGTATACGGCTCATAATAATGTCGAGTTTTGCAGTTCCGTCAAATTTATTAAGTACATTTGTAAATATGTTAACAAAGTAGTGATTTGGCCCTATTTGAAGTACAAAATATGAACAAAAATGAAGAAATAGCAAGATATCAGATGGGTAGATATATGAGCAGCAGCGAAGCTATCTGGCATAATTTCAGTTTTCCCATACACGAAAGAGAACCTTCTGTCCAGCATCTTGCTGTGCCTCTTGAAAACGGTCAATGAGTATATTTTACCAAAAAAAAAATATTCTCCAAGGCTCATTTGCGACACCAAGAACGACACTAAATGAATTCTTTACATTGTGACAAAAATCTGATGTATTCGGTCAATTCGCAAAAACATTATTATATACCGATGTTCCATGCTATTTTACATGGAATATTATATTAAATTCAATTTGACAAGGATTTTTTTATTATTTTTTGTACTTTCATACAGAAATAGTTTTACCATTATAATATTAAACATATAAATGTTTTAGAAAATATGAGTTTTTAAGTGAAAGAGAAATATAAACTAACGAGTAATACATTAATATAAACTAAAGAGTATTACAAAATATATTCTAATCACATTTTTCCCTATCTGAATATTTAAAATCAAATAATAGCAATATTCGAACTGAAAAAAATATTTGTGAAAACTACTTCAACTATACAATATTATACCTTTATGGGATTTCCTGTCTATTTAACTTTTAAAAACATCACCTTATAATTGCAACGGAAATACTTTATTGCATTTTAAAACAGTAAATAAATTGGTTAATTTTAATGGTTATCTAGATTTTAAAATGATTTACTTTTTGTGGTCTTTTGATGTATAAAAATCATAACGGATTGCGATAATGTTTTCTCTTAATTAATTCTTAGTGCAAATACCCTCTACGATTCATGAAATATATTATTATAATAAAGTTGGGTGCAATAAAGTAGGATCAGACAGAATTATTTGTGTTTGTGTATGCATGCTTGCATATATACATACATACATACATATATATATATCTATATATATAAATATATATATATATATATATATATATATATATATATATATATATATATATATATATATATATATATATATATATATATATATATATATATATATATATATATATATATATATATATATATATACTATATATACACATTTGTTTAATTATACAGATTTTTCTAATTTAATTTTTTTATCATGTTACCACAAATATGTTTTAAATTTTATAAGTACATCTAATTAATAATTTTAATTATAATTTATCTATATTATACTTATAAACTGCTAATTTGTTAATTAATTAACTTAGATTTTTAATGATTTATGAGAAGCTAATTAAGTTTATAAATATTCACTTTTATGCATTATTTTGTTACCTTTCTTAGTTTTAAACATGTTTAAAATACATAGAAAATGTTTTGATCAGTTTAATGAGAAATATGTTTTTTCTGTGTGAAAAATGTCATTATTTATGATATTTAACTGAAAAAAAATATTGCTAAAATATGACTTGAAAATAAAAATAATTTTTCTAATTTTATAATTTATGTTGCATTTAACTGTTTTTCTTTCAAAGGTGCTCTTTTTTCTTATAATATAAATTTCCTAAATTATATGGAATTGATAGGATTCTGTCATTTTATTGTTTTATCGTTATTGAATTATGAAAACTTTAAAAAAATAACATTTCATATGAAATAAAAAAAGACAAATGATTGAACCATTTTATAAGCAAATGTCTTTGATTATTACATGGGTTTTCTTATTTTTTTATCCATCAATGTATTTAATTCATAAATACATTTTAAACATTTTTCATTAATGTTTTTGACAGATGTCTAATGATAAACTTAAATATTTTTTTTAATTAATCACTTCATTTTAGATGCAGATGTAAATTCTCCCTAAAAAGAAAACACATTATTTTATAATTGATTTGTTTCATAAAATATTATGTCACATAGCAAAGTCTTATCTATTTGAATTGTTAGAAAGAAAATATTTCGTCTGTCAAGCAATTTTAGTTAATGGAACTTATTCATTCTGTAATTATAAAGACAAAATATTTAAAAGTTTTAAGGTATCGATAAAATGCATAAGACACACATTCTGTAAATAAATTAAAATATTATTTTTGTGTTAAAAATAATCTCAAATTTATTAATTTATGCATTAAATTATTAAAAATGTGGCATAATATTGACCCAATTAAATACTTAAGGCAAATAATTATATTTAACTGTATTTTTGTTATCAAAATTTTGTTATGCGTTAATAATCTCTACTTAGTTATATTATCGATTAAATATTGCTTCAACAAAAATTTGAAATAATAAAATTATATTTATTCCTTGCAAATTAATTTTGCAAATTAAATTTTCGCATGAGCTATGATAAACTATTATTATACAGAAGTATAAATGTCTGCGTAGCAATCAGTATTTCAAATACATTTATATATGTTGTGAAGGGATTATTTGTGTTACTACACACTCAACATTGTGCAATATTGTTAAAGTTATAAAAGCAATAAAAAGCAATATTATTAAAATGCAATATTATTAAAATATAAGCAATATTATTAAAATGCAATATTGTTATAGGTAAAACAAAATAAGCTTATCATGAGGTGTTTCATTTAATTTTTTCTGCATCACAATCTTAATATTAATAATAATAATAAAACAAATAATAACATTATTTTCATTTTCTACTGTACATTTATTGTTCTTAATTTTACATGCTGTTTAATTAACATAACTAAGAAGTGAATAACAAAAATTTGCCATAAAAAAGATTGTCATCATTACTTTTAAACTTATTCTAATGAATTAAAAAAAATCACTAATGCTGGGATGTAATTATTTCCAATATTATAACAATTAAAAAGAAAATTATTTTATTTTACTACTTAGTGCTCGGAAGAAAACATGCATGGAAATCATACTATTATAGTTTTAAAAAAGTAGAAATTATTATATATAAAAATTGTAAGGCAATTGATCCAAAATAAAGCAATAATATTAAATTATCTTTATTTATTGAAATATATGTTGTGAAGGGTTTATTTGTGTTACTACACACTCAACATTGTGTCAGAAGTCTTGGTTCTATCAATTAAAAAAAATATGTTACTAAACAATTAAAAAAATGCTCTTAAGACTAAACTCACTTCCTTATGGTTGCACAAATTTGTGTTTCTTGAGAATTCAAACATGGAATCCTTAGATTAATTCACTGGTTTGAAATTTCATTACGATAGATGGTGCAACACATATCGAAATATCATGGGATCATGAGATCACGTATTATTTACCCTCATGGAATTGTTTTAGCTTATATTTCTTTAGGTAAAATTTGTAAAATTAAAGTGTACAATTACTTTTTAAGCTTTTTGGGCCAACTAACTATAATAAATTACATTATAACATGACACAAAAATTAAAGCTTAAATTTGTAATCAAATATTTCTCTTTTGATACTAATTATTGCGACTCCTTTGATTCTACCTACTACTTTTGAGCAACAAGCTTTTAAAAATAAATCGTCCTTATTTTTACAAGAATGTAAAAAGAAAGACTCTACAGAAATTCCAAGCAATATATCTAAGAAACTAGAATTTCTTTTCAAAAGAGTCTTCATAATTTTAACAATCTTTGTGTTATTTTTAACACCACATAATTGCTAGAAAATACAATATGTGTGTACAATCCATCGAATAAGCATAAGGTGTACCAAAAATGCATTAAAATTATTAAATGATCTGATTACAAATGATAATGGTACTTACTGACTGACTAATTCACTTGAATCAACCACTTGAATCGCTTATGTAATTTGTTTTTATAGTTCTCCGAATTATTCAGGGAGTGATTTCAACAATTTGTTGTTTCAACAGAATTAACAAAAACAACTGAATGTTCAGCAATTTCATTCACCGTCAATAGTGCCAATTTCTTAATTGAAGATTTCAAAGATAAAACATTTGTTTTCTCCACAGAGGTAATGAAAATTTGACTAAGATTCTTTAAAACTGTCCTATTTATATATTTGGCGGAAAACCAGGAAATGTCTGTTTAATATAGGACCGTACGAAAAAGAAAAGGAATGTCATACTGAATCTTTAAAAAAATACAACCATACTGTTTTTTTATATTATTAAGATGAGCGATATATAATTTTTTTTGATAAGGCAAGTATATATATGCATCTACGGTTTATTCAACTGCAGTAAGACTTATATATGTAATTTGCTTAAATGTTTCACTGGATTCCAACTTTACTCACACATCACAATTGAGTACGTGTTATCTAATTTGCTTACATCTCATTCGATGAGAAGGGAATTTATTGCATTTGTCAATAGCATACAAATATAATTTTCTCTAGAGGTTTATTATTTGCACATTTCATTATCTTAATTACTATGATGTGACAAGCTATTCTAAGTATAAGAGTACACCTAGGCTAATATCTACATTTATAATACTCAATATTATTTGAATTTATTATATTTAATATTCCCAATCTTAATGTCCCCTAAGATATCATGTGAATAGCTATTTTGTTGTATATATATATATTTATATATATATATATATATATATATATATATATATATATATATATATATATATATATATATATATATATATATATATATATATATATATATATATATATATATATATATATATATATGTACTCACTATTACGAGTATACAATAAAAAATTAAAAATAACATGAAATAAATATGCATATAAAATTTATCATTTATTTTCGTAATTTTCGATTTCTAATGATACATTTCTTATTCATATTTGCAATTCAAACAAATGTAAAAAAATCTTAAAATGAATATTAATACCTGAAAAGGAAAGAATCATTTCATAGGCGAGAATGAAGAGTACATCATGTACTAGATTCGCAGACTTAAGTTAAAATTGAATTAAACAAATGCACAAAGAAAAGAATTCAATTTTCATATATAAAATGCTTTTTGTCTCTGGTATATTTTAAGGTTTTTTTACTCTCTTATGAATACACATAAAATCCAATTTATTCTTTGAAAACTTCTTACACATCTTTTAAGTTTACAAACCATGTTATTTTTCATTTTTATTATATTCTATCAAAAGTTATTACTTAAGTTAGTGAAATGAAAGTACCGTTTTTGGTGTAGACCATTGAGAATATGTATTAATTAAAAGTGGCTAGAAATTTAAGAGTATTTCAGTCATCAACTTCCATTTATATATGTTGTACGATTACTCGTAAGAGTTACATTGAAAGTAACTTTTATATTTTTTGAATATAAGTATAATTATTTGTCTGCATTAAAATTTTTATTTCTATTGTTAAAAAATTATTTGTAACTTTTAAATTTTTTCACGGATGCTAATTATTTGAATATGTAAATTTTATGTCTTAATCTTTTCGTTATAAAAATAATTTTAAATTATACGCATACGGATTCCATTGAAACTTATAGGAATAACTTTTTATAGAATATGCATGAAAAAATAGATACAATTGTGGCTTTTATCACGTAATGAGGCAATTTGAATTGATTAGCGCTTAGAATATTTAATAAAAGAATATTATAATATAATGGGAAAATAGTTTATTTTAATTTTCGTAACATATTGTAAATATTAAGTAACAATAATTATATTATTAGTTCTGAGTAATTAAAATAAATAAAAATAATAGTTTTTTAAGAAACTTGTGTAAACGAATGAAATATTATAATGCATGAACTTTAAGTTAAAATTTTAAAAATAACACTAGAAAATTTTAAGTAAAATTTTTTTTGAGTTATATTTTAATTAGAGAACAATCTAAAGTTCATAAATTAATCCTTAAGTTTTTAGAAAATATCTGCTTCTTTAATTTTTTCCTATTTTATATATAACTAAAACAATTAAACTATTTCAACACAACAATTAAAATATTTCAACATTTTAATTATAAAACATAGCAACAGTATAATGACACGTTCAATGAACATATAAATTTATAGTTTGCCTTACAGTGTTCTAAAAATGTTTTTATTTAGATTTTTAATTAAAGAATACAATTTGTAGATTTAAATTTATCATTTATAAACTTTATACATCATTTTGTTATTTTCTAACATTTTTTAATTCTTTTAAGATAAATTTTCCTATTTTATTGATTTCTCTCAGTGTTTTTAAGTTTAATTTACAAAGTTATCACACTAAAAATCATTTAACAAATGCTTGTGATTTAAAAATAATCTGATGTAAAATGGAACTTTCAATTTTACAGTATTAATAATATAACTAATAATGAAATATCTAATTAAATATTTTGCGTTTATTTGAATTACATATCCTCAGTTTTGCCTAGTTTTTAAATTGTAACAACTATACATTAAAAATTTATGATTAAAATTATATGTGGTAGTAAAAATTAATTAATGAGTCAGTTATCTGAAATTGTACATGATTGTTGAATAAAATTTAGTAAAAAAGATTTATTTTTTCATACACATGATTTTAATCTAATTAAATTCTCTTATAAAATTTTTAAGTATTAGAAATATTTGTCATTGACAGAATATTTTAGAAACGCTGAACACCAATTTTTTGTATTGTTTAATTTTCCTTTCATGATTGAAACCGTCAGATTGAGAGCCTTTTTAATAGAATGTAGCAAAAGTTTCAATGTACGAGTTTGAAAACTAAAAGTACTCTTTGATGCTTAAATTTGAATGAACCTATTTGTCAAAAAAATACGTATTTTTAACGGAAAACAAAATTACTTTCGTAATTGAAAATGGAATTTTTGTTTAAGAAAGGGTTATATATGTAGATATTGTTAATATTTAATACGCTTTTAATTTGTTTTTATCAATATGTTAGTCTTTTGGATATTTAATTTGAAAATGCAAGAAAAATTTTATAAACGAAAGTATATATCTTATTTTTTTATTTTGAAAATCTTTCGTCATAAATATTTTCTAGTTTACCTAAATTTTTTGCCGAAGTAGCCTTTCTAAATTATTATTTTATAATGTTTTACAGATTGTTTGCTTTAATTTGTAAATAAAAGTTTTTATTTTAAAATGTAATAAAAAACGATTATTATTTTTGTTAAATCTTTTTAAACCACGAACATGTTTTTTCATTGACATTTATCTGTAGCAGTTTTGTATTACCTATTGTAATTTATTTCATATAAAAAGGATAACATTTTAAAAAGGTTATGAATTTTTTAAACATTAAGTAAATTATAAAAATTTAAATATATTTGTATATGTAAATTGTGTCATATAATTTTAGATATTACAGAAAATTTTATTATTTCAATTTGTATTGATTCAAGAATAAACAACGCAATTCTGTCATAAATCTTTCATTAGATCACAAAATTACATATATACCTTGGCTAGCATTAGATTATATTGTTGAATTGAAATGTAGAAATTTTAATGTAAGCAGTTGCAAGTACTGTTTCATAAAATTCGTAAAGTTTTTTAATTATGTGTATTTCATTTGAAATTATTAAGTTAATGCAAATTTTCCAGTTTTTTCCATTTATTCTTGAGGGTAATAAAATTTATTCTTAATTTTTGAATATTACATTAAAGAGGACTTTTTGGAAAACTGATAATTAGACTATTTCAGCAATGTAAGAAGAAGTCATATTTTTATAATTTAAATAGTTTAAGTTAAATTATGAAATTTTATTAATAAAATTCTAAAAAAAATCTATTTAAACTGATAATAGTAACAACATGCATAATCATATACGTTAACTACATTAATGTATAAAACATAGGTACAGTTTTTGTGTTATTCTCTTTCAATTTCGAACTATACACATTTTAATAATGATTAAAATATAAATAATTCCTTCAAGGCATTTTTCCATTTTTCTTCAAATGAAGGTTTTTCCTGAACAATTCTGCCTCATGTTCTAAGTTCATAAATGTAACGTTGAGGAAGGCAGTAAATATTATATTTTTGGATTTTTTAAGATTCAAATCACAATAAAAATTTTAGTTATGATTGCTCTTGAGAAGTTCAATGTGTTTGCAACAAGCATTTGAAAGTTGTTTTCAGAGTTGAACATCTCACCTATATGCAATATAGAAAAACTGCAATTTTTATATGAAAAATATTTAAAAGAATGTTTTTTCTAAATGGCACACTTTTATAAAATTGTTTTATTTATAATTTGTAATATTTTTACAGTAGCTTTAGCTAATGAATAATGCACATTTTCACAGAATTACTGAATAAGAATAATCTTCTCCGGCAAAGGCGTAAGCGCACTCTTGCATCTATAGACACTCATTCTCATATTTTAACAAAAAATCAGAATATTAGGTGATAATTAAAAATTCAAAAAATTAACCAATTTGAAAATGATCTTTTTCATGCATACAAAATTTTCTTGTAGAGAAAAATTATATCTAAAAAATTTGTAAACAGCTGTATACTTTGATGTCTTTTATTTTTCATACAAGTTTTTTCAAAGATTTAATTAAATATCTGTCTAATTTAACACTGTTTAAAGGTAGAATAAAATTTGTGTACTTAAAAGATATTGGCTTATATGTTTATACATATCTATGTAATAATTCGTAAACATAAAATAAAATATAATCGATTTATATAACTTTAATATGTTTTTGAATGTTTGATATTTTAAATTACCTTCGCAATATTGAAAATATGAATTAAGTTTCAAGATTCTTTGCTATATTGTTGTCTTTTTTTCTCAAAATGGAGTAAAATTTATATATATATATATATGTATATAAATCAGTTTGAAAATCATATTTATCACATAGTGGGTTATGAAACAAATATATTCGGAATTTTTATTATTAAAAGTTTATTTAATGCGGCTAAGATTTGAAATCAGGTACATTTTATCTTAGGAAAACAACTGTTATTTTATTAGTAATAAGAAGTCATATAAAAATACAGCGCTTCAATGGAATCGTCGGATTATTAACGGAAGACAGGAATTCTATTCAGATAGCAAAATATCCGTTAAATATGGATGCTTTCTAAAAAATATTTTTTCATAGCACTGAACCTATTGTATATTGTTCTGTCGTAGCTATTTTGCAATTTTAATGAAAAAAACCCACCTTAGAATAAAACATTTAAAAAGATCAAATATAATTATTTGTTTGTAATTATTTTATAAGGATTTTTATAATAGGATGGATTATTAATATTTTGTAGCATGGAATTATATAATTTATTTGATAAATTTAGATTTTATGTATCTAGAAAAAGTTAAGCTCTATTATTTTATAATTTAGGAACAAATGTTTAATTGAATAAATATTTAATTAATTACTAAATATTTATTATTATTTAATTATTTGCAATAAATATCAAAGAATAAGTATACTTTTAATGATATTTTCGCGTAGTTGTAAGCAGTGTTCTAGAATAAAAATTATAATTATTGCAATGAAATATTTATATTGGCAATTTAGTGTATTTTAATTTACACTACTGGCCATTAAAATTGCTACACCAGGAAGAAATGCAGATAAAAAAATGATATTTATTGGACAAATATATTATACTAAAAATAACAAGTGATTAAATTTTCAAAAAATTTGGCTGGATAGATCCTGAGAAATCAGTACCCAGAACAACCACCTCTGGCAGAAATAACAGCAGTTATACGCCTGGGCATTGAGTCAAACAGAGATTGGATTGCATGTACAGGTACAGATGACCATGCAGCTTCAACACGATGCCACAGTTCATCAACCGTAGAGACTGGCGTTTAGTGACGAGCCAGTGGCTCGGCAACCATTGACCAGACGTTTTCTATTGGTGAAAGATCTGGAGAATGTGGTGGCCAGGGAAACAGCCAAACATATTCCGTATCAAGGAAGGTCCGTACAATACCGGAAACATGCGGTCGGGCATTATCCTGCTGAAACGTAGAGTTTCGCAGGGCTCGAATAAAGGGTAGAGCCACGGGTCGTAACACACCAGAAATGTAACGTGCACTGTTCAAAGCACCGTCAACGCGAACAAGAGGTGACCGAGACGTGTATCCAATGGCACCCCATACCATTAAGCCAAGTGATGGGCCAGTATGACGATAACGAATGCACGCTGCTAGTGTGAGTTCACTACAATGCCACCAAACACGGATGCGACCATCATGATGATGTTCACAGAACCTGGATTCGTCTGAAAAGATGACGTCTCGCCATTCATGCGCCCATGTTCGTCGTTGATCACACCATTGAAGGCGCTGTTGTCTATGACTCTGCGTCAAAGGAAGCCGCAGCCATGGTCTTCGAGCTAAGAGTCCATGCTGCTGCATACGTCGTCGAATTTTTCATGCTGACACCTGTTGTCTTCCAAACGACCCCGTTTCTTGACTCACGTGGTTGCACGATCCATTTCGGCCATGCGGATAATATGCCTGTCTTCTCGGCTGCTAGTGATAGGTGGCCGTTGAGATCCCGCATGGCGTTCCGTATTACCGTTCTGAACCCATCGATTCCATATTCTGCTAAGAGTCATTGGATCTCGACCGACGCGAGCAGCAATACTGCGATAAGGTAAACCGCAATCCCGGTACGCTACAACTCGACCTTTATCAAAGTTAGAAACATGTTGGTACGCATTTCTCCTTCTTACACTATTCATCACAACAACTTTTCACTAGGCAACAACGTTCAAATGCAATTTCTGCATGAGGAACCGGCTGAACAATTTCCTTATTTAAACACAATGTAGGTGTCGATACTGGCACCTGCTTTGTCTGAATGCGCTGAAAAGCTAATCATTTGCATATCACAGCACCTTCTTCCTTTCGTATAAATTTCACGTCTGTAGCATCTCGTCTTCTTGGTGTAGCAATTTTAATGGCCAGTAGAGTACTTTTTATTTTAATGATATTTAATTTACCATACTTCTACTTATTTTTTATGTTAATATCATAATAATACATTACTTTTTCTGTTATATATATATATAATTAAAATTTATTTCATAAATTATGTTTATTTTAGTTTTTTCTTAATTATCTTAATCGTTTTGCGATAAGTTTATTTTAATGTCTCACAGTAAGTTAGTTTTTAAATTTTAATTTATTTTCGAATACAACTTAATCTTTTAAAACTCTCGTATTTTCCCTATTTTCTAAATTTATCTATTGTTTCTTTTAAATATTTTATAACTTCTTAAAACTTTTTAACCACCACGTGCGTTTAACTATTTACTTTTTTATTTCTTATATGAAACTCGCTTTCTTTGTTGTTTATAGCTTTTTGAGGATTTTTGTTTCTTTACCATTATTTCGAAAACGTTGAAAGTGCTTTCTTTAGAATTTTAACTCAAATTAATTTCAATCACCTTTTCTCAGTTCTTTTTGTCTTGAAGAGAAGTGATAAGTTTATATTCCACTCTTTTTTAAACATTGTTGCTTTCTTTCGTTGTACCAATTTTAATTTAATTTTTTTACACATCGTAAGATTTTCATTTTATTTATTTTTATTATATTTTAAACATTCTTTTTTATTTTAATGATTCATATAACTATTATTAAAAGTTTAAAAAATTTTCTTTATTTAAAATGTGTCATTTACAATGTGCATTTCAAATTATTTTATGCTTTCATTTTTTGTTAAGAAATTTATAAAACAATTTACATTTTTTAATTTCATTGAATGTTTCGTTGATTGGAAGGTTTCATGTGTAATCCCAAACGCTGTTTAATAACGAGATATAAGTTCTTATTTTCAACTTGCAGATCAGTTGTTATTGAACTTTGGGAGGTTTTTTAGCTTAAAAAGGAAAGAGGTCTTATTATAGTCTGGTGATACAAGACTGTTTGATAATTAGGCTATTCTGGCGTTAAAATCTTTGGTATAATATATATATATATACATATATATATATATATATATTGGTATTTAATATTTAAAATGATGCTATCTAAAAAGAAACATATTAACATATTTCATATAAATTCTTTCAACTTGGTTACTTATTGTATTTTTATAAAATTAATTATAGTTGAATGGAAAATAAATTTACTGAAATTAATTTTCTAAAACCTATGCTTTTATTAACCGAGAGAGCTTTATTATGTTATTTAAGTATTGGTATAATTGTCATTATCATCACTTCCTAAATCAACCAATTTTCTTCCAAAATTAGAGTATATTTTATTAAAAAATATTTTGGAATTATTTTAAGGCAATCCTTTTTAATAATCGCGTGTTAGACAAAGTATAAACAGTTCTATGAAATTCGTAAAAAAACAAATGTTTTCATAAAATAACATAAAATAAATTTCTTATGATAGACATAGTTATTTTTTGAAAAGTTTAAACACTATTTTTCTTACATTATATGATCTCTACAAGCATCTATATTCATGTTTCAAAATTATATATATTAATATACATAGTTAAATATGTAATTGCACAGTGAAAGTTTGTTAATTAATTTTATAATAACGTGATTAAAATTAATAAACATATTACAAACTAATTAGCTTCACTTAGAATATGAGAGAAATGTAGTTATTATTTGTCTAAAATAATAAGGAAAAATCATTTGAATATTTTTACTTTACTTAGCTTTATGCAGCTTGTTACATATTTTTTGTCTTTTAGTCCTTTTCGATTGATATTTTGTGAGCTTTAATTTTTTATTATTTAAAATGAATATTTATAAGTGTGGTGAATTACATTTCTTACTTTACAGATTTGATTATTTTTTTTATCGAAAATACATTCGAGAATAAATTTTTACAAATATAAATATATAAATGCGCTAAAGATTTTCTGACGGATATCTTTTTCTTGAACATAAGCAAACATCGATAAAAAATATAATTTGTATTGATTATTTAATATTTTTGAAGAAAAACCGGGTTTAAATAAAAATATTTTATGATACTTGTTATTGTAGTTTAATTTTCTTGCATAATATTTGAAAACTAAATATAAAATTATCATAATATATATTTCATTGTTTTATATTCCATAAATGGTTAAAAATTCCTACTCCACATTTTACAATTTATTTAATTAAATAAAATATATAATATATATGACTGAATTGTCTTGTATATTTTGCATTTGCATATCATAAGTAACTGTAGTATACTTTTAATGCTTAGCTAAAGTAAAGTAATCACTATATAGTTGATTTAATATTAATTGTATGTGTGCGTGTCTGGTATGAAGTTTCATAAAATACTTGATGCGGGAAATTAAAACGTTAATGACTATTAAATTAATGAATTTGGTTGTTATTGCTCCCCAGCTAAAGTCTTTGAAAATGCTTATCTCAGATAGGATAACAATACTAAAATTAAAGATTATTACTCATTTAAAGTTTATTATTATGAGGTGAAATAGTGGAAAACTACTCAGATATCACAATAAAAGTTTTCCTAAATGTCCTTTATTTTTATGTAACTTTCAAAAGTATCTTATAATAAATCTTATAGAATGGTTTTGCTGCAGAGTACAATTTTATCATAACATTCTTTAATACTTTGAAATTTTAAGTAACTGTGGAAGCAAAAAATTTTACTACAAATAATTTAGATTTTCTATTCTGCCGAAAACATTTTTCTTTAATCAGTTGAAATATTTATCAATTACATAAAATCATTCTTGAGATTAAAAGTGTTTTCGAAGAAAAAGAAGTTCGAACAAAAACATTCAGCTCAAAAATATAGTGTAAAAGAAATTTATATGTAATAAATAACTATTGAAATAATCTAATAAGGAAAATATTGAAGCTTTTTAAGGAAAATATTATCATTAAGTATCTCATAAGTATTATTTGTTCTGAATTTTAACAGTAGGATTGTTAATGAAGTTAAGAAGTAAAATTTATATTTATTTGTTAGCATAATACATTAATTAGAACTTTAAAATAAATACATCAATAAATATTTCAGTTTTAAATATTTTATTTTTCCTATATGTTTTTCTGTAACCCGAATCGCTTATGTTGTTCATTAAATTAAGAAGTTTTTTTCATTTAATTTATTTTCACTTTTTTCACAAACATTTAAATAAAATCGATTTCAACTAGTTACCGTCAAGCGGTAAGAGACAATATAACTGTGATCAAAATTCTTCAGAAACGGTAGCAATATATTTTGGAAAGTAAAGTAATTTCCTCTTAAATCAGTGGTAAATTGGAAGTCATTCCGTGGCTTAGAGCACGTGTTTGTTTTACGAATTGACGAAAAAGTGTTATTTCTCAACTTAAAATCACGCATCTTTATTTCTTTTTATTAACTTAGCTTTACGTGTGAAAATAGAAATAATGGTTAAATCACGATTCTTCTCTCGTTTTTTACTAAGAAGAGAAACACATAAGCATTTAAGCCATATAAACAGTGTTACGAATTGGCAATATCGTTATATGAATGTAACGCAATAGTATCACAAAAATACATTAAAAAATACTCTTGGGAGTAATAATCCCTAAATTTACTGGCAATGAATTAACGGCATATACTCGTATACTTTGTTCAAGAAACTGCATTACGTATTTTATTTGCCAAAAGAATGAATTAAGTATATATATATATGTGTGTGTGTGTGTGTGTGTGCCTGTGTGTGAAATTGGAAAATTGTTTTCCTTATTTGTAACCTGATAGTAAAAATCATCTCACTTCAGGTATAAATTAATAGAAATATTATGAGATACAAATATTGATTTTCCTGGGTATGAATTTCGTAGGTTTAATAACTCCTCTACATATTCTGGTTTGATAATTATGATAGTTGTTTATTGTAGAAACACTATATCACACAAAGCAAACTAATGTGCAATAAATATTAATAAACTGTAATTTACGATAATTATTGTCTGAAAACTTTGAGCACTTAGGAATTAAATTATAAGTATCAATTTGGGATACACACAAAATCTATATGGAATATCTTTTTGAGGAAAGATACGATTAAAATTTGGATTTGTAACAATTTCACACTCCTGAAAACTATTTAGCAAAAAAAAAAAGCTAATTATAAAATCTTTTTTAAAAAAAAAACATTGTGAATTTAACAAAGGTATGAGGGATATTCACCGATTTCCGATTTACTACGTACATCTAGGGATATTCACCGATTTCCGATTTACTACGTTTGATTCCAATTTACTACGTACATCTAATTTCAAAGTAGGATTCAAACCTTAGTATTGCTGAATCGAAGGCTAGAGCATTAAACATGAGTCGGTCAGTTCGTCCCAATATTTTTGAAATAAGATGTTCCTGTTTAATCACAAGGATTGTGGAACAGTATAAAATAAATTTCGCACTTTTGCCTTCTGCTTGTAAATTGTTTTGCGAACGGTACATCAAAGGATTTTGTTGATTCTTCTCTTGAAACAAATGAATACAATACATAATTTACAAAAATCTTAATGAGAGTAAGTAAAATGTGAAGGATATTAAAAATTATACTACTATTAGACTGCGGGCTGGGAAAAGGATTTGAAATATAGAAAGGAGAGAAATTATTATAGAAAAGAAAGCATTTGATTATGGCATTCAAAAATATTTTGTTTTATTGATTCAAATGTTCACAATAATTTTTGATATTTAAGATAATCATTAATGATATGCTGTAAAGTTTTGTCCTCAATCATAACTCAATAAAATCATAACTTATTGTGCAAATCGAGGACTTTCATGAACTCTAAGAATACCTCTGTAGGTAAAAGCATTTACCCTCTCATGGTGAAATATACATAATATCCTGTGAGATGAATAGCCTTTACTGGCACTGATTTATTTCAATTCATCTTTTTTCCATTTAATGAATATTTAATATTTTGATATTTAGCTCAAAGTATCTAACGTTTGTTATTCCTTTTCTGGGATGATTCTAATTCTAACCGAAAGAATCGTATTTAACTAATAAAACTTTTCTGTAATTCAAGTATCACAAATTTATCTCTAATAATCTGTTGCGAAAATAATTAATACTTTAAAACTTGTATACCAATTATCTTTGTGAAGTTTCCAGAAATGAACAAAGTATAAATTATTAAGTATCTCTAGCATCAAAAGATTTGTCTCAGATCTTTAATTGTTGCCCATACATAACTCATACGTCATTGATGTGCATTAATCAAAGTGACTTTTGAGATTTGAAGGAAATTTCTTGAATGTTAAATCCTTGATTTATATTCATATATAAATTTCAAAAATGAATGGATTTTTCCTACCATTTTTAAATTCATTTCATTTCTGTTGGTAACATATGTAATGCAAATTTTGTCTATCGGTATATGCAATGCTATTTTGATACATTTTGACTCTCAGTTGCTTAGTAAAAAAAGAGTGCGTTGTAAACTAACTACTTATAAAATTTATTTTCAGCACAAATAATATTTGCATTGACAAAAATAAAGAAACTTAAACTAAATGTCATAAAATATAGAAAATAGTCAAATCTTGTATTTAAAATTTCAGGTTGCAATTAAGGCCTTATAATAAGAAAATCAGAGATAGTTTCACTAAGTATTTTTAATACTTCTGATTCACGATCTTAATTCTTCATTTCTATCTAACATAAAAAAATTTATGTCCAAAATAACTTTTATGTATGAAATATTATGCTTCCTACAGTTTATTATTTTATTTCAAGTATCATTTATTAAAATATTATAATTAATCACTTGTCCTTATTTCATAGCTTTACTGATTTACTTTATAAATTTATTTGGTTTTTAAGGAGTCGTAACTGCTTTATCAGTTTTCTTGAGTTATCAGAGAACAGATTGTAATTTTATAAATTTTAAAAATTATGAATGATGTGTAGCTTAATAATTTATGTAGTTTAAAATTAAAATTTTTATAAATAAATCCTGTTTACTGAAAGCGTTGTACAACTGAAAAAGAAAATTTTCGTAAAAAGCTGTGATTTTTCAGCAAACGCGAATCAATGAGCATAGTTCATTATGGTGTTTCAAACTTATCTGTATTTCTTTATTTGGAAATAAAAAAGATAACAATTAATCTTATTGGAAAATATAATAAAGTTTGCAAAAGATGCAGAAACCTTAATTTTAAAAGAAAAATCAGAAAGATGAAGAGCTACAATGGGAACCACAGACTGCTTTCATGGGAATTTAAAAGAAGAATAGATTATCTTTGATTTTACTTCAGTAAATATATAGGATCTTTATTAGCAGATACATTCATATAATCCATTAAATAATTTCCTATTGAGTCAATGGAGCAAGTGTTTCTTGTTTCTGAATCAAGATATAAGAATTTGTGCTTTGGAGGGGCATAAAATAGTGTTTTCAGATTAGTCATATTTTGGTATAAGAAATGACACCCAGCATACATGAGTCTAATAGCAATTTATAGAAGGTTCAACTGTGAAAACGTTCCTTGATATAATATAGCATTTTGCAATCCCTTTGATTGCAAATTATAGCTAATTTTACACTATTGGTGATGACTTATGATACATGAATAAACTACTACAAATGGTTTAATTATGCTCTCTTCAGACGTAAATGAATACTATTTATCAAACACAAAAGCAAATCTCTCAAAGCACGCATCACCTAACACACATTACCTGAAAACTTTTCAAGCTGCTCTTTCTTTTGAAGTCTTTCAATAAACCTTTCTCTTTTACCAATAGAAAATGTTCCCGGTGCTATATGATGTTATTTGTATAGGTTTACCTCATCGCCTCCAGAAGATTATCTCTAGTAATTGCTTAAAAGAGAATGGAAGCCGAGGGCTGTAACCACCATATAACAATTTATTTATTAATTTATATACCATGATAAATAATATATTAATTATTAATGTATTATTGATTAATAACTATAAATGAACACATGATTACAAAAATATTTATTTTAGGGAACAATTTTTAAATTTCAATTATAATTCAGATAGTTTTTTTTTCAATATAATAAGAAAGTTTAGGAATAATAAATCTTCAAAACACATTAAAACGAAAGCAGTTTCAAAGATAAAATCCGAATCTCAATTTAAAATACAAACATAACTTTTCTTCCAAATAGTTGAATACATTAATGGAAAATCCTAGATAAGCAATCGTAAAATAAATAATGTATTTTTCCAAATTCCCAATGTGAGGGTGTGAAGAAAACAATTTTTTTTTTAATAAACAAGATTTTCAAAGTGTTTTGAACAAAAATGCTTTTATCGCAGACATCCTTGTTTAGTATTCATTTGATTCTGGTCTTTTGTTCGTAAACTGATCCATTTTTCGAGAGATTGCTTATTCAAGAATATACTTCATTCGATATTTGCTCCAAGCTCAAAATGATGCCTTTTTTTGTAAAACTACAGTCCTCAGAATTGATTCACTGCGACTTTGGAAAACATTACCACGAATTTCTTTTAAGAATATTTTTTATTTTTAAATTAATGCTTTTTTATGTTCTGCATATTATATTTTGTTTAGCAAATTTATTTCATCTATTGTATTCAACAAAATCAGAATATACCAATTCAATGATGTATAACTAGGCCCCAATTTAACGTTTCTTCACTTTTGAGTACAAAGATTTTATTTTATTTAAAATGTTACTGAGACAATTATAAGAAATATAGTTTATTGTAGTCGCGAGAGGTAAAAGTAGTATCTCATAAAATATTAAAATAGATATTTTCTGTATGACTATTTCCAACTCTTTGCCATATTGAATTACGTATCACTTATTAAATTTAAGCGTAAATTCTAATTAAGTTATAATAATTTTCGATACTAGAGAAATATACAACAAAAGTATATACTTTCGTTTCAACTTATTTTTAAGAGCAGAAGTAATCAAACTATTATTCGAATGCGAAATTTTCCCCTTCTGTTGAAAAAATCCTACGCAAATATTTACTTATATAAAAATCCTTTCTTGATCACTTATCCCTAATTAGCACTCTTTTCTTAGAAATACTTAGAAATATATACAGTATCTCACAAAAGTGATGGGACACTTGTGCTTTACAAAAGGAAATTGTAATAAAATAAATTAAAAATACATGTACAAATTTTTTGTGGGTGTGTTTCATACATAAATTTAGTAACACTTATTACATATCATACATTTTGTCAAAATATTAAAATATTAATGAAATAAAAATACAATTGTTTAAAACGGATAAAAAAATAGCTCAAATAATGATGGGGCAACGTTATATACGCAGCAAAAATAATCTGAAATAAGCAATAAAAATATTTTTTGGTTGTTTTATTTTAAATCAGAAACAATTGGCAATAATTTATATAATCGTCAACAGTATTTCTCTCCAGATTGTTTTGGAATTTTTGTGTTTTTTAGCTGTGTGCAGCCATGAATGCTAAGCGGAAACAAACTTCCCTTGAAATTCGAAAATTAGTTATTAATTTGCATATTGAAAGTGGGAAATCTATTAGAGAACTGCTGAAACAGTTAACTTGAGTCATTCAACAGTTTTCAATATCATTAAACTATACAAAAAGAATAATATGATTCAGAATATAATAAGACATGGCCGTTCATCAAAGCTATCCAACGGAATCAAGTGAATTGTCGTTCGAATTATTAAAAGAATCCAAGCATGAGTGCTCCTAAAGTTTCTGCTCATTTACAAGCATTATATGGTATATTATTAATCCTGAGACTCTTTTAGAAGAGTAATTCAATTTGTGCTGGATATCACGGTAGAGTAGCCAGGAAAATATTCTTCGTAAGTGAAAAGAATAGAAAAGTTAGATCAGCTTCGCAAAATCCAACATGAATAAAAATTCTGATTACTGGAATAAAGTTGTATTTGCTGATGAGAGTAAATTTAATATATTTTACCTTGACGGATTAGAATCTTGGTATGGAGAAAACCGAGGGAAGAATTTCATAAACAGAGCTTTTGGTGCCAACAGTAAAATATGGTGAAAGAGGAGTTATGATATGGGGGTGTATGTCATCCGCTGGAGTTGGTAATCTTGTTTTTATTGACAGTAAAAGAGATCAGTACAAGTATATTGACATTCTAAAGCAAAATTTGAAATCTTCAGCACGAAAATTGAACCTTCATAATTATTTTAAATTCTACCAGGAAAATGATTCCAAGCACACTGCTTTGTACGTTAGACTCTGGCTGCTGTATAACTGCCCTGAAATAATAAAAATACAAACATGATCTCCAGACTTAAATCCCATAGAGAATATTTGGCAAGAATTGGAATCAAGAACTTGCGAACACACCATTTCTTCAAAACAACAACTAAAATCGGTGCTTCAAGAAGAATGGGGTAAAATCACTCCAGAAATCACAAAAATATTAGTCAAATCCATCTTAAGAAGATTAAATCATGTTTTAAAAGTAAAAGGAAAGCCAACAAAATATCAAAATCATTTAAAAAGTAAAATGTTTGGATAAATATTTGACAGAAAATTAACTGTCCCATCACTTTTGTGAGACACTGTATATATATATATATATATATATATATATATATATATATATATATATATATATATATATATATATATATATATATATATATATATATATATATATATATATATATATATATATATATATATATATATATATATATATATATATATATATATATACATTATGTATATATATATATATATATACAATTTTCATTTTCTAGTCATACATTTTCTGTTAAGAATATTGCTGAATTATGCTTAAATATTATTATGTTTTATGTGTATAAAAATAAAATAAATTTACAGATACCTCATGTTTTTATTTTATCACATTATCTCTCCAAATGGCTCAGAAAAACACTGCAAAAATTACATTGTTTGTTGGTGGAAAAGGTTTACTGACTTTTGTAAATAAAATCACACATTAATTGATTACTAATGTATGTAGTTTAAGGATGTATGGTGTTGAGTAATTGATATTATTTATTATTTTGCAAGTGGTTCCAGTTATCGGCCGTAATAAATGTTGCTTTGAAATGGAACATTCAAATTTAATAAAATAAATTTGGAATAACAATTTTCTCAAATTAATATTTATATAAATGTAATCAATTATTAAAAATAAAGCGCATTTAATAAATATATCAAAACTGAAAAAATATGTGAAAATATATTTTGTACCATTACTTCACATAATTTTTGTTTAAATGAATTCGTCTAGTATCGTGCCGCTTACAAATAAGAGTGATAATAAAACATAAAAATTAAAAAAAAAAAAAAAAAAACACAAGATATTTATTTTTCTTAAAATTTAGATAATTAGTTAATAACTCCTAAATTTAGATTTCTCAGTGAAATGCAGAATATAAAATGTTTCTTTTGCTGCATATTATCTAAGAAATAAAAATAATTCATCGAATCACTATATTTTCAATAGATCTTGTATAAATAAGTTAAAATGTTTTAGTAATTCAATTATAGTACATTTAATAAGTACTTAATAGTTAATGAATGCTTATTAAATACTTAATAATATTAATTAATTTAATTGCATATTTTTTAAAAATTTTGTTCGTATAAGAATCAATATATAATTTTTAAAATTATTTTTAAGCTGTTAAATATCTTAACAGCGTAGTTAATCCATGAAATGGTATTGTAAAATATAATCTTCATCTTAACAGACTTGTGTGAAATAGCAAACCAGTAAATTCTAATAAAAGCACTAAAAGAGTTTTGCAATTACGGAAAAATCATTATTATTTAATTTGTATTTCAATCATATTGAAATGCACAATCAATAATTATCTAATGAATAAAATCATAATTTTTATATAATACCATATGATGGTTTCCAGTTCATAATGATATAACTTATATTATTAAAACAGAGATATATTCTCTGTTAATAATATAAGTTATATAATTATGATCTGAAATAGGAATATATTCGGGAGTTAATATTGAACTCTAATTTTAATAGCATTGAAAAAAGATAAAAATATTATATAAAACCTAAAATTTTTTAAATTATTTGAATAAAATTTAACAACAGAATCTTAAGTAAAAATTAAAAATTATTATAAAATAATGTTTTAAAATATATTACTTCGTTATTTAAAGAGAAGGTTAAAAATACATTCATTTAATTAATTACCTCTAAAGTTTCAAATCCCTTATTGAAATTGTTTGAAGAAATAATCATTTTTTATATTAAGATATTGATAGCCATAATTTAAGCACAAAGTTCGAAAAGAAACTTTTTAATACGTTGGAAACTAGTAATTCTTAATTTTTATTAATATGTAATAAATTTGAAAAATCTCCGATGTAATGAATCAAAGAAAAAATTTCCAAAAAGTTTCTCATAAGTAATGGAATAAAAAGAAACTTTGAAGTTTTCATTTTAATTCCACAATATTTTCTCCCGCTGGGGAATAGCTACATCAGTCCAAAGTATTTAAATATTTTAATCATTAAAGTTAAAATGTAACATGTTAAAAGATGTTCTTTAAGAAGGAAGAAAAATTTCCGATTTTTCTTTTTAAAAAAGCAAAATTTTATAGATAATTTAGTTATTAAATAAAATGTATTAAACTTTGAATTATTTCTAATTATTAAAATTTGAAAACTAAAAGTAAAAGTTTGTTGTATTAACTAACAAATAATTTCTTTCCAAATGAAATTTTATTTCTAATTCAATAACTGTAGTTCATACTTGGGCTTCTAGTTGCTTAGAATTGACAATTTCTAAGAAGCTATGAAGAACATTTCGAGTAAATTAACATGAATAAATAAAAATTTTAGACAGGGTAATGATAGCAGGGATTTTTAGTAATAAAAGTTAAACATAATCCAATAGTAATTTAAGAATAATGAAGAATGTTTTAATCAAAATGTTTTCGGCAAACACAAAATAATGTTTATAGAAATCTAAAGGTAAATTGTAGCATCATTCTCAATGTAATCTCGTGTTAATACCATGCAATCAGTTTGTTTTAGTCATACGGTACCAATTATTTAATTTTATCACAGATGAAAAATTGAAGTTGCTATTTTTATTAAGATTCAGCATCAATAGGTCTTAAATTAATTTCTGAAAAAATGAATACTAATCTGAAAAGCACGGTTTCCACTGGCCTTCTAAATTAATTTATGTTTGCTTACTTTTTATTCCTTTATCTGTTCAAGAAAAAAATTTCTAAATTCGTTTTTGTGTTTAAAATACTCTATTTTATTTGCACTATAATGAGAAAAAAAGGAAACAGGGAAAATTTTTAATTTATTTTATTTTTGTATTACTGGGCAAAAGTTTGGAGACACAGTGAAGTTTATCCAAAATATATCATAGAATGAAAAATGTTTTTTCTTATAAATTAAAAGAATATTTTTTAAAATCAATTGCGTTATTTAATATAAATTCATACATTAAAAAGCTTTAAAGTAACTTTAGATTTTTTTTATAATGAAAACTTTACATGGAAATAAATTGAAATGATACAATAAAGAATTCTGTTTAACATCATTACTGATATTTTTCAGTATAGTAAACATTAAATGTACTAATGATTGACACCATCTTCACACTTCCCTCCCGTTGTTCATCCTTAACCCTATTCCTAAAGTAGTTAAGGAGTTTGCTATTGATAATCTATTTACAATACAGCACAATTTTGGAGGGAATGAAGGAATTATTTAAAAAAAGTTCAGTTTTGTATCTTTGAAAAATAACGTGACAATTCTATGGTCAAATGTATTTTTTGAAACTACAGTAACTAATACAAATCATGGAACAAATTTAACTGAAGACCCTCAAATGGAAAGTGTAATATTTGGGTAACTAAATGGTTTTACGCTCTCTGTAACATTGGAATCTTACCTGAATTATATTTTATAAAACATTGTTCCGATAGTTTATAGTTTTTTTGTAATAACATACAGCATTAACATTTACGAATATTTGTTTTATACATTCTACTAGGAGTTTGCCATTAACCTGGTTTTTATATTTCTGAAATTAAATAAATAACAGTATATCTTTATACTTTGCTAGAAAAAAAATCTATCCATAACGCTTTATCTAAAGTTGGCTTATTTTATTCATTAGATAAATCTGATGCTAGAAAATATTGCTTAAATTACTAATTTTACACTTATTAATATTTATTTTTTTTAATTCTCTTTTTAAATACAGTAGGTTTATCAATTTAAAAGTTTAGATGGACAATAATATTTTGGGTGTAGAGAAAAATAATTATAAATTTTCATTACCCGTAATATATAGGAAACTAATCAAATTTGATAAGTAAATTAAATGATAAGGAAATTTAAAGCAAGCTTAAAATAAGTTATCTTAAAACAATAAACATATTGATCCCTAATTCAATAATTCAGTAATTTTCTATAGGAAACTAATCAAATTTGATAAGTAAATTAAATGATAAGGAAATTTAAAGCAAGCTTAAAATAAGTTATCTTAAAACAATAAACATATTGATCCCTAATTCAATAATTCAGTAATTTTCTAGCTTAGGATAATAGTTTGTCATTTTCATATTTAAATTTCTAGTATCGGATTCAATTAATTATAAATTAATATGGATGCATAAAAATGTAAACGTATAAATATCTATATGATAATTTAATACTCTTACAATTTATATTAACATAAATTTGAATTTTCATAATAATATTTTAAATTCTTTATTTCCCATATTCAACAAATTTCTGAAAATTAATTACTTGGAATTCATTGATAAATAAATTTCTCAGAGGCACAGTAAAATTATGATTTAAGTATTTTTTTAGATTTTTCAGAGAAACATTAAATATATAATTTTGGTGTTGAAAAGAGCTGCTTAGAAATAATATACGAGAAATTTTTGTCGTAACAAAGATGTAATTTCAATTAATTGTGACGTATTATGTTCCTTTAAGGATATTTTGTGTTTATATTTAATTTTTCTCTCTTTTAAATGCTTAGAAGTGGTTTTTGAAAAAACAGCTTTATTAACAATATTAAATTAGTATTAATAGAAAACATCATTGCAAAATTGATTATCTTTATTGGAATTTGTTGTCTTCTAGTGAAAAAAAGTTTAAAATATGTGCCATCTTATTTATTTACTGAGGAAAATGAATATTGCTCATATATGATCATGATAAATCCATTTACACAAAAGCCTATTTATATTTATGTTTTAACATATTTTAACCATACATTATAATTATTAGTTTATAAAAAATTTTAGCCAAACATATAACCAAATAATTTGTTTGAAACCATGTATTTAGTCTCGTAGAGAGAGAATATTTCATAAATAATTTGTATTACTGGGCAAAAGTTTGGGAGAATATTTCATAAATAGTTTGCCTTATTTATGGCTCACACGGGAGGAATTCCAGTAACTCCATGAGATCACCCCCCCCGACAGAAGTTATTTAGAATGGAAAAATGCGACATCTATCTCATTTAATTTAAAAGTGAAAGGAAGAAAATAAAAATTATTAGTTCCTATGATAGTAACCATTGATTCGACTTTCAATATATTCATGTTTGCAAATTTACTATTAATTCATTTTAAATTATATTTTCGTATCACTGTTTATGATGTTGTTACTTATGACACTTGGGCAAGCAACGCTCACTGGCCGAAGACTATGTGAATTTTAATCTTAAGGGTGCGTCTTTCGTTTAAGAATAGCGAGACGAAGGTGAAATGACGTCTTTGCTGTAAGACTCCTCTGACAGATTGGACCACCAGAGGATTCACTCCTCAATTTTGACTTTGATCTGAAGTGGGAGGAAATTTTCTCCAGACCATTACACCCAAGGTAACTGCTCAACGACCGACCCCAGGACTTTCGATTCCTCAGATTTAACGAGCACTTATATAGCAGGAACGCTGTGTGTCTTTGGTGGCATTGGGATCCTGCTCTTCCGGACGGATGGTTAATGTAACAGTGAACAGATATTTGCCAATACACATTGATTGACTGAATTTATTTGAAATCTTCTGTATTTTACTCATTCAATCTACTTTATTTGATTAGTTATTCATGGGAAAAACATTTTGAATTAGTTCCTTTTTCAAAGAGTATAATTATTCAAAAGTACTGGATGAATTACGTTATGATCTGACCAAATCTGATTTTACGCTACACAAATGACTTTGCGTAAGTTGAAAACTAGATAATAATATAAGTACTAATTCCCGATCCTGTAAAATTCTCTAGAAAATTTTCTTTTAAGATGAATATTGAATGCATATTCATACCTTCTTCAACTGTATAGTTACTAAAGATATTATTATAAATGCTACATCTGTATTATATAAAAAAACACCCTTGCATAAAATTTCGACTTTTAAAAGAATTATCTTATTTAAATAGTAGACAATTCAGGCAATTTAAATTATATAAAAATCTTGTGACATGCGTAAAAATTATTGTTTAAGTACTTATAATATATAATGTAGTTAATATAACCAATTTTTAATCAAAACAATTTCGTATAGCAATAAATTACTTACAAATGATTCAAAATAAGAATGAGAAAATAGTGATTTATTATAAGCAATATGAGAAAATACTGGTAAAACGTATAAGTGCAATTTATTTTCCAAAATATTTAAAATCAATTATAAAAATTTAAATAATACATTTTCACAAAAGCATTTGTTTATAAAATATATTTTCGATTAATAGATTCAGTAACTCGAATGATTTTATTTCATTTGAAACATAGTTTTTGCCTATATAATGGTGATAAAAATAGTGAATTTATCTGTAAAAGTGTAGATTTTTGTTTGTTTTTCATGTAACTGTTTCAGTAATTACAGTAAGAAATGTTCTTATTTTAAGCATAAATTTTATGTATTTGATGGCAATAAAGTGATTATATAAATTCATTAAATTGTTCTTAAATTACTTGAATTTCTTGATTATTTAAAAGGAAGTTAAATTTCAAATTTTTGGAAATTTAGAATATATTGCGATATTTTACTTCTTTGAAAAAAATATTTGACTAAAAAATCCTTCCATATTAAAAAAGTAAATCAATTATAATTATTCAAATTTTATTAAATAATATTTTTAAATTCAAGAAATTATTTGATTGTAAATTAATATTTTATTCTAACATTATTCAACAACTTTTAATATATTATTTCAAAATAATATAGTAATTTCTTTGAGATTTATATAAAAGCATAGACTTGAGTATTGTGCTTTTTTATATAGTTAGATTACATTTGTTACACTTTGGATCATTCTTTTAATTTTGCTAAGATAATAAGTTTAATTTAGTTATTTTATTATGTTTAATTAGGTTATTAATAATGGTAGTTTAATTTATTAGGACAATAAAATTAAAATATTTAGCAAAATAATTACTACTCATTAACATATCACATTCAAGCTTTTTATAAGAAAAATTAATTTTGATAAATAGGAGGTTTATATATGAAAATTTAAAAATAAATGCAACATTTTTATTATTTTACCACTTTGTTTAGACAACTTTTTTTTATCCTAATTGTATTTAATTTAGGGAGATCAAATTTACCTAATTTAGAATCACCACTTCACTTAATAGAGAACTAAAACTTTCAAGAAATATGTAGAATTAAATGCAAATGCTCACATATTTTTTTAAAAATCAGTACATTTCAACTTACGTTTCCTAAGTAACTCTAAGAACATCCTATAGGTAGTCCAGTTTCAGCCATGTTCGGAGTAGAATTACCGTAGTTTCAATCGAATTTAATTTTAGTTATTGAGGCACGAAGGTCTTCAGTGTTACAGATCTACCTTGAGTAAATTTAATCATTCACATAGCGAGAAATGTGAATGATTAAGTTTACTCAAGCGAAAATCAAGAAGCGTTTCAAAAGCGGAAATCAAGAGGATTTCTGTTGAGAGTGTCAGAGAACATCGACTACTTCCTCCAATCTATTCATTAAAGAATGCTGTATGTAAAAATGAGTGAGCATGCTTACCCCAGAGGGCTGTAATTACTACAATTGAAATTTTGCATTAATTTGTAGCAAATCCAGGTAAATATTTGAAGTCAGAAATCTCAGGAGAGAAAAATTGTCTTGTGATTCTTTTACGTGATGCATCACACTATACATCGATTTTTGGAAAGATTTGTGTAGTGAATGAGGATTTTGTACATCCTAAATTTTTGTGTAATGAATGAGGATAGTTTTCTTTCCAATGGTCAGGGTATATCGGGATGTATTATCCCCTTATACCTAAGGAACCGGCCAGAAGCAACGAATTCTTTGCCGCCGATGCGTTGCTCTGGGTGTACCACAGGGGATTGGCCACTATCGCACCCTCACACATGTCATAGGAACCCGTTTATAGGGTAGGCACCATTCATACCTCATTTACACACAAGGAAAGGACAAAGACAGGATAGAGAGAGAAAGTACATCCATGCCTGAACCGGAATTCAAAACCAGGATTTCCCTATCCGTAGTCACGCATGCTGACCACTAGACAAGTTGGCCGGCTTAATGAAGTTATTTGAACCCTAAATTCTGTTATTGCGCTTATTCAATTTGCTGCTAACATGAAATATTGCATCACGTGTTAAAAAGAAGTGACTTGGAAAATCATATTCATTTTCAATGCGAGATCCAAAGTATATCTTACATTCTGCATCCCATCAGTTGCAGTTTCTGAAGAATTTGCATTTTGTACACATGTATCTTTAGTTTTCTATGCTGAACATTATGAATAGTTGATCAAAGCATAAATAATTCCGATGCTGCCTGCCCCGCCTGACCAACTCAGGAGGAGTCCGAAAAAATTTTATTGAATGATTTCCACACGGGAATTTGTAAAATGTAAACAACAATCATCGCCGGATCATTTCGTTACCCTTTTTGTTCCAAAAAATGATTTGTGTGGGACACTGTAATACTTTTTGTTTGAAGTAGATTCCTCTACTAAGCTGTTCAAAATACTCGTTGTATTTTTATTAAGAAGTTGTGTTTTGCAAACCAGAGAACATTAGTTGTGATTTCTCTTTATGTCACGTCATTTTTCTATTTGTTTACTCACGTCATTTTTCTATTTGTTAAAAAATGCAGGTGCATTAAGCTCGAGAACCGAAAGTTTCACTAAACTTTAAGCACGCAGCTGCCAATTTAGTAAATAATTATTCTCGTACTTCTTTTTCTATATACTGTTCGATATAGGCTCATTAATTCGAATAGACTGTATTATATTTATATTAATATTATTTTATTAAACTATATTTATTATTTAGATACTTATATATAATCAATAAATATATTTTCAAGAAAGTTTTATTCATACATTATTTTTTAATTAAAAATAAAAACATTTTCAACAAATTAATAATAAAAATTATATACTTTTTGATTTCCATAAAACAATGCGTTCTATCGCTTGTTACCGGGATCATCTGAACTAAATTATTTTATATTCATTATTAATATTTTATATATTTGAAAATAACGAATTTTAACCAGATTTTTTCAATAAACTACTGTTTAATAACAAAACGCAGAGTATTATAATTTTATCAAGTATTAAATAAGAACCATTAAAAAATTTAAGATACAAAAAACCTGTTACATTCATCTTTTATGAATTTCATTGCGTAGTTTTTATTTTGGTAAAATCCTAGTATACTTTAAGCGTTTGTCTCGTTTTTGAAAATGTTACGAACAAGAAATTCATGTGATTCATAACCTTCATCATACGTGAGAGTTTCATAATCAAAAAAATTATGAATCTCAAAATGACTGTACATAAACATACATTCCGAATTTTAATGTTACCAAATCCATTACGTTTCGGATACTAAGATTAAGCCATTATGGTATTCATTAAGCTACCAGCTTATATATCGTTATATTGATTTGAGCGATTGTTATGCTCAATTTTTAATGAAATATCGGACTGTTTTTAAATTTAAGAAACAATTAATTGGTATTATTAAATAGAAAAAATTATTTAATTTTTTTATTAAATGTAAAGCAATTATTTATAAAAATATAAACTTAAAATATAAAATATTTTTAGCTTTAGAGTTCAAAATACAAAGTCGCATTCTTTTCGGAAACACGTCTAACATTTTGAAAATTTAGAGTTAGTATACGAGTATATTTACTGAAAAATAGTGTTTTAATTCATAGTAAGATAATGTTTTTTTTTATTTTCAAGACATGCCATTGCTGCATCGATAAAATAAATTACTTATTTTAAATTACTAGATAGAGTCCTAACCGGAAATAATGAACAAATTTCTCCAAGTAGTTATAAAATATGCACTAAAAGAAATTACTAAAAAGTTTTCTTTAAATTAATATTTTACTGTGAAAAATTCCTCCTCAATATACAAGTCCCCAGCAGAAATTTAGATTATCAAAATATAATATTTAATTCAATGTTTAAATGAACATTACATGCAATTCTTTTCATGATTCAGAAAACTAATGCTGCTAATTCAGCTTAATCTTGTAGAATTTAATAGTACTTCACTCACGTGAAAGCAATAACTGTCTTCTATGCAAACAAATTAAATGCACATCGTAAAACCCAATCTCAAACAGAAATGATATTTGCTTCACTGCTTGTGTTTGTCTAACGTACGAAATATGTTTGTCTCAGAGCTTAATTATATCATTTTACCAACCCACGTTTCTAATCACGCAAATTTGAATCGGTATTCTTTTTAATAAAGAATTTGTCTTGTACAAGAATGCTTGAATATTTTTCAAAAGTAATTATAAAATAGATTTTAAGCTTAATTACGGCAGGAATTTAAATCTGATGTAGTTACTTATATGTGATTTTTAGTTTATGAATTATTTTATAGTAACACGCACATTTACATACATATATAAAATATTATGGTGTTGCTAATCTCAAGATATTATGTGGAATATGCAGGAAAAATTTAGAAAAATTTCGGAAATTTGTTAATAATAATTATATTACACATTATGTGCATTAAATATCTGATTCGTGTAAGCATCAAATACCTGATTTCAAGTGATATCAAATATATGGAATTTCAATGTTATTTAGTCATTTTTAAGTTGATGCACTAATTAAACTACTCATCGAAGGAGTTTTCACACTTTTTTTTATCACATATGCATTTTAAATTTAAAGTGATTAAGTAAAATTGATTCCAAAAATATTTCAAAATATTTGTTAGGAATCTATTTGCATTTAATATTTTATTATCATTATTAGAATTATGATCGTTTCAGTACTTCAGTTCACCAATAAAAGTTTTCTTTTCCTCGGTTGTGCTAACTAAGTTGTATAATTGTTTTACATGCTCAATCAATCTTACTTAAATTCGAGTAAATTTCAGGGATATAAATATCAATTTAAATTAGTAAATATCTAGAAAACGCTTATAGAAAGAAATATTAACTAAAGTTATACTGGGTAGCAAGAGTTATTTTCATTAAAAATACTGTGTAATAACTAAAAGGTACATAATATTTGGAAATTTAGTAATAATTTAGAAATTGATTTATGTTTAAATGCTTAGATAAAAATGTGTATCACGTATTTCATCACAATATTGAAACCAAAGAAAGATATTCAGAAATTTATGTATTATATTACAGATATGACAACAAATTTCTATGTCAGCACGAAATATATAATTTCAGGAAAAATTACAAATAACTGGGAAAGTAAACAAATATTTTCATTATTATTATATGTTCATATTCCTGTTTGTAAGTTACAACATTAATTAATCAATGTGTCATCTTATTTACATATTTTAACTATCATTTGGAATGTCATTATTTTGTAATATGAATTTATGGGTGCCTTGCTATCTATTAATGCTTCCATTTTTCATGGTATATATTAAGTAAAAATTTAAGAAAATGAAAGTAATTTAAAGTATGGGAGCATTGATTTTATTTTTACCATTTTTTAATATATTTTTACTTTAAAAATATAAGCAAATAACCAATTTATCTTTAAAACAAACATACATCTGTAGGTTCATTTAAAATGACATAATATCATTTCTCATAGTTTTACTTTCAATAACAGCAAAATTTTTACTGTGGTAATTTTTTAATACCTTCTAGATTCAGAAAAATAAGTCACAAAGCCATTTATCTTGAAAATAAATATACATTTAAAGGTCCATTTAAAACAATGTAACCGTCATTTCTCATGTTTTCTCCCATTTTGTGTAATTTCACTAAGCGGTCATACATCAAACAAAAATAATTTATTATGGTTACATACATTTATTCTGTTTTCTGTTAATGTCACTTATTTTGGAATGAAATATTACTACCAATAAGACTTAATGATTAAGTTTTGATGAATTATTTCTATATGTTTGGTTTCTGACACATATTTGGTTGATTTTTTTTATGTTGATTTTATTATAATTAAAATAACACAAACTATAATTTTTAAAAAAAATATATTTCCTTTTTCTCAAACACGGTGGCTTATTATCAATAGTAATATATTAGACAGATGAAATCACTGATATTATAATTAATAATTTTTTTAATATTCCGTTTATATGAAATTTTATTCTTTAAAAAGAATGGCTTAAGTTGCTCCTCAGAAGTATTTTTCATAACTATTTGTAATATTTTTTAATACATTGTTCGTATTCTTCCAATACTCATTTCGTTATTGTATATTTATTATAAAAAGAATACTGAATATATAATTTAAACTATATATGTTAAACATATTATAAGAATTGATAAATTTAAAATATATTAGGTCTACCAGAAAGATATGTCCGTTGATCAATGATGATGTTGTTAAAACTACATCAGAGCAAGATCTTTTTCTGATCGGAGATAGCAGAAAACTTAATTTAGCTCAGTAAGCTATTTTGGACCATATTTGGAAGATAATATTGGTGTAGAAATATTCAAAAGGAGTACCATATGAATTACGTTAGAAGAATTTTGATAATCAAGTACTTATATTCCTATCTCTGCTTATTTGGAACAAAATCTTGGCCTTCTTGAGTCGGATGATAACTGAGGCTGAAAATTAGATTACTTACGGAAATCATAAGGAAAATGGTACATTGGGCGAAAAGTCTAGCCCTTATAACTCTGAGACAACTATGAATCTGAATAAGAGAATGATGTGTATATGATGGGATACTTGAGAATCAATATATTATGAGCATTAAGCATTGAATGAAATGCCGAAATCGGAAAAATAATGCCTGCAACTGTATAATGCAAAAAGACCAGTCCAAAAAGAGGGCCGGCAATATTACAAGAAAGAGCAGTTAAAGAATGACGCTAAGAAAAGAATTCATCAAAAAATTACAGAATTAGGTTGTGAAATGCTGTCCCATACACCATATTTTTAGACCCTTTAAATATTACTTTAGTGATAGTTAAAGGGTCTAATTAATATAGTTATTGTTAGTAATAGTGTAAAGTATAGTTTGTTAGTAATAGTGTAAGATATAGTTGAATTTTGCATTTAATCTTGTTGGAAAAGTCAAGTATATATTATTTTATATGGTATATAATGATCTATCCTTCTTTGTCATTTGAGAGATTATTACTACATAGAATCAAGCATGCAAATTACAGCAGTATTGTTTCCCAGAATATATATATAACACATTGCACGATGAATAAAAAATAGTCACTTTATTTTTATCAACATTCATATATTTGAAAGAGGTATCATAAAATAAAACATAAAGTTTTATTGCTTATGATATTATATTATTTTGATAGAATACACGACTCTAAAATAAGAAGGGACTTATAAATTACATGAGTTAAAAAAATACCAATTTTATCACACTTTTGTTTATTAACTTATAAAAGCGTATTATCATTTATACCAGTAGCCTTGTATCAAAATACTCTTTTCTATTGTAGCCATTCGATAGAGAGGCTTTAATATAGACAAGGATATTGTATAATTTTAACTATACATTTGTGTTTCAATCGAATAAGGTTTTGCTTTTATGGAAGAACATATATGATTGAGCTGTAAATAAAAACAGACCTGAAACATTTCTAGTCGTTCATCACAAGTATATAAAAATGCATAAACAAAATCTTCATCTTCTTTTATACAACTGTGACTGGGATCAAATTCAGAATCGTTTTCTCCGAAAAGGGTGGTCTTATTAGAAAGTCCATATATTATCATTGATGAGTTACTTTCAAGGATGATCTTATACAGTGTAAATTTATACATGCACATATAAAATAGTTTTAATAGAAAAATTAGCTGTAGTCTTACAAAAAGAGTAAAATGGTTCAGAAAGTATTTGATGAAATAAATTTGAAACGGCATACATATAATATCAAATTATTTGTCTAGGTAAGTATTTGAAGTCTAGTCAAAGATTCATGTGATTAAAGTATGTTTTTCGAAACAGAAAGAAAGTTTGAATAAGACAAAAGTTTTTCAATGAAAAGAATTTCTTAAAATGTTTCGTAAAAAAAAAAAAAAAAAAAAAAAAAAAAAAATTTTTAATGCAAAGAATATAGTTTCGATGATTAGAACCAGATTTTACATTGAAATTTATTCATTTTCAAATGAATGCTATTTTGAGAGTACTTTTGAATCTAAATCCTTTTCGAGTTAAAGTAATGGTGTATTAAAATTATATTCATTTTCTCAAAATTCGTTTTTAGATTATTTCCAAGAATTAAAAAAAAATCTCAGTTTTTTTTACTAATACTCTCTTTCACAAAGAAAACGTTTAAATTATAATAATTTTATTAATTCATTTATTAATTGCTATATATTATTTAAAAGTTAAGGTGGTTTTATCCCATATAATCTTGACAACCACTTGTTTTTCTCATTTGGAAAAGAATATGGTTTTGTAATGGAATGCTTACAGTTTTTCTTATAAAACCAAAGAAATGAATTTATTTACCCTTCATTTACTTGAGAAAAGGAATGATCTTCCTTTACATTTAGTTAAAATTATATTGCTTAAAAACTCAAAATATCTGAGTCGAACTTCCTTATATTCACATTTTATAACTATGATATTACTATTTATGAATAATTGACTTTTTTTAATTTCTTCAATGTTGAGATTCATAATTTATTTTTAATTATAATTTAAATAATTGATAAATTTAATTAATTGATTTTAATTCTTTAAATTATTTAAAAATAATGAAATTTTTCTTCAAGGAGGAAACCAATATGTATATTGTTAATATTTTTAACTAGTGATTTAAAACACACTTTTAATTGATTATTATATTTATGAACCACAGAGTGGCAAATATAGATCTACATTAGCAAATATGAATTTGTCGATATAATTTATTTTTTTGCTTTCAGCTGTAACGTTTTTACACTGAAATTCAATTTTAATAATTTATTTAAAAAAAGAGACTCTATAAACATGACGTATATTAATCTGCCATAAAAATAGAGAATTTATAATACATTAGCCTATCTTGTATTTCCAGTTTAAAAGCTGAATTATTGGGGAAAGTTATGTACAATATTTTATTTGTTGTACTAGATGTTGGTTTGGTACAATATTTATAGTTCAATAATTCCGTAAAATTTCCAATCTTGGGAAAGTAAGTATACTATTACAAGTTACAAAAAGCAAAATCCAGTCAAGCGTAAAAAATGATGACTTTGTTTATTACCAAACATTTTTTCAAAAGAATTAATCGCCAAGAAAAAAAATTAATGTTGGTGATAAAATACTTGCAGTGTACTGTTGCTAATTTGAAATTAATGATATTTATAATTCCAATATTGTATTTGCACTTTTAAATTTGAGCTTGATGTATTAAATTTTTTCTAATATTAATTGCAATAAAATAAAAAAGGAAATATTGACGTAACTATTAAATTTAACTAAATATTTATAAGATTAGTGTATTAAATGTTTAATTATTACTACTTAAAAAAAAAAAAAAAAAAAAAAAAAAAAAAGAAGTGATTCATATTTCCCAGAAAGATCAATGAATGGTAATTACCTCTTTTATTTCTTTTTCAAATTTCTACTATTGGATACATTCGAAAATATATTTCTATTAAGAATTTTATATTTTTGTATTGTAATTTTTAGCTTAAATTTATGTGTTACTGAAAAATCTTATCACTTCTTAAATTTTATCACAATTTTGTAGTTTTCTTTACAAACTATGATAATGTATCCATGACGGAAGAAGTTTAAATCGAAGGTAATTGCAAATTAACTCCTGATATTTGAAGTGTAGAAAAATCAGAATTCACAATCATTATCAAAAATAAATATTCAAACAAGGCAAATTAAAACTTGCCATTAGTAAATAGGACAAATCTTCGGTTGTTATATAGGAATTGTCTTTTATATTTTCAACCTTTTAGCAAAACAGAGGGCGTCTCTAAATAGTTGGGCAATCAGTGAATGTGCCATTAACTATACCATCGTAGCCCCCTATCTGGGTAATTTAGAAATTTAGAATAAGCAGAAGAGTCCCATATTTAGCCTGCAACCCCAAGTAATATAATATTATTTCACTCGAAGGACATTAGATATTTATTATTGCGACGACGATATATTTATATTCTAAAGTATCCGTTAGTAAATAGGACAAATCTTCGGTTGGGTCTGGAGTTGAACTGTCTACCTCCAAAAAAGCTTGAACGAACACTGATAACTAGCCAGACCAAAACAGCCATCAAAGTATTCTATTATGCGGAAGAAAAATTAAGAACATGAATAATTTATAAATTTACCAAATTATAAATTTTTTACATATTATTCAGAATAAAAATAGTTTTCTTTGAAGAAGTCTTTTATGAATAATTTAGTAAAATGCCATCATTTATTGGGAAAACGCTTATGGTAATAAATTATAATACTTTCTGAGGTTGCTGTTTTCATGATCTTGAATACTGATGATTATAATTGGATAAAAAAATGGGATTTACAATGAAATAACATCTTAATTACACCAAAGAAATAAGTTCCTTTTGTGAAATGCACAATTGGCTATTTACAGTTAAAGTTAAGATGACCCTTTTACAAAGCTCACTGAATATTTTAATCTCTAGAACAGAATTGTTTTCATTCTGTGATCAGATCTGCGGAATGAGAGTAATTGATAAAACTGAAAAATAATTTTAGGTTAATTATGAACTATATTTCTGTCTTCGTGAGAAAATGAAATAAAATGATTTATTGTAATAAGTATTGTTTTTTCAGTTGTTGTTTTCTGTCCTTATGAGACAGAGTTGGCAGCAGAATGATTAGAGCTCAGAATTTCTAGTTCTATAAACCAATGGTTTGAAACTCACTTAACACGTGCATTTTTGTACTGTTTGCAGTTCATATTAAAGTCCAGATCCTGACTTAATGTACCCTTTTGGGCAAAAAGTGAGTTTTTTCCCTTCAAAGGACACATATTCTTTCAGAAACCGAATTCTCTTTGATAAAATTTCTTATTTGTTCTCATTTAGTTACAAGAAATTTGAGGAAAAAATAAGAAAATGATGTTTGATTAAATTCTTAATATTTGACAACAAAGTAGGGAAAAATTAACATCAAGTTTTCTTATTTAATTTTTATTAATTTTACGTAACATTTTATAATGTACACGTATATTTTAAGGAATATATGAAACATGTATTACTTTCAATTCAATGTAATAAAAATATATTTACAAAATAAAGTGAAAAAGTATAATCTTCTATGTGGACTTAAGATTTTGTGAATAATTGACTTATATAATTCGTAAATAAGACCTATATTTCAAATACGAATATCATTCTAATGATTCACATTGATGAGTTAATTGATATATGGCCATTTTCTTACCAGTTTTCATTGATTAATATAACGTTTAAAAAATAAAATTATAGCATAGAAAATGAAGAGGCAAAAGTGTTTTCATACGTCATGAAAAATGAATCTGGTTTAAATTTTTTTTCGAATACGTTTTTAAGAATCATGTATCTTTAAAATAAAGTGTGTAGAGAGAATTTTAGTGAATACTTTAGCTTTGAGTCTTTGAGGTTTTTTTAAACATCATTCGATTCCCCAGAAATGATTTGTAAACTAACCAACTGCGGTAAAATATTTTAATCACCATGATTTAATATCCTGAAAGTAAAGACATTAATAATTCCTTAATATATCAAACACATATTAAAATTATGTTTTTATAAAGATGTTTAATTAACTATAATTAATTCATATTTACAGCACAATATTATTAATCAAATTTATTGTGTTAACTACTACGTTGTTAAAATGAAAATTTTAAAAATGCATAAATATTTTTTCTTTATCGCAAACTGCATTGCAATAAAAAATACATCAAATTACTTTTTCAAACAAAAGGAATTGACTTATTTAAAGATAATTATTCAAAGGAAAGAAACATTTATATAATAACAACTAAAAAAGATCAAAATGATTACAAGATTATAAAAAAGCGTAACTACTGTTATTCATAATAAATCTCACTTATTTTGACTGATTTTACAAGAAAACTCTAGGATCATATTTAAAATAATTTTATTTATTGCATTTCATACCAAAATCCATTTCGCGTGTATGAGTGTTGTATGAGTTTGACATTTTAATTCAATTTATTTGTCTAAATTACTTTTTATAATCTGCAAGTTGGGTTTCACAATTTAAAAAAAAAAAATTCAAATGAATTTTCTTAAAAAAAATAATGTATAATTTATTTAGATGTTTTTAATGATGAAACGCTTATAAAGTACTTTCAAAATTAAATTATTTTGAGATCTGCAGGTTATATAGTTAAAAATCTTAGTACAATGTATTTTTGAAAAATTAAATAAATAAATATTTTAAATACAGAAACATTCAGCACATAAAATGTGAAAATGTTAAAAATTGACTGTAAATGTTTTTTTTAAATCTAAAAATACATGTTTATTGAATAAAATAGCTTCATGTTTATTGAATAAATTCACATGTTTATTGAATAAAATAATAAAATAATATTTGCTATTTTATTTCTTAAACTTTAAATATGCAGTAGAAGCGATGCAAATACTTAATAAATTCTTAATTTCTGAAACAATTTTAAATATTTCAGATCAGATATATATTTTACATACATTTTATGTGAATTTAAGAAATAGATGTTCTGCAAAATAAATTTATCGAATAAGTTAAAACTTATAAATTAAAAACATTTTCTGCTTAAGTAAGAACATACAGGTATAAAGTTATAATTATTAACAACTTTTGAAACTTTATTAAAAACATTTTTCACAAACTTATTTTTGATATTGTTATATTTTTAACATTTAAGGAATTTGTTTTCAATCCATGATTAAATAAAAATATAATAAATCTTATATTTTTACTAAAATGTACATAGAATAAAAAAAATACTAAATAACTTTATTTCCAAAAGTTTTTGTTAAAATTGTTAAAATTTATTATGATAATAAACTGAATTTTGTAAATTATTTACTGATAAGAGGAGAAAGTGTGTTCTTTCAAATAAATTTGAAATATATTAAAATTCTTAAAATAATTAAAGAAGAATTTAAAAACTTTTTACTTGATTTCTTTTAAAAGCTCTTAAACTTATTTAAAAAAACTCAAAATTGCATTCCATATTAAAAAAAAATTTAAATACATTAAATAATTCTCAAAACAAAGTGAGATTGATTGAATGAACAAGAATCGCGATGTGGAAATTCGTTAGTATATGTTTGTAAATTAATATGTGCACATACGAGTATATGTATATATACTTAGGTATATAGTTATGTTCACATTTTATGAATAAAATTAATTCACGAAGCATAATTTTAATAATTTTTAGGTGACTTACAACTGCTAGTTTGATTTCAAATTATTCTAAAAACAAATTCAAACAATTCCCTAATTTTTTTAAAGAGTATATTTGTGTTATTAAAATATTATTGATTTAATCCATGTTTTGTAATATTTTTAAAATAAATGTAATGAAATGAAAAATATAAACAAAAAAATTTTCCTTTGATCGTATACTTCTACGATAACTTTTTTCCTGTTTGTAGTGAAAAGGGTATTTTGTTAAAATAAAAAAAAATTATATGCACAGGATTTATTTGAAAATAAAATCAGTTAAAAAGATTAAACTGAGGAAAACAAAACTGCAAAACCATCCTCATAGAGGCACAAAAATGCTTACTTCTAAAAAAATCTGTTACCGACATCTGAACAACAATTAAAAAGTATTGCATGGATAACAATGAATAAAAAGTTTTTATGGACACAAAAAGTCAAAAAAATAATTTGACTTAATTCTTAGCTTCCAGGTGAAAGAACAATAAAACCTTTGACTGTAAGCAATAATTAATTAAATTTTTGACTACAAATAATAACCAAAAAAATAATTTACATGAAAAGGAAATCATAGGGAAAAATGAATTATTTTAATCAAATATTTAATTTGAACCACTGTGTAGTTTAATTGCTGAAAAGATGAATTTAATAATGGGATGCGTATTTAATGGTTCATGTTGAAATATTAAGTTCTTTCCCATCAATAAATCAGTGGTGTTGAGAATTATTAATTGTTTTTATTTAAACATTTAAAATACACATGTATTTGAAATACATAAAACAGATACGTATTTTTAACAGTACTTTTCATTATATGATTAATAAAAGAAGGATTTTAAAAATGCTGAAAATCACTGTCTCTTTCTTTTCCCGAGTTTAAATATTTTCCTTACAAATAATAATTCTCTTCATCAAATAGATGTAGCTTACAGGACTTAGTTTCTTTCTTTTTCAATCAGACATCGTAAATCTCTTGCATTAAAGCTTATGGACGTAATGAGTCTTCCCTTTCAATTGCTAAAGGGATATACCAAGCCTCGGTCGTTGATTACATAAAAGTGTAGAATTTCCAGGTTCTTATATTTACTCTTCTGTTATCAAGTCCTTCAAATGTGCATGTAAGATATACTCAGTGAAAATTAATGTTTGAGGTTAAAAGAAGTGAAAAAGTATGCATATCATATTCATTTGCTTAAACTGCATAAAAATACATAAAAATTTGTCATAATGCTAGAAATAGTAATACTTTAAAAGAAAGAAATAAATTAAATAAAAATCAAAACAAATTTTAAGGATGGAAAGCAGAGTTCACTTAAGAAGTGTGCTTTAAATTAACATTTAACATATTTAATTACGATGAAATTTAATTAATATTAGAAATGGAATATTAATTTTTATATTCTACACACTTTATTTTTTAAAACACTAAAAAATCTGGAATAGATAAATTTTTATAGTAAAAAGAGTAAAATAGTTTGGAGATAGTAATCACTTATTACAGTAAAGTTTTATTATTTTTGTAAATAATTTTATCTACAACAAAAAAAATATTTCAATTGGGCAGCTTGAGATGATATATAGAGCGCATACATATACATATGCATACATATATATGAATCATGAAATTCATTTAGTTTTAATAGTAAAATAGTTTCTATTTTAATTAGAATATACGTATATAAAACCATCAAAATTTGCTTCAATAAAATAATTTTAGCTGAATAAACTATTTGAAACAGCAGAACATTTTAGCTCTTGGTGTGAAAACAAATTACGTTTATGAAATTATTCGTCAAAATTTAGTTAAATTAAAATTATTTGTATACTTTTCAAAATCAATTTTTAAAACATAATAAAGATAAAATATTTTAATGATAAACATATGACTTAATCACATCTTCTTAAATAAATTACAAACACTTAATTCGTCTTCCAGTGTTGCACAAAAAAGTTAGTAATTTTCCCCGATGCTTTTAACATGTTTTTCATTACTTATATTTACCTAAAATGTAAAAAATACATTATTTCCTTTTTTAAGAATGATGGTATTTTAGTTATTGAATGATATAATTTTAACTAATATTACATAAAATGCTATTTTAATAAATTAAACATCAAATTTCGTAATACAATCAATTTGCTAGATTTACTTGATTTTATTTCTTTTTGATTTAGAATATTCATTGTTAAAATTTATATCTCATGGTTTTTATACATCATGTATCACTTCATTTATTATTTTTCTAATGGTATATTTAGAAATTAAAATACGTTTTTCCTCAAATGATGCATTGGAAATTTAATGTATTAATGCGATTATTTTTATATTTTTAATTTCATAAGAAATTTTATTTTAAAATTTCTTTAGTCTGATAAATTGAGTGCATGCATGTTTGGAAACTAAACAGGGTTTTTTTTCATTAGCTACTATGTAGCAGAGATATATGCTTCAACACCCAGGGTCCCTCTTCAAGAAAAAAGATGTGGGCATGGTAGGTCTAATCCGTCTACAGGTTGTCGCGCCATTTAGTTTACTTTAGATTCTAACATAATATTTTCTGAAAGAATAACTAAGTTTCAAGAATGAAGAAGTAAGCAACAGAACAAAAGAAGTGTTAAGAAAATATCTTTGATGTGGATAAATTCTTTTAAAAAGATGATTTTTGTGTGTATTTTAAACTTTTTTCCTTAGTAATTGTTAAAATTCCTTGATTATTCTATTTTTAAAGATAAATAATTCATTGCTAAAAAAGTTAAAGTAAGAAATAGTTAATAAAGTCATTTTTCTTTTCAATATAAAGTCGTTTTAAAAATATATTTATATTTGAAACCCAGTTTAATGCCATGTGAGAATTTTACCAGGTTTATAGCTAAAGAATCTATATTTTGAATTTTAATTACAAGCAATAGATTGTAAATTTTACATTGTAAAATAAATAATTTTCTTTTAAACAGACAAGTTTTATTTCAAACCTATAAGGACGTACTTTCATACTAAGAAATTGAACATTACACAAATAATGAAAATAAGAAATTTTAGTTAATTCTTCTTATATTAATGAAAATATTTTTGCAAGTTGATAGATGTAGAAAAAGCATATCATTTTGTTATATAAATGCTTTTAAATTCAAAATGTTTATAAAATTTCCCATAAGTTTTAATTACTTTTGAAAAAGTACATTGAAATTGACAAAATTTTGTTATTAAATTTTATACAAAATATTTAAAGTAAATTTCTCAAATGGCTATCAAGAAATCCTAATATTTAATCAGATATCTGAAAAGATCGCACAGTATGAAACTTTTGGAGAATTTCATTAAATTGTATTTCTATACATTTAGAAAAAGGAAACAGATTCCACTGTGATTGAATACAGCTAAAATATAATAAAAATAAGCAAAAACTCTTAAAAGAGTTAAAAGTTCGATCTAAATTTTCAAACGCTAAACATAAACACTGCTTATATAAAACTCTTCATTGAATAATAAAATGAATTTGCATTTTGAATGGAGTGTTTTGAAAACGAATTTTTTTTAAAATGTTGTTACTCTCATCATGAATAAATTTTACATTTTAGCTGTTTACATGCATTATACACAAAATATTATGTTTATAATATTAATAACGCCACATAGTTCCTGCACTGTGATATTATATTTATTTTCTATGCTGTCCAAAATGCACTCTGACCTATTTTTATGACTGATGATAGTATTCAAGAATTTGAAATGAATTCAAAAGTAGGAAGTTTTGAGGAATGAATTTATTTTTAAACTTCGCCAAAGTCAGCTCAAGCGATTTACGAACTAAAGAATGACTTTTCAGAAATAAGTGCTGAAATATATCAGGAATCTAGAAATCACATTAACGTACTAAATCACTGATAAAATGAACATTTTAAAACGAGAAAAAATATTTTTCATCCATTATTTCTTTACTGGATAAAAAAACAAGAACATTTCGAGTATAATTTATAAAAGCAGATATTTAAATAAAATGTCTTTTCGGAATACGTATGGCTAGTTTCATCATCTATATATTATAATGGTTCTCTTACACAGACATATCTCTCTTATCGGTTTTCCCCCGGGTGACATTTTATTTCGGAACTTATATTTTTATAGCAGATTATGTGGTTGGCATTCAAAACAGAGAATACTTCACTTTTATAGGTGCAACGAAGTTTTTAGAAATGGTATTGGTGCAGTTTACAGTTAAGATAACATTTTTCGTCAAAAAAGAAAGAAACAGTAACCGAATGAGAATTTTTCTGCATTTTGGTTGTATTTTAAGGGCTGTATTTATATATCATTATGTTCAATATCAATATGGAATAAATAAAACTTACTAATATATTGCGAAAATTCTAATACTTAAAATACTTATTTTATGTTTTGAAGGAATACAACAATTGGTTTGTTGCATATATTAAATTTGTTGTTACGTAGTTTAAATGCCATTTGTAAAAACGTATTAAATTTAAAAGTAAATAATTTTCTAATAAGTATAGCCTGCTTAAAATTTTTTGTGGAGAGAAATTGAAGTTTCTGTTTTGAGCCATTTAGCATATAAATAAAATTAATGAACTGACAAAAGATACCGCTTATCACAAAAATAATAATAGCAAAGATAATAATTTAATTTTCGATAAAAATTAAGTTCTTAAAGTATAAAAAATTTATAATCAGGTAAACCTCTAACGATTGTAATTTGGCGAAACATCATTCAGAAACGTTGTATTCAATTCAATAATGACATGGCTATCAAGAGAAAACAACGTAGAAATTGAACATAAAAATGTTTTTGGAATAAAAATTGTAATTTCTTTTGAAATGAACTTGATACATATAATTTTTGATATTTGAAAAATAAAAAGTACTGTTTATATAAATTATATAGAACAATATAAGTTCCTGCTATAATTTAATTAACTACTACATTTTTTTTAATTCTCTCATATATAGCTATTTTATATCAGAATTAGTTTGTAATACTAAAATGATGAAATTGTTATTAGAATAAATAAATGTGATATATGATTCAATTAATTATTTGCATAAATTAGGAAAATTCATATCTTTGATTAAATGCAACTATATTTTAGCAGTGTTCTTATTCTTTAAAATATTTCTTATTTTCTCTCTCATTATAAGGAATGACTAAATTTGAATTTTCAAAAATCTACATGATAAAGTAATTAAGGCTTGTGGATAACAATGGCCTTATATCATGTAAATTACTTCCTGAAAAAATACATAAAAATGTATATAAAATTCATTAAACTTGTAAAAAATACTTTGCAAGTTTACATAAAAATATATAAAAACGAAACATTTTTCTCTAGTTTATTAGAAAAATATAATAAAAATATGAATTTATATTTTTGAGACATAATTCATATCTAGAAAAAATTTCAATATAAATTTCTCTCAGACAATTACAATATCAAATTTTATTTAATTTCGCATGAAACCTTCACATTTTTTAATTATATTAATATATAGTCAAGGCCTCTTTCTTTAATTAAATATTCATACGAATGTTACCTTTATAGAAGGAAATATTTCTTACTTTAAATAAGAATAAAATCCAAAAGGTTTTTGATTTTCCTATTTTTTTAGAGAAAGAGAAAGTAAAAAGTGATGCTTTTCATTTCAAAATTAATTAAGCTAACATATATAAAACAGTTTAGAATATATACAAATGCAATAAAAAGGACTTCGACATTTTCTTTTACGTAAAAGATCATATAAATTGTTTTATTCTGAATAAACTATGCAATGAAAATAGATACAGAGAATCCTACCTTGGGATAAGTTGTTTTTTCTTTCAATTTAATTAAAATACTTATAGGATACTAATTGAATATAAGAAACACTTATAAGGAAATTTTCTACTAAATGTATATCACAAAGTTAAATAACATACAGTTTATGAATATATTGCATTTTTGCGTAATATAATTGATTAAAATACCATTAAATATTTAATCTATAAAATCTGTATGATATGCTTGGGAAGAGTAATAATGTTGAAAATGTAATGATTTTAGATTGTTGATTTAGTTATGTGCCTCTACAAAAACACGTAACCAAAACATGTAAATAAAATTTTTAAAGAGAATTTAAAAATCTACGTATACACTGCTGGACAATTGCTAAGGACGGATCACAAAGTGCAACGTAGCAAAACATTAAGTGAGACATGAGGCCTAGTAGGATAAAATATATTTGCCACATTGTTCAGACATTAGAATAAAAAACATTTATTGTTCTAGAAAGCACAAAAGATGTGAAACATCTGAAAGAAAGAAATGTTCATTTGATGCTGCATACGGAAAAATGGAACAATGCATCTAAAAGTCAGCAGGCACCTTAAAGAAAGGTATCAGTACGGGATACGTCCACCGTGGAATATGATGCAACATTCAACACGTCGTATCATACATTGCACAACATTATCCAGCAGATGTTGAGGAAATTTATCCCATTTCTATGTGAGTACAGTTTTGTAAATAAATAAAATAATAAATAGTATTTATTAATTCATTTGAATACATTTAGAGTTAACTATAAATATCTTTATATTTTAATTATTTATAAATGAGGAACAAAATACTTTTTTTATTCCTGATGGATTAAGTTTAAAATTAGGATAAACTGTTTTTCATTGAAAAGTTTCCTTCGTAAAATTTTAATCCTAAACTTTTTAATTCAAACAATATTAATCTTGTTTAGATTAAATAAAATTGACTGCTCAGTTAATATTAAAAGTTAAACTTTAGAGAAGTTATTTACTATAGTAAATACTTTAATTCAAAGACAAGTTTTGTGCCAGTTTTGAGCATTCAGTGATGCGTAATTTAAAAGCCTCTGTTACTAATGTGATTCTTTCAGTAATTAAAGGAAACCTTTATTAAAAATTCAATTTTTGAAGAAATACGATAAAAAATAGTTAAAAGAACATTATTCACTTGTTATACCTTTCATATGTTCTTTCATTATTTTTTACTAATATTTTTGTAAATTAATTAATTTCTCCTTTTTTATTTTGTAAACTTAACTATTATTAAAATATAAATTATTTCCAATTTCGTTTGAACTTTAATTGATCTAAAATAAATAATTACTTAACATATAAAAACATGCTAAATAAAAATAATACCCAAAAATGGATATTTATTAGTAACTTCCTTTTGTTATTATACTGTATTCAAACATCGGCATAGGGCCAAAATATATATAGATTGTCATATTTATTTTGAAATATTTATCATTGTGATATTTTATAATAGTCAGTAATTTAACGGTTCAATTGTCATAATGAAATTTCATAACAATGAACAATTCAACAGTTTAGTTGTCATAGTGCGATTTTATCGAACATTCCAATGGAACACATCTTTCAGTTACAGATACATTTCTAAACCAAATAAAATATTAATATATGTTTTATTGAAATTTTTAAAAATATATTTAAACAGTTTTACATTTTCTTAATTTGTTCCTACGCGTCTTAAATCTGTAAACTGCTTAAATTATTAACTTTATGTACATTCCCTTTTAAATTGTATTATTCATCAAAAGCAAGTTCTCATAACTTTTGAGGATAAATGTTTCTGAATGACAAATATATATTTATATATTAAATAACTTATTTACTGTATCAATTCATCAAATAAATATCTTTGAAAAGTATGCAAAAATGTTTATATATTTCGTAAAATTTAAAAAAAAATACTTTTAAATAAATTTATATGTCTACTTACTTCTTATTTTTCCGATTTACACATATTGTTCTACTAGAAAATTAAATCAGAGAGTATAATGCACTTATCATACACAAATAATGGCATTTTAGATTTAAAGTTCTAGATGAACATTTAATGTTTGCTATTGAAATATGAATTTGTGCAATATATTTTGCACAGTAACACACACACACAAAAAAAGCTCCCAAAAGATTAAAATATAGTTAAAGGAAGGTTTTCACTAATTTTAGTGAATTTATGATGCTTTGTTTTCAAAATATTGCGAAAAATACTGTTTATGTAAATATTTTTGATTATTACTTGTTAGTGAAAATAAGTTTCAAAGCTTTATGAAATCTAATTAATATAGATATTCATTTTATTAACGGAAGTAATTTTGAATAATACTTTCGAACATAAAATTAAAAACTATTTTTAATTATACTGTCAAAACATTCTTTTTTTTTAAGAGAACGATTTTTTAATTTCTAGACATAAGCTGGGTACAAATATTTAAGTGCACATGATTTCTTGAGAAATAAAATGTTCAATTCAATATTTTCTATTAACATTTGCATTGAACTTAAGGTAGATTAATAAATAAATATTTTGCTTTAAACTTCTTATTAAAAGTCCTTATAACCTAATATGCATTTGGTATATCTTTACGGTGGTTTGTTTAACTTTAGGTATTAATTAAAAAGTCAAAATAACTTAGTTTTTTATATCTATGGTAATATAATTCTAACCTGTTTACATGTACTTAAAATAAGCGATACTTGCAAAAATTTCCCTATAATAGTCCTTTTTTTCTTTGCATTTTAATCGTTTATGTAAAAGAATATTTGCATTACACTTAATAAAAATAAAATCTCAATTAAGGAAAAAGCTATCATTGCTGTACCTTTTTCTTTATTCTTAACTATATAATGCTTTTTTACAATAATTTTTATTTTTGTCAAAATATTCTCTATTCTCAAATAATGCTAAAATGTTTAATAGAACACTTGTTTCATTAAATTATAAAAAACCTATGGCCAAGTTAAAAGCTTTTTATCTTCATAAATAAAATTAGTTTTTCAAATATAAGGCTTAAAGTATTTGTATATTTATATGCATATTTTAAGAACATGACACCGCATTAGTTAACATGATGGGTTTAAAAATTTAAAAACTGGAATTATTGTATGTAATATATCCATTATTTTATCTTTGCAAAAAAATATTCAGGAAGTACAATAGAAATTATCCTCCAATAGATACAAGGAAACACTGAAACGTTAATTAGACTACTTATATAATTTCTGATACTATAAAAACATGTATTTTTAAAAGCAAATTTATATGTATATAGCTGTTTCTATATATGTAGTCAACTTTAATGAAAGCCAAAATGAATTCATTGCAAATTTTGTTTTAGGGTTTCAAAATTATGTATTATTCTCTGTACAAAGGAAATTTTTTAAAAAATTCATGTATAGGTATAAAAAAATTCAAAATCTCTTAAATATATATGAGATATAGAAAATCTTCATAAACGGAGATGGATATTTTCAAAATAAGGATTATTTGTTTTTGTAGGAGCATCTTATTTGTTTCAAATTATTTCATTTACAACATAAACATTTATTGGCATCAACATATGCGTAACTATTATATCAATTTATATAAAATATATTCAATAATATTTAAATTTTGGAGTCATTGAAAAGCTTTTAACACCGAATAAAAACTCAATTTAGATTTATTAAATTTAGTCTTTTTACACTTTATCATTTAAAAAGTCTGAAAAATTAATGGAGAGGATTATTGAGGCTTATTGAATTCTTAGAAAAATATCTTATCGGATAATTTAGCTATTTGTTCTTTATAATAATTTAGTACAGCAAATCATTATAAAGAATCTCTGTGGCTTAGTGGAAGTACTTCATGCTCTCAAGTCCAAGATTCAATCTTCGAACTGGACAAGGTGGATTCAGCCTTTCATTCTTTCAGTGGTTAAACATGCTTAAGAACTAAACACTGGGGGATTTACGTTAGGCTAACCATTTAATCTGGTCATACCTTTTATATTCCAGCGCCCTCTACATGGAAACAGATATAAGCGCTGTAGGTCCACATATGGGATGTCGTTCCACAGGTTTAGTTTCATACTTAATGTATTATAAAAAACTGATAAATTAATTTAGAAATAAATCATTGAATTTGGTTAAAAAATTCATCAATGCTATATTGAACAAATATTATAATAAGTTTCAAAAAATAGTTTTAAGAAAATATTTTTTCCGTTGAGTTAATGGCGTATAATATGTTTTCAAATTTAAAAAAAAAATAGATTATAAACTATATGTTCCTAACCATAAAAGTTTTCAAATAAAATGAGTAAATACATAAAACAAATATATTAGTCAAAAAAAAAAAAGAAATTTTAAATAAAAATAGTGAAACATTCTTGCATAAAATTTTGAGAAAGGATGGCTGAAATAATATGAAGAGGTTAGGAATATAAAAGTGAGGTTAAGAAAGAACCTGATATTTTCTTCGAGAGAAAAATGAATGCAGAATAATAAGTGCGAAATAAACACTCTAATCAAGTTTCGTTGGTAGATAAAGCTTCTAAATACAGCTAAGAAAATAATTTTTTCTTGTCTATCAGTATTTGAATTTAAAAGGCATAAAAAGCAGCATTGTTAATCTGTTAACTGTTCACAAAATCTCACCCTCTAGTATATTTTCTAGAAAGGGAAATCAATCCTAAAACCTAGAAAGAGGAATCAAAAGATACTATAAAGGGAATTTAAATTATTATTTGTTCTTTTCAACATTTTGAATTAATAAATATTTTCTTTTTACGATGATATAAAAAATACTGATTATTTTAAATTTATGTAAATATATATTTTGGAAAAAAATATAATGTTTAACAATAAAAGTTTGCAATTTAATTTAGAAATGGTTTTTATTAAGGGTAAACATTAAATAAAATAAACGACATAAGAGAGTGATTTATTTTTCGATTGTTGATACTTTTCGAAGCTTTGTAAATGATTGCATAGCTGGAATAGTAAATAATTTTAATAGAAAGACTGATGATACATTCATTTATAATTAAATAATTTAAAACATTTAGATATTTAAACTTTAAAAAAATTCTTTTACACTTCCCAATAAAAAATAAACGTTAGAATTAAATATGCTTTAATGTTTTTCATAGTTAATTATGCAGCAAAGTTATAATTTTTACAATTGAAGCAATGTTATATTAAAATATATTGAAATAATATATTTATTCAATTTATAAATAGTTATAAATTCAATTTAGATTTTTAATTGGTACTTCTAAATATTATACTTAAGATTTCTTTAAGACATTTAATCTTAAAACACTGAAGATTATTTTCTTGAATTTTAAATTTCACTTAAAATTTGAATCGTTAAAAAAATTTTTAAACGCACTTAAAATAAATGAAAACTTTTAGTTTTATGTCAGAAGAATGCAAATATTATTATATATCATTTCAGAAACTCATTTTTCTAAAATTAAAATGATTCCTTTATTGGACTTTTTCTAAATCATAACATCTAATTTTTGCTCTTTGTAAAAACTAGTTTATATTTTTTTCCCTGAAAGTTAATCACTGTAAATTAAATCTTTAGAAAAATTCTGCTTCTTTAGAAGCTATATTAATTCATTCATAAAATTATAATCTTTATCAGCATTTTGAGAATTGAAAGAATTATATTTTATCAAAATACTTTTATTATACGTCAGAAATATTACTCTAACATCTAAGTTAATTTTATTTTTAAATTATATTGTACAAATATTTTATTTAATGGGATATTTTTGTTATAAAAAGGAAATATTAATTTTTTCAGTTGGCTAACGTAAACTAGAATCAAATATGCGACAGATTAAATTAAAAGCTTTAAGTTAAAAACATATTTTCTTTTGTTGCTTGACATTTAATTTTTAATGTAAATATGTACATTTCTTTTCTGGTAATTGTTAAATGTATGCAAAAAGCTTAAATCCAATTTTTGTGCATTTTTTTCAATTTTTAAATTGAATTTTTAAGCTGAAAGAACAATTTTTTGCATTATTTTAAAAACTTTCATACCAATAATATGAGAAATTTAAAAATTATAAAATATTTTATAAAAAATTTTAAAACCAGTTGAATATACATCTGTGGACTAGTATCTTTGGAGAGAGTAGGAGGTAATTTGTTTCTGAATCATTTCTGTTTTGATTAAAATTTTAAAAATTTCAGGTAACATCATAATTAATAAATAAAATAACCATATAATGACTTATAAAATGTTACTTTTTTGTATAAAAGCTGTTTAAAAATCAAAGTTATTTAGAATAATTTACAAATTTTAATTTTATAATATACTAATATATACAGTGACTTTTTAATTATATTTTAGGAATTCATTAGAGCTTTGGAATTTCTGGAAAATTACTCCGAATTTTTTTATTCTTATTATTCTATATTTATTTTTATCATACATGATGCAAATGCCTTAATCTAAAGATAAATTCTTGAATGTGTTCAAATTGAAAAAAATCATTTTTATGTTAGTTGGAGTTCTAAATACAAGTGTTTACAAAATCTTACTTTTTTTTCATTTATTGTTTCCATCTTTCATTGCTTTCACCTTTCGTATACTACAGAGAACTATTTTATAAATTTATTAAAACAAGGGATTTAGTGAATTTTCTTCTGAAAATTAACAATTATGTAGTCATTGAGGAAAATAAAATTTAAAAATAATTTGGATTAATATAATCATTTTATTAGTAAAATAAACATAAAATTTTCTCATATTAAATTTTTATATGGTTAAACACATTTTGGATAAATAAAGAAAATGGAGGGAAATATCATTTAGTAATTCTATTGTGGTCTTATAACATCTATAATATTGCAATTGTCTACATCTCATAATATTACAAACCATACTTCCAATTAACTAATAATTTAATTCTATTGGTAATAAAATCTTTTTTATCATTGAAACCTCATATATATTTTAGTTTTTTCCTCAAACACAATAAAATACAATAATATTCTGGGAAAGAGTTAAATATTGGAGCTGTGTTTATGAAAAATTGATTTTCCTCTCAAATATCTTTGGGATGAAAAATAATCTCAACGTTTGCATATAGAATTACAAAAATTTCAATTTTCGTCCGGATATTATTTTCAGAACTGAATAAATATTCTATTGAGATAGAATTGCTTCATTTGAATTGAATTCTCATATAATCTCTGAGATGAAATATATTTAGATGGTTGAGATGAGAAAAATAATCAAAACGAATGAAAATATTTTGTTTGATTTACTAATAATTATCATTATCAAAGGCATTAATTTCAAATTTCTATAATTAAGGAAAAACCATTTTCCCTTTCAAAGAGAGATACATTATACCAATAAAAGTACTTTTATTTATCTCATGAAAAATGATGCTATTCTCTTCAAATGACCGTACGTTGAATTAAAATTTTTAAAAATATTCATCTTTAGAAAATATCATGTATAAACATTTCCTAATTTTGATGAAAAAATTATGGGTAACACTTAAAATGTATTCTTACACCTTTCGTAATGCGTCAATATTTTATAATTTTTTATGCAATAAAACGTTTAATTACAATATAATTTAAAAAATATATCATGGATTAAAATTTTAGGAATTCTTCAATAAAATGTGCTCTCTTGCTATTTTAACAATTCATTTGTGTAGGATATGGCAGTAAGTAGTAAGACTTATGATATCTCCCGGTATCTTTTGACCTCTTTTGATCCGGTATCTTTTGTTTTTATCTTTTAAGTGAAAATTAAATTATGTTAATCCAACAAGCTAAAGAGTATTCATCACCCTTATAAAATTACCTAACACTGAGATTTTTATTTCCGATTCTAATATATTTAATTCTATTTAATTGTGTACACAGGCTGGGATTTTATTCATCATATCTAAAATTATTTACTAGGTTTCTAAAGCCATAAATGATGAACGATTACTATCAATTGACGTACAATATTGCTATTCTAAGAAATTTTATTTTTTCTTTTGAATCATATCAATAAATATCTCATACCAGATTTGACAGCAATATAATTTTTTACAATCAGTAAATTGTGTTTAATATAACCAGAGTACTAAGTCCTTGCTATATGAGAAAGGTGTAAATGATTAAGTATCACCATCAATATATAGAGCGATTGAATAATAGCTTAAATTCGCAGACTAAAGTAATATCATCATACAAATACCAAACTAATTTATACAACGAACTTATTCCCATAAATTAGAATCCAACTGTTACGTAAAGGAGAATAGTAGATCTACTGTAATTAACAAAGCATTCCTAGTACAAGTATTTAAATAAATTTTCTGCTGTCAGGTTTCAACCTGGTGATGTTTTCTATTACTGCTTTCACAAACAAGTTATATCAATTATTCCGCTTTCATTGCTAATGTTAAATCACAGTTTCTTGCATATTAATGGGAATAATTTAAGTAGGCATCAAACATTCTGCCATTAAATACATGATGTCAGTCATTGTATTATTCATGATGTATGTAAGAATACAACATTATATTTTCTTGACATGTTTCCTACAATGTGACAAACAAAATGAAAAATTCAATAATTTCTTAAATTTAACGTTCTTTCTACTTAAAGCTAGAGAAAAAAATTATTAATAAAATAGTGTTGATTCCCATGTTTCCATGATACCTTAAAATTTTTTTAAAATTGAAATTTATATTGAAAAAATAATAATGAAGGTAACATTTATTTGAATTGAATTCAGTATAAATGAAATCCGTTTCGAACATCTTTTAAAGCGGTTATCCCCAGATTTCTAAAAATAGAAAAATTCAAGAAATATTTTGGAATGATATTGGAAGTGGTTCCTAATTGTCTTTTCACAAGGAAGGAATGACAAAAAGTATCACTATTTAAGTAAAAACAAGTTTTTCAATGTATGCAGTGCACACAATAGACAAAAACACTATCAATAAAAAAATAGTCATTACGTAGCTTTTATAATTAAACCATTTTTCTCTTAAAAAGATTTCTGATAAAAATGAATAGGGAAAATAAAGTAATTATTATATATAAATTTATTAATTTTTTATATATATATCCTTTACATAAATTTATATTTTCAAAAATATATAATGAAAATATTATTCTTACTGATATTTAAAGCTATTCAATATTTTAGATAATTAATAAATTATTTATTAAATACATATTTAATAAATATTATATATATATATATATACACATATACATATATATATATATATAAGTAATAAGTAATATATATATATATACATATATATATATATATATATTACTTTTTACATAATTTTAAAAAATGCAATTTTACTTACTTATTGTAAAAAAATAAATAATAATGAATTATATATTTTCAACAGTCTCTTATTTTTTAAAGTAAATGTAATGGTGACAAATTGACATTTATCTAGACAAAAACAGTCCTCGCTAAAAAATTAGAAAGACAGACAAAAACAAGTTTTATTAATTTTCAGATGCCGATAATTGCTCGGGGCACATTTTCAATTTTTTATTAATAATGCACATCAATTTAACAAAAAAAGGTAATGGTGTTTTAATTGAAAAGAGAAAGAGTGAACATGCTGCATATTCTGTTAGAAAACAAAAATATTTTAGCGCATTTTTAATATTGTGGACAATGCTTTCGTTGAAAAAATAAATTGAGAATAAGTTAAAAGAAAATTAGATGTTGTAGATGATTGTAGTAAAATCCCAAAATATAAAAATGTAATCTAATGATTCAATGTCAATTAAAGTCAAATTATTAAAATTATTTTAGTTTACAAATAGTTTATTAATTAATCTTACACAATATGATAGTGTCGAAGTAACACAAAAAAAAACCTAAATGCATGCTTACTTAATCATAATACACAATTATGGTCATTTTAAGGTAAAAACACGTAATTTACAAAGAAATCTTTCACAATAAAAACTGCTTATATATATATATATATATATATATATATATATATATATATATATATATATATATATATATATGTGTGTGTGTGTGTGTGTGTGTGTGTGTGTGTTAATGTTTTTGATTCATAGTAATTTGTAATTTAATGATAGTAGATTATAAGTTTTTTCTGGAGAATAAATCTTTGTTAGACGTTAAAGCATGAATTTAATAAATAAATAAATCTATAAAAAATGATCTGAATAATCCACTTCCATGTCTTAGACCAAAATTTAAGACAACATGCAGATTACTTTATCTGTTCATTCAATTAGTTGATTTGATGTGTGTATGTGTGAATTTCATCTTAAAAATTGAGAATCAATAGTGTTCATCTACTATTGATTCTCAATTTTTAAGATGAAATAACGAATAATGTTTCATAGACTTGTTTTTTGTATGCAAAACGTACAAGTAAAACGTATAAAATGTAAAATAGAAAGGTAATCTAGCAAATATAAGCTAATTTATTGAATAAAATATTCATTGCAATATAATATGTTGCATTATTAATGAAGTATGCGTATTTAATAGTGTGATTTTTTTAAAGTACTTAATGCCATGAAATTGAAAATATAAAGAATTTATACTTTTTTTTAGAATTTTATCAGGTGTATTGAAAAATAGATATTCTTTAATTAAAAGATCTTCTGTATTATGTATATTAGATGATATAAGTTAAATGGGAAAATAAAATAACAAAGGGTGTTCTTGTTCTAACAATTTTATAATGTTCCTAATAGTGATTAATTAAAAATAGAAATCATTTAAAAATGTGAATATTTTACTTATGCATATCATTAGCGAGAAATCATGAAATGAGATGATTAAATGCTATACATAAATCTATTTATATATTTTGTTAAATCATGTTTGAGCATTAATTTAAAGATTATGACCATTTACTCGTAACTTAGGATTTTTTTAATGAAAACTATTTGTGAAAGTTATATTTTCACGACAAGTATTAACAGTCGGAAAAGACGTTTATTACGAAAAGATCATTTTAATCCAAGAAAGATTATATTGCTTTAAAAAGTGTTGAGTAAATGAAAAATGTACATATAAAGCTTTTTATGGCATAAACTTTCATGACCTATATATTTTATTATGCTGTTATAAATTATGGTATGAAAATAATCGAAAAACTTTTATTTTATGAACTGTTTATGGAGTTTTATTTATTTCTTTGAAGTCAATATTTAGCACAATTATTTCAATTTTCCAAATTTAAGTACCATCTTCACTTAAATTTAATATAAAGAATTTTTCTATTCGTATGAAATATGAGCAAACCGAATTGAAATGAAATTGAAGAATTAAATTGAAAATTTGGCTCTCACAGTAGCAATGATAAGCAAAAATTTGATTAACTGTTAACTTCACAATAAAATGAGATAATTCATAAATATAAGTAAATTTAAGTAGCTTATTTGATTATTTAGATCATTAATTATTTTCCATTAATGTTTATCAGAAAAATTGGATAGTTTTTATGAGATAAGTGTCTCATGACTTGTTTTCAACTTTATTTAAACAAATTTGGACATTTTACATGAAAATAAGCTTGGATAGAAGAAATGATGATTTGATGATAACCTGTTCCTTATTGTACATTAGTAATTGCTTTCACTTTATAATATTTGGCAACAAATTCTTTCTCATGTTCAATCCACAATCCGATTACTTAAAACATATGCTTGAAATATGCGAGAAAAACCTGTGTAAAAAGAAAAAAATGCCTCAAAAAATTAAAATTGCTAAAAATACAGCATTAGTTTAAATGTAGTAAAAAGTAAAACCGCTAGTTACACGTCATACTAAGCGCAACATCACAAAAATATAGCGAATTTTATTTATTAAATGATATCTTATAAAGAAAATTGTGTTAAAATGAAAGATAATTGAAAAATATATTTTGTTTGAGAAATATTGAAAAAAAATATAGTTGTTTTTATAGATTTCCGGTATGTTTAATTTTACTTCTAAAAGAAATCCAAAAGAGTTATACGTGTTGCAAAAATAGCGTAGCAACAATTTATTGAATTGAAGAAAAACAAATTTTCCATATTAATTTAGAAAAATTGATATGTTAGTAAAAAAAATTACCAAATTGTATTTCATGTGAAGATACTTAAATCAGAATTTTCTCCATGTAAATTAAAAACAGCGAGTGGTTTTCCCTATTTAGCACACATTTTCAACTGTTTGTTTTATGTATTGCAATTTATAATATTACGATACATTAAAGTTATTATATTTTACATTTTTTAACAAAATTAATTAAATTATGTTTTTAAAAAGTTTGTCCTTATAAGAATTACAGCATTAATATAGTGTATCCTTAATTATCTTTAATTTTAAATATATTATTATCTCTATGCCAGTTATTTTGGATGATAGAATAATTTTTTATATTTTATTTTAATGATTAAAATTTTTTATTTTTTTGTGTATAATTGCAATTTATATAAGCTGGAATTTTACGTAGATAAGTCAGTATTTTATCAATTTTAAATTTCATGATAATAAATTTGAAATAAAATCTAACTATTGGAATAGTTGAATTTATTACTTTAATTAGAAAATAGTTTTTATTACAAATTAAGTAATTATTGGCTAAAAAATCTTTCAAATAATTTATCACATAAAAATAATGTATTCTCAAAACCAAAAATGTCTGATAATTTGATTATAATGTAGACTACAATTTAAATAGTTTAATTAATGCATATATATAATCTTTTTGATCAGTTGAAGTTAAAATCTGGTAAATAAAAATTTGATTGTTAAGGGATCTTGAAAAAATATGTATAATTTTGGTAGTTATATTCCATATTTGGTTAGTGTAATGTCAACCATTTATCACTATTTAACAAAATAGCTCTGGACTTATTGAGATTGGTCTTAAAATTTTATTGATAACATAATGAATAATCATAATAGACACAGGAGAACAAATTTATAAAATTTTATATCTATTTGTTATGCAAACGTTGTATAATTCACTTTAGAATTAGATAAAATTTAGAATCTATTTTGAAAATAAATTATGTAACATTGCTCAATATTTTAAAAACCAATTTTTAGTAGATTTCAAAGAAAATATAATTTGAAAAAATCGAAATTAAGACACTAAACAATCTATAAATTATTTGAAAAAATTCTCCTTGAACAAATTAATTTTTCATAATGAAAGATAAATGATATGAAACAATTAATTTCTCTGGTAAACTAAATACAAAAAAAATTAATTGTTTTTTGTTTACAAAAAAGGGAAAAATGTTATCTGAAAGGTAAAACTGAGGGAGTAACAATTTGGGTTTCAGTCAGGTAACCAATCATAATATTCCTCAAGAATTCATAGAAATTCAAGTTTTCAAATGTATTAATAACAATTATACATAGATACAACTGACATCTGTATCACATCAAAATATTGATCTTATCATCTTCTTAATATATATACTGCATTATTCAACTAATGATATTCCTGATGGATTAATCAACTTTCGTAAAATTTTCTGCCTAATTTAATGAAAATATAAAAGCAGTAAAGAATTATATTCAACAGTAAAGAATTTAATATTCGTTCAATAATTATAAAATAAAAACAAAACTAAGCACCATACTCATCTAACTCCGAATGAAAAAGATTTACGAAAGCCAGATCTAAAAGTGAAATTTTAATAATAAAAGTCACTCATTACAAATATTTTTTGAGCAACAATATTTTATGTTGAATATTTTCTTATAAATATTTTTATTTAATAATGAGAGAGAGACTTCAAAATGTTTTACTTTTATTATTATGAACGATATTTTATTTTCATCAATTTTCCCAAATTTTAAGCTTTTTTTATACTCTACAATACAATATCTTTAGTTTTTTAAGTTAACTAATCTACCGCGTTATTAGAAGTGCCCTTACTACTCTTACATTAATTTTTAAAAATTTAAATGCAATGGTGCTTGTCAGATAAATTTAGTTACAACGCTTAAAAATTTTAATATACCATTAAACCATCAATAGCAGTTTGCTATTTTAAAGCCATATTTTTTCTGTATATATATATATTCACACACATACATATATAATTTTATTTGATAAGAGCTAATGTAAGTAGTTTTTAATAAATAAAATAATTTGTATATCTTACAAATTAATAATACAAGTTGATGTCACATTCCTGAAAGATTTTTTAATGACCATCATCATGTTATTGTTGATAGTTATGAAAAATTAATGATTTTTGTTGATTGATTCAATTATGTAATAATTATCATATACAAATATATATATTTCCAACATTTTATTACATCCGTCTCTTTTAATTATTTTCAACAAAATAACTAATATTGTCATTTCTGCCTATGTTGAAATGATTTATCAGGCTATCATACTTTTATTTCAAGGTTTTCATATATTTGACTGTTTTCAATTTCTCTTTCAAGCACTCACATTTTCATATTAAAAATTCAGTTTTTTAAAGATTCAAATATTTTATGAAATATTCAAGAATATGGACAGCAATTTTGTTTGAAATATTTTTTTAAAAAGGGGGAAATGTTTTCTGGGCTCTCACAAATAGAAATATTTCGGATGCGATTTATTAAAATTTAATTTCAAAGTTTACGTTGAGTTTAGTCGGTTTTTTAAAAACATTCAAACAGATTATTTAATAAATTAAGTTTTTATTTCTATATAATTTGAAAACCAGTATTTTATAAATTATCCTTAATTTGAAAGGTCGTATTTTAAAAACAATAACATTGTTTATTGGCCAGCAAAATCTTTGAAAGTTACATTTTATTTCATTAATAAAACAAGAGGGTATCTATATCGCAATTTTACAAATACTATACAATAATAAAAAATGTAAAGTAAAATAAAATAAAAATATCATTTTGACATACATGAAATTTTTGCTTTCTATTTTTAGTAATCTAGAAACATTCCCGTATTTATTAAAAAACGATATTAATATGAATTTCGCTTCATAGTCCCTACATTATTATACGTATAGTTTATAGTTATTATAGTTTAAAGTTATTATATAGTTTTTTCATGTCTCCAGAAGTTTTTAGGAGGAAAAACACTGGTTTAGAAACACATGTATAATGGTATGTCAATGAGAAGAATGTTGTAGCCAATATAATTCTGTTAACAATCTCCATCGCCTAGTATTAAAAACATATTTTCTGTGGGAATTCATATCGCTTCCAAAAACAGATCAAGCAAATCGGTGTCAAAAATGTGTACTGTCATATTAATTAGTGCGTAGTGTCTCATTTCTTTGGGTTTGATTATGAAATCTATCCACAGATCTCTTTACAGCAAAAACTTCAGTTATGTAATACATTGAAGTCTATATATGCCTATGGCAATGATTTATTATATGTTATCTATTATATGAAATAGTCATTATACAAAAACGATGCTTACTTTAAGCAAACTATGGAATATTTCTTAAAGATAAAGAAAGTAACATTAAATGATATTATGTTATCGAGACATAACTAAAGGCCACTTCGGGCAACATGTCTGTACACACACACACAGAAGATTGATCACATAAGATGTCAGGTAGTGTCAATAGATTTTTGTTTAGATCATAGATCATTTTACGGAAAGTTCTGATAAAATAAGATATTTTCAGAAAAAGATATTTCATAGAAAATCAAGACAGTTGCAGTGAAGTGTGAAATAATTAGGCATTAAAAAGGCAAATAATTAGGCATTTAAATAGCAAAGTAATATATATATATATATATATATATATATATATATATATATATATATATATATATATATATATATATATATATATATATATATATATATATATATATATATATATATATATATATATATATATATATATATATATATATATATATATATATATATATATATATATATATATATATATACATGATCTAAGTGGGAGAACCCTGACGTAGCATGGTATTATGTTTTTAACTGTTTTTTATTCTTAACAGTTTTTCTTAAAAACGCTCTATATTTTTTAAATAATATCATTCAATAAACAAATATTTGTACATTTCGCTAATTTCTATTGTATATACATAAACACGATAGTTTATGTATGTATGTATTCAGTTCAAAATTCACATATTTTACACATATTATTATTAAAATGCGTATGTTTAGCATTTCAGTTTAGCAATATTTTGCAAATTAAAATTTTTGATAAATATTTATTGTCAGAAATTTATAATGTTTCTTCATTCTTACATGGTAATATAGTTTTCTGTTTTTATTTGCTTTTACTAAAAATGTCATTTAATGATGCATTTTTTGGATTTGTTAATTTATATTTCCAATCCATTAAGGAAAAGTAGCAGAAGGTAAGGCTAAAATTTATTTTTGCTTAATAAAATGTTTAACAAATACATAAATTTATAATAAATATATTATTTTATGCGTGTAGTTTAATAAATTATTTGAATTTGAAATATGAATTTTGGAATGAGAAATAAATGGGTTAAATTTAGGCTAAATATCATTGTTCTACTTCTTCTTCACAAACTTAGAATGATTTCACTTGTGACAAATTTGGTCTCATATATTCTCAGAGCTACAATAATGATTTTTGTGACACATCGCTTTAAAGTATTTCATTCAAAAGTAATGAAAGAAAAATCAAACTTGTCAGTACAGCATGGTAAATGCTATACGAGTGATTTTATAGCTGTCATAAGATCATATTTGATATTTTTTGTTCTGCAGAAGAAAAGAAGATTGAAGACAAATAAAGCACTTCAATATTTTGAGCGAAATTGATAAAAAAGAAATAAATACACAATTCATTTATTCTATGAAGTAAAACTGTTGCGGAAAAATTCAGGAAATATATATTCTAATATATTTTTTGAATATATTTATCGGTATTAAGCAGTATTTTAGTGTATCTGCGAAATTGCATTGACCAATTCTTTTTTTTAAAGGGAGTATTTCTATGAATATCTTCACATCTGTCAAAAATTTATACAATAAGAAAGTGAAAAATGTAAAAAATCATCATTTACGTGAAGGTATATAAACCGTCCATTGCTTATCTAATGCTATTATTTTCGCAAAAATTAATTATTATAATTATTTTACATATTTTCCAAGTATAAGACTAAAATTTCATTGTTAAACACATGAAATTTTTAAAGTTTTGTGTGCATCATAACAAAAAGTTTAAAATACGTTTCGAAATATAAAATACGAAGTTTGTTTAAATTGCTTACTTGATGGTGTGAATAAATTTCTCCTTCAAATATTTAAATTTTGTTAACTCCCAAATTTGGAATTTTAAGATTTTTTACTTTAATAATATTTACGAATTGTCTTTAATTAATAAGATCTGATTATTTAAAATTTTGCGTTAAGAAAATAAAAATATAGTATAATTTGTCTCATTATGTAAAATCTATTTAAATTTCATTGAATTTTTGGAACTCTAAATGTATCAAGTTTTTTAAATTTGTGATTCATTAAAGATTTATTTTAACTTACCCCTAATTCTCTCTTAATAAAGCTTTATATAAAACTAATTTGAGCTCTTCTTGGTTTTGTATAAAATTATTTTTCTATTAAAATATTTTTTAATCAGATTTATCTTAATTTAGCAAGCGTAACTTCAATTAATTTATAAAAATTTAATTTAATTATCTTTAATTTTTTAAATTTAAGCATAAATTTGCTGTTTTACTTGTATGAAGAAATGCTTAAGCAATTAAGAGCATGACAATTTAAAATATATATTTACATTAATTAATATTTTTTTCGTTATATGTTTTATATCTTATTACAATTTTTAAACTACAATATAGAGTGGATTTTAGACTTTTATATATAATTAGGAAGTTAGTAAAATTTTAATGTATTTTGCTGTATAATTTTAATTATCTTTATTTATAAATAATGTACAAGTTTATTGAGAAGAGTCGAATGTTTCAAGATTTAAACAAATAATTGTTTCTTATTTGTGTAAATCTTGTTCATTTGCTTAGAAAAGATCAATTCCTTGCTATTCAATATCTATTAAACAAATTTAATAATAAGCTATTTACTCATGTGCCAGCAGAGAGAAAATTATTTTAGGCGCAAGACGCAAATTAGGAAACAAAACTGTGTACAAAGCATAATTTAACTCTAATTTACGGTTTTAAAAGTCTTAAAATAATTAAGACTTAAATTTTTATTTCATTTCAGTTTGCGAGTCAAATAAGATTTTAAAATAGTTGAACGAGTGATTGCTGTTTTCTAGAATGTTTTATGTCAAGGATATAATTTAATTAGATCTGTATATATTTCAGATAAAGAGACATATTATTCTACTTTTCTACATCTAAAATGATAATTTTATCATTTTAAGTATAGAAAAGTAGAAATGATGATTTAGTTGCATGACATGCTAGTATAACATCTTTGATTTTGTGTTTGATAACATTTCATTATTAAATATGCAAACCTTGAGTTGTTTCAGCGAACTTTTTTCTCATACCCTATAATATTAGGTCTAGTGTGGCTATTGATATACAAATTGATTTACACATTAATTCATTTTTCATAAAATCGAATGTAAGAAACATGCTCTCTTAAAGAGAATACTTTAATGATTAAAATTATCAGTTTTCTTAACTCACTAAGACAAGCATTAATGATAATTGAAAGTATATACGGATATTAATTCTCCTGTTTCCCTTTATTTTCAATTATAAAAGCAAAAAATATTGAGTGTCGCTTACATTTCGATTCCAAATCTATCTATTCTCTTAAAATTTGTGCTGTAGAAATCAAAAAAATTAAATAAATAATAATTGTGTAAATATGTGAAATTGCTTCATTTCTAGAGAATACTTAAGTAGAATTTTCTACATAGGGAAAAATGATTTCTTAATTAGCTTCAGTTTGAAATGAAAGTATCGCCATCCCATATCATTTTAAGTATACTTTTCAAACAAAATATGGTTGTGATAGAGTAGGTAATACAAAATGTACTCATTGTAGTAAAATTAATCATCTGAAGAGGCTTTAAAGAATTCAATAATTAAAATATTTCTACATTGTGAAACTTAAAATTCATTTTGCTTCATTAAGTTTTACTTTTATTATAAATTAGAGCAGGGAAAGATAATTATACGAACAATTTACCCACTTTCTGTCATGAAAGATTAATACTTTTTACACGATTGAACTAACATTTATTTAAAATAGATTACAACAAATTATTTTAGGTTCTTTAATATTGTTATTATATTCAAAGTTTAATTAGTTCATTTATTTTTCTGGCATTTTAAGTTATTTAATTGCTTTTAATAAATATTTGACCTGTAATATATTAGTTATTATTTAATTTTACTTCATTTTAAAAATCTTTTCTTGAAAATATAAATAGCTTTATTTGTAAATTATGATTACATGATACTCTTGGAATATAACCTGTAAGATAGGGAATTATTACATGGCTTCCTTATATTAAAAGAATAGTACAATGGTACAATAATAATAATTTACAACTGAACAAACAGAATAGCATATATACATACATATATATATTGATAGATTCAAATTTGCGATTAAATTATTTTAGAGTTATCTTTGGATTTAATTTCAGATATTTTTTAGTTAATTTAATTATTTTTAGTTTTTATAAACGAGAAAATAATTTGAGCAAATTGATTATAATGGAATCTTAAAATTTTATTGCATATTAATAAATTTATTTAATTTTATTTCCATGTAAATGTAATTAGTTGAACAATCACTTATTGTTGCACAACATTCCAAGGAATCCTTAGAATATTTAAAACATTGGTATGATATGCTTTACATATTTAAATAACAAATATTTGTTATAAAATCAAAGGTATTTTAAGTTTAATTTATTTAATTTCCCTATGTTTATTTTACTATATAGCAATTATTTAATCATTTAAGAGAAATTAGTGAATAATAAAACGAATTAGTTTGTTAATATATTGTATTGATTAACCGACTCAGCGTCCGTGACGTATCTGTTACGTCGCAATAAACTGGTCGAAAAGCGGCTCATGACGGCAGGGATACGTCGAAACTATCCTGTTCGAAAGCGGCCTGCGACGGCAGAGATACGTCGCAGAGTTTTCACCGAAAGCGGCCGCGACGTATATTTTCACATAGTAGAAACCACTTATTTTTGCTTTCCCCCTAATCGGTGGTTTGATTGATCGGTCTTAATCACTCAAACCACACTCCTTGGAGACTTTTCTTTGAGAACTACAACTCAGCCTGAATTTTACGCCAAATATCTAAAATACTGATTTTTTTTTTGCCAAGATTCAACTTTAAAATTTAATAATCTATAAATTTGTTGCTTTAGAAATAAAATAATGCAAGTTTATACATTATTATTTTTAATTTTAGTTCCTAAGCTAATTGAATTAGGCGATTTTATTACACAAAAATTTTAAATCCATATGTACTTTTAAATTACTAACGAGCTTGCCTTATTTTCTAAGTTGAATTTTAATAATTTCCCTGCTTATGCTAATTATTTCTTACATCTTAGTCAATTTAATTCAGTTTTTTGACGGCATTTTTTACTGACTAGTTATGACTGAAATAAACAAATAAATTTCGTAAATGGAAATTATTTAATTTCCATCGAAAGAGCTCATGGCTGTTATAGTAAATTCGATGTGTCCTCCATAATAAATAACATTTACCTTAATGACTAAAATTCATTTCATTTGCGTTTTTATTTTTGTGCATTAGGAAAAATTTACTAATAAGTTTACTCTCTGCATATTGCTTTTATTTCGTTATTACTTTAATTTCTTTTTACATACACTTCAAATGTTGATAATAAAACAGAAGTATCATCTTAAGGCAATCGAATAACATGATTGTCTCATAAGTGTGTAGCCAAGAATATTATACATGTGTTATTTCTTTTTAATGAAACATAATATTGAAAAATATAGCAACACTGTTAACTGTTGCACCATATAAAAAAAGTCATTATTTTAATATATCAATATTAAAAAGGTACTATTTCTTAAAAATTGTACTATATTAGAAATTTTCTCGATTGAAAAGTAAACTACAATATTTCTGATATTAGCTGTGAAAATCATTATATTCTATATATTTTTTTAATTTGCATACATGTAATAATTTTTCTTCATTACGTAACGATAATATTTAATAAAGTAAAATTCCTTACTAGAAATTTATTGCAGATTTAAAACGAAATAGATTTATGAGGAATATAAATAATCAAATTTTTAAACAGTAAACTGTTCAGAAGCAAAATAATGGAATTTTCTATTTAAAGATGAGCTAAGCTTTTTAATGCAGAAAATATTTTAGCTCTTTTATTTTAGAAGGTGTGTGAAATGGAATGATCCTATCGAAATTGTGGATTAGTGAATCGAAATCATATTAATGCTACAATCTAAGCAATTAAATTTTTAACCAACAGAAAATAATTATTTTATTATTACCAAATTTATTTTTAAAATAAGCAAATTATTAATACGCAAGTTTTACAAATCGTTATCTTTTAACGCGATCCATATTAGGTATAAAAGAAATTTTTAAATATAATAATCTTAACCAGAGAATTTCTTTTTATAAAATATGGTTGTATATTACTTAACTCTTCTTATTTGAATTAAAAATTAATTTTTCTGGTTTATCTTTGAAACATAAAATGGTATATTCCATATACAATTGATTCTGTTATTTTAATCTAAAAATGTAATAAACGCATTATATATTTCAAATAAACTTCTTTTTTAAAAAATTAAAGTTTTAAAAACAAAGAACATTCACTTTGAAAAATCTGAATGAAATAGTATGCTAAAGTTATATGACTATAGAAATCATAGAATGTTTAAATTTAGTTGTGGTGTTACAATCTGAAATAACGATTACAAGATACAGATGACATAAATATGATTGATTATATTAAAGGGACAAAATTGATTACAGAAATAAAATGAAATTCAAAATGAGATATTGGTTTAGAAATAAATTAATTAGCTGTTCAAATTATGTAAAAAATATTTATTTTCTTAAAATACATATGAATTTGAGCTCGCAAAATAATCATTGTTTATTATAAAATATAATATTAATACAATATTTAAATTCCTAGCTAATCCTTTTTATGAGAATATGGTGTTATTTATTTGAGTAAAAATAAACCATATTAAGTAAAGTTAACAAATTCAGGGAAAACTTATAGTACATCAGTTATATGATGATCTAAAAATATAATTATAAAAAAAGATTCATTATATTGAATATTCATTAACGTTCATAACACTGATCAATTTAGAATTAAAGGCATGCTCTGAATTTATAAAATAAACAAATAAATAAAAAGCAATCTTTCGATACCAAACATAACTTTTTCGCCTTAAGTAAATTTGTGAAAAGTTAAAACATTAAAGTTTTTCTAAACTAGTAATATATAAATATTAAGCATAGAAAAATAAATGCTTATAAAAATTTTTGTTGTTTAGATTTTCAAGTCTTAAGTATATATCCTCTGTCAATTTAAATAATGATTACCTTTTCAATTTTGATAATATTTTACGATTTTTATTCTTGATATATAACTTTGTGATATTCATTATATTGAAAACATAATACTGTTTTAGCACATTTTGTATAAATTTTTTTGTACGCTGACTCCCATTTCTACGACCTTACAATATATAGAAAAATACTTGCATTTTTTATACGTAAAAATTCATTTGAATTTCGAAAACATTTGAGATAATTTTTAAAAAAGGAATTATATGATTAAATTCAACTTTTCAGACCTAACTTCGGATTTAGATATTTATATGTTTAGTCATTAAATCGTTTATTAATGTTAATGTTAACAATACAAAATAACAAACACTGAAATAAAATTATTCTTTCAAAAAATAAAATGTAGTTGAAATGCAATCAAGGATATTAAATTTGAATTATAAACGCAATTTGTGAAATTTTCTGTTTTCAGAATTTTTAAAATTCAAAATAAATTGCTGTTTGGAAATTTTCTATCCAAAATTCTAGCTTACTTAAAAAAAAAGAATATTTATAAAATTGAAAATTTTTAAAGGATTCCTGCAATCTTCTATGATTTTATAAGCAAAATTTGCTGTGTATCATTTTGTTTCTATCATATTGATACTACAATATTTTTTGTTATGCAGCAGTAGTTATAAATAGCTCCTATAGGATTCAAACATTTTTCACTTAATTATTTCCTTTCCTTAAAACCTTGCGAAGTTTTTATCACAGATAGTTGAACAGGATGAGGTATTAAATTTATTTTCTCTTCAATTTTTACAAGTATTCGATTATTAACAGTACTGTTTCAAACAGCTTCCCATATATCCCCTGTATATACATCGTCACTTCGTTTCAATGAAGATAATTCATTGCACATGTGGTTTCCTGTGTGGTTAAAGATGTTTTCATTTAGTTACAGATGGAATGAAAGGGGATTTTATCGATTACTCTTGTTGAAGTAGACATGTGAGAAACTGCTTTTTCTCACCATGATTCATTCCAGATATATGATAATTACATAAAGGTTTTGCAATTTGTAATACAATAAAATATTACCAATGCAAGAAATTTTCATAAAAATATTTTTATAATGAAGTAATAATAGCCTCTTAGCATTTTATTATATATTATGTGATGTAAAATTAAATATGAGTTCAGTAAAAACTAGTTATAAATTTATAAGATTCTTTCGTACAGTAATTTTGCAAAATTAAGTTGTAATGATTCTTTTGTTTTTTTTTATAATTATACATAAAGTTCAGTTCATAAACGCTAGATTAATATTTAAAAAATAACTCGAGTAATGCACTTGTGAAACCAAATATTCCATTTATATTGAAATAAATTAAATGTAACAGTTTAAGATTCTTATTAGTACATGCACTGATATATATTTCAATTCAGATTGACAAATGAAATTAATTTTCATGTATTGTTGCAAAGGATATTTTATCTAAGGTTGTTCTGTTACGAGTAGAAAAAATTAATTTAACATTTAAATTTGGGCTTTAATGTTTTTAAATAAAAAAAAAACAAATTTTATCTATGAATAAAAGAGCATATGTAATATATATTTATATATATATATATAGTTCTGCTAAAAAAATTAAATAAATTAATAATTTTAATATATTTCTAATTCATTTAGACTGTTGAATTATAGAAACGTATAAATAATCTAAATCAGCCTTGCTATGTGTGCTGAAAGTATTATAATATTGAAAGGGTTTGAAAAATATTTATTTACTTGCATTAAATAAGTATAAAGTTTCTACTTCTGTAACTTTTAAAATGGAATAAATGAGACTTCATAACGTTGCTTGAAGTACATTGCTAACTTTTTTTTATCATTTAATGATTTCAATTGTTCGCCTTCATGTTACATATCCTCTGAGCTTATAGGCAACACACCAGCTCTTTTATTAGTATAAATTACTAAATAGCAGTATATACATTTCAAATCACTATTATGAGGTCTATCAAAGTGCTTAACTCCAAGAATTGATATAATGAATTTCCAGATGAAAGTAAATATATAATAAGGACGTAACACAGTAATCTCTCTCTTCCTCTCTCAAATAATTTAAAGTGATTAGGAAAAGAAAGAGGTGTTTAGGAAAAGCTTTCTTAGAAAAAGGTTGTCACATGTATTGAAAGCATTTAATTTAAATTCTTTTGAGTTTCAAATTCATTTTCTAATTCACCAGATTGCTTCCTAATAATAGAAAATTATTTTGAGTTAATGAGAATAAGTATATTGAATACTTAACATATGTGTTTTAGGCAATTTATTTTTCGTCCATCACTTGGAATTCTTTTTGATTAAAATACAACTTTAATTTAATAAATATCTTATTAAAAATATCTAAATATTTTTTTAATATGAAATAAATAAATTGTAAAAGCAATAAATGATTTTATAATATTGTTTTAGAATGTAAATATATAAGAAATATCATAAATAAAAGAAAGTACACAATCAGCAAATATAATGTGTTAAAATTTCTTATGCAGAACAATGTTAATGCTAGTTTATCTACATGTATTTGGCATTACATAGTCTTATTTTAATATACAATAATACAGAAATGAAAATTAATCCTTTTTTTTGTAAATATTTAATTTTTTTGGTCTAAAAAACTTTTCCAAATATTTAAATATCAAATGAAAGTAATTTTTCAGATATAGTATAAACTAAGAACATTACACACATTTGTTCACAATGTTATGCAAATTTTCTAATGTTTTGTTTAATCGTTTAAACTCATAACATTTATAGATGAATAAATTAAAAAGCTTTAATTAATGTTTTTGAAAATAACATTAAAAAACTGAAAAATAATTAAGCCTTTTATTTTCATATAAACACCACACTAATTGCTACATAGATGTATTCATATAAAGTAAAAATTTGTTTGGGTTAAGAAAAATGTAATGTGAGAAAATGTATTTTTACTAACATTATTTTATTTTATTGTAATAAAAATTTGAAAAGCTTCTGTGTCTCATTCAAAAAGGGAAGTTACCATTATACAGAATATAATAAATATACAAGAAAATGTGACAAACAACTTTCTTAATTAAACTGCGTAAGAAATCTAAAACATCATAATTTGTGGATACCGTTTTTCTTTGAATTTCATATTATTTACCAAGTCAACCTAAAAACGCTGAGGAATATCTTCAATCATTTTCAATTACACAAAAAAACAGTTATTTATTACTAATTTTTGCTTTTTAAGTTTCATACAAAAATAAGATATGCGTTTTCGTTTTAACCACTTTTACTGGGATGTACAATCTTTCTGGCAAATGCATACAACCCTAGATAGGGTAGTTAGTGGTAAGTGACATCCCTCCCTCTAAATTGATGATGTGACAGTTTTCAGGGGGGTAGGAAATGTTCCCAATGAGAATGGGAAACAGTCGACGATTTTTGTATAGTTTAGGAAGGTGGCTGTGGAATGAAAAAGAAGTACATCTGGTTTTAAAGAGGAAACATTTTTCGCAGATTCTTGAAATTTTCTGAGCCGCTGAGTCGGTTAATCCTGTATTCTGAAAGGTATAGTTAGTCTTAGAAAAATAAATTTGAAATATCAGTTAAAAATGAAATTTAGCAATGATATTTCAAGAGGGATGTTTTATTTTTGGAAACTTATACTAATAAATAAACCTTCTATTTATGCTGTTCTTAACAGTTAGTAATGTTGAGATGAAACTGAGAATTTGACACCCCATTTCAAATGAAATTTTAAATTATTTTAATTTAATTTTTTTGAAATTTGAAATTTTCAAATTTTAAAAAGTCTAATCCAGAAAAAAGTATGTCTGTTTACAGACTGTATACACAAGAACAAACTAAGTCTGTATACATAAAGTACACATAAATGTGTACATTACCTTAGTCAAATATGTCGTAAAAGTATATTTGCTTTGTCTTAAAATGTATGCTGTTTATATGAATGTTAATTACTATATAAATTTTAACAAGAGACAATGATATATTGTTTGATTCATAATTTACTTTTTTAAATTTATTTGGTAGTTATAAATATGCATAAGACTACACATTTTACAAATTTTGCATGAAATATAAATTTTTGTGTATAAATTCATAGTTTGATTACCCACTTTAAAAATATACATGTTTTTTAAAAAAGAAATGGTTATAAAATCAGAAGTCATAATATAATATTTAATATTTATAAACTTCTTAAAGAAATAGCTCTGTTTTTTTTCTTGGTTATCTAAATTGTTTTTGAAATTCTGTTGAAACCATACATATTTTATGATATTCTCATATATTGAAAAAAATCAATAAATGAATAATATAGAGATAACAAAATAAATTTTTGCTATAAAAATAATAATGTAAATAAAGATAAAATATCTTATAAAGTTATTCATACTAGGACTCGTAAAATACGCAATACATGGTGAATTCAGAGGTATATTACTCATGTTATTTAAGTATATGTTTCAGATTTTGCTTAAACTGATACATTCTGTTTATATGCCTATTCAGTATTTGTGTTTACGAAATATTTTCCATTATACACATAAGCGAAGTTTCAAAATACTGCTTTATTACAATTATTTTCCCTAAAATGAATATGTTTGTGTGTATATTTCAATCATATTTCTTATATTAAATGACGGGACATATAATGTATTTTTTTGTTATTGGAAGATAAAAATAACCAAACGCTTGGTTTACGCCTGCTGTCAAAGGTAACTCTGAAATCATTCATCACGTGTAAGTGATTTGCCAATAGCATATCTGCCAAAAGAATCATCTGAGAATCACTGTTACAAGTATGAAAATACCACGATACGTCTTTTATAAGAAGAATCATCAAGAAGTTATGAAGAAAGAAAATAAATAACTTTTCTTTTCCTGAATTAAGATAAAATATTTCCGAGTAAATGTAGGCAATGGCATTCCTGTGTTAGCTTTTGTTTAATAATGAATGATTTAAAATTGAAACTAAATTCTGCAACAACTGTTCAGTGATTATAAAATAATGAATTAAGAAGAATATATATAATGTTTGATAAGAATATTTTCATTTAATTAGTCTTAAGCATTTTCTTAATACAAATTTTATTGAAATAATTTAAATTCGAATCAAATTTCTCAATTTATTTAAATGCTTATAAGTATATTGAGAAACATGACGTAAAGAAGTGTTATAATTACTGTTGCTTTAATGATTATTAATAGTCAGGATTTTTATTAACAATGATTATTCACAGTCGGATAAAATCAAAATTTACTGTTTTTATTAAGTCTATAAAATTTAGAATTATTTGCTCTCATAATAGGAAATATAAAATTAATAATACAAGGTTATGAAAAAGTAATTAACTGCACATTTATACACAAATTAAAAGTTTGTAGGACGTATTTCTGTATTCTGTAATGGGAAATATAACTTCTGTATGAATTTTAATTTGAATTTCTAATCACGATTAGCGAGACATTTTATATGGACTTCTCCAGTTTATTAATGAAATAATCTTGTACTCTTAACATATGTAAATTAAACCAAATACAAAACTTTGATAAATTTATAAGGTCATATATTTCCAGGACATCTGCGTGATGTATGCAATTTAGTCAAATCAGAGTGTTCATTTAGATTAAATGATTCCGTGATTATTCTGCAGCACTTAGTTTGATTCATTTTCAAAAATCGAATAAATTTTAATGAATATTATGTATTTAAGACAATGAATAACCGGTTAAATGCATTATAACTTTGGAAACTCTGAGAAATAATAACGGAAGCAAAATTTTTTTTGTAAGTATTAAACTAAAATCTAACTAAGATAAAATATCTATTATAATAGTAATCTTATAACTCTATTTCAACTCAGTCAGAGAAAAATATTTTTGTTTCATTTATGCTTGTTTAAAATTTCATCTAAAAATCAAAATAAAAAAAGTAAGAAATATGGCAGAAAAATTGGAAATATAAAAGAAATTTGGAACGAAATATGAAGAAAATTATTAATAAATAACAGTTTTAAATGAATATAAGCCATTTTAACTCTGTTACACAATAAATCCTCAGATAATTTTCAGATTTCTATCATGAAACATTTCTGTTTTAGAGAATTCTTGTGTTATGTTATAAATACTTAATAGTAAAGAGGAAAATTAAATATGGTTGAAATATGGACAAATTGAAATGTCTTCTTCTAACAAAAACTTAAGAAAATCTAAAAGGGAAGTGAGACAGTTCACACACACAATTTCTATATTAATTATATTATTCCTAATCCATATAAATTCCTACAATGAATATCATTGTTTTTCATCATATTATGCACATATAAATATTTAAACTTTAATTTTAGATTATTTGATTTGAAGGGTATAATCTATAATTCATAAATTTTAAGATTCAGTTGACAGTTACATATCACTTCCTTTCATAATGACGTAGTCACTAGACGCATTGGTTTAAAGCAATTATTGACTATCTACCACATGTTTGAAAGGGCAGTCACTTTTTATGATTTCAAAGCAATTCAATAAATTGGCTGTACTGAACAAACACAAATAATTGAATTGTTATAAAATCAAAGCCTTTTCAAACTTTTACTTTAAATAGAAAACTATTTGTCCTGTAACCATTATCACTTTTTCGAGTCACCTGCTTTCTCAGAGGTATGTTTTTGGTGTCAAGATTTACCTTCTTTGCCCCAAATGTCAAGCCAAAATGTCAAGTCAATAGCCAAAATTGATTTTAAATATATAAAGGGTGATGACTCAAAGGCCTCTCCCTCTAATATTCTTCAGTGTGTCGGTTCTGAGAGGTTTGATGTGGAATTAAGTTCGGGGGTGGTTCTGGAGAGGCTAAAAACTAGTGGATTCATGGAGCTGGTGTAATGCTACTATCACACCAGTTGTGATAAGCAACAACACTTTTTCAAGTAATGAACAAGCAGACTATGTATAAAGTATTTCTAACTTCTTGTAACATTTTACAAGACATTCTTTATTAGAAAATTTAATTTTTAGAAATAATTTATTTAAATAAAAAATTTTACCGAGTTTTTCGATTTATATAATTTTACGATTTTTTGGGAAGTGAAATCCTTCTCTTACACCTGGTAGTCCAAGAAGTAATATTATAACAACTGTCTAGCTGTTTACGCGATACGACTGTTTTGCCTGACTTTTATACCACATAGTCATTGCAACTGATACTATCTTTCAGTTTTGCAAAAGAAGACGTGAAGAGACGAACTTTAATGCAGGCTATAAAGTACCACTATTCACGGTCTTTCTTAGGAGTTGAGATATAAAGATGCAAGAATGATCCTTAGGCAAAGATTTCAGTCTTTATATTCATAATTTTATTGCTTGTTAAACTGTTTATAAACTCTCAACTCTTTGTAACTTCTACCTGGACAATGGAAATTAAAAATCATAATTTAATTACTAATTTATTTATGTAATTAAAATTAAATTTTTAATTAAATGCTGATAAAAACTTAATTTTTAATAACATAAATATCAAGATATTACCATACCTTTTTTGATAGGGAATTTTTGCATATTCCCTCTTATGAAATCTCTATAGTCATAAGAAAACATAAATTAAACTTTATAGCTTTCAACAGATTATAGTGATCAGGGCAATTAATACAGGGAAGCATACTGGTGTAACAACAACAGATTATAGCGGAGAACATTAATGACTGAGTACAACTGCAAATAGGCAGCAGTGCGTGAAGTACAAAATTTTGAAATATTAATAAAACTACTCTAAGAGAAATATTAACACGTATAGAAATAACAATGTGTGCAGTGATAGATATTTTATGCAACAATTATTCACTATTGTTGAATTTTTCCTTAAATTTTTATGTTGTTATTTGTATAAGAAAACCAATACATTTCTTGCCGTTTTGAATGACAAAAAAGGGTGATGACTCATAGAAACTAAAGTGTATTATATGTCTTCAAAATTATCTTCATTGGCATCTACCATATTTTGGCACATGTCTCCAGCTATGCAATGTTTGTGCGGTTAATCTAAGAGGTATTTGCTCATATAAGTCAGTGAGTGCTTAGCACAAGCCTGCTTAATTGGTCTGTATCTCTCGATATGAATTTCTGAAAACAATGTTGGTACAGATGCCGTATAATTCATGATGATAAATTCTGAATTTATATGGCAATAAAAAAATTTTGCCAATACAACATTCTCTGACGTGCGTGATGACGTAAATACTAGAATTGTCAAACAGAATTGTCTGCATAATTCTTATTGTTCTCCATATATATCACGTATGCTAGGTTGTTAGATAAATCAGAAAATCCACCAAAAATTCATCAAACTCAGAACTTGGCATACTGGATTATACGATATCTGTGACACAATTACTTCCAGCATTCACAGAAATGTCACTAAATGTTTGACACAGCCATCAACTTGATACAGTTGCTGATAATTCTACTTTGAAAATTCAAAGTAGCCTTCAAATATTACAAAATTGATAATTTTATTAGGTCACCATAGCTAATTGATAGGAGAGCTCTCTTAAAAGCACATGGATCCAGTCTTGATTCCTGCCAGCTAATTTCAGCAACGTATGAATATTGCGCGTCTGCATGCACGTTTGTCAGTAATTGTCTTGGAGTGTTACGGGAATAATATGTCGTTCTTAATTATATTAACAGGAGAAAATATTCCATTGTTTTATTATTCGCAACCCATTTGATTTTAAGAATAATTCGATATTCTTCTCTTCTACAAAACTTTTCAATCTCTCATACAACTACCTGATTTATCAAATATATAAAGCAATTCTCACGAATATGCTACTTTCTTCTTTTACAGATAAATTATTGTATTTTTTTATGAATTCCCTCTTGGTTAGTTACATTTCAAACTGTCACAGAACGGCTTGATTTTTCTTAAATAATTAATGGAATTTCACTGACAGAGGTATAAGCCATAGATAACAATTTTTTTATCATTCACTCAGAAAATATAGAATATTTAAAACTGTTTATTTCGGGCACTCTTGAATGTTTTCCAAAAATTACAAATGACATAAAAGCTTTTTAGAAAAATATTTTTTGGTAAAATTTGATTATTTCTTTATTTTATCAGTAAAAAAATTAACTCGATTCATGAATCTTAAGCATTAAATTAAATAATAAATCAATGAAAAAAGATTTTAAAATTTAAAAAATGTTTTACCTTTTATTTGTACTATCAGTGCATAGTATTATTTAGTTAAGATCTATATAGTAATATAACTTTTATGAACTTTCTAATCTATTAGTGCATATATCATTATTTCTGAGTAAAATACATAAATGTATTAAAATATAAATATTTTCATAATTTTATGGAAAAATTCATCTAATTTAAATTAAACTAAAAACTATTTGATTAGTTCATATGTTATTTCAAAGTATGTGTGTGTAGGGAACCGTTTTCTGGTAACACAATATAACAATAACTAGTACAACTGCATTACATTTCTTTATCACTAAAGTTAATAAGTCTTGCTTTATTGCTTACCTTGGAAGTAATTGTTACAGAAATCATCTTTTGAAAATTAATAGCTGAAGCATTAATTTTTTATGTTTATGTATAAAGATTAAATAAAGATTAAATAATACATTATTAATTATAAATTATCATATAATTTTGCTGAGATGTATGCAAGTGAAAAATCTTTTTAAAACATCTTGATTTTATTTCATGCATATTTATAAATCCAAATTCTAAATATAAGAAGCCTAGGTTTTATTCCATCGTAACAAACGTCGAGAGAAATATAAATAATGGTTCCCATGTTTTTGTGGTATATCAATGCCAAAACCAATTTAAGTAATTTTGATGTTTATATCCCAAAAACGATAAGGAAAGTTTAAATTCAAGCAATTCAGTAGAGAGTAAAAATGTTGTTTATTTTTTATAAACCGTGCTTCTTTTATAAATCATAATAGTCTTATTAGTGAACTTATGGTGAGTGTTTCTTTGTTTTAAACACAAGAAATATTGAATACTTCAGAATTGTTTTAACAAATGCAGTTTATAATTATCATACCAAACAATAGTCTTTATAGAGTCATCTTGATCAAGAAGAAAATTTGAGGATAATGTTGACCTTTGGAATTTACGATTACAAATGGATGATAAGATTAATCATCAAACATTAAGTTTAAACAGTATTACAATCATGGTTGTTAGAGATAAGGTTATTATCTATCATAATATGTGAGGATCTAGATAAACATTAATATTTATTTGCTTGAGTACATCCTTGTACTTTTTATGTAATGTAAAATACTTAACGAAGTGAGCTTATTTAGAAGTATAATTTGTTTATTAAAATTAACTTTAATCGATACAGAAAATACTATTTTAACCCCTTTATATTAACGCTGGTCTTCTTTAATATGCATTTTGGTAAATATTTTCAAACTAGAATTAAAGTTCATAATTCAAATAAGTTCCATGCATATGATCCTGAATATTGACACATTGATGATATTTTTTTAGTGTTCTAATTTACTTTCTATATCAAGAGAAGATCTTATAGGATTATGAGAAAGTGGAATAAGGTTCTCTGATATTTCTTCATTAACAGTAAATAGTCTTATTGTCATAAGATTTCAATGTAATAAAAAAATTTATAATCAAAATTATTCATTATTATTATAATATTATCTTTAAATTAATTAAAATCTGATGATCCACATTTTATATTACATATTGTTTTTAGTGTTTGTTTTTATTCATCTATTTAATTTGATTAATTTTAATAATATTTCTCATGAAGTTTCAAATTGTTTTGATGAAAGAACAATGCATCCTAGGATATGAAGTCTAAAATTTTATTTGTTTGAATTAATTAGATGCAAAAGATGTGAATAAAAGTTAAAAATTATCTTTTACTTAAAACTATTTTAAATAATAGCAGAATATACAAATGCAGAAATAAAAAATTTTAATAATTATAAATTGTGTGTGAAATTACAAATGTAGATTTTGTAAAAAATGTAAGTGAAATGCTTACACGGGGCAGAAACGTATATCTAAAAAAACTGCACACTTTTTTAGAAAGCATACTTTTCTTAATTGTTGTTAATGTAGTTTAATTTTAATACAATAAACAATGCGTTCTTGAACAGTGCACACAACGTCTAAGTATATATAGTTATGGAAAACAATTGCTATGTTTAAAGTGAGGTTTTAATATAAAGGTGACATGGAATAAAGCATGTAATAATCTATGTATGTAATAATAGTAATAAAAAGTATAAAAAAATATTACGTTTGATGATTATAAATACTTTAAGAATATTACTCAATTGCTAAATATCCTAAAATACAAAACTGTTATTTTAAATTGAAAAACTGTAGAACATACAGCTCGAAACTGTCAAAACACAAAAAGCACTTTAGATCTGTAAATCATGAAATAACACCTATAACACAAATGATATTTAAAAACGAAAAAGAAGTACATTTGCTACACAATACAAAATCTATCTATGCCTAGAAATTCCCTTACATTTTTTGAAAAACAAATTTTAAATAATTATTAATTATCTCGTATTCGCCATGATTTTAATAATTATTTAGTAACAATTTTCTCATGCTTAAATACTCATTATAGAATTAGCAAAAAACAGGATCTCTTAGAATAATATTTATTAATAGGACTTATACCAGTCTCGGAATGGGAATATAAATTACACAAATTTATTTTCTATCATTAATTAAAATATATATTATTTTTTATCATTATAAATTATTTTTTATTTAGGGAAGTTTTATCATAATAAATACTTTGCTTCCATGAAATTGTATTTATTTTTCTTATTATTATAGAAGCAATGTTTGTTAAAAATATAATTTTATGGAATGTTTCTGTCCATTACTTAGATACATATTTTTCTTAAAAATAATTTATCTAATTAGATAAAGATATTTAAAAGTTAGATATTTATGTAATTCATCAGAAAATTCCATTCCTTCACTTGTAGCATTATATCTTTCAATGTAGAAAATATTAATTTAAAAAAAGTTCTAATACCTATCTTTTTATTTAGGGCTTCTACCTTTACATTTGGAAAATACAATATAAAATATCTTACTTTTAGAGAATAAAAAATAAAATACAACTGACTATGATATAAAGATTCATGATTTTATGATTACAAAGTGAAATAGATGTTGTGATAAATAAAACAAATCATTTTGTTTATTTATTTTATGTATGAAATGTTAATGTTTTCATAAACCTTAAACTAGAAAATATTATTATTGTTTGATTTAAATAATTTATTTTCTCATTTTTGTTTCCTGTTCCCCAGGAAAATACTAAATTTTTAAATGAAAATTTTTTTCACTGCATTAATATTTTTACACAAAAATAATTAAAATTTATTTGGAGAAGGCAACTGTAACAACCATATTATTTTCAATTACAGTATTTATAAAGAATTTATAAAAATGAAATACTATATTATCATTAATATATATTATTAAGTATAAATTATGGTTCTTAAAAGGAAAAATTTTTTTGTACAATTATTTTTTAAGTATTGACAATGAGAAAAGAAATATTGCTATTGTAGTCATTGTCATAAAATCCTTAAAGTAATTAAGTTATCTTTTCTTAAATATAATCATTGTTTAAAATCGTTGTCTTTGTGTCAACACAATTTATATTACATAATAAAGACAAATATATTTTGCTGGAGAAATTTTACAATTAAAAAATTCGATGTTTGTTTTTTCTATGAAATTCAGTTTTGCTCAGCAAATAAGTAATAGAGAGTAATTATGATAACATATGCTTCAATAATATCTTTTATACAGATTATTTAGCAAAATATTTTCTATACCAATTGCTTTATTTATTTGATTAAATCTTAATTATTTTTAAATCATACATGCGTTTTGTTAACTGATTTTACTTCTAAGGTTTGATAATAGGTGCATGAAAGAATTATATATTACAAAATGTTTTAAATGATATACTTAAAAATAATAAGTGTTTAATTATAATTTATAATAATATCAGCCAGCTCTATGCCACCAATACAAATAGATATTTTCCTTTTAAAATAAAATTTAAATTATAAATATTGTTATTACAATCTGTTAATTTTAATATATCACAGTAGAAACATATTATTCTAATTTAATTTTAATTTAACTTAATTTTTAAGATTTAATATGTAACATGACGGAAAATTCAATAGATATCAATCTGACATAATTTGAGTGAATTAACACACGTTGACAAAATAATAGAAGAAAAAGAGCAAAGTGAAAATAACAAGAAAAATATCTCCTTAATAGTTAGTTTAAATTGGCAGGAATAATATCTATCCTATTCATCATTTTTTCCTAATTTCAATTATTGAGAATATGCATAAAATAAATAAATATATATTTTCTTTACACCGAATTATGATTAAATTTGGAAATGACTGAAATGTTTCGTACATATTAATATTCTTATAAAAATATCAAATTTTGTTTTATTTACATTAAATTATAAAATGAATGAAAATAATCAAACATTTTACTCCAACTAATGTTAGAGATCGAATGATCAACAATTCAAATTAAACGCTTGTATATTCTAATGAATTTCATTGTAATATAAAAATATTTTAATTTTTTTATTCATATTGTAACCATATAATAATTATTTAGCTGTTATATTGTTTGAGGTCCAGTAGAATACGCTTCTTATATAGTAGATTCAAATTTAAAGGTTAAGGAAGATTCAAGGTATCAATCAGTTTTGCTAGCTTTTCAATCACATAGTACTTTAGTACTATGGTAAGAGAGCACTTTTCAAAACATAAGAGAGTCTTTTGAATTTACACCATTTCTGTGATAGACCGTAGAATAATGTAGAATTAATACCCTTTGAATACATAATTGAAGATGTCAGTCCTTGGGATTGTTCATATTCTCTTAATTCCTTGAAAGAGTCTAAGTTATTACTTATGTGAAATCATCTTGGAAGGCAGCACAATCTTTATATGTTTTATAAGATTTTTAAGTTTTTAGGGTAATTATTACACAATTTCACACTTATCTAAATATTTTTCCATGAATATTTTTAAAATATTTCACTTGTCAACTGCAATAAAATTTAAATTTTTATGGCACTAATGAGCTAAAGATAAAATTTGCATTAAAGTAAATAAAGATGTAATTTATTTATAACTAAAAGTATTCGATAGTCATTTCTATGAATAATATTCAATAAAAATTTTTAAAAAATTTCAGCATCAAATAGTGTGAAAAATGGCTTTAAATTTGAAAAAAAAATTGTTAAAAATATGTACAGAAAAGTACTGATGAATATTTTTATTCTAAATAACAGAAAACATTTTGTATGTTTTAAATAATGAATCTAAACTACATAATAGGAAGAGTATTAGAATTTCAAGAAAACTGTCAGTAACAGTTAGATTGTGAGTCAGATGTAAAATTCATATATTTAAGATATTTCATAAATGTAAGAAGACGATACATTTTTCGTATTTATAAAATAATTATATCAAATTTTACAAATGACAACTTATTCCAAACATTCTTGTTATGTTAATTTATTTTTAGATTTTATTCAAAATTAACACTTCTTACCTTTTAATGATCCTTTTTTCTTATAAATCAGCCACACTTGCAAATTAATCTTAGTTGAAGTAAAAGTGTTCCTTAGAGTGGGAAATTTTTTTTCTTCATTAAACATCAGATGATAGTCGAACAATAAGCATTCTTATTTATTGGAATTCGATGAAGAAACATGGCGAGGATAATTACTTCAAACCATCCCTGAACTGGACTACTTCTACATCGATTTTATTTATTGATGTAGTGACACATTTTGGATGGAATATATAACTTAAAGGTGATCACTTGTCTAAAGCAGATTTTTACGATCCTTTTTTTTTAGTTGGAATGAAACCAAAGGGTTCCTTAAAAAGACCATTTGCTTAAATTTCATTTATATATGTGTGTTTTACCGTTTTTTTCGTAGGTATTTAATAAAATTACGTGTTATTTTATAAAACAACTAAATAAGTCAGTTAAAGTACATAATAGATGAAAAAAATTCATATTGTGCCTAGCTATTCTTTGAAGTAATTAATGACTGACCATTAAAACGAAAAATAAATGATATCAATGTAATTATATATATATATATATATATATCAGATTTGTTTTAAATATCTAAATAAATATTTTACAACGATTTTAAATTTTTATTATTATTTAAATGTAAGATACTCATAAATGAAAATGTCGTCTTGCAACTGAAATTAAATTATTTAAGATATTTCGTATTCCTGATATTCCGTATTCCTAATATACGTAATTCCTGATATTTATTCACTAATGCTTAGATTCGTATACAATTTTTTTAATTATTTGAAATATAAATGAAAATAATATGATTTCTTAGTTATTTTATTAATACAATTTTTCTGAAAACACTCATAAGAAGACTTATTTTAAAATAAATATGAAAGGATTTCAATGAAAATAAATTTTGATTGATGAATGATAAATTATTTATACATAATATCATAATAATAGCTTGAAATATAGAAGAAGTGAAACAAAAATAAAATAAATATTTTTAAATGATATTGAACAACTATTCTAAAAATTAAATACTTATTTTTAAAATTTGTAATGTCTAGTATTGCTTTGTAGACACCAGAAAATGCTATCATGTTAAAAACCAGTCCCTATTTAAATACAAAATAACTTTTCTTATCAGTATGAAAAATATTTTATCATTTAAAGCTTTAAATGAGATATAATTTCCATAAAGCACAATTAAGTTACATTTTATATTTTCCTTAAATAGAGAATAGGAAAACATTATGTTTCTAAAATGTCGAATGAAGTATATAAAGATTTCAGTTGAAAAGCAAAACATTTTATTTTTCCTGAGGAAATTGTGAAGTTCGTCTTGTTCCTGAAAGTGATATTGTTTCGGAAATGATTCAAAGTGCTGAAAATATTTCCGGTATAAAATTTTGGGAAACTAAGCCAGAAATATAGGTCATTTTCAGAAAATATAAATTTATATTCTTTTATTTTTAGATAAATTATTTTCTGTCCGTTTATATTTAATTTAAAAATCTGGTTTTAAAACTGAAAATTAGAACCTTAATAAGTTAATTTTAGTATTAATAGTATTTGGATGCATTTATTTTCTCAAATTTCTTTGCATAATTAACTAGATTCATATTAGAAAAGTTACACTAATTACAATAAAAGTATTATAAATTTAGGTTTATCTGTTGCTTCTATACGGTTCTTCAAATATTTTAATGAATAAATTTTCTATACGGTTCTTCAAATATTTTAATGAATAAATTTTCTATACGGTTCTTCAAATATTTTAATGAATAAATTTTCTATACGGTTCTTCAAATATTTTAATGAATAAATTTTCTATACGGTTCTTCAAATATTTTAATGAATAAATTTTCTATACGGTTCTTCAAATATTTTAATAAATTTTCTATACGGTTCTTCAAAAATTTTAATGAATAAATTAATTGTTACGAGTGGCTTAGTTGGAAGCTTAATCGCTTACAAAATGCAGTCATTTAAAGATTGTATATTTAAAAATGGATTTATAATACATTCATTCAATGGTTCATATTTTCTAATCAAGAAATGCGTATGTCATAATTATAAAAGAAATGAGAATTTTATTTTAATTAAATAAATTGTTGATGGTAATATGTATTGAAATTTAAATACATAAACCTTAAATACACAAAAGACAAACAAAAATTCTCACATAAGTAAATGAATTTATTTACATAATATGAATCAAATTGCGCATTTAGCTGCTAGCAAAGTATTAATATTTAGAAACATGCGAATTTTAAAAATTAATAAAATGTGTCAAGTTATTATTATTTTCATTAATAAGTTATGTTCATGAAATCAACTGGCTTTCACCAAATAAATGTTTTATTATGATTATTTCGAAAATACTTTTTACAAGAATACTTTTTCAAGAAAAATTCCTTTTTTATTGTGAAATTTAGTTTCAGCAATCAAATTGTTTTGTAAGGGTTTAATAGAAGCAGTTATCTTTAGAGTCTTGCAATTCTTTCCAAAAACTAATTAATTAAATAATATCAATTAAATATGCATTTTTAAAATACATAATAAAAACAATTGGATGATACTTTTAAGCTTTATAAAAGTTTTCATATTAGACTTAATAGTCAATATTCTTATTAGAATTTGAACAACATTTTTGTGTGAAGAATGAAAAATATTTTATTAGCTTAATGTTTATAAAATATAATCTTATATTTAAAATGTTTTCCTACCTTAATTATCAAACTAATCTCTGTCAAAGTTCTAGATAATCTAAAAATATGATGCTTTACTTATCATATTAACCTGTTAATTTTTTTCCGTAATAAAAATATTCTAAATTCTAAAAATATATTGAAATTTAAAGAATTTATCTGTGTTTTAAATAAAACTTTAGCTTTTTTATCATGCTTTAATTCGAAATGTGTTTGGTTGATATGGGAAGAATATAATAATATTCCTTAAGATCCATGCCTGTAGTTGTTTTATGCCTTTATCACATATTAATTTTTTTTAGAAAATTAATTCGATCTTATGAAACTTTTCCTGAATAAATTTCTTTTTATATTCTATAATTAAATAAAAGTGGGCTCATTATTTAATCTTATAAGACTCCGTTGAAATTGTAAGATTTAGCAGTTTCAAGAATTATCAAATTTAATTGAAACTATTACTCCCATTTGTAATAGTAAAATTATGTGCAATATTTCTATCTAATATTGTAGACAAAACTATTTGTTGCACTAAATCTACAATAATAAATTGACAATTTTCTAACATCATAAAAATTGCTTTACGTTATAACTTGTGGAACAGACAAAATTGATTAAAAATTGAGGAGATATTTAAATTCATTTTAACTATACGTAGATTACTAAAACGTAAGCAGAAGACTATAACATTTTAAAGTTTTTTGCATGTTGAATTTTAAAACTTGTTTCACCATTGCATATTGATGATATGTGTAAATATTTTTTTCTCAAAATTAAATATTAATGACAATAATATAATTATAGCAATTATAAAATTATAATTAAAGTTTGAGTTGACACTAAGAAAATTGAAGAAATAAATTAAAAGAAAACAAAAATCAACTTTGTGAGCAAAAGTTTTAATGATGAATTTTTAGCCCTCTTTAAGCTTGAAATTTAGATTTAGATCTTTACTCAATTATGATTCCGATACATTTTATGTATCAAGTTTCATTGTCTTCTTTCGTTAAACTCCCATTGAAAATTAAACATTTAGATTTTGCTTAGACGACAATGTTCTTAAGAATTCTACAGAATTTCAAAGGATTAAACAATAGCCTGATTATGTACTAAAATTTTTACATATAAATATAAAATGTTGACATAATATTTCTTAAAATTATACATTGACACTCAAGGATTGTAACTGAAATATTTGCATTGAAATCACAGATTAATGGCCATAGATAAACGGTATATATGAATAGTGGTGCCCTTTTGCAAATGTGTTTGATATGTGAAGATGTTAATCTTCACATATAAAATTAAGAATAGGTAACGGTTGCGTGACACTGAAATAGATAATGTCAGTTCTGTTGCAAGAAATCACTTAAAAATAATCAGCTATTTGGAATTAAAATGAATTGTATTTTCGTGAATAAATTACAAAAGTGCATATTTGAAGCTCGTAGAGAGACAGTTTACTCGATAATTAAAATCGCTTATTGTAAATACGATTACGATGGCAGATTTTCACCACACAGGATTGCAGTGCATTTCTCAACATAATGTTGAGTTGGTATTTTGAGTAACTTCTTTGATAAGGATCACTAATGGAAAGCGCAAAAATGATCCTTGAATTTGTGCTCAGTTAATATATTATAGATAAACGCGTTCTAAGGAAATTTAACTAGAGAAAAATTTCCTCTGGCATTTAGCATCGATTCCCTGCAATACATAAATGCAAAACGTCTTGCTTACGCTTCATTACTTGTCTTGTCACAGCACTCAGTGTTCCAGCAGGAGAACGAGATCTTAACGAGATCTTTCAGAGTCCTCTATTGTTTTTTTAAACTTTTTGAAAATTTTTGGATTCATGAGGATTGTGCAGCTTTAATAGACAACCTTGGATTACTAATAGTATAAATGTAGCCAATGTATTGTGGATGAAGTTACGAGGATATTATTGTTACTTTCAAGTACAATCTGTAAAAATAAAGTTTTTATGCTGATATCTACAACATCATTTATACGAAACTACATGAAGCAATATCTATGTTCGTTGTGGTGCAACATTCCAGTGTTATTTAATTCCAAAAAAAAAAAAAAAAAAAAAAAAAAAAAATTGCAAATTTGTGGCTGTAATTCAAAAACAATGCTAACTATATCTTTATATATATATATATATATATATATATATCAGTGATTTTCAGGTACTTTACAGTGTCACTTTTATGTTTCCTTCGTTCATTCGAAATTTCAGAAATATTAAAAGTTATAAGATTTTTATTAGGAATAAAATACAGTTCCTGTTTTTTTATGGTACATAATATATTATTTTATTTCATAATGAAAAATATTATCGTATACTATTTTGTACAAAGTACAGAACAAAGAAAAAATGAATAATAAATTTAGTAAATTTAATTTATTAAATTTTACTACGACAATGTTGTTTGCAGAGAAATATCTGCAAACATTGAAAATTGAATTTTATTTCTGAAATTTCCCATTACCTAAACAGAAAGTATTTATTCCAGTGTAATATACATTTGCTTCTACTCCAACATTTCACACACCATATTGCATTAGTTTTGCTTAATAATTTCATTTCCCGATCTTTCTAAAAATCCTTTATATATTAGGGAAACCAATTATGCGTGCATTTTAAAAACACTAAATTAAAAGATGGTTATGGAAATTTTTTTGCATTAACTAAAACATGTCTCTGTAATATTATTCTTCGCTGAATTGAATCTGCATCAAAATTAATTTGCATCCCATCAGCTTTCAAATAATTTTCCATGAACTTTTTTGTTGTGTGTGTTACTTAAAAATGAAAATAATTACTTTGGATATTCATAAGAAAAATTATTCTTAAGAACATGAATGGAATATTTTTAATAAAAAATGGAGTCACAAAGCCTAGCGAGAAGAGATTCAGAAGCCACAATTCATTAAAAATATTATTTCTCATGGTACTTTTTCATTCATACGAATGCAGAACATTATATTTTAATATGCAAATTTTGTTCATATTTAAATTTATTTAATCTCGAACTCATTGCTTTTAATTACTTAAACTTATTTGGTATTTCTGATGAAGCATGGCCCCTGTACTACTATTAAGACGTAAAATAAATGTCTATCCAATATTAATTTAAGTTTTTGGACAGAAGAAAATATTTATTAGATAATTTACAAACTTCAAAATAACGATTAAAGTGAATTTAAAAAAAATATGTTCTGAAGCCATAAACATCTTGCTCATTTCAATGAACTAGGATTTCTTGAACTAATCCTAAATCAAGTAATCCCAGTTTCTTGAATAAATTCTTTTTTAAAATTACCATTCATTAAATTATGAAACTGGTAATTAGTTACCAGCTTCATAATATATAAAGACATGTATACCAAAATATTAAATGAATGACACTTTAGTATTTTACAATTAAAATGTTAAGAAGAAAGTATTAATTATACACACACACACACACACACATATATATATATATATATATGTATTTATATATATATATACATACATATATATATGTATATATATTTATATATATATATATATATATACATATATATATGTATATATATATATATATATACATAATACATATATATATATATATATACATACAAATATATACACATACATATATATATACATATATATGTATATATATATATATATATATATATATATATATATATATATATATATATATATATATATATATATATATATATATATATATATATATATATATATATATATATATATATATATATATATATATATATATATATATATATATATATATATATATATATATATATATAAGAGTGAGCTATGTGTGCAAATCAGAATGGAATTTATTTAAATATTTGTTAGGATTTAAAATAAGTGAATTTATTGGTATGAAAATTACCGATTTAATGCATATTTGCAAATTTTGTATTTTTATAACAAAAATTTAGTTACCAGTTAAAAAGAGGAAATGTATGCTATCATTAACAATGAGTTATTTTGTTAAGATATTGTTAAGCATTCGTAAAAGTTATTTGATATATACTTTTTAAAATGTATAAATCTATTAAAATATATCTAGAATTGTAATGCAATAATATATATAATTACAACAGATTTCATATAAATTAAACTAATTATTTTTCTTAATAATAATTTTGATTTCTACGATTTTGAAATTAGTATTGGTTTCTTGGTTTAAAGTTTACATGCATTTAACAAAAATATTTACTCAAGAATAAATTGAAATTTTATATTCTCCAACAATTATACAAGAATTTTTGTATTATTTTCCTCATTTCTTTTCGAGATCTCTTTCAAACTTTTAATTTTTTTTAAAATGTGTAACATTTTAATTATTATTTCTAATTATTGTTTCAAAGTAGCCGATCCATAAGCACATTATTTATTCCTACATATTTTTGTTAATTATAATCAAATAACTACAACCATAAAAAGGTTTTAAATTTTTTAATAGAAAATTCGCATTTTGATTTCTTTTGTTCATTACTGATTATATCAGGTAATAGTAAGAAAAATTAATACAATTATTTAAAAGGTGTTATTCCCAATTATCTGTACCACTTATTTTTATACATTTTAAATTGACTTGTATTTATAAGCTAACTTGAAAACGTTTTCCTTCAAGTATATAATTTAACATTATTCGTTTTAGTGTTCTTGTCTCACGAATGCATAAATTATTTTAGGAAGTAACATTTACTTTAATATTTTTAAGAATAATATATTTTAAGAGTGCTTGAAATCTAAAATGATAAATGATAATTCACTAAACCATGTAAATGAAAAAATTACTGTTTTATTAATATGTGACTCCATACTATGCATATTATTCTTTTCCTTGATGAGAAAGTATAGATCAAATTAACATATGAATTTTTTCTTTCTATTTAATTTCATTAAAATTTGCATTATTGATGTTCCACAAAAAGTGATTCATTTTTAGTATCTTTATATAAATTATGACAAATAAAAAGAGGAATTATGGTATACAACGACTTATTTCTATGATTAAAATAAATTAATTCATTTTATTAGAATTGTGTTTAACGATAAATGATTCCAATATTAAAAGAAATTCTCTAGAAAGAAATATGTGCCTTAGAGATGTCAGGCATCATCTAAGGCACATTTAAAAGAAAAATCATGTTCTGTCTTTGAATATAAAAAATGTTATTTAAAACAACAAATAAATTTAGTACAAAATCATCAGATTAACAATAAAATCGCTAGTTTGATTAATCTATTGGAATATTTTGCATCTGCACATTCAACAAATACATAAAAAATCCATTTATGTTTTTAAAGATATTTGGCATTTTTTTTGTAATTCTGTAACGGAAATCTGATTTATAAAGAAATAATTCCTGTTAATGATCCCAAGAATAAATTATTCACTACACTCAAGAAATGGAAAAAAGTATGTTTTGAATTTATTATCCAATTTTTCTCAAGAATCTAATTAAAAATGTATTGCTTACAATTCTTTTGTTTTGTCAAATATTTTTAGAGATTCATTTATTATTATTGATTTTAAAAAGTTCCAGATAGTTTTTAATTTGTTGTAATTATAATTTTTAACTTAATTTTCTATCTCAAAAAAAATCTCTTAAAACCGAATTTAATGCATCTAAAGAATGAATTGTTTTATGCTAAAAAATTAACGAGGATTAAAATAATTTTTTACAAAAACACTAGAAATATTATTATACAAAAATATTAGGAATGTGATAGATTTTATCGCTTGATAAGATTTTTAAAATAAATAATTGAATATAATTATATATTTGTATGTTATTTTTTATTTAGAATTAAAGTTAACTGTAAAATGAGAAACATATATAGGAAATTTAAATTAATTATAAAAAAAAATTAAAAATAATTTAACACTTACTTGATAATTTTATATGAGGGGTTAATGTGATGATTTTAACATCAAAATTTATTATTTTAATTAAATTACTCTTACATTGAAGAATTGAATTTTTCAAACACGCGCGCCTCTGGTGTGCTAATTATTCTTCATCTTCAGTGTTTTATAACATTTTACTTCACTTTTGGCTATTGTTTTCCACAAATAAAACAAATATTTATGTATAAAACAGAGAATAACAACACATTTTTCTTAATTAAATGCAATTTATCTGAAACTCGTGTTTCATGACAATTTTTTTAACTGCTAATATTAAAAATTTATAACTAATTTAATTAAGTACTCAAATAATTACAAAATAATGACACGCTTAAAGGGTATACATAGAATATGTATTGTAACCACATAAAATAATACATTTAAATTAAGAAATACAAATTTCTCCTTTCAAAAAAATCTATTTTGGTTTACGCATTTACTTACTGATCAAAACAAATCATCGGATTATTTCAAATCATTTGTGTACTGAATGAAAAAATATGAAATAAAATGTAAAAATTAAAAATTATTAATTTAAAAAAATTGAAGCGAAAAATTGATTTATTAACATATGTACATAATTAAAGACATCATGCATTAATATTTTGATACTTAAAACTTGAAAATATTCACAAAAATATAGCTCTTGAAATTTGTTCGGAATATGAAACATCAAACTATTTTTTTGTTGATATTATATCAGTGTATCTCTAATTTCTTTAATTTTCCAATTCAGAAATAAATTTTGAATTGAATTTATGTGATGAAGAAGTCACATTACTTCTCATTTTTGATAAATTTATAACATGTCAAAAACTTTAGATCAAATATTAACTTGCTGAATAATCAATAAAGGTCTATAAAAACGGCTTAAGCAAAGTTATCAAAATAAAGGAGAAATTCAGATTTACTTTTTTTAATTCTATTTTTATATCTTTTAAAAATATCTTAACATATGTTTCCGAAATAAATTGAATATTATGATGACAAAATAAAAGAGATTTATGATTTTCTAATAATGCACATTTTATTCACAGAAATATTTAATCATATTTAAGATAAAATCAATTATCTTGTTGAAAAAGATACACATGTTTTCTTTGAGAAAATGTTTATTCGTGGATAACAAACCATTTTGCACTTTTTAATAATAGTTTACTTATTTATTTTTATTGAATGTATAATTAGTTAAAATATAAAATAAAATAATACATCCTATCGGAATGTTTTTACTTCTTTATCTGCAAAGAAATATGCTTCCTTTTAGTAACATTTTAAAACAAATGGCATTCTTATAAAAAAAACAAACAAAGAAGATTAGCCTTAATTGCCTTTTGTCATTAATGATGTAATGTATGAACATCTAACATCATTACAGTGCACATACATTTACACATACATTTACAGTGCTTCACATATTCTGTTGCAAATTTTTTATCATTGCATTTAGAATTCGTGACTTCACTTTCATGTAAGCGGATTTTATGTCAGTAATGTTGGTTCAAAGTAGAACAAAAATGTGTAGAGTAGTTTGACAAGCTTATTGCATGTCTCTACTTTATTTTATCAGTGTGTTATCACTTTTGACTTCATTGATTTGTAGTACGTTCTGATTTCTGCATGCGTAATATTTTCCATATATTTTGAATTTAATTTGTAGAAAGAATACTGTTTTTTTTAAAATTAAATTGGATCAAAATTTAACAGTTAATTCTGAAAAATGCTCTCTCAATTCTATATTCGAGTTCGGAGATTTTCTTGATATTCTTTTGAAATAAAATTTTGTTGGGATTGAAAATATTATTGTTATTAAAAATTACTGCTCTGTTAATTTAAAAAATAATGGAATTTCACTCCTTTTTTACATTTATGCTTAACAATTTTTAATGATGAACGAATTATTTAAATTTCATGTTTATACATTTTAACATTTTACGTCCTTTACTATAAATACGTTATCTTATTAGAAAATGTTCTGTAAATTACACATTACCTTAATTATTTTTCCAATTATTTTAATTCAATTTTTTGCCAAGGAATTTTTCTCAGGAAGTTAATGGTTTTAATTGGAAGGGTTTATTTGTGTGCTAGAAATATTTGTTTACTTTTATTTTTGTACAACTTTATTAAATGCTTCTAAAACTCAAAATATTACTCTGATTAATAGACTTGATTAAAATTATTTATATTTTTTGAGCTTATTTAAGTAAAATTTTCTAACATATATTTATATAGTATGAAATTTTAACTAGATTATTTTTTATTTGAATCATTATACTCTGAGAATATATCATTATACTTTGAAAAAGCAAATTTGTTTTCAAATTATATTAAATTACTGCTGTATTACTGCAAATTACATTATAATTACTGCTGTATCTCTGAATATATATCAGTCAAATGGTATTTACAATTAGCGATTGATAAATAATCATAAGAGTACAGACATACACAAAACATATATATTATTATTAACGTGATAAATTTTTAGTGTTTGATAAAATATAATTTTGAATAAATGAACATTAGGTGTACTGTAAGATATATAACAATCATTTAACGAAAGAACTTTGAAAATGTTTTTGCATTTTTTATCAATATATATATTTTACTATATATTAAGGGTTAGGTTATTCTTAATTACTTATTAAATTATCATCTAAAATATTCTAAATAAATGCAAAAATTTTTCATAAAAAATTAAAAATATTGGAATTTAATAAACATGTTTCTCATGTCTGCACAGAATGGAATTCGTTACAAAATGATTGTAAATTTCTGATGTATTTCTTTTTATGAAACGTCATAAACGCTTACAATATCTGATAAATAGGGATATTTCATACGAAGAATTTTGAAAAAGCTTACTGGAAGAAAAATATTTTGGTGCAGTCACATTTCAAATGGATTTATCCGTTTTTTCGAATTTCAAAAACAAAATAAACATCATTCTTGAAAAGCGGAATTTTTTACTAGAAGATACAGGTTTAAATGCATCTTTGAAAAAGATTTATCTTGAAAAAAATCAAGAATACCAGAAATAGAAGGTCTTACAAATTCAAAAACTCTAAAAGTAATACATTTTTATAACTCTTAAATAGAAATTTTTCAAGAAAAAAAAATGTTACTTTATTAAATTATAGGTATCAGTGAATATAATGAATATGTACACACACACACACACACACACACACACACACACACACACACACACACACACACACACACACACACACACACACACACACACACACACACATATATATATATGTACATATATACAAAGAGAGTAGCATTTTGTACCATTTTGTACTAGAGGTCGTTAGCAAATGTCATTCTCCAGCTTCATTGAAATAATTTCCGAGATCTGTGAAGGTTTATGTGATTATATGCTTCTTGTTGTTGGATGCTTTAGTGAGCGTAAAAAAATATTGCAATTGCTAGGAATATCAAATGCAGGGATAAAATCTCTAAACCACCTCGTTATTTTGTGATATATTTAGAAATCTAGCAATTTAAGTGAAAAATACTACAGATACATTGATTTATTAAGCTATACATGAAAAGCTCTTCTTATTCTCTTAATTTTGTATTCTTGTAATGAGTTTAAATGACATAACTGCTGCTAGTTAGTTTTAAACTACTTTTAATGTGAATAATTTTTTACATTGCAATAAATATATTATTGAGTTAAATTTAATTTTCACGTCTATTCTATTGTTTTTTGTTATTAGTAAAGTATATTATTATATACAAATATGTTGTTTGAATTTATTATTTAGTATTATATGAAGTGACAAAATTTATTATTTTTTTATTACGCTAAAATTTAATTTTTATAATGAATTATAAAGATATATTTACATATTTTTAAAAAATAAAATGCGTGCTTTAAATAACTTTGGAAATTACATCTTTATAGGGAAAACATTTCTGGAAAATTTAAATATATTTCTGAGTTTCAATAAAAGATATTTCCAACCCAGTTGCAGAATAGATAGAGGCATTACAAAGAGGATTGTAGTTTTCTGGTATTATAAAATCGGAAACGATTTAAAATACACATTTTGAATTTTTCGTAAGATATTCCTCCCCAATCTTTTTTTTTTAAATTAGCACAAAAATGTTGCTTCCCGTATCAAAGTCACAGAGATTTATCTTAGCAAAGAACCTTTTATTATACGCTTCAATACATGTAATAGTTTGCTATAAAGGTAAACACGTAAGAGACAAATCATAAGAACCTCAAAAGTAAAGCAAGAATAGATTTGAATAAATTGTTAGCGTACTTAATCTAGTTCAATATATCGAAATTTTAAGTTTATCAGAAGCTAGTATAAAATATTTTTATTAATTTCAAATGGTGAGATGTGAATTTTCTAAAAAATCTCATAGGCATAAGGAACTGAGTAAAAGTATAACTTGTTTCAAAACCAGTCATTTTGAATAAATTTATGAAAAAACTATGTCATATTTGTGATTTATTTAAACGTGTCAATGCACGATATTCTGAATGTGCTAACCTATAATTTGTCTTCAGAGATTCTTATAGAATAAATCATTATTGCTGTATTACCTTTCAAATTTTATGTGTTGATTTTCTATGTATTGAGATCTATAAACAAGGTGCATCTAGTAATATATATCTATAACTAGAAACCGTGTTGTTTTGGATTATAAAGAAATGTTGGTATAAAGTAACAAGGCAATGTGCTGTAATGAATATTAATTTTAACTTAATACACAAAATGTTTAGAATGTTATTAATTTTTGGTTACTACACAAAATGTTTAAAAAGGCACATCCAGTTGTTACTAGGTACATTTACTCTTAGTGCTGAAACCTAACTCATGTTTGGACAGCACGCTACCACTGAAAAATGGTTTTACAAGTATTTTGCTTAGCATAAAAATATACTTAGTCATGAAATATTTAAAAATAATGTTTAAAAATGACTGGAATTTCATTAATATTCTACAACTAAATTTTAAACTAAACTATTAAATTTAAACCCAAATGTTTTGCTATAATTCTTTCAAAAGCATGTTTGATTGAATGACTCATTACGCTTTGATTTTTAACAAATTTTGATGTTTTTTTTTAAAATCATAATCAAATGGGAATCTATTTAATTAAGCATGTTATTTAAAGAATCAAATAATTGAAGTAATTTAGTTAAAATATTTCAATCAGAAGACAATTAAACTTACTTTCAAATAAAGTTATTTGAAGCATGGGTTGTAAAATGTTAGTCTGTGAATGCGATGCTCCAAAAACAATAACATCTATAAATATTAAAATGTACAGAAGTATGCATTTCAATGTAATATTCTTAGATTTGACATTCGTAACCATATAAATTTTCGTATAAAATTGAATTCAAGTTAAAAGGTTCACTGAACTGTATATTTTAAAACGAAACAATTTTGAATTTAACAATTTCTTTGTTAAATAACAATTTTCATGTGCAAAACTATTTTTACATGGTCCAACTAAGCTTCAAAACAATCAATAACATATCGCATAATTTTTGTGAATAGATTTGGTTTAAGTGTACATATTTTAGGCACAAAAAGCATTTGATAAAATTTATAAGTATATACTTTTTAAATTACTCCTAAATTTCTGAAAGGTGATTCTTTTAAAAAACTTTTGAAATTGCAGATTACAATTCAAATAGATAAATAAATAGAAATTTTCTTTTCCTGTGAACGTAATTCCGTTAATCACTTATTTTGCAAAATAATGTATTTTTAAATCTTATAACAATTGCTTATAACATCTTAAAATTAATCATCTATTATTTTGGAAATATCTTTTAAAAATACTTAAAAGTTTCCTTTAAATTCATTTAGTCGAAACACATTTAATACTATAGCAATACATATTTATCAAAATGATGGATATCATATTTTGAAGCTTCCTAATCCCATTTACTAATAGAATAAAATATCAAAATATTCTATTTTTAATTGCCATGAAGGTACATGTAAAAATGCTGTAACAATTTAAATATTTTGCGTAATATTACAACCATGCATAAGGCTATGTATTTGAAATAAAAATGAAAGTGAAACTTTATATTTAATCATAAAAAAATTTAATACTAATTTTAATAACAAAAAATAGCGTTTAAACTAATTATATGCAAATATTATTATTTACGGCGATATTACTTTAGCAATAAGTTACAATGTTCAGTTTTTTAAAATATAAATACTTGAATAATCAATAAATTACATAGTTTTCACACACAAACTCAATCTTATCTTTCATTTTTCTAAGTCATTTTCTCTTTGTTATTATTACAGAATACTTTCCTGCACCTGACACAGAGTTGAGCTCTCCAGTTAATGGAAATAACCGAGTTGGAATTTTCGTCATTTCGAAGAAGGAACCAAACACAGAAGACCCTCTAATACTTGAAATTCCACTTCCAGAAGTATCGTTCCACTAGAAAACATTGCTACCTTTATCTATTTAATGTGCAACATCCGCCAACTTTAGCAAACACGACGGATCTTCAATTAAGATAGTATTCGAACTTACTATCTTCCGATATTGAGAATGACTTCCTAACCAACCAAGCCAACAAGGCTTTCTTTTCCATGAGAAATGAAATTTGCCTATATAAATATATTATATACTCTGTACTTTATTGCATGATTGGTTATGTTTGGAAATTTAAAAAAAAAAAAAGAAAAAAGAACCCACTATTTATTATCTTACAAATGGAAAAACTAGTTTTATATTTTTCATTCCAATTCAAAAATTACTTTAATTAAAATTTAATTTCTGTAATTGATTTACTTAAAATTTATTTTGATATAACTTTATAGAAACGCATATTGTTCTACAGTTGAACACTAAATGTCAAAATGTTTTCTGTAGAATACTATTTCTCATCACAATCAACTTCGTTTATATTTTTTCTGCATTAAACATTTAGGCAAGAGTTTAATTATTGTTCCCATTTATTGTGGGACAATAATTAAATAAAATACCAAATATTAAGGTGACTAAATGATTTCAACATTCAAAATTGTATTGTCAAAACAGCTTTAAATAATTTATTTGAATTATTTCATCATATAATCAGACGTAAAATTTATTTTGAGTTGAGGAAATAATATAACTTTATGCAAATATTTCACATATATAGAAACAGTAAATACATTTCCAGTTTTATGCTTATGAGAAAGTTACAATATGTTATTTGAATTATTGTTACGACATGGAAGGTTTTGAATTTGATCACCACCACCATCAAAATAATAGGAAATTAATGTTACATTTTTACTTATTATATGTATATTTATTTTGATAGGTGCTCAGGTATTTTCCCAATTTCAGTTTAAAGTTCTTTCGTAACCCAATGATATGCAAAAGTTTTAAATTTACAAAATAAAGAGTTTTAAAACGGTTTTCTGCAATTAAACTATCCACTGTGTGGTTGGTGAAATATTTATGCTGCAGTACATATGTAGACTATTTCGAGTAAATTTATATTCAATTTCAATTGATAACATTTGATTCAAATAATTATTTACATCTTATTGTAAGCAAATTAAATACTTATAAAATCATATCCTTTAAGTGAAATACTTTATATTTTTCAGAAATCCTCATTCTTTTGAAGACCTAAAATTTGAAGTGCATTGGAACTTTTGAAGCGCTATATAAAAAAAAACACAAAATTCGTCAGAAAATATGACTTTTAACTTCAACAATTAGATACATTAAATTAATCAGAGATAAAAAAAATAATGTTAAGTTTTCATTTCATAATGTTGTAATCAAATCTGTTTTTTAAATTTATTTAATATAGTAATTGTATAATCTATTGTAAGCTTACATAAGTTTTATGAAGCAAAATATATTTAAAAAATCTACTCTGAATACATTTTATGTATTATTTTTTATTTTTTATGTAACAAAATAAAATATTAAATATACAAATGTATATTTAATATTTCATCATGCTTTTTTATAATTTCATTGTTCTAATGTAAATTCTGTACACGATAAATGAATATTCATTTAAAAGAAACTAAAATACCACTAAAAAATAAAATCTTGCTCGTAAGGTTTAAATGGTTATAAAAACAAGAACACAAATGTGTTTCATTAAAGTATAAATACATAAAATTTAAGTTATTATAAATACAGAAAAAAAGGAACTGAAATAACCTTAAAAATGATAATATTTCGATCATATAAAGAATTAAGTGTTCGTTGGGCTCATATATGAAGGAAATAAAAAATGTAATGTTAAAAATCTTTATCAGCTACTTATGAATATTATATCTTAATCTTAGAAAAATAGTGTTTTAATAAATATTGTCTTTTTGAGAAACAAAAATCATTCTGTATCTGATAATTGGCTACAAGTGATTTGAGAAATATCGTCTATGCACTTCAGGAATCCAAGTGACTTTTTTCATCGGCAGGAATATATGAAGCTTATTTATTTTAGCTATAGTACTCTTAATAGAGAATATAGTATTTGAACTTAGTTTTCTTTATTTTGTGGACATGTATGCAATGCCCAAATAATAAGCCTTATATAGTCTAAAGATTTGAGCACTAACCATATTAGGAATGTCATACACCTTAATACTATCAATTAGGATATTACTGAGGTATGAACCTTATAAATCATTACGGTTTTAAAGTTATTACAGAATGATGTCAATGATATCCTTGAAAATCTAATCAGTGGTTGATTTCAAATGATTGGCAACATCTCTTAGAGGAGACATAAATGCTTTATGATTTACAGGGCTTATATTAGTTTCCAAAGAATATTATATTCCATTATTATTTCTGACTTTTTCATAGCTGAGTCAGAGAAAGATGTTGACCTACCAAACTCTTAAGGTACCCGAACACGTTTAGAACACTTTTTAAATACACTGCATATATGCATTGTAAAGATTTTTTCTTATTTCACTTTAGAAAACATTAATATTGAGCTATTAAAATTTGATGTATTCCAATATTATTCTTCAGAAATGTTAAATATGTAAACAATTTTAAGCATTTTTTTAAAAAAATCGAAAAAATGCTACGTTAAAAACTATTAAGCATATTTGAAAGTAATAGCAAATAATCTATATTTTGTTATCTGGAGCATGTACTGAAATTTTAAGTTTTTGTTAAAAAATTACGGCCAGTTGAATACTTACTGAAATTTTAGCCAAAATTTGTACGCCATTATTCGAATAACAGGCCATAATTTGGGAAATATATTTTAGTGATTAAAATTCTTTTATATATTCCCTAGATATAACAATATACAGATCACGCTCATGAAATTCCATAGTGATATTATAAAAATATTTTGAGTTATCGTTTTTGAAGCGTGCAAATTATAAGTAAAAACCATTTCTGAGAAAATCGCATTTAGAGATTAAAGCATTGTGTTTTTATAAGAAATTCTCATACTTGCTGATTAATTATTTTTATTTGATATTTTGATTGATTTCCGGAACAGTAATTATTTTATGTATCTTTCCAAACCTTACTAAGTTTATATTTCAAGATTAAACACACACTGTTTAAACTAATTTTTAACATCATTTTGGCACTTTAAACACCCACTTCCGGTCCTTTAAGTATGTCCACTTTTGGTTTCCTAATCTTTACGAAATCCTTTATATCTCGAAATATAATTAACGTAGAGACAAAAACAAACCTGTTTTAGAGAATTATTAAACTTCTTATTTATCGAAAGAATAATACACACAGACTCATTTTTTAATTCATCTTGTGAGACAGATTTTTCTCATATTTCTACAATGTTGCTGATGTTTATTTTAAGCCTTCATCGTTCTACAATTTATTTTATTACCTTAAATGCTGAACTTTATAGTTTTTTTCAAATATTCTTGCGTGCACATATTTTTTAAAATCGGATATTTTCTAATAAAGTTTTCGTTGTAACATTTTTGTATTCAATGAATTCCTTTTAGTTAGAAAGAAAAAATTCTTATAAACTATTAATTTAACTATTTCAAGTAAAATTATACCTCTCTTAGTATTGTAGAAAATTAAAACAATGGAAAGATATAATATTATACCCAATAGTAAAAATTATTGGAATGTTTCTAGTATTTTTTTAAAAATAAAAATATAAGTAATTATTGCATATGTATAATTATTATAATAAGGAAAATTTAGGCATCCTTAAAACATAAAAAATTCTTGCTGATAATGGCATGCTATAAACTTTTAAAAATATACTAGTAGCAAATTTGAAATGAGATGAAATGATTGGTTAAATAAAAACTCCTGAGCTTTTCAAAATAACAGTTACTCATATGACGTTCAATTATATACAACTAATAAGAAAACCTGTATTTAAAAGTAACATTTAATACGAAAAAAAATTACATAAAATTTTGCAAACCCTTATTTTATAAATTGAATGCTGAGTGACAAAAGTGCAAATAATCGTGAATTTCTTTACAAACTCATGTTAAATCATTTTAGAGATATTAGAAAAATTCATTTCCCAGTTAAAATACACTAAAGTGGTGTTAACAGTGTATATGAACATTCTGCATTAACATAAAATATTTTCAATTTTATACTGGTTTTTCTTGTGAGAAAATCAAATATCACGTTGTTAAACTCAATTTCTTTTGTGCAAATATTATCGTACTTATGATCAATTTTATCAATTGAATATACACAATTGCACAATGTACACAAAATATGAATGAGGACACACAAACTTTCAATGCTATATTTAGGTAAGTCGAATGCGTCAATTGACCTCCAAATACAAACGTCATTCTGTTGTCAACTGCCACAATTTTGTTGTAGTTGACATTGGTGGTATGCATTATATTTATGCAGAAAGCCATTTTACCATTTTAGTCTCCTTCACTTAATTTACTTGTGGGAAGAAGTGCGTATTATTTAATTTTTATATACTGTAACATTTTAAAAAATAATTTATTCATTGGCAAATTTAGTTACTTGTAAAATTTCTAAAAAATCCATAGTTTAATTAATAATTTAGATCAGCATATATTTAGTTTCATGAAATACAAGTTACTGGTTCTTAACTATAACAGAGTATTATATATTAGAAAACCTGACCATATAAACTACTCATTGTTACGATTTAATTCACTCAATTAGATTTTATAACTATTACAAACACGATATGCAAACATGATATTAACTTGTATCAAATTCCTACTTTTGACACAAATAATTTACAAGTTTATCAAAATAGTTTTTATATGAAGGTCTTTAACAAAATCAAATGTCTAAATGATTTTCCTAACATTTATATTATTAAACATTTCTATAGTGTTTACTTATACAAAGTATTTTGAAAGATAATAACACTGAAATAATATAAGAAAATAATTGCACATAAAATTTTATGTAAAAACGTTATGTGTAAATGTAATTTATATCCTTCTAAATAATTAATAATTATAAATTACTGTATTAAAAAATACATTCTCTTAAATATATAACTACTTTATACGTAACAATCCAAAACAATACCATCAGAACTTAAAATAACTTTGTTTTTTCCCTTTGTCCTTGAATCTAATTCGAATACAGACGCAATTGAAACCATTTGGATTGGTACAGAAAATAAAAGGTTGTAATGTGAAACGAAAAAGAGAATCAGTCAATTTTGAAGAAAATATCAGAGAATTTGAACTGAGTGTGAACTGGGTGGTTTTTTCTATCTAGTGTTATGTTTTCAACATTTGAGATTGCATGATTCAAGAATATTTACACAATGTTTCATTTGTTAAATTCAACCAAAATATTTCACATAAATTTCTAACTTATATACATTTTACCTATAAACTTAATGCAATTAATATGTTTTAATAAACAATTTAAATTTAATTTGTTATAACATACTAAAATTAACAGCTTATATATTTTTAAAAATCTTTCTGTATTAATTTTTTAAATTAATTATATGAAATTATATTAATTTTAAAAAAATTAATCACACACACACAATTTATTAGCCGTATTTTAATTGCTAATAAATAAGCCTTAATGTTTTAAAGTAAGTAAAAAATTACTTTCCAGTGTGAAATTTATAGAATATAATGAGTATAATTACGCATACATATTAATTACGTTTGAAAACTTAATTCATAAAAAATGCATTGATGTGCATTATTTCTTATATTTCAACATGGAGTAATTCATGTTGAAAATATGAAGTAATGCAATTATTTACATCGATAAAAAGTAAATCTCATATTAAATGTGATTATTATAAAAGATGACTTGGTTAAAATATTTGTCATTCTAATTTTTAAATTTTGAATCTGTTGTGTTTGTTTGTTCTACCATTTGTCATATATTTTTTTAACAGTTTTTATCATTAAAATATATATTTTAAAAACTCAATATATGTAAAACTATGTCAAAATAACATTTTAACAAGCAATACCTCAAGAAAACTGTTATTTACTGTTTGACTGTTATTTACTGTATCTATTAAAATGATGTATAATTATTTTACATTTTGTTTGTTTAAGTTGTTTCACTAAATATCTGAATATTATTTCAAAATTAATTGTATGCTTTTAATTATCTTAAATAGTTTATTTCAAAAAATTATTTCGTGAACATAATCACTGTAGCAAAAAGGAATTTTATATATAATGAGTTTAATTTTTAATAATAATACAATACATGTATTTGCATACACAAGTTAAGAAAAAAAACTTTTACAGTTTTTAAAGACCCAAAACCATATGAACTACAGAAAGTGTAGCCTATTATTAGCCCTATTAGTCCTTGAAATAATCACCATCCTCATCCAGCACCTTCTGCCAATGTCTCTTCGGCTGTGCAATCCCTTTATGGTAAAACTTGGGTGCTTAGGACATGTTGTTACATTTTTTTAATGTAGAGTTTGCAAAAAGCATTGAAATTCCCAAAAGAGTGGACAAATGATTTATCAAACGTTTTCAGTGATATCGGCAGTACTGGATGTTCTGAGTCTGCAATCATATTCCATGCTGTGGCATTGTCTAATAATTAAACAGATTTCTGATACGTTGTTATTTTATACTGATCTTAAAATATATTGTGTCAAGAAGCTTGTGGTCTGAAAATATGAAGTTTAAGAAACAGGTTATATATTGGTGTCTTTAAATTGCTCTCTTAATATGTAGTAGAGAGATTTTTGAACTGCAATACAAAATTGTGTTACAAAACTACCATGCATATACAACACATTGTACAACACACTATACATACTATCTGAATGATGCTGAGAAATCAAACCTTTTGCATTATTTAAGTAAAGGTATGTAACAACAAGCCTTCAAGATACCTCCCAGATGTTAACATAAAGCTTGTGTTTCTCATTTAATATGTTGTTGTTGTATGATTTTAAATATAGGTTGTTGATGAATCAATTGTAGAGGTATAATAAAGTCACATATTAAGATAAGATAAAATTTTATGATACATACTATAACTACACATAAGAATAAATAAATTAGCAGTAATCAAATCATCTGTTATTTATCGTTACATCAATAAAATAATTTACTCTTTCTATATAGAAATTCAAATGAATATTTTGTTTGTCATTTACAGGGATTTATTGCATGCAAGGAGTTATCATTACATGTATATCATAGAGAAAAACAATAACAGATCCAAGGCGAATTCTCCCATTGAATGGCAAAAATTACCAAAGTTCATTCCGCCCACCCTATTTAGTATTCAGCGTGCCTGACAGCAGGTAGGAAGATCCTGAGTTCGAATCCCAGTTTGAGCATGGATGTACATTCTCTCTCTTTACTGTCCTTGTCACTTCCTTATATAAACGGGTTGTGAATGACAGCCTATCCTATAAAGGGTTACCTATGGCATGTGTGTACTGAAGAAGTAAGACTCCACACCAAATTACGATTACAGTTGGAAAAGTGGAGTGGCGCACTCCATATTGGAAGCCTATCTGGCACAAGACAACTACAACCAAAACGCAATTTTTCATACATAAATTTCTTTAAATTAGTATTCAAATGAAGAGGATAAACGTATAAAGAGCTAATTCAAATTATTGGAGAAATTAAAGGTCTGGCGTCTTTACTATCAACATATTAATTGCAACAAAGTCTAAAATTAATCACTTTCGTAATACTTTAAAGGTAGAAAAAATCAACATAAGATAAAATTATGATTTATTTTCCTTTCACATGTTTTTATGAAAATTGCTGCAAATAAATTTGTAATGTTTTAGGAAAAATTAAAACACTAATTACTTTTATTTGTTTTAATTTAAAAGACATCTTTTTAAAGGAGATTTTTATTGAAATAAATAAAAGGAATGCTGATTCATATTATTTAAATTACATTTCAATTACATAACCCTATGAATATCTTTTGATAGTAATTAAGTTATCAATATATGATGATTAATTGTCTAAAAATTAAATTTTACACAGGTGTTCATGCAAAAAAAGTTTTTGGAAAGTTTTTATGGTGTTATTTCTGTAATAGAACATTTTACGAAGTTAAACGTGAAAATGTTGACAAAAAATTGAAACAATTTCGTATAAATCATAAAAAATGGAATAATTGCTTCTTTTTTGAATGAGTTAGACAATTTTATGAAGTTATTGTTTATTGATGAAATTCTTATTACTATATGTAAAGAGAATAATATTCCTTTGCATTAAATTTGGAAAAGTAAAATAATGTTGATAGTTATATTAACAAAAATATTTTAATTAAATAAACTTAAATAAATTTGTCGAATTTTTGGTTTAACCTTAAATGTGTTTAATTAAAATCTAAGTTGTAAAAATTCAATAATAATATAAAATTTGCTTAATTTATCAGTTTTGAAAATTCTTGTTGCTTTATTAATCTATCGAATTTTTCTACAAATTTTTAGTTTGATTTATTTTCTATTTGCTTGCCAGAAAGAGAATAATCTTTCAACATTTTAAGATAAAATATCTTACATTCTAATCCCATTACTTCTTCTTCAATTTTAAATGCAGCAAAATAATCTGTAGGAGAAACAGTCATTTTAAAGTTTCGACTTATATAATTGCTATGTATATAAGAAATCAAAATAAGTGTGATTCAATTTTTTATTAAAATGTATTTATTGATTTTATCCTGTAAATGTGAAAGTAATTATGCATTCAAGCCATGTATTACAATAAGGGAAACAGCAATAATATTTATCTTTTTCCTCGAATAATATTTTTAAAATCTTCTAGAATATGCAATTCATTACAATTCTGGAATATACAATTCATTATATAGATAATATTCCTTAATTATTGAAACAAAACTTTAAATGAAATGCTAAATCAGTTATTAATACAAACTGCTTTCAGCTCATTTTTTACACCATTAAACTTATTTTCGACTTAGCGTAATAAAAACTTCATTTAAATTTAAATAAACATTTTGATTAACGCTACAATATGTTTTTAAAATATTGTAATTACATGTTCTTTCATAACTTTTCCTTCTTTTTACATTAAAAAAATGACGAGAGTCGATGATACGATGAATACGATGATCTAAAAGTAAATTTAAAATTTGTTTGTAAGTTAATGGAAAGTAACGATTTTTTCAGTTACTTATTCTTTTTAGATTGAACATATAAAAATAGTTATTAGAGTTATAGTTGACTTTTAGTGTAAGGAATAAAGTATTGTGTTAAAAGAATTCTTATTTTAATACAAAAAAGATGAGAGAACAGTTTCTCGTGAATTAGGAATCACTATAAGTAAAATGTAGCACCATGTTGCAGTTTTTAAATAAGGTAAACATTGAAGAAATCATAAGCATTATTTTTCGGTAAAGAATCTTATATATAAATTGATAATTTATTAATGTTTTATAAACTTTTATTATATATGTAAAATAAATTTAATGACAATGCAGTTTCTAACTTTCAAGAATATAATTAAATTTTATTTGTTTTAATGTATTTCATAAAGCTTTATACTGTAAAACATAATCACATTCCAAATCATAAATAGAGCATAAGATGACTAACACGCACTTACATAACTCAATGTTTAAATAAATGATTTTTATTAGATCATAAATCTATAATTCGAAAATGACCAAAAGTATTATTTTGATGTAATAAAACACAGAACTTTTCTAATTTATGATTAAAAAATATAAATAAACAGATTAGTTATAAATAGATATTTCAAGTACTGTAAGCTGTAGTTGGATGAATATTTTTAATACAATACATATTTTGTACTTATCTGGAAGTATTTTCTTATGATTAATTTCTGACATTCTTTCTTTCAACCTATCAGAAAGCAGTTATTAATAATTTAAAATTATTAATCATAACTGATTATATAATTTATTGTAAATAATAAATGTAGATGTAGTAATATTTAATACTATTGTAATTACATTCGCATAATAAATAAATGCTAATGAAATGAGCTAAATGTAAATTATATTATAGCAAAATATAATAAAATTAAAATCTAGCTTTGAAAACATAAAAAATTTAATTCTGAAAGCTATAAATCGATGCAAAGTATAGTCACAAGTATAGTATTCTGTAGTATTCTGCTTATTGTAACTTTCTATTAGGCTTTACAGACTACTTGTAGTCAACGTTTTAGAGATTACTAGTTGTAAAAGCTATACTGACTACTAGTAAACAAAGCTACAATGACTACTTGTAGTCAACTCTCTAATGACTACTAGTAGTCAACGATTGTAAGAGTGACTTTTGTTCTTGTCTTTATTCCAGAATCTGTTGGACGTTGCTCTGCTACATCCTGTATGCACATATGTTAATTTGTATATTTGAGGATTTTCCACCCTTGCGAAAGGTGAAATAGCCCATTTTCCACAAAAAGTCTTCCCAGAAAACTATTACGGTATGAATGCATCGTTAAAGAAACCTTCTACAAAGTTTTATTAAAGAATTGTAATCTAAGTGTCTTATCCTTAGGTCACATGAATACTGCCCATTGTCTGTAAATAATCCTCTGGAAAGGGTATTTTATTTGATGGATAATAAAATAGCATTTCAGCACATTTACACTCGTCACTGAGAGATGTCAAATGAAAAAATTCTTAAAATAAAATTAGATGGCAAATATCAAATTTAAACTGAATTAAAATTTTAAGGCAAATATTAAATCAAAGTTTGTTTGTTTTTTTTGGATAAAATGAAAAATGCAAAAATCTTTTAAATAAAATTACTTACTTTACTCAGCATTATGCATGCTTTAAAATCTATGTATCTATTTGATATTCTAAGAAAACCTAATGAAGTACTCAACAGGAAAGTAATGCTTCCTGTATGGAAAATAGCTGTCTACTTTAGAATATCTATTTACAACACTTATAGTTTAAAAAATTTGGTAGACTAGTTTGCTGTTGCAAAAATTAATGTCTTAAGTAATTTAATATAAATTAAATTAATGTCTTGAGTCAAAAATTTTATCATTTATGTAACTGAATAAATCATTTTAATATAATTATTATTTTATTTTAATATATTGTGGCATGGAAATTTAATTTTCAGAAAGAAGAGAGGAAAGACACAGCATTTAAAATTTTCTATCATCGTCATTTTGTTGAAATATTTTTCTAACTTCTAAATATCTACTAAGCAATTTATTTAGATAGAAATTGATCCTATCGAAATAAAATTTGATCTGATAGCACAACGATTAAAACTTTGAGTTTCAATTTAACATTTTGTTGTTATGATTTTAACAAGTTTATAGCGTTGCTACTGTGGTGTATCAAAATAAGAAGTATTTCTAAGCTAATTAATTATTACATTTAAAAAATACACCACATACACACAGCATTACACTCCTATTTACAAATAATCACATAGAAGAAAATAGAAATTTAGAATCTCAGCATTGAAACACTCACCTATTCTCTTTGAAGTCTACCGTCCGAATCCTTGATTTTCCCTCACACGCTCTTGAGATTTTCTTAAGTAGCAGAACCGCACACCATCAAATAAACCTCGTTGGTATAAACTAACATAAGAGTGATAAAACAAATCATACCAAATCAACTACGAGAAAATAAAATGAAGTAATTTAAATATTCGGAGAAAATGTTAATTGTCTTTAATTTTCAAACCAAATGCAGTCGTAAGCCATGTTTTTAAATGATTAAAGCAATTTCTTGAAAAAAGAAAACTATGCTATATTTTAATTTCTTTGCTTTTCAAAATAAATTTTCATAATTTTTGTGACTGAATCGGTTGAGTTTATGATTATTCTAACTCCCTTTCTTTTATATTTTCAGTTTTTTTTAATTGCTTCTAATGGTTCCAATATTTCTTTAGCTTAAGCACTTCTTCCGATATAAATTTGCTAACCATATGTCTCAAAATTTTATTAGACTCTACAAAAACGTCTCTTTCAAACTATTTTTCATAAATTTATCTAAAAACAGTTCAACATTGTAAGTTTAAGTTTATCTTCGTACCCCATAATTATTATCTTGTTAATAAACTAAGATTGCACATTATTTATTGGTTATAGATTTTCTACTTAATATTATTTAATGAATCGATATGCTTCACAAAACTGTTTCGTTTATCCATGCAACAATAAGTGATATCCAATAAGTTATTTTGTAGAACAGTAAGTGATTTTAACAATTGAGATTAGATGGTTTTACATGGTGTGTCAGCTTACAAATTCTTGTTGTGGATCGGCATTAAAGTAATGTGTGATCTGCAGGCCAGTGTCCATTTGATAAAATATGGGCTAGTCATAGAAAACTTTAGACATCAACAAATTATTACATATGGCAAATGAGTCTTCAAAGAATGGTATCAAGGAATCCATGTTCTTACGTTGTGCTGCGAATACTGCAATGCATGAAAATCCAAATGTCGATGCTGTTTCCATAATGGAATGACCTATCTGTCAATCTCCAATGATTCGGTCACAATCAAATCCGCTTAAACCTACACCTTTTATCCAGTTTTTTTTCACATTTATGTGTATATATATATATATATATATATATATATATATATATATATATATATATATATATATATATATATATATATATATATATATATATATATATATATATATATGTATGTATGTATATATATATAACCTAACCCTAATATGTTCCAGAAATCTCCGTTTTGAACCCTGAGAGAATTAATAAATTTTATTAAGTGAATTTTAATTATACAAAACATCAAAATTTCATCAGTAGTGACGTTAATGTTTTTATTTATCATTAAAATTACTAATAAATTATGGAAGTAAATTAAGCTTTTTACTTCTTTTACAATGCAAGGATAAATTTACAGCCTAATTGTGAAAGGAATACTTTTTTTACATTGTTTAACGCGATTTATTAAGGGATAATTTTTTTACATTGTAAATTAAAACTTGTAGATCATAAAATTTCAAAATGAATTAATTATTATGTAATTGATATAATATCTGTTTTGGAATCATTTGCAAATTTTATAAACTCACTGATTATATAAAATACTTTAGACTACTGTCGCTGATACTAATTTAATGGTTAAATCACAAAATCATGGTTTTATTCGTATTATTATTCATTAATAACTGATTAACACATATTTGTTTCCAATGAAATTAGAAAATTCCATCTGTAATTATCTATATATACCTCTGTGTCTATATTTAATGAGGGATTGTTAAAAGAAGATATGCGCAGAAAATTGTAGTAAATGTTTTCAAATTTTATGTCAGCTAAATAACAAGTCATTTGAATATCAGTAAATCTCACATGTTTTGATATTCAATTTAAGTAGGTGAATATTTATTTATTTTTCTGAATTTCAAAATAAATATTAGTTTGACATACTAATGCATTAAATATCTTTCATAACATTTATTAACTATAAAAAATATTCAGTATTATAATTTATGACAGGAAATATTATCGGAAAGAATATTCTTATCGCAGAAGTTTAATAATTTTATTTATTACAGTACTGTAACTCTGAGGTCATATTTTGATTCATTAGTAAAGATGAACGGATTATATCTGGAGAAATTGAGGAGAATTAATGAATATTTGATAAGAGTTTGTATAAAAGGTTTTGAAGAGTGTCGTTAGAATCCTTATTTGTGCTGAAAATTCTAAGCATTTAATAAAAGCTATATTTTAATTCAGAAATAATCATTCATTTCAAAAGTTCATTTTATTAATGTAGGAATGAATTTAAATTATTTATAATGGAATCTCATTTATCACTTTTGTTAGAATACCGTTTAAGATGAATTTTACTCTTCATATAATAAATTTATAAAGTTGTAATTTCCCATTACATATTGGGAAATAAATAAAATTATGTTGCCAAAAATTTGAAAAAAATCCCACATTTGTATTAAATATTTGCAAAGGGTTATTCATAAAATATGTTTTGTAAAATTACTATTTTATCTTCTTGCAATAATTTATAATTCATTTTTGAAATATATTTAGTAATTTCATCTTTCAAAAATAAAATACTTTTTCCTATTCTTCTTGATTTGAACAAATTGTGTTAGGGGATAGATTTATAATAACAATTGAAGAAGAGTCTTCAGGGTTTTTTCGTTTGTGATTCATGAAAAAAGTCAAATATTTATTTTATGTTAATGTACAGGGTTGATATTAAAATGTATTTCAGCTACCTTATACAGTTAGATCATCCATTACTCGGTAAAAAGTAAAGTTTTACTTGCAAATATATATATATATATATATATTATCTATTATATATATATATATATATATATATATATATATATATATATAATAGTATTAAAACAGTGTTCGAAGAAGCCTAAGATTATAAATTTGGTCACTACCACTATTGAACAATGAAAAATGGATAACGTATTATGGAAGGGTGCTTGGGAGATGGTCGGATATTTGGGAACATGCGAGTTTGCCCATAATGAATGAAAGCCTTTTTGGAAGGAAGATTGAGAGTAAGAAATTCAAATACCTCACATGACCTTCAGGATATTAAGTTAGAATTAACAATCTATCAAAAGTAGTTACTATTGTAAACATTAAAAATTGAATTCGAACAAAATTGCATAATGGTACTACATTCTTATTAAATGCACAAAAAGCTGAATTTACGGATATGTACTTCCAGATGTATTAAATTATTGACTCAAGTTAAAAGGATTATAAAGTTGTGTGGGAACAAGTAGGAATCTGAAAATGTGACTAAAAGTTAAAGTACAAATAAAAACCTATGTAATTTTGCTGATTAACCATAAAGTGGTTATTTATTTCCTTCCATTTCAGATCATGGCTACATCAGTTTATTACAATTCTCATAAAATATTCATGACTTCAGATAACGTTTCATCTAAGTCACACATAATTAATTATGATATCATATTGAGATGGCGTCGTAAATCTGACTTGTTGACGAATTTGATGCTTGCCTTCAAATCGTATTCTTTGTGAAGCAACAAACAAGGCGAGGGTCACAGTAAAATGTCTGAGAGTATTGTCAAAGTTTGTTAGTAAACCGATTTCATATATAAGGATTAAATCATCGGTTTGCAAAGCTTTTTTCTATTGATTCAAGCCATTAACAAGCTGACAATACAACAGCAGATAAATGAAAATGAAAAAGTCAATTCAAAACACAATCACTTTATAGTTAGCTTAAATCCTCAGCAAAGACGATTTAAATTTTTAAAAAAATTATTAGTTAATAAAATTCTAAATTAATGCTTGAAATATTTTTAAATTTCAAAGCTAATGCCTTCAAATCTTACGTCATTTGCTTACTCCAAAATTATTTACTACATTTTGTAATTCTTATTATATTTTATTTTGTATATTTTCCTTTTCTTCATTCCTACATATTTAATCGCGCGTCATAAAAATATTATTCACAACTAACTTAATTTCATACGTGAGAGTAGCATTATTTTATAAAATAAATATATTATTACAGTTGTATCATATATGTTACTTTAAAGAAACTATATTAATACTTACTAATATGTAAATGCATAAATTATTTTACTTAAATTTAATCTGAGAAAGCAAACAGCATTTTAAAAAACAAAAACATTTGCATTGTTCTTTTATGACACAAATAGTATTAAACACAATATTAAAAATTACATCATAAATTTTATGGAATCCACTATTTCAAAAAATATCATATAGATATAAACAAAATTGTGTTTGTATAGATGTAGAAAAAAGTTAATATTAGGCATACGTATCATTAAGAAAAGATAAATTTTTATGCCTGCTAAAATAAATTTTAAATCACTTAAATATTACATAACCATAAATAAAACAATGCCATAAAATGAATTACTGGACAATGTGTATTTATTCTTTTGTTTTTTATAGAGTATTCCCTACGTCTGAAAAAATTAAAAGTAATTTTGTGGTTACCGAAACATGTCTTGTGCTTAATCCTTTGTATAACATTGATTTCTTCTTTAATGTAATACTCAAAGGAACATTAGGTAATGTCTTCCCTTTAAAATTTATGTTTATTTTAAACAAATCAGAGAATGAAATAAATGAATGTAACATTTAGAAATGCTGATTTATTTATAGAATGATGCTTAAAATAATTCAATGCAGTATTTATATAAGAAAATTTGAAGATTAATTTATGAAACATTTCTTTAGAGAAATGTAAACTTAGAGGATTAGTCAAATAATAATAGAATGTTCTTAAGAATGCAGTGATTTCCATGGAGAATATTCTAGAGGGAAATTTTAAAGTTTAAATGTCAACTTTAAATGACTCACACAAAGAAATAGAAATGCTAAATTTTCTGACAGCAATCTGTCTTTTATAGAATTTGATGTGCATTCTCATAACATTAATTGGACTGAATTTTTAAAATTTAGTTGAATTACTCATTGCATTTATAATGATTATTTAAATACATGAATAACCCACATTAAATTTATCTACATTATTTCAGTTATTAGATAAAATCTATCCATTCTTTAATAAAAGAAATAATTTCAGTTTTTCATAATACTAAAGAAAATGAATTATTTTTAATGTGATGAATGGTTAGCAAATTTAACTAAGAATAACAAGTGTCAATGTAACTAAAACTAATGAAATAGGACATCAAAGATTGTTTTGCAAATTGAGTGTATTTGGCGATTTTAATTTCAATTACTCCATGATTACAACATCTTTTTTAACCTAACTCATTTTCCATAAGGTATATCAAACTTGTTCAAGTATAACATTTCAATATTAACTTTATTTTAATATTTAAATTTGATAGATTATTTCATAATTGTGCTGAAACTGCGTTATCATTTCTATAGATTTTTGTCTAAATATATTTCATTAAAATATAATCACCGATATATTTTATTTAATAAAAAAGAAATGTTAAAATCATTAATTTCTATGTATCAATTGTATTCATATTGAGTCAAATTTAAACAAGGCAGTTCTTACTCTTAAATATTTTATTTTTCAAAAGTGTGTTGAAATACTAAATATATAGTCTAAGAATACCTTAAATACAATTGGTTAGATTTATTTATTTAGTGTTATTAATAAATGGAAGAAAAATATTTATTGCACATATAATACTTATGCTTATACTTATGTATTTCATTAAATTCAAATGAATTTAATGAAATACATAAGTATAAGCATAAGTATTATATGTGCAATAAATATGCAATAAATGTGCAACAAATTTATATAAGCAGTTTTTAATTTTTATATTTTATAAAGAATTTCTCTATTCAAAAGGGTTTTTAATTTGAAAATAATAAAAGCAATAATGAAGGGCTTTATTCCATGTATATTTAAAAATTAAAAAACAACAAAAATATCTGTTATTCTAAATGATAAAAATTCAATTAGAAATTAACAGTACTAAAAATGAAAGCTTTAGTTGCATTTAATATTTTAAAACAATATGGTACTTATCATAGAAGATAAGAATCAAATAGTTGTCTAAGAAAAATATATCTGCAAATATTTGTTGGAAGTTTTCTATGTCATGGCAAGGAAACATTGGTTATATTTACAATGCTAGGAAAGCTAAGTTGGTAAAATTGTACTAGAAATTTCATGCAAATCTCTTCTATAAGAGTTACTAAACAAACATATCTATTAAAAACCATAAATTTTTACGTAATAGTTTTCAAAATTGGAAATGTTCCTCTTTCAAAAGAGTGAATTTGTTTTCATGCAAAACATTCAAAATTATGTTTTACATTGTCAATAACATTGTATATTTCAACTTTTCTTTACCACTATTAAACATTAAGCATGGATATATAAATTAGTCTGATTTCTCAGTTTTCTTTGTGAACCTTTCTCAGCTGAACATTAAAATATTCCATACAATCTTAAATATAAAAAATTCTGAAAATTATGAAATATTTTTCCATAATTATTTCGTTTGAGACAAAGATGTGTTATTTTGTGAATACAATTTAAAATCATTATCGTGTTCATGACCTATCTGTTGTCTGAGAAGGGGTATTTTTGGGCGGAATGGGTGATGTGCGTTGTGAGTTTATTTCTAATAAGGCCTGTGAAGACTAGCTGTGAAGACTACTCCATTATGTTCAGCTTATACAAACAGACTCCTAGTACTAAGTCAAACTTCTTTCTTTGGTGTCTTCTCTTCAGGTTAATTGAAAATTCTCATTTCTCTAAACATGAATGCTTTTTTTCTAATGTTAATTTTCGGATTCATGGGGAGTACTTAGATCAGCTAGATAGCCCCAAAATTAGTGACAATATGCACTTATTATTATATTTCAAAAACAATATGTTATCAGATTAATTTATATCCTTTAAAATATCGTATTCAACTTTGCAATTAGTTTATTGCGAAAGATTCCTTAAACTGGACTTGGAAATCATATGGAATGTTCAACAGTCCGATCAAATCAGGGATAGCCAAGAGGGAGTGTAATCCTTGGCTTGTCAAATTTGGTGAACGCGATTACAAAATTCTATTTAAGAGGAAATGCAAATTCATTTTCATGAACAAGCCTAATTTCTATTACAATCTTACGTGGGAGTTCATCTTTAGGATTTCTAGTATTAATGAAGACATCGGGTTGGTTTATGCAACAGTATGGTTATGGTTATATATTATATGAAATATAAAGTTATCTTATAACTGTATATATATATATATATATATATATATATATATATATATATATATATATATATATATATATATATATATATAACTAGCCCAAAAATATTATTAGTTGTGATATATAAAATAAATTGAATCCCTGTGGCTTATTGGTAGCATTTCATGCTCTCAAAACACAGCTCTGAAGGTCGATTCTCAGGCTGGGAAAGATCAAGTCAGCCATTCATCACTTCAGTGGTTCGTTAAACTGAGTACCAAGCATGCTTGGGAACTCTAATTTAAAAAAAACAGAGGATGAGTACTGTAGTCTTTGGCCAAAATTTCTGTTATGCCACATTATTTAGTTTAAGAAATAAAGAAAATTAAAATGAACATATGAAGAAAAATATTACATTATTGCATATATATGATAATTATATAAAATTATATTTCAAACATTTTTGGTGATAATTTCTTGAATTTAAAATATTACTAATTTAACATCTATTATTTTTTAAATATTCTGTACCCCAAATTAGTTTGTAAATGTTAAATGTATTCAAAATTGCTTAATAAATTCGTAGGTATTTTTCATTTTACTAAAAGATTAGAAATATTTATAAATATAAAAAAAGTTCTTTTCTGAAAAATTTCTAGGAAAATATCTTATGACATACCTTAGTTATTTTTTAAAAGAATATCACATTTATAATAAATTACAAGTAAAAACTGTAAAAATTTATTTTTTAAATAAATTTTAGACATTTTTAATTATTTTAACTATTTTTTTAAAAATTCTTATTTTATAACATTTTAGAAACTTCTCATTTTTACAAGCAAAATAATAAAAATGAAAACTTTTGTACAACATATAAACTAGTCTTAATTTGAGTTTTATTTTATAAAATAGATGCTTCATAGATTTTGGCTATTTTGAATGCTTTTTTGAAATTTTCCTTTTTATAGACTCATTATTTACATGATTTTTAAACAAATAATTAATGTAATTAAATTATTAATATAATTAAATTGTGTGTATGTGTGTTAAATATAATTAATTAATATAATTAACTTATATGATTATTGCAATAAAAAAGTATCATTCTATTTAGTTTTACGTAAAGATGCAATTAATTTATTTCATAAATATATACTTATCTTTTATATCAGAGTTTTTGTAACCAAGAAAGAGAACACATAATTTTAAATTAACAACATTGCTTTATAATTTTATAGAAAGTGCATTATACATAATGCTTAAAATAAGCATCATGAACAATTATTTGTATTAATGATTGACATTCTTACAGAAATTTATGTACTAAAGTTATATATATAAATATAATTTGCAAATTCTATGTACTTTCATAAAATTTTAATGCAACATGCTGGATTATTTGTATTATAACACAAAAATAACAAAACCACTTCTTTAAAAGCTTTTTTGTATTATATTAAAAACAAACGAATTTAAAACACACAATTTTATTCAATCGAAATAATAAGACTGTAAAAATAGTAATATATTAATGAATTAAAAATCGTGACACAAATATTTGTGGTGATATACTGTTATAAACTAGAGTTATAAAATCTATTCAGCCCGAATGTAAGTCTTAAAAGCAGTTCCAACTAAGTGCTTAATTTATATCCTTTAAAATATCGTATTCAACATCGCAATTAGTTTATAGCGAAAGATTCCTTAAACTGGACTTGGGAAATCATATGGAATGTTCAACGGTCCGATCAAATCAGGGATAGCCAAGAGGGAAGTGAAATCCTTGGCTTGTCAAAGTTGGTGGATGTGATTCCGAAATCCTATTTAAGAGGAAATGCAAATCCATTTTCCTGAATAAGCCTAATTTCTATTCCAATCTTAACGTGGGAGTTCATCTTTAGGATTTCGTGTATAAATAAAGACATCGGGTTGGTTTATGCAACGGTATGGTTATATATTATATGAAATATGATTCTTTTATAACTGTATATATATGTGTGTGGAGGGAGTTATAACAGTATCATATATGCATTTACAATAAGAGGTTGAAAATTTTTTTTATTTCATCACGGAAAATAATGAAATAATAGATAATAAAATATTTGTGTAGAGAGTAAATTTCTAAACATTAAAGATGAAAACTTTATTCAATAATAAGTAATGTACATAAAAGTTATTATTCGAAAAATATTTTGGCACTATTATTTATAGAAATAAGCAAATGCACTTATATTTCGACAATTTTAAGCAATATTATTTATTCTATTTACGAAAAAGAATTTATTTTGTTACTTAAATATATAAAAAGAGTTGATGTACTTAAATTAGAGAATTATTTTTTCTAATATGTATACAAACATTAGTCAGAATTATTAACATAAATTGTTTTCTCGTGAAAGATTTATAATATATTCTCTATTATTCTTATATATATATAATATATATATATATATATATATATATATATATATATATATATATATATATATATATATATATATATGTATATATATATATATACATACATACATACATACATATATATATATATATATATATATATATATATATATATATATAGGTGTGTGTGTGTAGTGCGTCTATCAGGAACATTTACACTGCTACAAAATACTGAAAAATAACTGTTGACTAAAAGTTAAATTTGGTTTTTATAAGTAGAATGTAACTTTTTTCTATTATATTTGTAACTTATTATGCTTTACATTCTTTCCTGTATAATGCTCAAAAACAATATTTAACGTAAATTTCCGTTGCCCCCTCTATTCGGCTAAGTAATTATGACAAAAATTTCAAATGGAATAAGTAATAATTTATTAGCAATAATTTTCGTTTGAAATTATTATTGCAAATACATTTACGGCCTATGTTTTCTTTTCATACGGAAATATTGCTAAGGTAATTAAAAACATGGGTTGTTCTCTTAATCATAAGTTACTTATAATTAAAAAAGTAATTTCTTGTTAATAATAATTTTTAGTTTGGAAATATTTTGAAAATTATGAATAGATCTTCATAAATTAAAAAAGGTAAAATATCTACTTTAATAAATTATTTAAAATATAAATACCTTTGCTGATCCATTGACTAAGTTGGTGATATACTCACACTCACGATCAACATTTGCTAAATTATTTCCTTGATTAGTTAGTATTCAGCACCGAAATAAGGGAAAAAGTAGAATAATTTTGAATGGACCAATTTATGAACCAGTGATTAAAGTACAACCAATAAAGACAGCCTGTTTTTTATTTTCTTAAGATTATGTTAATATCTTTTTAACTATTATTTACTTTATAAATAATAGTTAAAAAATTTATTTCCGCCCTTAATTGGCATTTGAGTAAAAAAATCCTGATAACTAATTTTCATAAAACGTTTATTGCAATTTCTGTTCATAAATTGACTTTCAATACATATAGTGCATTTAAATTAAATTGGTGGTAATTTTGGTCAAATAATTTAGAAATTTCTTTATTGTTTATTGCAGGGTAAAAGAACGTATATATTCAGATGATAATTAAAGTAATAAAAATACTTTTAAATTTCAACGGATCTTTTACAAGCATAGTGTACGATCATCTCTAGAATTTAATACAACTTGGACGTGTCTAGGAATCAATTATATAGATCCCAAATAGTGTTTAGAGACCATTGCACCATTTTTAATGGAAATATTGAGGATATATTAGAAGGGCTGCCAATTTAGGAGATTGATTAATTATTGAAGATTATAATACGTATGAAAACAGCTCAATCATGTTAGGGCTGGTTGACTGTGGTCGTAAATGGATTCTTAACTTGATTTCAGAGTTCATTAAATCCTGAATGGTCAAAACCTACTGCATAGATAGGTGTACCCTCTTGAAAAATTTTATGTTTTGTAGAAAACTAAGTTTGTGTCATAGGATGAACCTAATCATCTAAATTTTCCATACACTTCTCGCCATTGATCTTTTCTTTAAGGATTACTTTTATTTCTTCACGCATTTCTGCCCATATCAAGATGAATCCACATCCATGCTTTATCATAAGAAAGAAAAAAATCATATTCAAACCATTGTGAGGTTATGATTCAAACATGCATCAAATCTGTTGTAGGGAAAAAAGTGTGAAAGACTATACACCAGAGTATGTCATTTTGCTGCATTTATAAATAGAGCATGTTTTAGGATACAACTTAAAGATAAGTTTTCTATCTTTAAGTTGTATCTAAAACATACAGCTAATCTACCTCATACTACTAGTATGCAAGTACCTAAGTACATCTTCTTAGTATATGTACTTAGATCAGTGACAAAGAACTGGTGGTTGCGGCTTTTTTTTAAAAGGTGCCTTCAAACTATGATATTTACAAATGGATAAATCAAATTCTGATTGAGCATTGCGATTGTTTTGTTGCATTCTAGTCATAATAATACACTTCAATACCTGTCAGTGTCTTCCTCAGAGGTTCTTTTACAGTCCTCTACTTTTACTTCTCCGAGTTGTCTTACCATTCAGTGTGTATAATTTATCATAACTTTAGATACCGTACTTGTTAGAAGGAGGAAAAATTTGGATGTTTCCGTTGCCCTTGCTTCAGCTAGACACCAGCAAGATATGCCTCGTTTGAAAATGTGAGAGTTCCTACACTTTCTGTATTTGGAAAAATATTCAAATCTTACAGGACTTCAAAAAATCTACCTCATACTTCTAGCATGCATAGATTTGTATTTATAAAAAACTAGTAGATGCTATATTATTTTAGTGTGGATGAACTGCACTCAAATATTTGTTCACAAATTATATATATATATATATATATATATATATATATATATAAATATACATACATACATAAAGATACTTAAAAAAATGTTTCATAACATTAAGTTTCTATTTCATTTAAAACATAATTTTTAATAAATAAATAGTATCAGTTAATTTGAAATATATCAATTGATTTTAAGTAAAATACTTTTTTCACTATCCCTAAAGATGCATTTTTATTATAATTTTTTAAGTTTGTATCGATACACAGTAAATATAAAAGAAATAATTAAAATAAACATGTACAAATTTAAACATACTTAACATTCGTTTCCATTTCTTCAATTTCAAGTAGGGTGTGCGTTTATTCTCTAAATTAATTAAACTGAAAATAGCATTTAAAAGCAGAAATGTTTTACAATTAACTGTTTAATAAATGTAGGATAAATTCAAATTTTTTCAATTCTTTTTAAGTAAAATTAAGTAGAAGTCTTAAAAAAATTCTGACATGAAAGGATGATCACTGAAACAATTATTCAATAATGTTGCCGTTTAGTTTTAGATAATTTCACCTAAAAGGAAATTTAATTAAAATTGTATATAAAGGTTTTTCTTAATTGATATGGAAATTACTTATAACTCAATAGACATTTAGTTGAATAAAAATAAGTTTATTAGAAATAGAGATAATTATATCAATGCAGTGTAATTTGACCTAGGGTTCAAATGTGAAATTATTCTACCTATTTGATTTTAACCTAAGCATTATGCAGATTTACGTTTAAAATGTGACTTAAAATGCCAGTGTAAGTAGAATAAACTTCATTTCCTTAGTTCATAATTAACACATGAAGTTTCTCACTATTCATAGTAAAATTTTAGTGACAATATAAACGAATAACGAATGACATACTAGTTTGTAATTCAAGATAGACATCACTACACTCTTCATAATAATACTACAGTAGTTTCTGTAACACTCAACGATCACTGTTATTTGAAATTTGAATACACTTCTATTCAAATATGAAGGACTTGAGACTATTATGTAAAGTGGATCCTATTAGATTCTAACAATGAAACTTTGAGAAAGAAATTTTAAGTTAAATTGACACATTTTGTAATTTAGGATAATTTAATGACTTTTTCAAATTTATAAAGAAAAACTAATTGTTTCATTAATCATATAACATCGTCAATCAAGTAACATAATCAGTTAAATAATACAAAAAAGATGAAAAAACATATTTTTATAATAATGTATTTCTTATATATATATATATATATATATGATATATTTATGACAATCTATCCTAATAAGGAATTTATTAAGATATTTTGGAGATTCCTAATGGAATGGAAGGTGCTCAATAAAAATGATATGTGATGATTAACAGTTCTAAAAAGGAATGTGGAAGATGTGACATGTATAACATCTTATTTTCTCAGATAAAGTACAGCTGATTAACCTATGATTATCTGATGCATTCCCACAGAAATCATTCTGATGGACTTAGAGAATACCATCAAGAAAATAAGGCACCCACATTTTCTTAATTACTAAATGAACTGCTGTGGTACTTAAGAATCATTACTCTAGTTTTACAAAATTTAGTCGTATACACCCAAATTCCTGTACATAAATATTATTGTACACACTGAAACAATGCTTAAATTCGTTTTGCAATTAATAATTAAAACTTTATGCAATTTAATTTCGCTCCTTTGATTTTCAATTTATAAATATACTGCATGAATTATTTATAAATATAATGCATGATTTATTGTAAAAATTGTTTTTCGGATATCTTCAGATATTAGTCGATTCAAGGCCACATCATGTTACGGTAATTTTGCATACTCATAATGGCCATACATGATTTCGATTTTTTTTAGGAAACTTTTAATATGATAGGGTAATGTCTTCTTAAACTATTTTTCGAATTTATACAAAACAAATTATTATTTGCTAAGATAGATATAATTCTGGGCTCCCCACTTGCAATTACTTTTATAATTAAAATTTTAAGATACAAACTTACAGTTCGACTAATACGAATTAAGCTCATTTAGTAATTGTTTTAGTAAGTCAGTCAAGAACATGATACATGATGTATAATTTTACAGCATGTCATTTGGAATATGAATTTCATATATATACATACATCTATATACATACACAAGTTTCATACATACACAAGAATATATATATATACATACACAATTTCATTCATTGTTACTCCTAGTTATTTCTACAAAAAAGGAATATAAAATACTATAATTATAAAAAAATGATCATAGTAAAATCTCCTGTGCTGTTTTAGTCTTTGAATTTTATTTACATGTAAGTTATTTAAATATAGTATATCATAAAGCAAGAAAGCACACAAGAAGTTTTGTCATGTACCTCTTATATTTGTTTAAATGCTATTTATGTAGTATTGTTTGCAAATTTCTAAGAGTACATTAGAAAGATAACAGAAAACCATAATCTCATTAGAAAGCATAATTATCTAGTTATCGTATGATTCGCTATGTTCTACATACATGATAATTTTATTCTTATATTCAGTAACGAATAAATTTTTTAATGAGAGATGCTATTTATCAATTCATTTACGTTGAAAAATAAGATTGCCTTGCAAAGAAACAAATTTAATTATTTTCTTTACACATCCTTAATTGAAACATATAGTTTTAAGGTACTTTTAGAAAAGTCCTTTTCTAATATAGAGAAACAAGGAGATTTCCTAGTAATCTCAGTAAAAGTAGTTTCTAAATTCGAAGCGAAACACACACATAATTTCAGTATTCATCTCAGTTCTCCAGTAATCCAAAAACACCGAAATAGGAGAATAATAAATATGAAATGTGGTATTAAGATAATAATGTGGTATTAAGATAATAATGTGGTATTAAGATAATAATGTGGTATTAAGAATTAAGTAAATCTTAAAATCTTTCGGAAATTGAGTATATAAATGAAATTCAAAAATTCCAGAACTGCCACAAGCTAATTACATATACTTTATTCATGTACAATCTGATTACTTACACAAATACATACATTTAAGAGTTAATTGCAATTGAATTTGTATAATATTTTCTTGTTATGAGTAAATTAAACATCATAACTTTCAATAATTTATTATCACTTTTAAACTACTCTCTCTCAAATTGAATAAGTATGAAATTTTAATACCATAAGGGTAACGTTTTCAATAATAAATTGAAACATGTAAATACTCAAAATGAGTCTAACGATACTTATATCAACTACTGTATTGATGGTTACGTTTGGTGGTAGAGAATATGGTATGTTAATAAATTTGATAAACTGAAAGGGGATTTTTAAGAAAACCTATGCATCTATATTTTATCAGTTGATATTACTCGAATTAACCAAAGTTCATATTGCAGAATTTGAAATTATCATACTCACACAGCTCATTGTTGATGAAAATACAGTAAATAAATACATGAAATACAGTTAATATATTTATATTATAATACTTATTTATATTTATAATACTTTAAAATTAAAAATGGAACTTAGAGAAGGAAACTAAAAGGGCAAAGAATATTCATAAATTAAAATATGCTGACATATTTTTTTAAAGTAACTGTAAGCTATTGACAATATATATGTATGTAATCAAAGTAATATATAAATTAAATACAAAAATATTATGTATTTAATTTAATTTATATGTTTAAATTTTAATAACTTATAAACAATATTTAATTACTATTTTTAACGCAGTTCAGCATTAAGCTATTCATAAAAATCTTAAGGAAAAAGAAAATCATTAATTTAACTATAAGGAAACGTGATTACAATTTAATAATATAACATGAAATTGCTTATATATATATATATATATAATATATATATATATATATATATATATATATATATATATATATATATATATATATATATATATATATATATATATATATATATATATATATATATATATATATATATATATATATATATATATATATATATATATATATATATATATATATATATATATATATATATATATATATATATATATATATATATATATACCTAAATTTTGCGTAGTAATTAAAGTTTCATATTTTTATAGGATAAATTTATATCATTATATTTATATAACACAATTAATAAAACTTTTAGATTCAATAAATTATGTTAGATTTTCTTCTTCATTTATATTTTACCTAACAGTAGTCTCTTTTCAAAAAAAATTCAAGTTTTCTAAATATTGGAAACTTTTTTCAAGAATAATAATCTTATCAAGTCATATTTTCTCAATTACAATTTCAAGTATTTTCCTTTATGAATATGTATTTTCTTTTATGAATTCCATTTTCCTTTTGTGAGTATACTTTTATTTAAATCAATAGCTTAAGTGTTCGCCAAAAGTTACCTATGACATTAACAGCTGTTACAGGCTCGAAAGTGCAATAATACAAAATATGTAAGAAAAAAATGTGCTACCCAAAATTTTAAATTACCTCTCTAAGTTTTATTTTTTTGCAACTGCCCAGAAAGTTTTGAATTTGTTTAAAAATAAAACAAATTATTTTTTTTAATAAATTCAATCTAAAAAAAGCAGAAAACAAGGATCTCTTATAATGTCATAAATTAATTTACCCACAAAAACACAGTAATATGGTGTCAAATATATGGCGTAAGTCTCAAATAAATGTACATTTCAATGAGTTACATCTATCTATATATTTTTCCTTTGTCATTTCTTGATAAAATAATAAGTCCTATGCGCAATATTTATGTTTAGCTATAATTTATTAAATTTTTATTATAAAAGGAAAATATACTTGAATATAGGATTAAAATACATTTACATAACACATAGTTTACCATTAAATAAATTGATGACAGATGCTTGATACCTGTTATATTAAAAATATTCATCTTAATAATTAAATCATAATAGAGTAAAAACCATTTATTATAACAGATTAAGCTTCATAATAGATTAAAAATTATTCACTGGGATAGTTTTAATAGTTCATAATAAATGACAACCATTATTTTTTGAAATTTAGCATTTTTAAATTGCTTCTATTTACATTGTATCAATGATCAGTAATTGACAAAAAATTAAAATTTATAATTATAGAACATTAACTAAGAAAACGCATAGTTAAACTAATATATTCGAAAACAAAATTGGAAAGATTTGAACATTTTAATTAATATATTATACGATATTCCGTGTAATATATATTTCAGATTTTCATGCAAAGTCTTGCTTCCGTTAATATTCCTGTAAAATATGTGCAACATGTTAGACTGCAAAATGTAAATCGTGGTTATCAATTCTATAATGTCAACGTAAGCACAGAGTCTCATTTATATTTTGTGTGGCATAACGCAGCATATTTCACACGTTATTTATGAGAATCAAATGTCTTCATGCATTAAGAGGATAGAACAGAAATGTATATCCAAGAGAAAATTCTAACTTTCTCTTTTAAAAGAAGTCAAACATAAATATATATATATATATATATATATATATATATATATATATATATATATATATATATATATATATATATATATATATATATATATATATATATATATATATATATAAATATATATATATATATAATATAATATAATATAATATAATTTTGATAATAATTACATTGCTTAAATTTCCAAGATTTAATTCTAAAAGTAAAATTAAATTTAATATATGAAATACTGAAAAGATTTTTGAAAACATGCATCATTTTAAATATTTTAAATTAAAGTGGAGGAATAGTAATATTTATTTTTAAATCTTTTTATGACATATTTAGAAGATTAAAAATTAAAAAATGAGTACAATTAAAATTAAAACAAATAAAATTATTAATTATTCAAGTATATTAATATAATATGCATAATCCAAATGAATTGCAATTCAGTAATGAATTCATTTAATCAAGCCTACATTTTATAGAAATGTAAAGGAATAGACCAAATTTAAAAATCTCAAAGGAATGCATAAACGTTGCAATGTATGTCTTGTCAAATCAAGTACTATACTTAAGATTTTTACTGTTCTCATAGAAATCTATAAGCATATTTCACTACCTTTAATATTTGCATATTTATTTTTACAGGTTAAATATTTTATAAATCATTAACAGCGTAATCTAAAAAGCATTATTTTTGCATAGTTTATAAATTACAAGAATTAAATTTACACGTGGAATAAAACTAAAGAATTTTTATTACTTTCCGAGATAAAAATGTGATATTATTACAGAACTGATGTATGAAAGAACAAATTAACATTTTTAATCATTTCTTTTTCTTTTGATTTGTTAGACTGTTCTAAAATATTTGGCAATTTTGCTTTTAATATCATTTAATACTTAATAGTTTTACACCTAATGAATATCTGGATTCATTTGTTTCACATACAAACATACAACTATATACTATATATATATATATATATATATATATATATATATATATATATATATATATATATATATATATATATATATATATATATATATATATATATATATATATATATATATATATATATATATACTCTCTAACTGTTATTTAATAGAAAAGAAACATGGAAAGAAGGATTTTTATCTTTTGGTATGATGTATATAGCAGGAAAACCATAGTCTTAACTACCAATGTGAAAGATGAAGACTCAAACGCATCATTTTACTTGGAAGATACTACAGTTGTGGCCAATTTTGCATGTTCTATTCGTGATTAGTGGGCCTGATGTCCTATTTTAAATATCCTATTCATTATTAGTGAACCCTATAGCCTATTTTGCATGTCCTATTCGTGATTAGTGAGCTTGATGGCCTATTTCGCCCCATTTTGTCATTTGAAAACCTGATAGATTTTTGGCTTGCTCAGTTATCGATGCAATATTGTAAGGAGAGCAAAATCTTGCATAATTTGATTTCAGAGGTCTTTCTTACTGCTTAACACTGCACAATTGTAAAGTAGCATAATAAATAGGAGCCCAAAGTTGCATAAAAATGAGAGCTTTAATTTGCCGGAAAAAAGCTTACATTTTTAACAGAAGTAATTCATATAGTTCATAATAAAACTGGAGAAATCTTCACTGATTTCTATTGTATAGTAAAATTTCCAAACTTAGAAAACATTGAAAACTATATTTGTGTTGTTATAACACATTTTTAAATATATTTCATTATAGTTTAATAAATTACAGTCATTTCCAGTATAATTCATTGTTTTCTTTTGACTTTCAATTTGTATACTCTACAGTTGATGAGACTATAATTAAAAGACCTTTATTTTAAATTAATTTAAATCCAAAATTCTCGATTAAAATGAAAAACAAAATTTGTTATAATATTTATTTCTTTTTTCTAAAGTTACAATTATTATTATACTTAAATTAATTTTTATATTGCTGACATTTCTTAAGATGAATTTAAAAAGTTTACACTTCTAAATGGATTCATATTTTACTTTTAAAGTGCAAATTTATTGTAACGTAAATCCTAAAATAGAATTTTAGAAACAAATCCTTAAATATATTATAAAAAGTTGAAAGTTTCTGCTTTTATTTATCTGAATTAACATTTATAAAAGAAAAAAAAAACTATGAGAGAGAGAGAGAATTTTTGCAAAGCTTTCTCAAAATACTTTATTTAATAGTTTGAAAAAAGAAAAGTCAAAAGTTAAAACTGCAGTTTTCGGAAATTCATGTTACGCACGTGCGCTGGAGCGCCACCCCTTATATATCACGTGACGAAGCGCGAGAACTCACCAATCCGATCTCCTTCTTCCTAAAGATGAGAAGAGAAATTCACCCACACGCTGATTCTATGAAACTTTGGAGGAGAAAATTCGTGCAGTGAAGCAACAATTTAGTGACTGAAACGCACTGATTTTCTGTCAATGCCTTACTGATCCGTTGCTGCAACTCACAGTTTTTCAGTGAGTGACTTTAATACTTAGTTAACTCTTATTGCTTTCAAAGTTACTATTTTACCTTTCAAAATATCATTTTATAATTCATTGGAAATATGTGTTATTTAATTCATTACGATGAAACTTTAATTTGCTTAATTCATGTAAGATCATGTGTATTTTATACAAAAATAAAATTCGATAAAGAATTGAAAAATAAATTATTTAAATTGTTATTTTTATGAGGAAAAATAAATATGGAATTGTTTCCAATAATCATTTAAAAAACACTAAAATTATTAATTATGAATTTTGTTTCTGGAATCCTATTTAAAGACTGCAAATATGTGTGTTTAACTTGTTGAATTTAACTACAGATATGCGTGAAATTTGAAGTTATAAAATATTTATTAAAGTCAAATGCTTATATTTGTGGTTTTATTATAAATAATAATGGTTCAATTTTTTTTCGTTATAATTAAATTATAACCATAAATTTAATTTTCCAATAGCTTTACCATTCTATATGTGAGAATTTTTTGTTAATAATCCATGAACATATATTTAACATTTTTATATGTGTGCATATATTTAGAATTTAATACATAGACAAGATATGAACTAAAATTTTTGTTCAGTAAAAGAAAATCATAATTTTGCAACTTATTTTCGTATTAATATTGATATTTTTTAAACTTCTCATATTTGTTTTAATAACAAAATATTATTCAGATTTATTAGATACGAAATATGCATTTAGTTTTAAAGTAGAGCTTTCGGAATAGCTAAAGGATGTAAAAGCACTGCTTTGATACAACGATAATTATAATTTAATGAAATTTTATTTCAAATATGGTAAGTATATTTAAAGAATAAATTTTATGAAAATATACAAAGAAAATTCTGCAAATACCATTCACGTGTGTTTATTTCAACTTTAACTTATGTTTTCTATTTACAGTTTTACTGGATTTTAGTTCATATAATAACTGTTAAAGATTTATAAATAAAAATTACTATGCCTCATTAAAATTTGATGATTTTTTTAAAAAAGGTTAAAATAAATGTTAATAATTTTTCTGATAGGATTTTCATTTAAAAAAAAATCCTTAATTTCTATATCTCAAAATATATCTAGCTCTTATGCAACAAATGTATTAACAATAAGATATTTTTATATTAATTTTTAAGAAGATATAAATACAATTTTTGTTTTATGGTGTATTTAAGTTTCTATGAGGGATCAAATTTATTACAGTCCATAAAAATAAATCATATGAATTCATACGTATATTGAAAATCCACAATGAAAACAAAAAACAAACAAGATATTCTTTAAAGATTTTACTGTTAAAATTATTTTTTAAAAAAATACAGCATTTCGTAAAACAGAGAATTCTAAACGAAAGTTAAAATTTCTAATATAAATTTACAGGGTATAATATAAAAAGTAAAACATTAATTGAAAACCTTTAAGTAATTATTAAAAATATGTGCCAAAAGTATTATTTTTTGGTTTTTCCTTTAAATAGACTATTGTAAGAACTAGGTATATTTAAAAACCTTAAAATACAATTATATTCTTTTAAGTAATATGTTTCCAAATTTACACACACGTGGAATAAATAATATATGGGCTGTCAAACAATGCGAGTTCTATGTACCCGTGGATTATGGTCCACATACTTGGCATCAGGGCCTATTCTATTTGAGGATTGCAATCTGATAAATAGTTTCTGTAACTGAATCACGAGGAAATATACGGAGATCAGTTCAGCCGCTGACTGATACCTCTGTTTAAATTATGACACCAATACGATGGTAGTAGTATCTTTCAGTGATGTTGTGAACTTGTGGAATGCCTGGGATTGTCAAGATACATGTGAGTTTTGAATCATTGTTTATATGGAATCGAACTCATAGGTGAAGAATACACTGGCCCATTGCTGTGGTGTTCAATGAATGTGATCCAGAGTAAAATGTAAATGACATTTTCTGTGAGATGTTATCGGCACACGAAGTGAATGTTGTTTGAAATGCAAACTACTTTCATGTAGTCGTATGCAAACAGTTTCTCGTGATATCATTATTCCTGATGCAATTCTTGAGACGCAAGTTTATGAGTAGAATACGTCCAATAATGCTGCACTAGCAGAAACAAATAAAGCTCATGGACGATCGTAACTCATAGACACCCAATATCAGTTCTTTGTGACGACTACATTCTTCATTTAATAATAATTCAACAACAGGCTGGTCATCGAAGATTGAAACTTAAGACTTGACAACCTTAGATGATGCTCGTATAGAACGAGTCTTATCTGATTGCTTACCTGCGCATTTTACTCAAATTCAGTCCACGACTCGTTTTCAGAAATTAGGAACAATGAAATGAAGAACTGTACGCTAAAGAAAGAGAGAAGGGAAGAAAACATAAAATCTAACTCAGTGAAAGAGTAGCAACTAGAGAAATAAACAGGCTAAACAGATAACCATCATATTCCATAGCCCTACACGTGGTTATGGAAATATTTCAGTGTGGAACTGCTTTCGCAACTCATTGACTATTACATTTGCAAATTTCGTTTCTTCAACCTTATTTTTTGAGATATTCTCATTTCACTGTTTGATGTTTCTTTTTGGAACTGAGTGGATCTGTAATATCTGTAAAATATATATGCATATATTAGATCTTATAGGCAAGCTTTAGCACAATTCTGCCATGATCTAAGATCTAAGAGTCGGAAACATATGTATTTATTAGAAAAAAATATTTAATAATTCGTTTAATATGTTCTTCCCTTGAAATCAATTTTGTTCCTTAAAGTCTACATTGACTGCTATTTAACTTTTAAAAATTTATTAATATAGGTACGCTCATTATGTTTTCTCGTTTTTGACCACAAATAAGGAATATTCACATTAAAGTTATTTGGGGAAAATTACAAACTAATATATTATTCAGTTCAAACTAATATTTCATTCAAATCAAAAATTATTCAAAATTTATTCTTGAAACATTATTTTTTAGTTATGTATATATATATTTTTTACCCCAGCTTTTGATATTGTCTAAATATGTATTGTATGTTTATGTTGTATTAGAACTCTAAATCAATTATTGCTTCACAACTGACAAAAAGAAATGCAAAATTATGTAATACATATTGTCAAATTATTACATGTGTTTGTATAAAGCTTCTTTATGGCATAAAATCTTCTCAATATATATAAAGTTTCTTGTAGAATAAAATTTTACCCTTACGAGAATATTAAATATTACAATAATAATATTTTTTCCATTAGATTGAGTAAAGAGTATTTTTATTTCCTTAGTTTTAAATAAATTCAAAAGTTTGACACATTTGGGGAAAAAAAAGGAAAGTTAATTATTTCAATTTGCAAAATTGTAACTAAGGATTTTTTGTATTATTATTAGTATTACTTAATATAGTATATCAATAAATACAATGAAATAGAATCAAAAACTTCAGATTTAACAGAAGGTACATATAGTTTTATCCCACACACTTTCTTTTTGTTAAATAAATATTTAAAAATTATCTTAACATTTAATAAAAAATTATATAAATATATAAAAATATATATATTACTATGTAATAATTTTATGGCAATATTAAAAGCAGCAACTATAATTAGTTGTTCAAACATTATTTAATGAAACGAGTTTTTATATAATTCCGCTATGTTTTTAATAGGAGCTCACAAAGACACTTTATTAAAGAACTATGGTATAACTTTAAAAAATAAACTCAAAAATAAAGGGACATTTTATCCCTTGCAACTGTGCACCCATTTTACATAAAACATGAATACATTTTTATTTATCGTGCGAATTATGTGTTTTTGTATTCCTGCTAAGGTGTCTGGAAGCATTTGTTTGAAAGTTTTCATTATCACCATGACAATTTTTACTAACATTATAATAAGAATTTCAATTTATAATGCTTTGCTGGATTTAAATACCATTATTGTCTTTAGGTTATCAGGAAATAATTTAACGCGTCTAACTGCTTCCAGTATGCTTCTGTATAGTTCCTAATGATTCTAATAGGGTATTCAGACGATTGAAAATTCTTTGGTGATTGGAATTTAAGGAATACTATGCATTTTCCATCCTCCAAATGAAATAACTTTATATTAGTATCGTTATATATTTATATTTTATTTATAATGTTTTTTTTCAAAAGTAATTTATTGTACTTATTATATTCAAACGATGGCTATGAAATGTGTAACTTGAATCTGGTGAATGATGCATATTTTCTAAAGATTCATGAATAAATTTTAGGTTTTTCATATGTTGACTAAAATATATGTTCGAAATAATTTAACTAGGATACTAATGAATTTGGAATAACCATGACTATTTTAGCGTAATCCCATTGCAAATTCTATCGGTTTATTATAAAAATCTTGAAGTGATACTTTTTTTATTATTTCCTAGACTTACAAATTACATGATTTTACTAAGGCAAGGTAAAATCAGGAATTGAATCGCAGTGAATAAAGACAAAAGAAGAATGTAATCAAGTTAACAAACTTTTGTTTTATGGAAAGCTATAAATTGTGTTGTTAAGCTCAACATGTGAACGTCGAAAGCATGAGATAGTTTAATACCGGATTGAATATATATCACAGTACTCTATGCACATATTAGATGCTGGTTTGTACTCAAAATTCTTTCATTATATTATGAAATTTTATTAATATAATATTAGTAAAGTATTATTTGAACCCAGTAATTATTTTTCTTAATTATGAACTACGGCATTTTATAGATGACTGATTTCAAGAGAGCAAGGAACAAAATCAAAAACTTTGAATTTCTTAGATTTTTTTTTTATTCTGGTTCAACTGGCTTTCCTGAAAAGAACATTTAGTTCTACCATTAACTAGAGAAGTAGCTAGAGACGCAAAATTTTCTTCTGTAAAATGCTGATATTAAAAATACAGTCTTTTTTTAAATGAATGCTTAAAATACAATTTAAGACTTATAACTATTTTGTTAGTTCATCAACGAAAAATTGTCTTTACAGGGATCCTATTTTTCAGGTATAAAATAGAGGAGTTAAAGATGTTAATTATTTTAATATAGAACATTTCTTTAAAATATTACTTAAAAATGATTGTTGGTATCGTTGATTAATAATGGATTGACAAAAATTATAAGTAAATTTTGTGCACAAAGAAGCATTTTTCTTGACTATAGAAACCTATCCATTAATCTCTTCCATAAAAATTTCTACTTAAAATACTTTCCCTAAAATAGATAGAAAATATTCATATCTTCCAAATTGAAAATACCTCATCATTTTAAAAATTATCAATTAATGAATTAATAAATAAGCGGAAAATATAGTAAAAGACAAGGATAAAATTTTTCCAAAGCAATTGTTTGTGTGATTACAAAGAATACATTAGAAGTTTTATGCATCTTGAAATAGCAAAAGTATAATAATAAAATAATATGTAGCTTTCGAATAAATGTACTGCACGCACAGAAAATAATAAAATACCACAGTAGCTAAAGTCTGCTTTCTATATATATATATATATATATATATATATATATATATATATATATATATATATATATATATATATATATATATATATATATATATATATATATATATATATATATATATATATATATATATATATATATATATATATATATATATATATATATATATATATATATATATATATATATATATATATATATATATATATATATATATATATATATATATATATATATATATACATACATACATACATAATGCTATTCTAATTAAAATAGCTTTTTGAAATTAAACAATGATTTTGAAAGTGAGTTTATTGTTTGAAAGTTTTCCAAATTACAGAGGAAACTACTTAATGAAACTTTTCTTTGTGTGCATTGTTGTCAAATAAAGAAAGGAATTATTGCTTTAGAAATTCCTTGTGGAAAATAGTTCCTTTGAAAAGTTAGGTTATTTGGTCTGGGTTTACGTTTACAGCAGTTAATTAAGAAAATATGAGGTAATAATTATCAGATTGATATTGAAGTATATACATATATATATACTAAATATCTTCATTATTAAAAATATTTAAGAACTTAATGACGTAAGTGCTTATAATTTTTTCTCAAATTTTTTAATGGGATTGTGATTATTTTTAGGATTTAGAAATAAAATGGAAAAATAGTGTATTATCCTTACATAATAAACTACTTATACTGACTTTGTTCTTATATTTTATTTGAGTAATCGATTAAATATACGGTTTAATCTGTTGATATGCTTTCATAAGCAGTGATTGAAATAGAACTAAGTTAAATACATTTATATCAGTAAAAGTTTGAAAAAATGGCAAATTTGATTTGCATTTCTACTGTACTTTATATAAGTAACCATTTAAATTATGTTTTAACTTATTTAGAAATTTAGGTATCGATGCTTTCAGATAAATATATTATTAATAAATGTATTCCTATGAGGAATTATTTTCGTGATATTAAAGTATGTTGTAAATGACATCAGAAATCAATTTAACTTAAATTTCGTATTTATAAGAAATGAATTATAAACATATAAATTCCATAAGTATATTACGAAAAAATGAATTATTTTTATTGCCCAGCTCAATATTCGTTATCATTTTTAAAGCATGTATTAATGTAAAGTATGCATAAAATATATAATATATTCTCCATAAATGTGACATTATGTCAAAAGAATATTTTTATAGTTTCAATGTGTTTTCGAAAGTTTGATGTATGCGAAACTGCCAAGCGTAATTTTATCCACACCACCAGCATCCCAGTTATTAAGTAAAGTTGAGTTATTTTCCGCGGTGAATATCGGTAATATAAGAGAATATTTCACGTTCAGATAGAAAGGTGATCCAAGACGATCGAAGAAAAGACTCGATGACTTTGTGAAGATATCAGAATATGCGTGACACAGCTTTGGCGACTAGAAACTTTGTCACTTCAGAAGAAAATAAGTCTCTTCTTTTCAAAGTGAAGTAGTTGCCAGCATATACTAGAAGTAATTGCTTTGGGATGGCGTGGAATTTGGAATTTTTAACGCTTTTATATATAGGTTTAGTGATGGGATCGAAAATTTATCTAAGCAGTTTTGTGGAAGAATTATGCTTATAAAAATATAGGGATTAATGTTATCTTTTTTACGATTTATAAGTTCATAGATTGTCTATAATTCTTTATTAACTTTGATTTTTGAAGGAACCGAAAAGTGCATTTTAATTATTTACTATTTTGACGTGTTTTTATCCATGTGTAATAACTTAAATGATATTCATTCTGAAATGAGTTATTAAATATGTTTTCTTTCAGGATATAAACATTTCTTTAGGATTGAATATTTTTGTTAATATGTTCCAGAACTATACACCAGAAATTTAAATACAAATTTGTGAAATATACATAGACAATGCATATCCATTTTTCCTTAAAAACCATGTGTTCCGTCATTTACTAATTTTATAACGTATAAAAGGCATTGCCTTATACATATAGTAGAATAATTTTAAATACATTTCATGTGACTTTTACATGCAAACTTTATACAAAATGTTTTTATTCATCATGATGTTCATTCACTTGTCGAAAAATAGTAATAATAAAGATTTTAAGGATAAAAAAAAATCAAATTTACGTATATTTCGTCACTTTCAAAATGCTCTTCAAAATTTAAATCGTAAGATATTATAAGGAAATACATGAAGATATTGACAAAAAGTAAAATGTATCATCACACACGTATGTATATTGCTTCTAAATGTATGAATACAAATATACTCATATAAGTTTATCTACAGAATAAAATTCAAAAGTAGATGACATTATATGTGAAACATTTCGTTTTCATGTCAGAATAGCTTACAACAATTCATTGTTATCGAAATATGAGGGGTTCATAATGTGTTCGGCATAATGAGACTTTTCATTAAAATGAGCTGTATATAATGAAGATGCGTTAGTATTTACTTTTGTGCTTCCTATTATTAATAAATAGATAGCACAAAGCTTCTATTTTATAAAATCTTTTATTTCGGACAACTAGAATAAATTTTACTAAAATTTAAACTGCATTAAGCAATTATTAGAAATTGAAAAAAATCTATTTCATAATTTATAAATAGAGTTACAATTACCAGAAAGATTATCACACAATTTATTATATCTCTTTAAATAATATTGTTTCAATAATGATCTTTACCGAAAATAACTAGTATATTATGAATTAACTTTTATTTTAAAATTTCCTCTTTAACGCAATTATGTATTGAAGTAATAATTTTATGAATTAAAAGTACTAAAATATAAAATATAATGATTATTATTAAAATATTACCTTTATTTTTGTTGCAATTTTGTAACTTTAGGAAACGAAGTTCTAAAAAACACTCGGGACTGAAAATAAATCTTGAAACTTTATCCCGAAGTAAGAAAAACATATTTCAATTTTCAAACACATATTTCTGATTTTCTGGATAAAAATGAAACTACTGGAATAAAAAAAATTCTCTGTAAAATTTAAATCAAAATAAATGTTTGAAAAACATTAGAATAAGATTCACATGCACTTCTGTTTGCATATTTTATTTTCGTAAGAAATGTTACAAAATTTAACATATTATAAAATCAAAAAGTATGCTTAAAATTGTTTATATTATTGATGTTTGTTTTTAAATTATAAAGTACTTTGATAAGTTAAAGTTTGATAGTTAAAATTTTTCTAATAATGTTTCATGTATAATCTTTACATCATTTTTATATTAAACTTAAATAGAAAGTTGAATAGGTATGCTTCTTAATTTGCTTCATGTAATCCTTCAAAAACATAGTAGTTAATTTCGTAAATAGTACTATTTTACCGGAAATTATGTTATGTGATACCTAGAGCCAATAAAAAATGAGAGTTACATTCCAAATGTCTATATTAAAAATATTTCATACTTGCAAAACTTTCATGAATATTATTCATACATGGCTGACATTAAACAAATAGCAGCTAATATAATATTTTTATTTAAAGCTATCATTATTTAATAAATTATTTGGCATTACTATTCATTCCAATCTAAAAAGAGAGCCTTATACATGACCATACTACATTTGCTTTGGCATAGCGAGGTTGGATTGTCCATGTGTCATGTAAGTAACAACAACACATTTGCTATGGAATTTGTACATTCTATCATCTTTGATTTTGATCAAAATTTGAAATTTACATTTGTTTGATGCCTGTTACAAGATCATTGTTAAGTTTAAAACCATTACATGAGTTTTGACGAAAGGTTCTCTAATTCCTTACTGTACAAAATTAGCGTTACAGGAGCATCATATGACATGCACTGTTACTCTGTTTTAACACTATATATATTTCTGGATATGTTTTTGAGGCTTCATATGCAATAGACGCTGTTTCTCGCTAATTTCATTTGAAATTAATAAAACAGCTTTGTTATAATCTTTTTAGCAAGCAATTGTTGGTACAAAAGATTATAACAACGCTATTTTATTATTATTTTAATGCTTACCTTATTAAAGGTTATTCATTTTATTCAAAATAAAGTATTCTAAAAGACGCTACTTTTCTGACTGCCAAACAAAACGGCTTAATTCTGTTGTAATGTATTTTGACGTTCACCGTTACTTTCTTCCAGAAGGGGTTTTCTGTTAGTTGGGCCATATTTACTTATAGCAAGGGAGAAATCGTATAAAGTTCCTAAGCACTCACCTCCAACATATGTGCATTTGGATATTGAAAGCACTTCTGCCCACGGTTGTTAGACAGTGAATGAAATCAAATTCAAGATATTAATACAGGCTAAAGTGAGCCATTTTATTCAATGATTCAGCAGAAACAGCACTTTTTGTTTTATTCTTTTCATCAGTATCTGGATACCATCTTCACTATCTTTAAGATTAGCTTTTCTTTTTGGGATGCCTTCTTTTCTTCTAAAGAAGATTCTACATTTTGATTTTTTATCTCAAAAATAAATTTCCTGTTATGTGCTTTTTTTCAGGCAAAGTTTAGGACAGATAAGTAGTTTTCCGAAGACTACACTGAAAAAAAATCAAATTTCAATATTTTATTGCTTAACGATGATCAAATGTCTAATCATTTAAGCACCAAATGGTTTAATCACAATTTATTCCTTTTGCCAACGATACAAGGCATTGCAAGGCAAATGGTTTGTGATATTATGCATTATGAACAAAATACTCTCCAGTGTGATGTGTCAATTGATTTAAAACTATATATTGATTTACACAAATAAGTAATTTTTATTATTAATTATATCTGTATAGAGTGAAAAATAATTTACCTTTTTGACCCTTATTATCTTAATGTAAATTAAAAAAAAATATAGAAAGTTTTTCGCAATATTATTCTAGCGTTTTAGAGTAATATCATGCTAGATGTTATTCATAAATACGTATTAGTGTAGCATTTGTATGTATTTGATTACTAAATTAGTGATTAATAAAGTCATCATTTTTAACTATAATCACTGCCTCGTGTCTCGAGAGTAAATGCAAGAAGCTTTCGATGTACGCTTGTATCTTTAATGTAAACCTGCCCATGCACCTTCCATATATTGCCCTAGTGTAGTCTAGTATAGCAGTGACTGGAATATTCCAAGCCACTTGTTCTTCAAACATTGAACACATCCTTTGGATCAGTGATAGTTCGGCAGGGCAAAGCAAAATAGGTAAGCAATTCATTCTGATGAATAAAGAATTTTAAAATATTGTGTTCTATGTATATTTTCCCATTATCTTGTTGGAATATGACTGATGATAGATTTTGAATGCATAAGAAGATCACAGGCTCTAATATCTCTGGCTTTTCATATATACTGACAACTTTTCAATACTCTGAAAGGATGTGATACTATAACCTAGTACCACACAAGGTACTGATACGGGTTCAAGACAAGTATGACAATCCATAACTCAACAGTTTAGAAATGTCTCGCTATAGTGTCTTCAGGTCTCAGTCTGAAGATCGTGGCTTTGGCTGTCAAAAATAGAATTCAACATTAAAGTGTATGGCATTCCATTTCGTTGTCCATTTCAGTCGTTTTTGGCACTACATATGTCAGTTGCATTTTGTTAGTTATAAACAAAGGAATTGATGACTTGAGACATTCCATTTGAATGCAAACAAAGTCAGATGGTAGAAGCGAATACCGAATGACTTGAATGTGTAATTCTGTTTTGCTACTACTCCTCATATTACAGAGGCATCTACCACTGACTTTCGTAGAATAATCCAGTTACTTTATTCAATGTTGCAATAAGGTAGGTATGATTGGTCCCTCAGTTAACGGCTCTTTTGATACATAACAGCTCAACAGATCAGTTTCTCAATTGATGAGTTTCCTCCATCGCGATTATCGATTTCTATGAAGAACAATCCGTAATCATGTAGGCTGATATTTTACTTCATTCAAACTCATAAACTTGCTGGAAAGACGTTCAATAATTATAGATGCTCTACGATGCAGAATTAGGCAGTTAACGCATAAAATATCAATTGTCGTACTTTCAATCAATCATGTGTCCTTTTCTTTTATATAATGCTTGCAGGAGACGCTAGAGTAGCCTGTAATGCGCATATGTACTGCAGTGATAATGATTTGCATATTGCATCGCTGTAAATACATGAAATAAGCACTATATAATTTACTTGCCGCATTCAGAGTATTTTGGTAGCTTGGAAATGAATATGAGAAAATTCAAACTCATATTTTAGACTCAAATTTTTTAATGTGAAGGAAATTATTATCACGATTGCTTGAAAAAAATGAATAATAAACTCATGTTACTACTTCAAATATTGATATTTAATATTAGATTCATACGAATGAAGATTAATTGAATACAATATAGTATTATTTTAATAAAATTTAAAAAAATTGGCCTTTGTTTATATTTTCACAGCATCATGAAATATATATAACACATTCAAATGATTAGCAATCATTCATGTACATAGTTGCATAAACCGAAAAAATTCTTCCTAATTTTACGCACTTGCAAAAAACTTAAAATCACACATTAATATGTGTCAATAATGTTTATTTTTAATTTAATGTAAATTAGATTCATTATAATTGTATAATCAGTAATTTAAAATTTTTCATCATTATATTATAAATATTAGAACTTAATGTATATCAATACTACAAAAAATTCCATTTATATATTCTGATTTCCTTTTTGTTAAAACTGATCTTGAAGTAATCAATTTTGTTATGAATAAATATATTTTAAATATAGGTAAAAGTCTCTCTTTAATTTTATATTTCCCTGAGAAAGTGTTTATAATGCATTCTGACTCAAGCGAAAATGAATGAAATGAAAGTCAAGCAACGGGAGATTTACGATTAAATTGAGGAAGCAGAAGGAATCGATACAAGCACACACATTGTCCAAAAGAATTTACTCCGCAGTCCGAAAGATAGGAATGATCATGTATAATTACTTTTCAGTGTTAAATTGACAGGCGGATCATTTATTACATTAGCAGTTTCCGTTTAAAGGATTGCTTTGCTATGAGGAAACCATGCATTCCATAATATTAAGCAAAAAGGTCATGCTCGTGGCAAATTCTAAGGAAAAAAAATTAAATACTATTGAAATGTAGTGGACATAATGGAAGAACGAAATAACTTTTAATTTCAAAATTCCGATGAATTTTTTGTTCCAATATTTGATGATTTATTAACATGATAATTGAATCCGTGACGAGTATTGTACTATTTATTTTTATAAAATAATCTAATGAAATTCTGATTCTTAGATATGTGAAGAATATGTTTAATTAGTTTTTTGCTTCTCTATATGTATATGTATATGTGTATAGAAATTTAAACATTAGAATTATTAAAAAAAATTGAAAGAATTTATGAATTAAAATTATAAATAATTCTGTAAATTTGCTTCAACAAGTTTCAATTTTACATTGTTTTACTTTTGTGAATAAGAATTTTCAATATACTTTTCTGCTGTTGAACTTGAATAGTTTATTTGTTTTGTATA